>CM037844.1:12832943-13482943 GCA_021234535.1 Stichopus chloronotus
TATCTAAACATTGAAGAAAGCCTACACTTTATTTGGGAAATAATCTAGCGTGTGCAAAAACTTATTCGTCACCTCTATGCTATACATATCTTGATTACGAAGGTGGGCATCCGCCTTTGCAGGGGAGACTACCGTTGAATGGTTAGTATTCCTCTTAACTCTTAACCAACACTAAATTGTTACCCACAGGCACACACACACAGCTTTGTTTTCCATTCATTCCGAGGGCATCATTGTGCTTTGTTTTGTTTTGTTTTTTTCTTCCTCAACCCTAACCTTAACAATAGACTGTCTATTGTTAATCTTGAGAGGACCGGAAAAATCCATTGAATTTTCTACAGAGGACCTAAAATCTATTGTTTCGGTCCTCGATCCCACCCGAAAACAACGGCACGCATACGCACACACGTGCGCATCGAGGCATCCAATGTTGTATATACCCAACAACTTCCACTAGGACATGCCCCTCCGGTACTCCTCCTTCGACTCCTTAGATGAAAAATGATGAAACCAATCAAACGCAATTGAAAACACCATCGCTTTTATAACATCAAATGAAATATCAGTCCTTAATTACATGGGGGAAATTCTTTGTCTGTAGATATCATCAGACAAGAGCAGATCCACCAACATTGCTGTAAGGAGCTGGGAGGAGCCGGGGGGGGGGGGGGACGAAGTGTTCCGTTTAATATTGATTAAGGTCCAAGTCCAGAGGCATAGCAGCTGATGGGATCCATTGTTCGAAGTCCCCTATAGGAAACTGTTGCAATAGGAGATACTCTGAATGAGAAAAATTAGCTTGAAGTGAGGTCCTTTGGTGATGCACTGTACCCCATATACTGAAAATGTCCGGCAAAGTGCGAGTTAGACATGATTTTATATTTTCTTTATTATTACATAGTTTGTTTTTGCTCGGTCGATATAAGGCCTTGACGGCGGTTCCTTTGGATCCGCCTTTTGAGATGAGATGGGTCTGGATGTAGATACACAAAGCAGGCTTCGAGGTGGTTCATCGGAACTGCAAATACGAGCTACAAAACTAAATATAATGTTCGAACTTCCATGCTCAGTAATCATTCTGCCAGCTTCGACAACAAGTGAAGACTGCAGACGGACGTAATTACTTTACAGAGATTAGCTAATCAACTGCAGAAACTTTAAAACCAGGTTTGAGGTTACAGTACTTCCTTGATGGTTTCAGTCTTTCAGAACTTCTTACATAAAAGTGGCTTTTTAACTCCACGTTAAACAAGGTCCTAGTATACCAAGAGAAGGGATGGGCATGTATGCGGAACTTGACTTGCATTTAGTTGCGGATTTACATCTTTTTTAAGTAAAGAAATGCCTCGTGGTTTCAGTGATGCAATCTGCCGTGTACCTTTGGCCGCAGTGGACATAATTACCGATTTAATGTTGACATTGAATCGAATTAATGTTGCCATTAAATCGAGTTCGTGATGATGAAACCAATCACAATACATTTTAAAAGTTGACATTAAATCGATTAAATGTCTTCATTAAATCGCATTAATGTTCACATTAAATTGATGTAACGCCTACTTTAAATCGATATAATGTCTGCATTAAATTTATACATTAAATCGATAGATCGAAATGCATACATTTAATGTATACATTGAACGTATACATCAAAGCGATAATGCTGATATAAATCGACATTAAATCGATTTAATGTAGACGTTAAAGCGGCCAATTGGAACGCCGTTCATGCTAGTTACTAAAACAAGCCAATCACATACGCTGTAAGTGATTTTTTTTAGGATGGCGCGTAGTACGCAACGTACCGGCTATCGACGTAAAAGACAGGCCTGATCACTGTGCAGCAAATAGCATAGCTTAGGCCTACAGGGCCTGGCATCGGTCCAACTTAAGTCAAAAGCTCAAATGTTCAAACATGAGAAATGTTTTCGTATCGAAAGCAGTTTATCAGAGACTTCCGAAGAGAAGTAGATGACATGTCTCAGATTTGTAACAACCCATATCGACGTTGAGAGAGTGCAAAGAAATTTGGAAAGAAGATTAGCAAGAAAAGTGAGGGTAGGCGGTATCACTATCTGACGTTACATTCAGTCGGTGAACTTTGAACATTTTTTAGGAAATACCTGAAATCATCGTTCGTGATTTAATGCGAAAGATATTTAGGCTTTTAAATTTGGCAAGGTTTGAATATTTTTAAAGTTGGTCATTATGACCAAGCGACTAGTTGCTGCTCTCTTACCTAAGTGGGGGAGGGAAGTCATCAGTAGCATGCCGTCCGCAGGGGCTTAAAGATTGTTAATTGCCTCTAGAAGAGCATTTCCATAAGTATCGTATGAACCTATCTGAAGAGCATTTCCATAAGTATCGTATGAACCTATCTGAAGAGCATTTCCATAAGTATCGTATGAACCTATCTGAAGAGCATTTCCATAAGTATTGTATGAACCTATCTGAAGAGCATTTCCATAAGTATCGTATGAACCTACCTGAAGAGCATTTCCATAAGTATCGTATGAATCTATTTCGTCATGTCACCAGAACTCGTAAAACTCGCAAGGAAATCCTTTAGATTTTCTAGCCTTTTGTGGGGGATGCCAGGTTGTTGGAGGATCAGTTCGATGATGCCTTTCGTGAGGCCTTTGAAAGAGCTAGGCGATTGGTGTGTCGAATTTCGACCTAGTGGCAGATTTCTCTGAGACTTTAATGTCCAAGAGACAGTTTGTGAGAAACCGTCCGCCTTTAAATATTTGAAGATCGAAGTGTATGTCACTTCTAAAGTTGTTAACTTCCAAGGTAGGAAAGAAACTTTGCTTTTTATAATTAGCAATAGGCTACGTATCGAATTCTCATAATGTATGTAAGGTCTCTTAATGACTTGAGAATAGCAAATTGTTTAGGTTTCTCTATTTATTTGGTAATCCTAGACTTGATACCCTCTGGTTGTTTTCCATTTCTACTCTGCTCTATACTGCAGCTAGAATTAAATATTTAATATAGACATTAAATTGTTGTCTATACATTAAACATTTAATGTAGGCATTAAATCAATTTAATGTGTACATTAATTGAATTTAATGGAAACATTAAATATTTAAATGTCGGCATAGGAAAATGTAATCTGATTGGCTTATCATGCAATCGATGTAATGTCAACATCAAATTCGATTTAATGCCAACATTAAATCGGCAATTTTGTCCGCTGCTATAGCCGTAGCCTACCAGCTCGCAGTAACTAATACATGAGCAACAGATATTCCGCTCTTTTAAACAGAACTTGACACGCACAACAAGAATGAGGTCTGTTCATGCTCCCTTCATTAAGTGATGTGTTATTAAAACAACGATCAGTGTTTGTAATTCTTTTCTAATTGTTTTATCAGAAATATACCTCGTACAATGCATTACAGAACGAGCCAATGTACGATGAATATATGTTTCGATGTGTATTCATGATTTTCCACAGATGTTCTAGCATGCACTAAATATTTTGTTTATCCAGGGTTCCATGTCAGAGCTTTAATTCTTGAGATACTATGTTTCCGAAGCTGAAAGAGTATTCACTTTAAGTCAAGAGATCAAGTGACCCAAACCAAAGGCAATAAATATATACACTATATAAGAGATCAATTCAAAATTGTATCCTCGATGTATTGCGTTTATAAATTTCACACAGTTTGACGTCCGCTGAAGTCAGTTGGTCAATAACCTCCAAAAAAAAAAAAAGCAACCGGAATATTGTACTGAATGTGGTCAGAAAATTGTTGTGATCAACATAACTATTATTTATGTCATCAGTATTGATCATCGTCCTCCTGATCCCCTTTGATATTTATTGTTGTTAATGTAATCATGTGGTGATCAGTGTTGTAATGATTATTTTCATATTTTGTAACCATAATCGTATCGCCGTTGTCGTTTTTGCTATCCTTATTGTTGTCAAAAGTCGTTTTGATCATTCATTTTGTGATCAATGTGTGTCATCATCAAGTACGATGTTCTGACGACTCTCAATCAGTTAGAGATTTGGGTATTGTTTTCACCATTGTCGTCATCACCCAATTAAAAAAAAAGGTACAAGGCCCTAACAGACTTTCGTAATTCCCTGTACAGTTTTCACTAACTTTTTTCAACTCCTTCCAGCTTACCCGGTAGGCTCAATTAGCCATTCAGCCTGTCAGCCAGTGGTCGTCCTATTGTGTTCATCAGTTATTCATTCTGCATGCTCTATCCAGGATGTACATGTGCATTTATTCCATTGTATCCCCTGCGCTATCCTTTTAAAGAGAGACACACCACGACCTGCATTCCCCACTATCCACATATTGTGGGCCTCGGATTTCGGATTTTCCGATTCTGAGCATAAAACAGTAGTTGTTGTGGTACAACGGCGCAAAACTTACAGTAGTTAGTATAAGTTCTATGTCAATATGAACTGGGTGACACTCTGCAGGGTAGCTGTAACTACGAATGTTGGGTATTTTTAAAGACAGATAGGCCTAGGTAGTTTTGACAAACAAGTAACATAACTTTCAACACTGTCCTCCTCTAAATCGAGTATATGAATATCGGATTTGTGGTAAAAATAATCTGCAAGGGATATACATTCTGTCAGAAAAGGACCCAGTAGAGAGAAAAACTGTTATTTTTTTTAGAATTCCTTATGTTGACGTCCCAAAGATAATATTCATGAGTTGTGTATAACACCGCTCGTTAGCTTTGGACAAGGAATATGTTGTTTGGTCAAAGATCATCAATGATTAACTGCGCAGGTTTAAGAAAGATCGTAATAGAACAGAAATAAGTACGACTTGAAGTGCATTAACACAGTTTTGAACTTTTAACCTGCAGGATAATCATTGTAACATTGAACTAGTGTGTACCTTTGGAATGCGCAACTGTTTTTAACTAAATATAGAAACCTAAGAAGATCTATTTTTATGGTATCAACGTTTGAAAAACAAAGAAAGAGAAAAGTAACATACTCCTTTCAACTTTGATTCGCTCGTTCAATAAGAAAAAATGATATGCGGCATATCTTACCAAAACGTCATTTGTCTTATGAGCCAGCTACTTTGAATTGACCCAAACAGGCATCTCATTTCAGCGTGGCTTAAGCAGCATTGTAACTCGATCTCCCACTGAGGAGCGAGGTGAATTTGACCCTCGATGGACAAGGTACTGGTCTTTTACGTCAAGATTACTTTTCAACAATGTTACATTGGGAGACACACACACTCACAAAAGAGAAAACTTGATCAAGTCGGTGCCCTTAATTTTATTAAAGAGTATAAGAGAGGGCAACCCTCTCACGAGGGCGTAAATGTTTAAAAGTGCACGAAAAATCGTATTATGTGTAATAAGAACACTTTTGGTGAAAGGGGCAAAACTACCCATTTTTTTTTTTCACCGGCCGGAGACTGGCCAAAATGGATCGATATTTGTAGATGACAACCTATAGGTTTCCATATTACCAAGTTAAATTGACACAATCTTATATAATCAATAATTTAGGATACAGAGATTTTACTGTACATTTTATATATACTGTATATAGCAAGGCCCGTTTACACCTTTTTCGGGGGGGGGGGGAGTATACCACAAGGGGAACATTTTATCCGACAACTAGGGCCAACAAATTAAAACTCATTATGTATGTTGCTAGCGTGGGCCTACAATGACAGGCTGAGAGGAACTCCAGATCTTGTGGGTGGGGATTAGTTCGCACGAACCCCTGACCCCCCCCCCCCGGACACAGGCCTGATATAGCCTACACATAGCCCTCACACAATCCCATTCAGATGCAAACATAACTAGGCCCATTTCAATACAATGACTTAAATCAGTAGATCACAAAAGGAGAACACCTAAAACACACTTGAAAATTGAAAAGCGTATCAAATTTCTGAAGTGCATACCCTCTTCAAACAACTTTTCCTCTTACCTTTTATTACTAATAGATTTCATATGCTTTCAGATTATAAACATCATGTAGCCAAGTCTCAGCATGGAATGTTGATTAGTAAACTTCCCACTAAGCAGTTGTTCTTTCTTTCTAACTTTTTCATTTTTCAATATGCAATGCACTGCTGCCATTTCTTTTGTATTTTCACCCAGTACAGTTCTAAGAAATAGACCAGAATTCCTAAATGCCCGATAAATTTATCATACAGACATTACAGATTATATTTGAAAGTAAATGCCTACCAGTGACTCAAATGTTACCAAATATTTTTTCTTTCTATTTATTGAATCGCTTTCACCAATCAAATGCATATCTCGCCCTGAAATGTTTTTCTGTTTTCATTCTGACGATGCAAGCGTAAACAAAGGAGTGTTTAGGGTGCATTATATTTACAGTGAATTTTGGAATCTTTTCAAGAATTAAAGTAAAGAGCAACTGATTCCACTGCAGATGAGGTAGATGGTTTATAATACGAAAGAGGCACGGATTGGTAAGTTCTCTGCTAACGATACATAAACATGTGATTTTCCAAATTTGTTTTTAATACATACGGATATTTTGGGGAAACATCTGCAATTACCCAAGTTGTTCGATATAACGAACGGATTCGTAACCATAGAAAGGCAAAAAAAAAAAAAGAATATCAATTTCGTTAAATCAAATGTTTCAAGTAAAAGACACCGTGTGAAGATTAAGTTTCATCCACTGCAATTGTGCCACTCACTACATTTTTTCAGGCTGTACTACAGAGTACACATTTTGAGGTTCGAACGCAAAATTCAGAGACACAGTACACTGATGATATTACCTCTTACTCTATAGAGCACGAACGCAAAAACCCGTGTACTCAGTCTTCATCTCGTCATTACATACCGTTCAACCTACCTCAAGGGTAGACCTTGTTTCTGTAAAGGAAAATCAGGCAGTAAGTAGTCAAAAGGATTCTCTACCTGACTGTGCTCCTCACGTCTTTAAATATATATAAACATTAATTTTTTTATGTAATTTACCTTTATCATTCTCAGGAAAACAAATCTCTCAAAATTCCAAAAAATACAGTTGTTCCAGTAAATATCCTTAGCGACCGTTTGTGCCGTAAGTATACCAACGAATTCGGTTGTTAATTGTTATTGATACAGCGTGTAGCCTGGGTTACGGCACGGTTCTGATCTAATATTTGGTACGATCTTAGTTTTCGCAACATGAAAATTAGTATCGGAAGATTTTGCGAGCAAAATGACTTAAACGATAAAGAGAAATGTAAAATGAAAAAAGATAGGAAGACAAAGAATGAGAAGATAGAGGAAATCAAGTACTTTTAGCGCCTGATATCCGGGAAAGATGCTGCTGTCGTGAATACTCAGCGAGTTGGTATTCGAGCAGGTAGTTCAGTCTTTGTCAGGAAACTCTGACACAGCACCATTTCCTGGAGATTACTTGCTGATTTCGAAAAGGAAAATAAAAATAATCGATCTAGGGGGGTTATTTCTATGTAGCTTAATTCCATGGTGCGCTAGTACCGATGTGGCATTCCGCTAAAACAATTCTGTTCACAATTTTCAGTCCACATCTAATAAAAAGATATGTCATGGGTGTGCCACGACAGTGGAGATATACCGTATTTACATGTCACACTTGTTGAGGTCTCTCATTTAAGTCTCACGACCACTAGAAACAAAATTCTAGCTACACCCTGGGGGGTCAAACAACCCCGTGACGTCACTGCAAGTCAATTTGAATGACGATATAACGAAGAGGATACTGCTATCGTCCCTACATAGCACCGGTGCATTTAAGTGACAACACAATGGGTAACACACAAAACAGGGATGCAAAGACAAGCAAGAAAAATCGATCGAAAACCTTGGAGACTTCAACCCAATCCTTTGCAAGCATCCTACTATTCTCTTCCTCAACCTCGAGACTTTTCTTCTCTTCTTCATGTTGGCAAATGGTCTTGAACAAGGATTCTATTCGCAACAGACAGTTTTCTGTTTGGTCGTCCACGTTTGCTTTCGAGGATTTCCTCTTTAAGGAGACTACAGGACGAAATATCGGAAACTCTCTGTCAAAATAATCGAGTTCACCAACGTCTTGCCTTCCTTCGTTCCTCCTCGAGTTACTCCTGGAAATGCTGGAGTCCTCTTCCCGTCTGTGAATAAGGCGAACATTGTTGTAACCCGTCTTCACATGAGAGGGCTTAGGCTCCGGTTTCTGCATGCATTTCAGTTTGATGCAAATATTACCCATGCAGGTCAGAACGATAAATCGCACAAGCTTAGGAATCTCTTGACCGGAATCTTTCTTGTGATAGGCGCGTAGAGAAACCACACAGAGTACGACCACCAAGGACACTATCATCACAGATACCACAAAGTATAAAGCTGAAAATTAGAGGAAAATAATGATAACGTAAAAAATGATAACGTAAAACAACAGCAATGTGTACGAATTAAGTGTCTACCAGTGGCGGCGCTACGGGGGGGGGGGGGGGGCACGAGGGGGCATTTGCCCCCAGATTTTTTCCTTGCCACCCCCAGTTGTCCCCCCCCCCAGTTGCTCTCACCCTTCCTAATCAGATCTTGTACTCATCCAAAATTAATTTAATCACAAAACTATGTATTGGCATTGGACTGAATAAGAACAGCTTCCGGGGAACCATGATTGATAAATGACTAATTTATGTTACACAGGCTGCCAGTTTTATATCATGCCCATAGCCACTTCAACAGTAGGACAGCCTGGTCAGACCAATTTTCTCTGGAATGTTTACCGTCCAGCATAAGGGAAGGGCGGGTAGGTGGTTGTTTTCCTAAATATAGGAATGTCGTTGTTTTCCTAAATATAGGAATGGAATGGAAGTGTTTGTAGCCTATGTGTGTGTGTGTGTGTGTGTATGTACTCGGTGGCACCGCGTAAATGTGAAATAGTACCCCCAAAGAAAAAAGTTGGGAACCCTGGAACCCCCGGTCAACCGAAAAAATGAATAATATAAAAATAAGTAATATACCTCTCTAGGGACTTAATTTTCCACCCAGAGATATGCTTAAACCGAGAGCTTCCGGGGGCTTCCCCCCTTGACCCCAACCGGGGCTTCGCCCCTGGACCCCACCAGGGGCCCTAAGGCGGGCCCCTGGACCCCACCCGCAAGGCCTCGCGCTTCGCGCTCGGTTTCGCGCTGCGCTCGAAAATCTTTGTCCCCCAACATTTTCCTCTGCTCTCAGTTTGCCCCCCAAGTCTGACATTCTGGCGCCGCCACTGGTGTCTACATATCATAAGATGTTAAGGTGTAGAGATATGCATAATATACAACACAAAATTTTATGTAGGCTATGTATGTGTGTGAATGTATATGTATATACACGATTTGCATGTCTTTCTACAGTAGTATAGCCTACCTATCACGGGATGAGTTCCATCTGATGCAGCAGGCACTGTGTTCATCACTAATTGAGTAAAGACGATCAATGAGAGCAGTGACGTCACGGCTAAGCTGATCTTTTCTCCAGATTCCGGTGGGATGAAGAATGCCAACGATGAAAGAAGAGTAATCGTGATGAAAGGGACTATGAGATTCAAAACGTAGAACCACGGACGTCTAGTCAATCGGAGAGTGTACTCCACGTCAGGATACGGTTCGGGACAACACGAGTACAGAATGACGTGCCTTTCGAAAGACACTGACGTCAGGTCCCACTCTCCATTGTGTAAATAACTCGAAGATTCTGCTTCCTCTACTAGCGAAGAGATATCCAGCTGCAGAGAACAGACAAAAAAAAATGAAAAACAAGAGGGCAATCCATGGAGTTGCGTATCTCATCGCCAACATGCACATTGATTTCAATACAGGGCCTGCACATGGAAATTTGTAATAGTTTATTGCTAAGTACTTACAAAACTTTAAGTTAATTGGTTTAATAGTTCTCAAGATATGCTGGAAATACAAATTTGGGGGCAAAACTGGCTTTTTTTTTCCTATAAAATCAGCAAATTTCACTCTCTTTTACTGCTAAAGTGATATACATTGAGTATTTCATTCTCATGTAAGTTTTTGCAAAATTTTGCATTAAATGCTCAAATACTTCTCAAGATATGGTGGAAATAGCAATTTTGGGGCAAAATGGACTTTTTTCTCAAAAATCAGCAAATTTGACTCAATTTACCATATAACTAATACAATTTGCAGGTTTCAGCATCATGCACAACCTTACCAAGTTTCAACTTAATTGCTCATATGCTTTTCAAACTATTCTGGAAAAACCACAATTTGGACAGGTCCGGACGCACACACACACACACACACACGCACGCGCACGCGCACACACATTGGCACGGGCACGTTTTCATTTATACCACCCAACAGGACCCTCCTGTGCCCATGGTCACTCTACCATGGGGTACCCCTGGGGTGTCGCTACTCATCCACTCCAGCGTTTCCATGGTAACCATGCTCCCATGGGTGCACAGCACAATATATAGTTCCACTAGCCAAGTGACTACAATATCTCATCTAGCCCCTATAGGGCGATGAGATAATAAAAAGTAACATAATCACAATAATCGCGATGAATCTCTCTCGCTAAAACCGCAGTAAGTCCTCCTACCTTCTCAATGACACATTTTTGCTTATATATGGGCACGGCAAGTAATATTCTTTGCCATGATATGAAAAAAGAACAGCTCAAGAAAATACGTGGTATTGGAAAAAAGGAAAATTTTAAGCGCCTTCATTTCAGCATGTAATGCCAGGTCACACTATAGCAAATCGCGTATTACGACTGCTTGCAAGTGGGTCATTTTGTAAATGTTTGCTACATCTCCGCACGGACTGCGTCGAGTTGCATTGAGTTTGAGACTAGTTGCATGGGTTGCAGACGAGTCGCTAGTTGCTACATGTGCTCCGGTGCGCACCGGAGCACATGAAGCATATACGTTGCAACTGGTTGCAGTCTGTTCGCCGAACAATGCTGCGATCTACTGCGCTTATCGCCGAACATTCCCAACACGATCTGCGTCTAAACTAGCAACTATACGACACACTGCAACAGTTTCATACTGTGCGCCCCATACTGCGTCATACGGCGCTGTACTGCGAACACTCGCCAACAAACGCTGTACGGAGAACATCTTTTACCTGCCTAAAAACTGGTGCGAACGTGCTGCGAACATGCGCAACACGACGCAGCAGCTACAGCGAACTAGTATTCGCCCTTTCCCCCCGACGTTTTCTCTACCGCGTCTGATTGAAACCGACTGCAAACAACACGTTTGCAGCACGACGCAGTACGGCGACTGCACACACGGATTTCAACTATTCACAGAACAGCCACCACATGTCGTCTATGGCAAGCCAATTACCCAATTATTCGAGAAACCTGCATTATCGGTTTATAAACCAGGTTTATTAGCCGATGAACCAGGTTAATCAGTTGAAAAATCAGGTTTACCAACAGCAAATGCTCAGTTATTCGAAATTCCAGGTTTATCAAGTTGAAAAAACAGGTTTATCGACATTGTAAGTGAGAAACTCGATAAACCTGGTTTATCAACTGATAAGTCCGGTTTCTCGAATTACTGGGCATATGGCGTCGATAAACCTGGTTTATCGGTTGATAAACCTGGTTTATCAACCGATAATCCAGGATTCTCGAATTATTCGGCATTTGGCTTGCCATATACGTCACGTTTTTATACACTTGTGGGTATTTCTGACTGCAAACATGCGTCGATAGTAGCAGTACATCGCAAAACGTTCACAGTAGATTGCCGAACAGTCTGCATACGTTGCATGCCCTGTCGCAGCTCAGGCTCCGACGGTGTTGCACGCATTGCAAAATCTTTTAACGACGTGTTTTGAAATGTTTCCGATCATTTAAGGTGTGCTTTTGAATGCTTATGTCAGGAAATTCGTCGAAAGCATTACGTAACAGGTCATAGCAAGCACATTCGTGAAGGATTTGTAAAGGCCACTCAATTTTCCCACGTATTAGTAAATGGTCGTATGCATGATAACCGTAAACGTATTTTGGGTTCATTATGAATTTGGCATTTTGAAAGTAAGCTGTCTTAAGACTCGTAAACAGTTGAAAATTTCCGTTGCCTTTTTCAGTGGTTGATTCGTAGTATATATATCGTCGTAAACATTCGATGGTATTTCAGATGCGTTATATACGCACAATAAAATATATTGAACGATAACATCCGGTCCAATTACAAATGTTTCAGACCACCATTAGAATGTATAGGATTGTATTTTGTACATATATATGTCTTCTTAGACATTCGTGTATGGATTTTTCCTTTTTGTTTTAATTTCAAAAGTTTCAAGAATTAGCAATGAAGTTTTCAAGACTTTGCCCCAGTGAAAGACCGATGAATGCCAGAACGATTTCAGAACAAAAAGGTCACCAGTCGAAATTATTCGTGGCCACATTCGGGCATTGAAATTGGAAGGAGGGCTTTAATTAGTGTCATGAATTCAAAAGATTCGAGTCGATCCAAAAGAGTTTTTCTTATGAACAAGTCTAACGAACTCACAATGTTCCAGATAGAAATATTAGGGTAGGAAATAGAGCCGATGTTTCCAAATCATGAAATATCAGGAAAAAATGTGTCAAACACTACGTACTACGTCAACACTTCATACATCAAAATATCATGTAACAAAACGTCATCGGTAGCCATTGTTA
Organism: Stichopus chloronotus; assembly: GCA_021234535.1. NCBI lineage: Eukaryota > Metazoa > Echinodermata > Holothuroidea > Aspidochirotida > Stichopodidae > Stichopus > Stichopus chloronotus. The sequence continues at coordinate 12,845,595 of CM037844.1, forward strand.
GTCTCTTTGAGTTAAATTGTGTCAATTGAGAGAGTTCGAAGTTTGTTGTAGAGAATGTTGACAAACCTACAAAATTACGATTTATTCACTTTTAACGAACATCCTTGTCATCCAGCCTTCGTCCTGCTGTTTATCAGTCTTTCTGGTAACTCACCGTCGAGGCCCTCGGTTTCAGGGGCGGTGGAACCGAGTGAGGACGGGGACTCCTGGAGTAAAATTCCCATGGAAGAAGGTGTATGTGTGTGGGGGGGGGGGTTAGGGGTATGTTCACCTCCCTTCTAATATTTGTCAAGTGCTTCGAGAATAAATGAAAAAAAAAGTGCATAATTCATTGTGATTATTGTATGAACTCGTCTGATATGTACTACCATTTCTCATAGATTATTTTTTTGTCCTCATCTATTGAGATATTGCAGACACGATATCCCTATTTCAAGGCCGGTTACATGCAGTTTAAAAAAAAAAAAGGAATTTCCTTCCATCCGTGGCTCTTGTAAAGCCAAATCATTTTCGAACGCTCCGCGTCAACCGATGGTTGCACTCTGCTTAAATAGTCCTCAGCTGCGTCGACTCACTGAAGAAAATAACTTTTCCAACGCACAGCACATTTTAGTACGAGCAATTGCACACAACTTTTCTGTGTTGATTTAAAAAGGAAAAAATAGTTTAATATAAAATGTATGTTATGGTCTGGGGTAGGGTTAGGTACGTGTGCCATCCTAAAAATATTTTCCCATCCCCACTTTCATATTGCCTCCTAAGCCTATACATTATGTCGCCATAGTGCATTTTCGTCAAAAGAGGGTGAATGTATAGCACACAAAGCATAGGTTATATGGTGTAATATCAATAAACAGATCTATTAAAAGACCACTGTAACTGACCAAAAAAAAACGAGCCTTCTTTTGCCAACAATAGAATTAATTGATGCCGACAGTTCTGAGGCACTGTCATAGTGGTTTGGAGCATGGATGTTTGTCGTTCCCCTGAGCGAAGTGGTTCAATCGCATATATTGTTTTAAGTATAAATGTATACCTTATTGTTTTCCACACGCACTACAAATGAACTGAAATAATAATGCATGTATGAGATTATTACCGTACCACCTTTTTTTTAGCATGCAAGTGCAACTGATGAACTAAATAATTGTAATATACATCAGGGTACAGACACCGCTTAGTGAATTCTAAAACAGCGCCACTTTTTTCTGTCGTTAAACCGATACGCAGGGCATTATTTACTTACTTGATTTCCGTTATACGCCCATGAACCGAACTTCAAGAAACAAAGCTGAGTATCGAACGGATAGTAGGTGAGGTTCATTTTGCAATGAGTGGTGTATATCTGCGGTGTCAACAGATTCACTTGTCCATCGTACCCAACGATGAGAGGTATTCTCCGTCTTGTGCCGACATTTAAGTAGGCTTCATTACTGGAAGAGGATATGAAAAATCACAAGATGTATGAAACGTGTTAAGAGGCGGTGTGCCTGGGAAGGATAGTCACGTCTCCAAGCAGAGGTGGGGGGGGGGGGGGGTGTGGAGGGGGCCGTCCGCTCAGATAGTCTTCACGCTATTCTAGCTAACATGAAAGAAAATGATGGAAGCCACTTGAATCCCGCCTCTGCCCCCAAGGGATGCATCTACGCTGGCACTGTGTCTGTGGCAACTTGCAGTACGAAAGTAACTAACCCTAAATGTTAATACTGAAAGCTTGGGTGCATCTGTCCTGAGAGGGTGGGGTGGGGGGCTTAGGTGACACTCATCACTTTCATGTAAGCTAACATTTTGGGAAGACCATCAAAACGGAGCACCACCATCCTCGTACAAGAAAGTTTTGGACAAAAATACGCCTAGCCTAATCGTCGAAAATCACCTTCCAGTTTCATGCTCCACATGCATACTTTCACTCCAACAGAGTCCCCCTCTGCCGCTTCTAGGAGGGCCGTGACTTCCATGCTTAACCACGCAGCCACTTAATGTTAAAGAAAGGTAAGTGCGTGTGTGGTTAACAAATAAATATACAAGTAATGGGTATACTTTATAGCAATTCAAGAGTTCAACTAAAAATTATAAAGTTATGACCAACCTTTGATATAGCACAATGTCTGGGTGCCATAGGACTTCGTCATAAACGAAAATTTTTGTAGTGCCATTATATTTAGACGGATCCCATGTTAGAAATTCATCCTTCCATTGCTGCAATCAAAATATCATCAAACTGAGCATATATAAAGATTGCATTCTAACATAAATACCTACAATGATAAAGTGACACACAACTACTTAAATTGTAAAAGTCACCTTGACATAGCCCAACCACAAGGTCCGTTGTTAAGGGGACGCCGTTATCCTTAACTTAAAAAAAAAACCCACTCTTTTGAAATTTTACAAAATTGAAAGAAATTATTCCAAATAAATCCATGAATAGGTACTAGGTTGAAATTTTAGAGCTACATTACATATAAGGATTCAAAATCGACAATCCACACGAAACCCTCCGACGTAAACAGACAAAAACTCAGCTTTATGCCACATGTGACTGTATGTCCTCTCTCTGTTGTGGTCCAATAGGAACCCGACCTGACTGTGGGTCTGACAAACATAGGCCTACATATATCCATGCGCATGCGCACTGGGAATGAAGACCACATACAGGGCCACATATATGTAGTATACGTCACGACCTGGTTTCGTCCTCTATGAGACCCATCAGGCAAGGACAGGATTCGATCTCCAGATCTCAAGCGTACACCTGTACCATTCCGAGAACAGCTCTGTTTATGGTGTTGGTACGTTGTTTTAATGACACCGAGTACACACTGACACAATTACTTTAATTGCGTAGGATGCCCCCGTGGTGCCTAATAAAACCTAGCAATTTGTTGGTGTTATTATTCAAAATTTAGGCCATCAGAGAAAGCCACGTTTGCGAGTTGGGGGGGGGGGGTTCATGAGTATCAATCTGTGGCCAGGAGTGAGGGGAATGGGCAGAATTTGATTTGGAATTTAGAATGTTATAGTAAGACTAACGTCGCCAGGATAATTCAACAAGAACGGTTAGGGTGGAAGAATGAGCATGCCGACCTTGGAGGAGGGTGGAGAGATATGATGATGGTTCCGGAATTCTGGTAACGTCCTAAGGTGAAGACATTTTTCGCTGAAAATTGCCTTTCTACTTTTCTATAATTCAGATTTTGCTCATTTAATTGTTATTATTCATGTGATGTTTACACCCAGGGCGGACTAAAAGTTTCACAATGAGCTCCCGTTGATACTTTCCAGGGGAGTGACCATTAGTTGGCCCGTATCGTACGAGAATATGTGTGACAACAATACTTGCCAAATTGCATGAAATGGCATTACGCAGGCCCATTTGCAGGAGGTACGCCACCAATTCTAATGATTTTTGGGCAAATAATGCCATACATCTATAAAAGGGCACATCTTTGGATCTTTCTAGGGCTGTCAGTATTGGAGGTCCAGACTGAAGGCAATGCCCTTTTACGCCGCGTTCCGAGAGGTCCGGACTATCATAAGATAATTATCCGTAGAGACTATTTAAGGGGAGGGCCACCATCAATTGAAGCGAAGCATAAAGGAAAATATTTACTTTACATATCCCCAGACGGCACTTCACAGATGCCCATGAGTCCAGCTTTAAAATAAGTGGATATCCTGTCTGCAATTTCTTAAGTAATGAGATAAACATCAATCTATGACAACATGATAGTAGCCTAACTTGGGACAACTTTTATCTGCAATACTTTTGCATTTATTAATCACGTTTGCTGATTCCACGTCCACGCGTTAACTTTTAAGAGATCTTAAAGTGGGCCCAAGCAAATACCTGACGATCGATCGAATTTAGGCTAACTATCTACGTTAAGCACCGCCATCGGTTAAAGCGGATCGTATCGGAAAACACCTCGAAGACTACGGGAAATGGAATTTTGGGGCCCATTTTTACTGTTTATTTTACGTCTGACCCCACCCGCTTATAAAATGAATATAGCTTACGTACGTTTTCAAGTAAATGTATTATTTGGATTAAGATATAAATGGCATGCCCATTCCAGCACCTAACTCCTCCTCCTCCTCCTGGTCGCGCTGCACTCAAGAGAATTTAAAAGTTCGCAAACAGTTGCTTAGTTGTTTAAAATAATACCTTTGACGCTATCTAATGAGATTACCACCATCGGTTGAAGAAAGCGAGGGAGAAAAATTTTGACAAAACTGCTTGCCAGATCCCAGAAAATCTCTTCTCCCAGGAGCATTTTCAACATGACAGAGTTTAGTAAAGGTGGCTTTAAAGAGGGGGACACTCACTTAAGATGATAATACCGTTGACCCGTGAGGGGAAATACATTAGAAAGTGTTTAATCGCCTACTGCAAATTATCATTGCGTTTTTCACGAGAGACATTCACCCATACCCCTTAAGAATTGATGCCCATGTGGAGGATGCTCACCTGTCGCAACCAGAAATAAACCTTAATTTCTTGGCGGACCTCACTCTGTAATGAGAGAATAAGACAAAAGCGCCAGCAGATGAGTGATGATGAAAATGATGGTGATATATATATATATATATATATATATATATATATATATATATATATATATATATATATATATATATATATATATATATATATATATATATATATATATATATATATATATATATATATATATATATATATAGGGTTGGAATAGCAAATAGCAACAGTTCCAAACAATGTGCTCCTAACAGAAGGATCCACCAGGGATGCCAAGCAGTAACTTTCATAATTAGAGAGAATAAAAACGCAAAAAGACGTGACAGGAAAGAAACTGAACTTCTGTTACTCCAAAATTTTATTAAAAACAAACGTTTCGGTCGTTCGACCTTCTTCAGTATATATATATATATATATATGATATGAGTTGAGACTAGTGGAACATAGTTGTAACTCCGAGTTTCACGCAGTGAGCGATCATCAGACAACTGGTTTCACGTTGGGTCTTCTCAAGAATTTAAGGCATACGTGGATGAGCTAATCCGGTTGCGGTGGGGGATTATCTGTGTGTTGTGGTCCCTTTGTCGGCGTCGGTTTCTTTGGCTGCGTCTGGAGGGTGAGACTACGTTCCATTAGTCTCAACTAGTCCCAACACCCTAAAAAGAAAAGCATGTAAAAACTTTAAAAGTAACATGCTTTTCTTTTTAGGGTCTTTAGCTTTGTGTACTTTTGTTTTTCATTTTAGTCTTGCGTTGTGCATTCCTTTCTAGTGTATTGAGTCTGTGCGCTCGTGTCTATTTTATCATTCAGTTAGTACGTTCCTGACGAAGGCAGCTTGCTGCCGAAATATAGACTGAGTTAGTACTGCACCTAACTTGTATTGCTTTTATACTTTGTGTTATGGTGTGATACCTCTTTTACCGTTTTATATATATATTTTAAATCTATCACAAAGCCTGAGTTTGGACTCCCCAATATAATTACCTTTATAAGTTTTGTCTCCACAAGGAATATGATAAATACAACCACTGCTTTTAAGATCAGGAATTTTGTCTTTAACCTTGAAAAATGAGCAAATCTTAGAACATCTGAAAGAGATTTGTAGTTCTGCATTAGAGCAACGTTTGAAAGACTTAGAGATAGATCTAGCAATTTGATTAGATATATTACCACAGTAAGGTAACTTCAGATAGAATTTAGGTAAGACTTTATTCTCGTCCACAGTGCAGGGGACAGGGCCCATTAGTAGTCTAGATCTTAAATTACAGGTATATCTCTCAAAGCTCTTGATGTGTTTAAGAGGATAAGCGTTAAGAAGAAGGCAATTACGAATATGACGAAGTTCCTTATGGAAAAGTGCATCGGTAGAGCAAATACGTCTAGCTCTACAATGAAGTGCTCTGATAACACTGGTTTTGTACTTATTAGGGGTCCAGGATTTCCAGTTACAATCTTTGTATATATATATATATATATATATACATACATACCATTCGGTCCTTTTTACTTTTATTTGTACATGCCGCCAAGTCTCTCAAGTCATGATGATATCAGTCAACTTATTCCGAGAAAAAAGTCACAAATGTATATTTTCATTCACAGGATGCTCAGCGTCAGATTATGTTTGGGGGATTACTTATGAAGGGAGCAAGTACCCCACTGAATTAGGGTTCCAATACTACACGTATTTAAGTGGTACATGCGTGTACTCGTTCATCAGTAATGGCTTTTCGTACTTACCACATAAAGGATTCTTCGAGGTACTATCTCCAACTTCACTGAAACAACCGTACTTTCATTCATTACAGGTCGTACTTTATGTTTGTACTGCCTCAGCAGGTCATCCATCAACACCTCCGTGTTTCCAAACGCTTGAGAGATCAAAATATTTGAAATACCACCTTTACAATATGCCAACTTTGATGGATAATAAGTGGCGACTTCATTTATCAAGAACAATTCTTAAAACAGATTTGACCCATTACCGAGACAGTGAAGTGACTTGAAAAGTGGTAGAAGCACGACCTTCAACCGACAAGGGACATTTTAAGCAGGTTACAGATGTAATGGTCATTTAAAGAAATTAACCTTATTAATCAACACAAGCATTATTGGTCCAATACAACTAAAGCAATAAGAGCAACTAACACAAGAACAACTAACACCATGAAGAAAAAAAGTTGGTCTCACATAGTGAGCTGGTATTATTTCAACTTGAACGTTAGTAGGTCATTTTAATTTCATAATACTTAAAACAACACATCAATCGGAATGAAAGATCGACTTATTACTTAAATAAGAGCCGAGGGTACAGTGATCATATGTCATGGCAATTGTTACAACAATGACCCCGCGGCGATTAAAATTTTGAATTTTGATTCAGTCGGCCTAAGTCTGAATGTAAACGAGATATTTGAGATGGTTTTTAAGTAATATTCACACATATGTGGGAAGATTCGTCAAGTCCAATTGGCCTATTCAAGTCAGGTGATAGTTCATTATCCCACTGATAAAGCACGGTCGATTAAAGGGTAAGATCACAGGCGGATGAATACAATAAAAAGTAGATCAACATTGTTTTAATTGTCGTCTGCTATCTTACACGAAACTATTCTAGTACTTTGTCTATCATGCACAAACGCGTGGTTGTCATGTTGCGAATCTTGTTTGCCTTTTCTCGTGATTCGTTTACAAAATATGGTTATTTATAAACCCAAACTTTCTTTGGTTTTCGTCTTTCTTTTTATCAAAATCTTGTTTTTTTTTTGTATGAACAAAATTTATCACCTTTGGACCTGCACGTTGGACAAAAGGGTTAAGTCTATTGCTGCATGAACTCTTGCTTCGCCCTTGTACATCACTTGCATTGACCCCCGATCATTTTCAAGAAGAAAACTTACCAACTCCACCCATCATTGAAAAACACGTCAGCGCACTGAGTAGAAGGTGGACTTTCATGACGACAGTGATGCTCGGGTGGTTTCAATTGCCACTGCATGGAGAAGATTAAAATTTGTAAAATATTAAAGAATCCTTTCTCACTCTTCCTTGGCGGAAGTCAAACCTCAAGAACTTGTTGTTTGAACGTCATGACTTTTGAAAGATTATCTATCAATTGATTCACGCTTGCGTGTTGTAATGCGTGATGCCACCGTACAGACAAAATTACTGAAGAGAAATTTGATAGTTTAAGAGATGTGAACTTATAATTTCCACAACGTTTTAAGGCCAATCTGCAACAAATTCAATAAATTTCATCGGTCACAATTTTAATGAATGCTAAAGGCTCATTTACCGGTATAACATGGCATTTCGCAAATTCGAGGAATATGGGGCTTTTTCTTGGCCAGAGCTGCCTTTGGTAAACAGAAATATCTATTTTATGAACAAGCTTTGAAGTGCCAGCAGTGGCAAAGTATGCATCTTCTTTAAAAAAAAAAAAACTTTTTTATTGTGCTTGGAACAACGGATAGATGTTCCCATGAAGATAGTCCCTCCTGTGTTTCCATAATACACCTGAATTTTGCTGTGTTTCTGGTGTGTGAGTGTGCTTATGTCATTTCTGTGAGTGGTTCAGTGGTTGAGATTCAAGCGAAAGAAAAACCCTAAAAAATGTTAATGTCTCAACAACACTTCATCAACTTTAGTTCAAACTTAGTACAATGATGCTGGCTCAGTGTCTTTTTGGTCATGATATAACGCTTGCATGCAAAGGAAGGAGGAGGGTTCAACTCACAGTCTTGAAATGGTATCAAGTAAACAAATTTTCACGCAGAATTTCTTCAAAAGTATAGGAAAAGTTGATGTGTCTATAAAAGCTTCAGTATGTTCTTGTTGCACTAGAAGGTAATACGTAACATTAATATGCGTGGTTGATGGACGCGACCAACATATCTTAAACCTGAAAAATATATATATATATATATATTTCTTGGCACTTTGGAGGAAGCCTTGTCATATGTGACACATGGACAGGCCGTAGAGCGTGAGTTGAATGATCCCTGTTGTTATTGGAGATCAGACTACATGACGCATGCCATAGAGAAGACCGATCTTACTTAAAGATATTCAATTGCTTATCTGTCAACGAAACGTAATCCACTTTTTTTAGAGGTAGAAAAAGTATGTATATCGTCTCTATCTGTTCATTGTATCAAGGTTAAGTTTCATGGACATATGTGGTGGAAAGTTTAATGTTTCAGCAAATAGCTTACATGAATGCAACTCACCAGCGGTAAAGTCAAATTCTGCTACACAAGGTACATGTGACGTGAAAAACATATCAGAGTATTGACTAAGTAATTCATTAAAAACATTAAAAATAGCTACAATTTTCATAACAATTCATCTAACATTGACCATTTTACACACCTTTTTCTTGTTTTAAAATTTCTTCATGAATAAACATCAACCAAATATGCAAATTTGTGACGCCAAGTTAAGAATCCATATGACATACCTTATGTTATCCTTTTCTAATTTTACGTTTATTTCAAGGGCAGTTGAGCCTTCCTATGCCCTGAGGAAGGCAGGGGGGTTAATTTGTAAGCTTGTAAAGTCTTTTTTTTAAATATTGATATCACTTACCAATTGAGAAATCCAGTAACTAAGAAATTAAAAGTCATTATAGATCAAACAAAAGAACTAGTGACACTGTGCAACACTCACGTCATACATATTTTCATGAACCTTATGAAACCATATCTCAAAAAAACGGCAATGGATTAATACCATTTTAACGGATTGTCACCCAGTGTTTCACTCTGCAAGTTTCGAATCAAGTCACCGCTTTTGTAGATGAAGGTCACGTGGTCTTTACACGCGGTCTTATACAGGGTATAGTTTAGTTAAAAGAAGAAAGGATCACGGGAACATATTAAGTGCCTGTCTAGGACTCTATGGAAAAAAAAAAGAGATCTGAGGACAACATTCTAGATGGTAGACCCTGCTAATAATTTGTGCACTGAAACCTTCTAAGCCTTTTAATACTTTCAAACAGAAACGCACACTCGGGTCCCTTTGATAAAAGAAGTTTGCCGGGGGGGGGGGGGTCGATTCAAAGTTGCGCCTTCCGGATCGAGTTTGAAACAATGTCCTCTCGAATAACTATTGACTCAACTAAAAAAAAGTTACTAACCAGCAACTTATCATTTAACAAAAAACCTGAATCAGATCACCCAGTAGCCGCTTCAGCTCAGATAGCGTGAAGCTAATATACTGCAACCTTCTGTGACGTGGCGTTCCCTTGAAAGAACGAATCAAGCCGGAAGCCCTACTTTGGATTTCCCTTAGCACTTTATTATTCTCAGTGAAGTATGGGTTCAGACTGTCCATACCAGATGCATGGAACCAACGCAACTGTTTGCTGATTTCAACAACATTACGCTCATTGAGAACATTCTTGTGATCCTACCTAAAACACTACTACTTCTTCAAGCTGAACCACTGACCACGGAGAGATAGGGAGGACGAGGGAACGGGGGGGGGGGGGGGGGGCAAACTGCATCCGAGGGCGAGGCGCGGTACGTTTGCGTGGGGTCTAGTGGCCGGCAAGCTACACAAATTCAGACCGTGACTAACAACCGTGCCTAACAAAGTGGTCATTACACAAAGAAAATTCCTTCTAGGGATTCACGGCAATCGGCACGGTTAAAAAAGCCAACCTTGTAAATACATGTGGTTGTAAGGATAATGAGAATGTTAGTTGACAATGTGAATAGAGGATCTCTCCTAGAAGCATTCGGGAGCTCTACGTTTAATCTTAAAATGGTCGCACTAAATACATACATTCAACTATTGATAATCTAATACCTCTTCTTGTGAAATCAACGAGACCCCTGCAAACTTTTGTACCTGGTTTTCATAAAAAAAACAAGTCTATGATCTTGCCCGCTTTGGAATTTTCGATAGCACTTTAGGCCCCATAAACTCAAAATAAACAATTAACTCTAAGAACTTTGAAAATTGTAGTATTGTTTTTATTTATTTATTTATTTTTTTTTGGGGGGGGGGTGAAATGTTTTAAAAGACATAACACCCCTTTGTGGTCCACCCATGTGTGATTTTGACTCACCGGCTATCTCACTTGGGAGTTTTCCTATAATCGAGCCCACGGCATCAATGTTTGTTTCAATTTTAAGTAGACTAATTAGACAATCAAAGGAAATGAAAAGAAAATGTAAAACAAAGTTTAAAATATATAAAAAAGACGTGATTGATCTTAACATCTGGTCCCTGTCACGTGAAACGTTTCTTGATGAATGATTCAAGTGAACCTATAGGCATGCTGTAACCCGAACCCCCTTTGTTGGGTTTAGAAAAACAAATTTATAGTGGTTTCCTATGATCTCTGATCATAACAAGTTTTACCCTTGCTTTTTGTGAATATTGAGCAAGACTAACGTCACAATCTACCAGGTAGATGAAATGCAGCAATGGTATTACTTGAATCTGAGGACAGAAGACCGACGCATGTATGTTTTTATGTACATGCAGACGTTTATACACCGGCCGGTTATAGGCGGGCTGGACGATATCCTCGTGCACATAGAGAGTTCAGGGTGTGGGGCGGGGGGGGGGGGATCCAGGGTTACCCCACTTGTTGAATTGGGGTAGTGCCAAAGAAGGGTAAAAAATACGTAAAATCAGTTACGCTAAACTATATTTAAAATTACTATTTAGTAGATTATTATAAGAATGAAGTTGTTATAATCAGAAATTGTTCAGCCACAGACTATTTGCAACTTTTTATTTTTTGAGAAAATATTGACCGTAAAAGCCGTGATCTTTCATCCCTATCACAATAGCATAAAGCACACAAAGATCAAGATCACCTTTTGTAAACTCCGAAATTAAGGGTGTTGAGATAATCAAGTTTCCAGGTTTATACATTTATCCTGCTTCAAAATACACCTCCAAGTATTAATAAATTTAAGACTTCCATTTCTAAGATTATTGGTATATTTTATAAAATCAAACTCTTTTCCAGCTAGCTACATCCTCAAGAACCTGCGCAACACACTTATTCTTCCTCAACCTACCTATTGAAATGTTGTTTGGGGTCATCCTATTTAAACCATTAGTTTCTGCTTCAGAGCGAGCTGTTCATATAATCACAATTTCACATCTTCTATAACACACACCTCCCATCTTTTTAAGAAATTAAATTTCCTGAATATTTTTGATATACAAAGACACCATTGTGGTGCTTCATCTTAAAATTCATGGGTAAGCATTTGCCTGATAACTTCAGCAACCTCTTTACCTTCAATTATAATGTTCGCTCTACGATACTAGATGTATTTTCATTCAACCATGCATTTTCATTCAGCTTAATTTTCCAACGCTACGTCGTCACTTACGGTGTTAACCGCCGAAAAATTTTCATGAGCTCACTAAAAACTAACAAAAACCTAAATTCATCCTCAGCTTATTACCTTATATCTTAGTATGAATAACTGACAGTTTACTTCTTTCATTCTCATTCTTAATATTACTTTTGTATTATTGTAATCTTTATGGCTGCTGTGGGGTGGCCTATGGTTGAGGTACGTTTTGGGGTGTGGGTATAGGGGTGACTGGTGGGGAATTGTTGTTCTTTGACTTTTTATGTAAATATTAGTAATAGTAAGCACTGGTGGGGATTTTCGTATTCGCTGTGGCTTCTGAGCCCTTCCGCCATTCTCTGTTACACTTCTACATTGTGCTACTGTACGTATGTAAATCTAATATTCATTGTTGCGTATGATTGTACGTTACTTTACACGTAGGTTATGTCAATTTTTTTTTGCATGAAAAATTCTATATTTCTTTGTGTGCCGTATCGTATATATTTGCAAAACTTGGGACGGACGTGCCACCGTCTCCGCGACCCATGTTCTCCTGTAACTTATTTTGAGGGTTGCGAGGATGAGTCAATGCAATTTCCTCAAGGTGATACCTCTTTTAGTAGAAACCTCCTGCAAATCTTTGCCATTCCAGATATATTGAAACTTAGTGGGTTTCACTGCCAAACGCATTGCTCTGCATTTGTCTGTAGTGAATAAATTTGCTATTCCTAGGACAAACAAGAACCACGCTTAAATCATTTGACTACGCACGCATGTCGTAAGTAAGGCCTATCCCTTTGATGACCGGAACTGAGTAAATTTGGAAAGTTCGGTAGTGAAAACACTTTATAAACATCATACATCCAAAGTGGGTGAAACTGAATTGATATAATTTTCATAACACGGGTCTAAATGTGAAGTTTAAAACCCTTGTATTGGTGTAGTTAAATTGTCACTTAGGATAAATGCGATCACATGACAACTGCCAAGTACACAGTGTGCACTTTTTTTTTAAGTAATGGTAATTTTAAGTTTCGTAGGATTTTTGCCATCATACTTTCTGTATTTCTAATGTTACATACAATTTTCTTTAATATCTACAGCAGATTCACATACGTCACATGATTTACGAAAACGTCTGTGCTTGATGGACAATTACAGAACTTCACAGTCTGCCAAAAAAAAAAAAAGTTGGAAGAAAATATTTGTAAATAGTGCAGAAGGGAAGAAGCTTATAAGATATTGTAAGATATTGTCTTAGTTGACTTAACAACGACAAAATTTCATACAAATACGCTGACAATTAACTAAGGCAGAAACAAAGTTAAGATGTAAAACAGTTCATGAGCGAAAACTTACATATCCTGAGAAGAAGAAAAAGAATAGAAAAAACTTACATGATAGAACTCTCCAACTCTCTGATCTGTAGATACAGTGAAGGTAACTCGGTAATGTACACAAATATTCTCCTAGTATTTCAACTGCTCACGTGTTTGTGCGTTTGTCGATGTCCAGTTGAGTAACATTTTAAAGACACAATACACACTTGAAATTTTTTAGCTACTTCAGCTGTAATGGTCGTGGCAGAAAACAGGGTAGGTAGATTTCATTGCCAACATTCCTAAATTACTGTAGGCTATAGCAAAACCATTAAAATTATGAAGGTATTATCGTAGAGTGCTACTCTAGATTGTGAGAGAGAGAGAGGGAGAGAGAGAGGTGGGGAGGTGGAAAGAGAGAAAAAAAAATACAAAACAAAGGAGTTGGTATTGTGTTTGCCGAAAGTCAGCTTTGATATCTTTGTCTCTGTGCACGCACTTAGTGTTTCCCCCTTTGTCTATAATTGACGAGTGACCCGCAATTTACAGGCGGTCTAGTTCACGAATAAAACATTCATTAGGCACGAGTCCTTTGTGAATTCGTAGTAAGGCACGAATCCATAGTAGGCTAGGCTTTGCATGTTAATATACCACCATGTACAGTATCTTAATTACCGAAATGGGGTACACATCTTTTGCCCGACATGATTTCAGTCCGAAAATAAAATACACCTTTTCAATCGAAAGAAACGAGGTTTTAGTCCGACAAGTTTTCAGCCCGAACATGATCTACACGTTTTCAGTCCGAACTGATGATATAGGAATCATAATGAATTCTACATTCTGTGTCATCAGTTTATTCTTAGAAAAATTATCAACTGTTGAGGGGGGGACATACATTTATCCCCCATTTTTTCTCTCATCCTTTTACATATGATGTAAGGGATGAGATACAGTAGTTGCTTTGAGATTAAATGGTATTATGGCTCTCTCAGTTGCGATAGCAACAGTTAATTGCCATGGTTATATTATGTATGATTAACATTTGATATATGGAACGATCTAACCTGATGTGGTACTTAACGTGACCTGGAACCCCATAGCCTACTTGGGTAGGGCTCAAACCTTGTGAAGATGTATGTGTGTGTCTGTGTTTGTGTGCTCGCCTGTGTGTGTGAAAGGAAGTTCCGATTTCAAAAGTTCGAGTCCACAACTCTTCCTAGACAGCAAAGCCGATGAGGGTCAAAGTTGGTACGTCGGTGACCCATGGTCTGAAATTGTATCTCCCGTCAAAATTTAAGATCAGAGGACAGGTCAAAGGTCAGAGGTCAAACCTGAATCGGAAAAAAGTTTTGAAAAAGTATGTTGCGATTTCTTTCTTGACAGTACGTCTTAAAAACTTCAAACCTCGTTGTTAGGTAGGCCTATCTGAGTATGATATTTAGTGTTCGTTCAATCGATGACGTCATACGTCATAGGTCACGGTTATTACAGCACATGCTACAGTACGGTAGGTTGTGTCAGTACAAGATGTCAGCATAACTTTTTAGGTCTTTGCTTTTTCATGCAACGGTGGCTGCAATATTTCAACGTATGTAACCATGTGTGGAATGAGCGGTTATGTGTAATAACAATGTCATATTACGTACTTTGGAACCCTCACCTCAGTAGCTTTTTATTGCCGTGCACACACTAGACAAGGAGTGAGTTGTTTACAACACGCTTTGGCGGGAAAAGAAATTGAGTAATGCAAATGATCGTGACAAATGGCCAGATCTGGAGGCGCCCTGATCCGAGAAAAGTCACAAATTCTCTCTATTATTTACACTGCAAACCAATTTTGTTATGTCACAGAATCTTAAAATTAGGTATATCATTATTACATGAAGCAATCTTTAAGCAGAAATCATTCTTACATTGATATCACTTACAACAAGCGACTGCTGTTGCTCTGTAGCAGAGTACACTAACGAGTTTCTATTCCTGACAATTCGCCATTTTGACCTTGGCATCTACCAAATGAATTATGTTAGAAGAAATAAAGGAATTCAAGAATTACTTTCAAGCAAAAGCGATATCTGCATGAAAATACTTTGACTAGTGAGTCGATACTTTGACTTCTACACACATACACCTATACGCACATCAGTTGCGCTTCCTTCACAGTGGCATTGCCAGGTGCGCGTACGTATGTACATGTTTCACTGTATATGTACGGTACATGTATTGCTAAGCTCAAGCATAATATGACGTATGTGTGAGTTGAAAGAGCAAATGAGTATGGAAGACAATATAGGGATGAGGTATGCAACTCCGTGGATTCCCCTCTTGTTTATTGATTGATAATGACCAATTTTAAGCTTGAAAATACGAGTTGAAAATTGGTGGTAGGCGGTTGAAGACTATCTAACGCAACGAAGCGATGTAGCAAAACCTGATTAGAATTTTTTTAGGGGGAAATACCCGGGTAAAACATGCACTTGTTGCATTAAGTCGTAGTGAAACATTTTCAAACTTAAAAAAAAAGCAAATGACGTACTTTTTAGTGGGATAATTGACATACTTTTAAGTAGTAGAATTGACGTATTTTCATATATTAATATGACAGAATATTGGTCCTTATTGGGATTATTTTACTTTTGTAAAAGCATTAGGGTTGGCAAAATACTAGAACATTGTTTCCACAATTTATGACATCATGGTTTTGATTCACTGTTCGAGGAGAAGTATTGTCAATTATGTGTCCTGCGTGAAACAAATATGCCGACCGTTCTGCCTGGGATTTCATCCCCTAGCCGTACACTCGTAACTGCGTGTAAGCAACAGGCGCATGTGTAATCAATCGGAATCTCGAATCAACGAGTTTACACCTTAATAAAAACCTTGTTTCAATTGTGTTGTTAATGCTTCTTCTAAGGTTTCAATATCATAAAACAGATCACACTTGTGAAGCCGATGTTCCCCAGTCCCCCACCCCACTCCGTCAACTTTAATCCTTGCTCTCTTTTTTTTTTTTGCCACCCTTTATTTTTCAACATCATACATCACGCCACAAAACTTTTTGTCTGGCCAGGCACTCTCCCCTCCCACGTCGACTACGCCACTACTGGTCATGCGCAGCAAACAAAATATCCGGGACCCAGATGAGCACCAGTTGTGTGTAACTGGGCTGACATATGGGGCGTAGCTAGATGAGTAACTTACATGGAACCCAGATGGAATAAATGGAGCTCAGATTGCTCATATGGTACCCGGCTGTCGTTTGCACCGTGGGCCGGAGGCTATCTGGACCCCATCGGGGCAATATGGGCTAGGACTGTGGGTTATCCACGTACAGTCTGTGCAGTTCTATCATTTTCACTGAACTATTTATTTGTGCATGTGTAGTACTTTTCATTGCAGTGAACGATAGACAAGCAGAACAAAAGAATGCCCTCTGCATAAGCAATCTATTGTTAACTTGCTTGTTTTCGTAGTAGATAGGGGTAAATGAGTAAGTTGGGCTCAATCGTTATGTATGCAAAATCATTGCAATATAATTAATGTGAATCACAACCAATTGAATTATTAACCAAGTGAACAACGATAGTTGAATGAAACCTATGTACACATGTCAGCCTGTGCACAAAACTGAGAAAATACGTAGGCCTACAATTAACTAAACCTTGTAAGTAAGGATATACTACATTTAACCCTATAAATCAGGATGAAGTGACAAATATAAACATGAATATTAATGAGTAGGCCTATTTATGATATAGTTTTATACACTGATTTTACACAGTGTAGGCCTACATCGTTCAACGTACTCAAAAGGTTGAGCGCAGTGCAGAATTTGTACCAGTGCTATATAGGCCATGCATGTTGTGGGAAAAATAACCTGGCTTAAATGTAGGCCTGGAAGTAAATTGCCCACTTAACCCCGATGAAGCGTATCTGGGGCCCATATGGGTAAAAAGGTGCGACCGTAGCCCATTTAGCCCGCATGACATCCATCTCGGTCCCACATGGTAGAAATGGGGACCAGCTTGCCCAGTTGAAGTCCAGATGGGTCCTAGATATTCTGCTAGCTGGAAGCCAAACCTCACCGGCGATACCATGCATTTTTATCCCTTCCCGAAAGGTACCTAAAATCATTGTGGTATATCTGGCTATCACGTCATGTTCTATCATGTAGAAAGGTCTTCTCGAGGCATGATATTTGCACATTATGAAAATTCTGTGACGACTAGAAGTTAGCTCGGTATCTTACTCCAAATCAAAACGGCGGAAAATTTTGCTAACCCTCGGTATAGGGTTAGCATTAATTCAGTAGGGTTCCACACGTGGCCGGTTGACAGCACGCAAACATAAAATTCAGCAGGGTGATAGAACTAATTAAGAGCTGTCACGTGAATAGCGTGAAGGATGGCTACTTTCGGGCACTCCAAAGTTTTGAGCTTTGCTTTGAGAGTTTTGAGCACATGTGTAGAAACGTGGTACGACAGAAACTGTTTTTTTTTTTCTTTTGCGTTGGCGTCATTTGAAGTGAGAATTCTCAAAAGACAGTGAGCTAGAGTCCTAATTTCAGATCTTACGTGTGCCGTGATCCCCTGTACTTCTCGTGCCTTTCCAAATTTTGTGGTAGTTAGGTGACGTCAAATAAAGTTTTACAAAATCGATAGAAAGCATGGACTGCGAAGTCAAAGGTCAGCGACCTTAATAAAGTTCATTTTCGGACCGAAAACGTGTGTTTCATTTTCGGACTGAAAACGAGTAGGCCTATTTCATTTTCGAACTGAAAATGTGTTTCACTTAAGGACTAAAAACGTACGGTAGGCCTCTTTTACATTTGGCCTGAAACCTTGTCGTAGTCCGAAAACGTGCATTTTATTTTCGGACTGAAAACGCCTATTTCATTTTCGGTCTGAAAACTTGTCGGATTGGGTGGGGTGAACACTCGTCATGGCCAAGAACTTGAAAGTTTAGCTGTCTTCATCCTGAATATTGTCACGTACAATCTACGACAGTGACACTTTAGATCCTGACATCGTCGGTTCAGTACCTGCGGCAAACGCTTTTTACAATTTTGTCTGGAGATTAAAATTGTTAACCCCCTCGCCCTCAATGCAGAAGAAGAAACGAAATGTGATTGTGAAATCAGACCCCCCTAAAAAAATAAATAAAAACTCAAAGCACTTTGTGATTCTTATAAGTTGCCAATATTCATGTAGAACAAAGGAGAGGGTGTACAATCCAATTTTGAAAATCAAATACGTTATCTATCCCGAGGCAGGAATACCATGTCTACACGTGACCTTTGACCACTGTGTGTGCGAATACTTTTAAGGGATTTGATAGTTTGACCTCTGATGACCTAAAATGAACTCTGACCTCCACCCAAATCAAAATTAAGCAATCATCTACCGAACATATGGCCAACCCAAACACCAAATGTGAAATTACTGACGGCTACTGTCACTATGGTATAGTGCTTACAATGTCTTCTCTGCTCGACATCTGGTGACTTCAAATGACCTCCACCAAAAACAATAGGTATCATCTAATTAATATAACCGACCCACACACAAAGTATGAAAAGAGGGTTACCGTTCTTGAGATGACCTTATACAAGCAAATCATAACAAACACACACACACATCCATCACCATCCAAAGATTCCTTTTGCCTTCAGCAAGGAATCAAACATCTTATCGAATAGTAATGAAGAACAAGAACAATAATGAAGCAATGCGTAGCTAATCAAAGCAACCAATACGTAAAACAAAAGCATCGTTGTTATGGTAAAGACTGTAATACTGGCTGTGATATCACACTCCCGAATTTGAAATTATGCCCACGCTTCCTTCCGAAGTATTGAGTGAACCATTTTTTTTTTTTGGCCGGGGAGGGGGAGAAATTTGAGACATCTTGGGTCGTAAGTTGATACAACCTCTAAACCTCTACTTTTCCATGCAAGCAAAACATATTTTTATTACTAAAATACATACCGCCACATCTAAGTCAATCCAAACCTTTTTGTAGACATATCAGGTTTATATGTACAAGCTTAAATGGTACAAACCAATTGACAACTGGTCAATCTATACATTGATCAAAACAGCAGTAAATAAAGTGTGGTATACACCTGTGTACTAAATATGAAGTCTGTTTAAGATTCCCTCTCGGATGCAGTAGAAGTGAAACCTGCATGATGGATCCAAAACGACCTTTGACCTCCAACCAAAACACAAGTAGGGTTTCTTGAATGCAAAGTTACACTAAAATACCAAATATGAAGTCAGCTCAAACTTCCATTCACCAAACTTAAGTGTTTACAACTATTGGCAATTTGACACCCCCTCTCAACCATAAGTATCCTATAATCAAGCGGCTCATGCAAAATGTGGTTACACATGTAAGAACAAGAACAGTACAGTTCTACGGGACCACATTTTGGAATTCCCTCGACGTTAAACTCAGAACTTTACCAACGCTGTCTGCGTTTGTTAATCGCCTTTAAGGAATTTCTTTCACGCAGAAACAACACGTAATATTTTCGTTCTCTCCTGTACTGTATAGCTTTTATGTATTGTTATTCGTATGGAGATGGGGTGATGGGTTTGGGGTGTCGGGGATGGGGTGGTGGAATGAGGATATCGAAATGGGTTGTGGGGAGGGGGCTTAGGGTATTTCCTGTTTTCCGTCTTCTTGCATTAATGTATGGTAGATCTAGCTTCTACAAGCTAAGCTTTTCTTTCAGAGTCTCCATTCTCTTTTTTCAACATTGTTATTTTATTACTTTTATTACTGTGTATGAAAAAAAGAGAAAAATAAACAACGAATGAACAAACATTTGTCTATGTATGCATGTACCCACTCCCTAGACACTGCCTAAGCAACCTTACCCTGAAACACACACACACAAAACACAGTACGAAAATAACACCACCTTAATCCCAAAACGTACATGTGATTTGTATACACCCTGAGGTACCCTCATCGACTAATAAGGTCCAAGATCCACCTAGAAGTGCCAGCTGAATACCATAAGCAGGGTTCCCACACCTAAAGGGAAACAAAATTTCATGGCTTTTACACAGCTATTTCATGAACTTAACAAATTACTTCATAAACCACTTGCTAATATATTAATGAGAAACTGATAGCGCAATGATCGTGACGAGATCTTTTTTTTTTTTTTGCTCGTAACTGAAAGAAAACACAAGAAGTCTGTTCTGAACTTCACTTTTATACCGACTTCTGTCATATTTACAGTTTCATGACTACAATTTCATGACTTTTCCAGGCCAACTGAACCCAGCCCAAGGGGTGTAAGGTAGAGAAGGAAACAGCTACTCTCGCGTAATTTTTGGTGATTTTTAAACAACTCGATGGAGTGAATTATCTCCTCCCTGTACACTATACATGGATGAGAAAAAAAAAAGATGACACAAACTCTTTAAGCAAATGTTTGTCTAATACATATTAATATGATCAATAGTCTAGAGTTTTTCATATTATTTAATGCAAAAAAAAAAAAACACATCTTCCATGTGCTGAAAATTCATTTTCCTCTCGGCAGAGCAGAAGTTTTGAAAAGGACTGTTAAATTTCATTATCTAAGTCTTTGACTCCAGAGGGCAATAAAAGGTGGCAATGCAATTATTTACATATATCAGAGAAAAAGAGACTTCAAAACAAGACTTGTGCAACATGAACATAGTATCAGAGTGTAGCATAAATATCCTTCTAAAAAAAGAAATCAAATTCCTTCAATCAATGTTCTTCCTATAATTTGGCATGACCAATATTTTGCAGTCCTTTACCATGTTTCTGTTAGTGCAATTATTATTTCTACATAAAAATATCTTCCATGTATTGAAAGTCCATCCTTCATTTGTTAGAGCAATGACAAATTTTGTTGATGTACTCTTTGTTTTTTTTTTATCACAAACTGACTCAATCCAATTCTTTCTTCAAAAATTGACAAAGATTTTCTTATAATACTATCTAAATCATTACATTACACAGGGGTGATATCTTCACAATACCCTCATTAGCACATTGGTGCAACTCCTACACACCATGTGAAACAACTCGATCTAAAAGCTAAAAGTCTGTGCGACATTGTTTTTACTGTAGCCACTGACTTCACTCACAGAAAATATGCCTCATAGGGGTGGCCCAAATCCCCACATTGACATTCATATAGAAGGCATATCAAACCCTTCAATCACGTTCATCATTAAGATCTACCGTATGAATCTGGCTAATCTTGCACATGACATAAAGTATCTTAAAGTTCTTAGGCTACAGCAGCAATGCTGCATAGCTTCAGTGTTGACTGTCATCGATCACTGGTTTGTCACATGTGCTGAACCGTTTTCTCTGCACGCATCTTAAATAAAATGTCAGTATCAACAGTGATGAGTATTCACTTCAGAACTACAGAAGGAATAATTAAGTATCCACAGTTTAACTGCATGTTCAAGTATCCGTTCAGTCATGAGTATGTGACACACAGACCCCAGGGCATAAACAATTGTGGTACCCGCATATGCAAAGAGTGTCAAATAACCAGGTCCGATGTCGAGGGGAACTGGTAGCAAGGGTCACCTTAAATATATCTGCTCTTATAGAACTTTTCAGGCAAAAAATCTAGTAAACATATCACATGTGCAAGATGACATCCCCCCAATTTCATTTCAGCCTCCTGCCCCAAGGAATCTGACCTGGCTATGGCTCTGCAAATAACAGCCAGGACAGGTACAATCATAGAGCCACAGTACTATACAAACTTGGCTCCATGGCAGAATTCACCCTTTTGCCCACGAAACTGCTGAGACATAGCAAATTTTACAAAACCAAACAATGAAACATTTTCAGTCATTTCTAAAACTACATTTCAACTCTAAAGCTTCTCTGAAAGAAATGGTGAAAACAATAAAAGCAGGAACTATTTTCAGAAGAACTTAATGAAGTTTTTCATGCATATAAGTGTATACAGAACAGCAAGGTGCAGTACAGTAAGTACATTTTTCTCTCAAAGGCTTCAAAGCCTCCTTCCAGTACTTGTACTACAGTACAATAAATTGGTATTTGAAAGGATGAAAAAGCAACAGATTTTGTCACAAAGGAAACCTAACATTAGTTGCTGTCCAACCTATGCCCAACAAAACTAACAGTGATTCAAGATTACAAAAAAAATAACTTTCCTCATTTTTTATTTTTTTATTTCCAGAACTACAGTACATGATTAGCCTGGCATCTGAAAATAAATTAACATTAAACCCATTTCCTTTATCAGCTTTTCGTTATAACTTTGATATATTTCATGAATAGCTTTTGAGTAGAAATTAGAAACAGTCAACACACATTTTAGGAGCTACACATCAAATAAAAGTAGCTTGTAAGCCTCACCAGAATTTGAACATGCCATTTGCAGGTCAGTCAACATACAGGTATTTATGTAAAAGGAGGAAGTTATTCTTGTGCTGTTCCCAGTACACAACTCAGGCTTGGGGGGTCTGTGACTGTGAATTGCAGTGGTCCTTCTCTCATAAAAATAATAGCTGACAGTGTTTGCCTTGCTATTTGATAAAATTAATGGTATGCTGTAGTACGGATAACAATAGTCTCCATAAAACTTCCACACTATGACCCATATTGAAGTTCATTAGTATCCAACTTCAATGTTTTGTAAGAAAAAAAAAAAAAAAAAACGTTTTGTTGAACTAGTTAATAAGGGTTTGGAGTTGTGGCTTGTCTACCAAGTACATATGCTATGTGGCGAAGAGTAACACTGACAAAAATATTGAAAACAAAGCCTTAAGTTGGACTTGAGACACTGGACATATGTTTTGGTCACAAAGAGCAAATGTGAATGCACATGTAGCTGAGATTTATAATTACGTAAATGGCATTTTGACTCGATTGGGTGTCAAAATAAATCTTTTTAAAACTTTTCTAATCCACAACCTTTGAAAAACTAATGCTATGGAGAACTCCAGACTTAAAGCTAAATGTCAATCCACATTCCATGACAATGTATGGTTTATGTGTTTCTCTGAATACACGGATCTCTACAGTGTCTAATACATTACACTTGTATTTCAAACGGAAATGTTGCTCAAAGAACAGCTTGTGACCCCCGATAATAAAAGGTGGCTAAATGTGACAGGTGTAGTACAACAGTACGCGTAAGTTACTGTGATTTGCATTGTGTTAGGTAAATAAAAAGAAAAGATCAATCTGTCACTGAAAATTGTTTTGCAAACATCAAGCAATATTTCCATGTTTTTTTCATGAATACAAGCTCTCAAGAGTTTTACAGACTCACGAAAGTATGGAATGTAAATTATTGAAGGTGAACTGATCCAAGACTGTGATCTAAACTGTATAAAGTATTGTTCCTCGTACGGAACTACGGTTATCTGCAAATATTGTAGTCAATTTGCTTTTAGGTCTGACACATCACTACAGTAGAGACGAATCTTTTTTTGGACTAGAAGTGTTTCCCCCCTGGCAGTAAGGACAAAGTATTAGCACCACATTGAAATATAATAAGACCAAGTCTACTTCTGTTCACTGAGAAATGGGTTGCGGAATATTTATTGCACTTTCAGCGAGATACCCTCTCTAAAATGTTTCCACAAACTCGCAGTGTCGTCTTGTTTCCCTC
This sequence comes from Stichopus chloronotus, assembly GCA_021234535.1. NCBI lineage: Eukaryota > Metazoa > Echinodermata > Holothuroidea > Aspidochirotida > Stichopodidae > Stichopus > Stichopus chloronotus. The sequence continues at coordinate 12,869,406 of CM037844.1, forward strand.
TTAGTACTGTACAGAAAATTCAAAATGGGTTTGCTATATGGAACAATGATTACCTCCTCCAACAATTCCATCTTTTTCCACATCTGCAAAATGGTACATTCAGAAGAAAAATTTTTTTTCCTTACAGTCTTGTGACAATTGTTGCTCAAGCTGTGAATGTGATTACTAGTGTGACTGATAATGTGCAAAAATGGTGTCTATTATTTTCCAAGAAAAAGTTGTTCATCTACATGAACAAATGAAATAACTATGAAATTCAAACCCTCCTCCCTTCCCCCCTCAAAAAAAAAAAACAAAAACACAAATTAATAAATTGTAATCTCGTGGCTAGGCATATTCCTGGCATTGACTACAAAACTGTTTAACCTGAGTAATATGACTCCATCGTTTCCTACCTTTGATGAATGCCTTTGGTCAAGTGGAAGTTAACAACGAATGCTGTATACGTGCTCCGTGTATTATCACTCAGCTAAGCATTTTGAATTGTTGGTCACCTTTCAAACAGCTTTAAGAATGACACAGTGAAAACTCCTGCAGGAAAAAGATTAAGCAGGTTGTACCTCCTTGGTATGATCAGTGACAGAAAGTTCCTAGAAAATGTTCTCCTGCAGAGACCTACACAGCACAGTAAAACCACCTGATCATGACAGTCCCCTTGTCATCGTTATCGTATCAAATCTTGTGAGTCAACTTTAGGACGACAACCACGATTACAGCAAGTACAATGAGGACCAGTGCAATGCCGAGGACTGCTACGCGGGCATTCTTCCAGAAAAACTTCTTCCTCACTTGCCGAGATGTACTGTGAAATGATTTTGACTGAAAGAGAAAGACGCAAACTTCAAACAGGAACACTGAACGAGAGCTAGTTACTTAATTTGTTCTACTTAATTAGTTTGAACGATAATTTCAAACTTTGTAGGGTCATTGGTAAAACGAGAACAAAATGGGAAGTACACAAAGCTGTGATGCACTGCATGAAATTGCACCTACAGCAGCAATAAAGTAAGTGCTACATTGCATTATTTATTCTGTAAGCATTGAAGCAAAACAATGGATATTATCACGTTTACCCATATATGCATAAACTTCTTTGGCCATTAGCAGAGTAATGCATTAGGAGACACAGGAAGATGCATTAGCAAATGGTTCTGCAAATGCATTTGCACAGAAATGTCAAATCATTTCTCCTGAATTGACCCCTGACCGTTTCCATATATTTGAATTGCTCTGTATTTTGTGAAACGTTCTGGACTCATTAAAAAAGAAAATACACTTGCTTAATCCGTAAAAATGTTCCCAGAACTATTACAGGTTTGTTCAGCTATAAATAGGGCCATGAGAGTGAATTTTACCAATGCTTAATACTGCACTCCTATTTCAGTAAATGATAGGAGCACGTACTGTAATGATAATGCTTACTCAGCAGCACACTGTAACCGCACTTAAACTGTCACCTGCGAAAGAACTTTACGCTGTTCTTCGATTAATTTAAAAGGGCACTATTTGCACACTGGCAATATCAACGATACTGAAGATTACATTTCATATTGATATTCTGTATATATTATAATATCTGTGAATTACATATGGATATTTACACAGTGGGGGAAACTTTTGATGAAAGTGTGACCAATGTATCGGATGCTTTAGCTGTAAATATACTTGTTTAACCTGATATCTACTTTATTGTACAGTAACTGAGAACTGGTGGCAGTCAGCCAGCGCACTCTACCATGTACAGGATGCAAAAGCTTCTTCGTAACACTTAGAAAAGCTGACTTCTTTAAACCAAGGATCTAAAAGAACATGCAGATTTGATTTAACTTTTATTTAAGTCTAATATAGCCTGCAAAACTTAAATCACCACATGAATCGGTCCCTGCATAACGTGTGTCTGTGTGGGTCATTGCTTATACCTAATTCACACTGGCAACTTTCTTGATATTGAACAAGAAAAAAAATGGATAATATATGTTAATAAATAATGCAGTGTTGTGTCTCTGTTTTAGCAAAAGATTCTGAGGTGAAACAAATTGTGGATTTACAGTTTGCGACTTGATAGACAAAAAGTACAGTAATGTCCCCTTTGAGTCAATTTCTCCATCAGACACAAAAACTGGCTGTAAAGCTGATAACCTGGAATATCCTACATCAGATATATTAAACTGTCCAAGCTCTTAAAATGAGATGCTAAAATACCGCCATCACTTATGTACTGTTTTTTTTCCCCTTTTGCAATACTTTGATATTCAAGGAAATCACATGTTGCCTGCACTGTCCTTTTAAACAAGGGGGGGGGGGGAGTTTGGCATACTGGTTGGCCATGCTTAAACATGAATAGTACCACAATTTACATGAAAAGGTAATTAATTCTGTATCAATCACTATGAACAGAGAGGACCCAACCACACTCTGTGTATGATTCCTCGCATGGTCCGTGGAAGTTGTTCACTTACACTTGCTTCCAAGTCTTCTGTCTTACTCAAGAGGTCATCCAACAGTTCTCCACGGCTAACGACCTTCTCGATGTTTTGTGTCATGATTTCTTTGACATCATCAACCTGTCTCTGGAGTTTGCCGAGGTTGTCATCTTTCTGGAACCCCTTCAGGCTTGTGAAATGATCCTAGGTTGAGAGAGGGAATAAAGATTGATAGGAATCAAATCACCTGTTGAGGCCTACTGTGAATTACTGCAGAGGATGTTGCAAACACTAAGATTATGCATGAAAAATTGTTTAACATTACCTATTTTGCCATTATGTACACATACATACATTAAAAAAGAAATCATTCATACACAATATACAATAACAATCCTGTACATCTTTTACAGAATCAACTTCTACACTGTATGCTCAGTTAATCATAAAGGTTGTGTGATATGAAAATGGCATTTGGGAACACCTTGGCTGTATTAAAGAAGAAACGATGTGGGTATTGCAATCTCAACCTAAACTTCGCGTACATATATTTACAAACAATAATGACAATGATAGTGTTATTTTCGTAACTACTTCTCTCTTAAAATAACGTCAAATTTTCCTTTGTTGTTGCACAGCATATCACCACCTTCCAAATGTATGACGTATCACATGCACCAGCAATACTACGTGATATGGGCAGGTGCATGTGTGACGTCATGATCATGTAATTTTGCAACAACATGGCGACTTTCGGGTGAATACAAAATATATTCACAAAACCACATTTTCTTGGGCGTGAATTTATTGTACTACTCAATGGTGTCTTCTCATTTGAAAAACTAAACTTGAATAGGCAGGACTATTTGGAAGGCTGTACAACAGTTTTCCTTTAATCATTAGAAATGTTGAAAGTAGCCACAAATTCCTTAACATCCATCACACCTTGACAATCTTACAGGCAAATTCCTATCTTATACCTGCATCATGAATAAAAACTGGCTAAGTATGCAAACTCACGACATCAAGAGAGGGACTCACGTGATATGTCTTATGTTATCCTTTGTTTTACTTCAAGGACACTGCATGCCCCAATAGTGTTGTTTTGGAAGCATGTATTTCCTTCTTTGCAAATATTGACATCACTTACCAATGTGAAACTCAGTTACTTGTACTAAGTAATTAAGAGATAACATATACAGTCAACAAAAGAAATACCGACACCATTCAACACTCCACCTCACCATACTTGCAGATTAGCAAAACTTTGAAAAGGAAATATCTCAAAAAACAGGTGGTCAACACAATTTTGAGATATTTTCATTTAGGATTTTAATTTGCAACTTTTGAATAAGTCCAGCTCTTTTCTTGATGCATGTCACATGACTTTTAAGAATTTGCAACTATCCAACTAGAGCACCAATGGTGCAGAGGCTCATTCTGGAACACCATGAAGGTACTATTTGCATATCAGTGTATCATATCATAATCATAGAAACCACCAGAAGTATCATTACACTGAACCAACAACCTTGCAAGTACAAGAGAATCCATAGGACTGCATAATCTACAAAATATCATAAACTAGCGCACAAACAGCACAGAAGTTGGATCTTTGTCAATAAATTTGTGATACATTTGATGGGCACTACCAAATAACAGTACTTATAATTGCATTACTATTCAAGTTTGACATCCAATCATTATGAAAGATTTTTTTTTTACATTTTCTACCTGATTTGTACTAGCTGTGGGCATATGAAATAGTACTAATGATGTGTAAGAAAGTCAAAGAAAGTCAAATGACTTTGTAATTCCTTTCCAATATCTCTTTCTTTTTTCCAAACACACACCAATCACTTTGAACAAGAGCAACCAGTGGAGAAGGGAAGGATATTATCAAAATGAAAGACAGAACACAAGAAAGTAAACCACATAAATGCAATTGTGGTAATGAAGGATGCCATACATACAAGGTAACCAAGGTACTTCGTAAGTAGATAGAAAGTTCATTACACAAAAAGCGGTTAAAAGTCTGCAAAGGCAACCTGGAAAATATTTTCCCTTGGGAACAGGTGACTAAATCTAAGTACTTTGTCAATCTTGACTGGGAGAAGTGCTGTGAAATAAGTTGTTGATATATCTAAAAGGCTATTAAAAGTGACGTTAAGTGATTGTCTGGAGAGGGTGCAAAAAAAAAGAAAAGAAAAGATTTTTAACAGTTTCATGACTTGCAAAAGAAACTAGTTTTATGACTTGCAAGACACTGCAACCAAATTCTACTTAGCAACATTTATCTGCCTTGAATCATCTACTTTTGGCAAAGGGGAGGGGGGACTATAGGAATGATGGATTCTGTTACATGTCAGTCATGACAAGATATGACAATTGACTTCTTCAAAGTATTACACAATTGTTATCTAGAAGTAGGTCCACAAATGTCGGCTTTTGGCACAAAAACCTCTGAGATTGTTAACTCTACGATTTTACCATTTAACAAACAGTAACAGATGATTTGCTCGGTCTCATATGGGCCAATTCAATTAACAGATATCATCCACTCATCAACTGTTACCAATTTTGACAGTTTGAAGTTCTAGTTACATTCAGTTGCTGAGATAAGTTCCTTAAAAGGTTTTTATACTTTCAACTCTGGTGACCTCAAGTGACCTCACACCTCCAAGAAAATTGACAGGGATCATCTACTCAAAATGGACTACCAAAAGGCCAACTTTGAAGCTCAAGCACCTTTGCTGTAGCTTCTCGAGATACTGTGTTTACAAGTTTTTCAAACTACACCCTACATTGACCTCACATGACCTTTGACCTCCATACAACATACCCTGCATCATCTAGTCATCAAGTGCTACCAACGATAGGAGTTTAATGTTCCAGCAACATTTAGTTGCTGAGATATCTCAGTTGATAGGTTTTCATATTTTAAGTTCTGGTGACCTCAAATCACCTTTGACCTCCATGAAAAACAATAGCGAACGTCTAATCATGATGGACTACTAACACAACAACTTTGAAGTTTGAGTACGTTTCCCTTTTTCAGATATCTTGTTTACAATCCAGGGCATCACATACACAAACACCCATGCCATCACCATCACATAGATTCCTTGCCTGCCTTTGACAAGCAATCAACTAGAGCACCATTGGTGCAGAAGCTCATATCTTAACATCCTGAAGGGACCATTTATGTATCATTATGTCAAATCATAGGTACCACTGAGTACCATTATACCAAATCATTACCACTGTAAAAGAGAATCTGTAGGACTGCACAATTTTCAGAAACTAGAGCCTAAACAGTGCAGTGCAATCTGTGTCAATAAATTAAAGTTGTGAAAATTTTGATGGGTACTACCAAGTAACAATGCTTATAATTAGCATCACTATTCACATCCAATAATTATGAAAACTGTCAATTTTTACTTATTTTTCTCATTGGTTTGTACTGGCTGTGGGTATATGAACTGGTACTTATGTGGAAAAGTGAATGGTTACTAGTGTTCTAAAACCAATTTAAATCATTAGCTACTCACTCATTAGTGGTCATTTACATGTGACTCATAATGGGACCCTCTTAGTTGAACACTGATCCCAATAGAAACTTGACGCAAAAGTGATAAGTTTTTGAAGACTAACTGAAGTTTATGAAACAACTCAAAGTGCCCCTTTAAGTCCACATACTGGGTCAACATACCTGAGGGCCATACAGAGTTTCAGTTAGCATACCAACTGACACTGTCCTGTTACTCAATTATCACTCATGCACGATAGGGATATTTGGGTTGTGTATGACAGTTTAAAGGGGCACTGTAATGGTAGAAGAAGGAATTTGCAGAATTCCATAAAATGGGCCATACAGTCCTCATGGAACCATATAATACAAATTCATGAACACCCTAAGTAAACCACTAGCAAACCATTAACATTGCACAAGAGAATATGCAGGAAAAAAACAACTTTGTAGAATTTCCTAAAATGGACCATAGGGTCCACATGGGACCTTAGACTGAAACTCTTTTGTACACCCCACATGAACTACTACCCCAAGGATTATTGTGTCCAAGTTAAATATAAATCCATGGATAAATGTGTGAGAAGCAACATTTCAAACAGAATTTAACATAATGGGCCATTGGGCCCACATGGGGTATTGGACTTCCAATCCCTGAACACCCTGAGGGGACCAATAACTGAGCATCATTGTGACAAACCATCAACATTGTACAATACAATCTGTAGGAGGAGAAGCATTTTGTAGAATTTCATAAAATCGGCCAAAAAGCCCACATGGGACCTTGGACCAAAAATTCCAGAGCACCCTAAATGGTCCAACACCCAACAAACATTGTGTCTAAGTTTCAGACAAATCCATGAAAGCATGCAGGAATAAAAGCATTTGGAACAAATTGTGGACAGACGGACAGATAGACGGACAGATAGACAGACGGACAGACAGATAGATAGACAGATAGATAGACAGATAGATAGTTAGATAGATAGATAGATAGATAGATAGATAGATAGATAGATAGATAGATAGATAGATAGATAGATAGATAGAGTGGCGCTGCGCGATCACAAAAGCTCACACCTGCATGCTGGTATGAGCTAAAAATGGTTGAAAATTTTCTGGAACCAATTTAAACCTTTAACTACTCGCTCATTAGTCTAAGTGGTCATTTGCCTGTGTCACATTGGGACTCTATTAGTTTGACCACTGATCTATGACACCAAGTTGACAGGTTTGGGAAGACTAACTGAATAACTCCAAGTACCCCTTCCATGTCTAGACCTACATGCACTTCAAGACAAATTGAGTTTCAGTTAGGAAACAATCTGACCCATTGCCCCATTACATAATCATCATTCATGCATGATAGGAATATTTGAGATGTTGCACGACATTTAAAAGAGCACTTATCCAGTAGAAGGAGAAAACTTGGGCCGGATTTCATAAAACGGGCCATAGGGCCCACATACCGAGGAACCCTGGACTACACATTCATGTACACCCTCAGAATACCACTAACAGAGAATCATTATGACAAACCATCAACATTGTCAAAGGGACTCTTTTGGAGAAGCATTTGGCAGAATTTCATAAAATGGCCCATAGGGTCCACATGGGACTCTGGATGACAAATCCCTGAACACCCTGACGGTACCACTGATAGAGAACTATTGTGATAAAATGTCAACATTGTACAAGAGAATCTGTGGGAGGGGCAGCATTTGGCAGAATTTCATAAAATGGGCCATAGAACCCACATGGCACCTTGGACCCAAAATTTTTGAACACCCCAAAATGGTCCACCACCTCTGAGACATTGTGTCCAAGTTTCATGCAAATGCATGAAAGTATGATGGAGAAGAAGCATTTTGAACAATTGTGAACATATAAATAGATAAGATTAGACTAGATTTAGATTCGATAGACAGACAGACTGATAGATAATGATGCTGTACCATTACAATAGCTCTCACTAGGTAACGGGTATGAGCTATACATACGTCTGTCAATTGTCACTTTTAGATCTCCAAGTTTGATAGCATCACAAATATTTTAGCAGAGCACCACTGCTTTCCTACAAAGTAAAGGGTGGAAATTAAATTACATTTAATGACTGGTAAATGATTAATGATTCTTTTTATCTAATTTTAGTAGTGATGTCATTTGCCTATATTTTTTGCCTATATTTTGGGTTTTTTTCTTTTGCATTTTTTGTCGTAAATCAGTTTAATATGTCCTACGTACAGTACCGTTATCAGTATGTAACATAATTTTCACTGAGATATATCACTAACTTGAGTCTAACAAATGCAACTCATAAGATAACAATGGGCAAGGTCTGAAAAAAAGTCAAATATGAAAAAGACATAACAAGATTCATTTACCAAAATGACTTCTTCCTTCGTTAGTCACCCACATTTTTCATATATACTGCTAGACGGTTTGATCTGGTACAACTTTTCAAATATTAAGAAATCCCTCTCACTTCAAACAGATGGCAATTTGCCATATTTCATTTGTTTTAAGTAAGGCTACCTTTTAGCTTCAATCTCCTCTAATTTCTTGATCTTAAGCAGTGTTTACAGTAACTTTTGCGTACCGTTCTATCAATGACTGTAGCCCTGTTTTCTCAAATCATTTTAAAATTTTCATGTAATATTGATGTACACAACCATAACACTACGAAGGCTGGTATTACATAAACCATGCCCTTGAACTTAGTTTCATAAGCTGAGTTTATGATACATATCAAATAGGTCTCCTTATTTGCAACAATCTACCTCATGAAGGACATCCTTCACTGCACTCATTTAAACAGAAGTTGTGTAAGTGTGTCATAAAGAACTATTGAATATTTAATTTCTACTTTTTCTTTCTCTTTCTACAATAAACTTACAAGAATCGTATCTTGTCTTTACTTTATGTGTATTGAGGGAAAAAAAATGAAATAAAAAGATATTCCATTGAGAAATTAAAAATGCCCTAATGGTATCATCAGCTCTATTTTGATGTTTAATACCTACTTTAATACTAATGCTTCATATGGGAGAAAATACTGGATTACGTATGCTACGAGAGACTCACCAACACCTTTCATCGAATATTTAAAACAGGAAATAAAGAGAAAGGAAAATAAAAAACCGATGGTTTCAAGGATTACAGTATGTTTCATCATACAGATGAGATTCTGATCCAGCTGATGGAGGCAAATTAATCTTAATTGTTGGAATTACAAGGCTCATGATTTGCCTGCTATCACAATTTTCACAATTTACTACACCTATTTGGCAAACGGTAGGCTACCTGATGGTACTGCAGCTCAAATTTGTCCAAATGTTTAACCTTCCAATTAAAGACCTTCAAATAATACCCCTTCTGGAAACACCCCTCTACTTGTGTTTCTCAAATAGACCCGGGTCCATTTATTAGGTCTTAAGCATAACATACCATAACATTAAGTTTATCCTATATAGGCCTAGGCTAGCTGATATCGCAAAATGAGCTAATGGCAATGTCGTGAACAGCATGAGGGCCAATGAAAATAATTTCCGACCGTTGCCTGGGTCTGTAGTAACTTTTTACCTAAATTTTGCTTTTCTGAACCCACATTTTGGAATAATGTAATCCTGCAAGAGTACTGCTCAAGATATAATCAAATTACTGAAGACCTTACGCAACACATTAATTTATACGATTACTACCCGTGTGTAGCCTAGCCTACTGTACGTAAAAGTTAGGCGTATCTTATTCGATGCACAGTACTCTTTGCATATTACATATGCGTGCTCTGATCTGCTGCATGTACTTAGTATGATCGACAAGGCGATAACGTTGTGGATTGTATTTCAGACTTTTATTGATCACATCACGCAATTGCTGTATCCATCCTCCGCACTCATACCAAAAGTTCAAAATCGAATGCCAACATTTACTGATTTGTCAATATTTGTAATCGTTATATTAAACTAAATTTGCAAAACAAATTTCACGAGTTCATCAGAAATAATTAGTGATATCAGTTGAGAAATATGTGGTCTTTGCTTTCACGGCGTACCAGGAAAGGGAGTGCTTAAGACTTAGCACACTCAAAACAAAGGCTTAACATAAGAAATTCGCAAAAGGAGAGTATGGCTGCATTAGATTACGATATGCTATCGTAATCCAAAAAGGGAAGGAGAAAAAGCAACTTAAGTACCATTTCTTGTCCCAAAACAACACTGAACTCTCTGTTGAGTTCATGTTCTCCGGCATAATTGACTCTTGATGCCAGATTAGTGGAATGTATCCTCTGAATTATCTCCTGGATGAACGCCTGCGCTCCAACTTTGTTGAAATCTGACGTCGTGACACAAATGTACGCCACTCCACTTTCGATAATAACATGAAATAGGTAAGACCTGGAAGACAAAATCGTGGAAAGTAATTGCCTACCGTACGTGCTGCCATGTAAAGACCGCACAGAGAGGTTTTGAAACTTAATGCAGAAATATTGCTCTGGTACAAAATGCAAATCACACACATCACAATATCCTAGTCAATTGCAAAACATTAAAGGAATTCTCCACCAACAAGAAAATTTAACACAATATATGAGATTCTCTAACGTTCCATCAGTTACACATAACAATTTTACCAGAAGAAGCTTCCTTACGTGTGAAATAACGCTTTGAAAGATGGACTTCAGCACGAGCCTGAAAATGTGTGACGTAGAACCCACCAATACTGTTTTCTATTTTTGCACTCTTTGCGTTTCTGACAAGGTCGTGCTACACAAAAACTCTTTAGTTCAGAGATTATGAAAAATCCATGAATGTCTACATTCAGTAAGATACTTTTTGTGCATGAAACTAGCAAAGCTGTTGTTGTGATGACAGTGATGGACATAAAATGTAATTACTGCTAACACTTAAGGACCCACCAAACCAAGAGAAGGTAAGCTATGAAATTAGCTCAAAGGTATTCCTATCATTCACTGGTGGCTACCACTTCAATATCATTTACAATGAGCAACATCATTATAGTCAACTAATCCCTTAACAATTAGGTACAGTACCTCCGAACAATGCTTTCAAAGGTAGGTCTATGCCATTCCCCAGTGAAACTAAAAGGTTTTATCACCAAATAAGAGATCAGAATAGTACAGCAAACCCACAGCTTGAGACAACAAGAGCCCAAGGGCACTGTGATTCCTTGCATACTGTAGATGGAGAGCACATAATGTAAATTATGGAGTAAAAGGGAGCATATTGCATTACTTTGTACGATAGCCCATGTGGTCCATTTCTGACCATGAACTCTCACTTTTGTAACACAAAATCTGTAGAGAGAAAAACATATTTCATGCTTTTATAAAATGGCCCATTTCAGACATTGGACCCCAAACATGACAAACATGCACCCACATGGAACCACTTCCATAGCACTAATGTGACCACCAACAGTGTAATACATTCAATCTGTAAGAGAAGAAGTATTTTGCATGATTTCACAACAGACTATGGGCACTATAGTTCCTTGTGCTTGAAATACACATACTGTAAAATGATATGCCTGAATTCATAAAAATCAAAAAAGCCATTTCAATTAATGCAATGAATTGAAGATGTTGATTTAGAACTGCAGTATACAGCAATATCCCATTCATTTTACAAAACACAAACAGCTGTGAATCTCTGAAAATTGCAATAAGGCTTATCACATCTATGCCCCTTTAATGTCCATCAAACTGACATGCCCTGGAGGGAACTCCTGGGATCTAGTTTAAACTGGTAAGAACACCAACTGACTTATTTTCTTTCATCGTGTTCTGCCCTCTTCACTAATTGAAAAGACACTTACATGAATGAACACATTAGCACTCACGTACGAGGAGGTAAACTGATCCAGCCAAAACTTGTCTGGTGTGACCACCTACAGTACTGCAAACAGCACACTGCTGCTTCTTCATTTGATCAGGAAACTGATAGTCAAGCAATACTTCCATGATGCACTGGAGGGGGACTGATGGAACATATGAGCATCCATAGCATAACAAGCTTTTCAGACTTATGCCCCCAATTCCCCCAGATGACCTTTTACCTCCACCAAAAACAATAGGGCACACCTTCTCAATATGGCAAACCTACATACTAAGTTTGACTTTTATCTGACTTTCCCCTATTGAGTTACAGCGTACCAAAGCAAAACAGACTTTCGCCCCCAGTTTCCCCCGATGACCTTTGACCTCCACCAAAAACATTAGGGCACACCTTCTCAATATGGCGAACCTACAAACTAAGTTTGACTTTCATCTGACTTTCCCCTATTGAGTTACAGCGTACCAAAGCAAAACAGACTTTTGCCCCCAGTTCCCCCAGATGACCTTTCACCGCCACCAAAAACAATAGGGCACACCTTCTCAATATGGCAAACCTACATACCAAGTTTGACTTTTATCTGACTTTCCCCTATTGAGTTAGAGTGAACCTAAGCAAGTGTCACAGATGCACACACACACGCACACATGCCAACCTGACTGCATAGGTTCCTTTGCTGATGCAAGGAACCAAAAATCAACAGCTAAAATGTTCACTTTAGATTTGTCAGTACTATGTCACAACCGATTGATTTCTAGCACCAGGCTTGTAACTTGAATATTTACTAAAATAATTTATTTTCCGAATTCTTCGGGATATTTCCTGAAAATAAGAATGATGACATGCCTTCAACGATGCCTGCATCTTCTTAAGAGACATGACGAGCCATCGTGGAGAATTCCTTTAATCAGCTGAAATAATTTAGCTCAGCCTGTTTCACTTGGCAATTCACAGTAGATTGTGTGCTAATGCATTTCCAGTTAAAGGCATGTATATACAGTGTGTATTTTTATATGTTTAAAGTAAGACATCTCTGTTCAAGATCGATTCCAGTTGCCTCAATACCAAAATGCCATGTAACAGTGACAAATAATTGCAAGAAGTCTTTGTTTTCCTTCGAAATTGAAGCCCTCATTTAACCTTCAAATTTGACACTGGTGATAATGTAGATTAGCTATATTGTAAATTTTCCTAAATTTATTGTGGAAATTAATATCATGTCTTTTAAACCATTGCAATGCTTCTTTTACCACAGTCAAGATTACAAAGAAACACAAAGAATATTCATTTAGTTGTGCCTTGGCGACACTGATCACAGATTTGAAATTAATGCTTCTTTAAAAATTCATCACTTCTAAAACAAACATGCTACTGAGAGGTGGTTACTAAAAATATTCAAAGGAAAAATGTTTCACCTTTCCAATGTTTATGAAAGACCGATTTTCTTTAGTGTCCAGTCCATTTTAAAACAACCCACAACATAAATTGTTCATAAGCAGGGCTACAGGAAAAGTATGAATTTCCCACGAGGAAAAGTTGGATTTTCCATCACACAAACATGATTGTTACCATATCTATTTTTACTTTGCCATTTGAGCCCCTTGCAGCTGGGGACTATTTCATGGCTGGATACCAAACATGCAGTACTGCACTATAGCAACTGCTGTACAAGTACATGAGCGATGAATAACAATGCCAGTCTGGGAAAATCTGCAACCTGTACCGTCGTACAACAACATGAGTTCCAACCACACAGTATATTTGCAACATTTACCATGATCCCACCTGTTGAGTGCTGCACTAGGCAGGTTGTTGTTGTTGTTGTTTTTCTTTTTGTTTTTTTTTCAAATGAGCTAATGAACTACAGTACTAAAGAAAAAGGATTTAGGCTACTAATGTACTATAGATTACCATGTTTTATATTCAGAGTTTTTTCCAACTAAAATATATTTCTGTCTTTCAAATAAAGCATTAACAATGGATCTATTTAATATTTATTGTTTTATAATGTGCCACACTTCAAAATGTCCATAACTGCAAATGAGGACTTGCAATTGGTACTGAATAAATCAATGTAACTTACATACCTGACAAAATAGGGATCATCTACTCGATATGGGCAATCCACATGCTAACTATGAGATCTCTCACATTTATCATTCTGGAGATATCATGTTTACAAGCAATTTCCAAGGTATTTACCTTTTGACCTCTGGTGATCCCAAATGACCTTTGACCTCCACCGAAAACAATAGGTATCATCTACTCAATAAGAGCAATCTATATGCCAAGTATGAGGTCACTCAGAGTTACGGTTCTGGATATATCGTGTTCACAAGCAGTTTTCAAGGTATTTAACTTTTGACCTCTGGTGACCCCAAATGACCTTTGACCTCCACCAGAAACAATAGAGATCATCTACTCAATATGGGCAATCTACAGGCCAAGTATGAGATCACTCACACTTACGCTTCTTGAGATATCGTGTTTACAAGCAGGCGTCACACACGCACATACACACACACACACGCACACAACATCACCATCGCACAGATTCCTTCTGCCTTCGGCAAGGAATCAAAAACTATGTAATGTTTAACATTAATTAACATTAATTCTTACTCTTGGGCTTTGTAAACTGCTTTGTGTTCTGTACGAGATCCCAGAGTTTGCATCATGGAATGGACTATCTCAGCAAAGTTATGCTCATAATTCTTCGTGTGCTCGACGAGCACCAGAGTACCTCTGGCTATGCAGCTGTACAGGATTGCTGGTTCTGTCTTTTCCATCCTTCCCAGTTTAGGCCCTTCTAGCGGTGAATTTAATCAGGAGCTCTTGACTACTATATCTCTAACGCAGTCTCCATCCGCTCCTGCTGCATCACGAGAGGCTCTACAATTGCATCCCAGAAAGACAAGAAGATGAAATAAAAATGAAAACAAGAAATGAAATGTTGCTGTCAATGCCACACACAGATGCCCCAGTGTACTGCAAACAGTAGAAGTGTTTTCAAAAATTTATCAACAAATTCTCCAAAGAAAAAAAATACGTCGCAGAATCCTTATTTTATTTCCGGACATACAGATGGCCTGATTGATCATGTACACACAATAACTAAGAGTTATGTCCCGAAACATTTCCTTATAACGTTGCAATTTTCTAAAATTTACCTTTTTTCGGAAAATATCCATGAAAGTGGAAGCACTGTACCGTAGGCTACTTGCAGGTACAGCGCTAGTAGTACAACACATTTTGAATAAAGTGAACAAAGCATTACATGGCATCACCAAGGGGTGTTGCGTGTACATTTACTGTACATACTAGTGAGCATTAGAAATACATGACAAGACAATCTGTTACCCCAAATGAATTTGTACACAACCCCCACCCCCACCCCCCCCCCCCATCCCCCCATCACATACTGTAGCCTGTAGGCATTGGCTGCAGTATGCCAATTCCTGAATGGCACGTTTTCATTTGACCTGCAGCAGCCTACTGTAGATGTCATGATTGTCAACTTAGTAACTTTCAACCTATCATATGTCATATGATTGTCATTTTTGTTGCACTTGCAGCGTAGCAACCTAACAGTTACAACTAAACAGAAACAGAAAAAGGCAAAAGTAGGAAATAAGGAAATGCGCAACAAAGAAATTTGAGAGGACATTGGACTTGGTGGCATCTCAAGTCATTTCACAGCGCCATGCTCTCAATTTCACTCAGTAACTACGTAAGAATACTAATATACGTCACTGAATTTAGCCTAAGTTAGGGTGGCCTGACAGTGACAATGCGACCAATCATAACGTTAGACAACACGCAACATGACATTACCCTGACAGTCCTGCGTTGATAAGAACTGCCAATCTTTGAAGTCCAGCTGTTCAATGAAAGGTTGATATGGCCAAAATTATGGTGATCATGTATCTTTTGGAACTCTCGGTAAAAACATACCATTTCATGAAGAATTACAATGCACAAAAAATAACAAAACCGTCGACAAAAATTTTATTTCTATCAGTCTGCCTGACCAGATGGAAGGACATGTCTTCAGCCAGGGGCACCGCCACCTTTTCGGCTATGTGTAACGGAATGTACACACTCCCTAGCATGTGACTATTATTCACGTGATCTGAGTATCTGTCTAAATTACAGATCGTCAGCCGTAGTCGTTGGCACACATAATCTAAAAAAAATCGTAGTCTCTTACACCAATCATTGATGAATTTACCATCTTTGTTATTACGAAGTTTGTGTAGACACAACACGAGCGGCCGGCCTAGCGGAGTTCTACAGTGCGTAGGGTTCCATTATTATACACGAAACGTTGGGTCCGTGTGCGTCGTTGATCTTGGGTACTGACTTTACAATTTACAGCACTTCAGAGAATGGACTGGACACGCTCTCTGATAATTTTTGCGTGTTTCTTTTCCCCGCTATTACCATCCGTCCTCTGTGAATGCGGCTACCAGGTCAGGTTACAAGTCTAACTGTTACATAGTAGTAACCAATACTAACTTGTAATAGTTAGGAAATGTTAATACAGGCTAGGCTACTACTATTACTAAAGTTTACCATTTTTAGGACTAAGCAGTACTGTAGCCTATACTATAGCCTAACTTACAGTAAGTAAGACTTACTTAGGAGTTAGAGGTGCACGACATTCCGTCATACGTACTTTCCGCCATACGTACTTTCCGCCATACGTACTTTCCGCCTTAGAAAATGTGGTCATTCCGCCAGACATACTGTAGATGAGAGAAAAGAAAAAAAAAATACAATCGACAATGTAATTAAGTCTAAGGAAGAAAAAAAAGCAACCTCACTGTTACTGTAAGTCTTACAATGGTATCTTGTTCCTGGTGTTCTATTATGCCATACCATACTGTAGCTTGAAGTAAGTTATGACAATGACACAGTTTATTTCCATCCACATGGAGAACATAACATATAGCAACAAGACAAAGGTAAATGCAATATAAATATTTACATAATACATTTCTTAAGTTTGTCTTGAACATATTTGAGATATGATGGAAAAGGAGAAAACTGAAGTATAATACTTATAAATTGTTTTCCCCTGCATACATTATTTACACGATAAATAGAGAATCTGTTACATAACAAAAATAACAACTTATCACTAACACCAAAAGAAGATACTAGAGTTCATAAGGAAAGAAAAAGGAGAAAATTTGCCAAGGAGGAGAAAAAAATATATTAGGCTAGTACACACTTTCAGAAATCATCTACATAACCAAGAAAGGAGGTGAGTTAATTGTGAAAATTTAAGTTAGAAAGAAAAAAATAAGTTAGTCACTGCTGTACATACTTGGACATGGAGTCTTTAAAGAATGGTTTGCATTTTTGAGGTTTGACAAAAGTCATCCTACTGGCAGCATGCTGACTGTAATAAGTTAAAAAAAACTGATCTGTAGTTCAGAATACAAGTAATCATACATACATGTACAATAAGGAAAATATTTGTATTGCAAACATATGGTAGTCTAGATTTGACCTTGATGTATACTCTATACAGTATCCACGTTGGTGAGTACCTGCACCAGTAGTTGAGTTGTGAGGATATGATGTTCCACACATCTTCATCTTTTGGTATCTTGTTTCTTCTTCCAACAGTCTTGCAACCCCACCAAGCCTGACAGGTTAAATGTCCATTTAGTACCACACACTCACGATGATGTGGGATGGCTAAAAACTGTGGATCAATACTTCTATGGAGGTACTGTACCGTATTGTGCAGTTTACTGTTCCAGGGCTCAGCTCTTTCAAAATTTACAGAGAAGTGTATGCATTTTCAGTGATATTTACTACACTGTGATTGCTCAATCATGTTAAGTTCTCTTCATTTCCTTTTTATTTTTGCAAACTCTAATGTGAGACTTCATATCCATGAAGAATTACACAGTATTACATTGAAGTGAAAATTTACATCATATTAATATTGTATACAATTGAACAGATTCATACAATTCACAACTAATTTGTCCATTGCAGTATTTGCAGTTCTTTTTTTTAAAATACTTTTTCAATGTTTTCTCACCTTTGGTAGTTTGGTCATCATCATAGTGAGCAAGATGTTGTTGGCCATACTGCCATTTTGTCACAAAGTGAAGTAAATTAACAATTGTTTGCCCTTTTTATTCTTCTTCCAAACTTGAATTGAGTCCATTTAGAAACATTGCATTGGCAAAGTACAGTATGCTGGAACCAAGTTCTTTCAAGCAGTGTTCTTTTTTATTTACTGTTCACGACAAATCAGTCTCAACATAAGCCCTTCAATTAATCCTTCTTATGCATGCTCTCAGATCATACCTGTACCCAATTATTCTCACTTGTCAGTTAACACTGCACAAAAACCTTCTATTGAAATTTCAAACTGTACTATCACTAACCAGTTATGCTCTCCTGTCACTGCTGCTGTCCTGCACTGTGTGGTGGTATGCTGTACTAGTAGCAGAGTAATTTTCCATGGTGCGGTTGATGGTCAATGACTGTACAGTACTGTATGCGTTTTCCTGCCAATCTTCACATGATATCATACATGATAGGGTTTCACAAAAGGAACAAACCCCAAACATGATGGTATGACTCGATATCACCTCATGTTCTATCATGCAGAAAAGTGTTTTCTCGAGACATGATTTTAGCACGTTATGAAAATTCTGTGTGGACTAGGTGAGTTTTCATGTATAAGTAATGAATTCATGTGTAAAAGATCTATGAACATGTTTATGACCTACAGTATTGTGTGTAACACAATATACAGAAGGATTGCGACCTACTGTCATGTGCACTAGTAGGGGATTAAAATGCTGTGCAGCTACTACTGTAGGATTGCACTGGATTTCAAATCCAGCGGGAAATTAGGTCGGATTTTGAGGATGTTGCCAAATCTGGCATCGGACTGGATTTTTGCTTAAATCCGGCTGGATTTGTATAGGTAGACTATGCAGTACAACTTAGTTTATTGCAAATCTTAATTAACTGCATAGACCAGGATAGCAGTTGCTATTATTTCATGAGAGGGTTTTATTCCTAGTGACGATATTTCATTATGCTGAAGGTCTAGGCTTACACCGCAGGTCACACCTCTACCGCCACCTCATCCAGAAGAGAGAGGTAGACATAGCTATGAAATTACAATTAGAAAAGATTTTAATAGTTGAACAGTTTAATTTGTTGATCAATGAATCAACCCAAAGCTAACCAAAATAAAATGTTTACTAAACAGAAAAATACTGAAATCCAGCCAGTCCAAACAAATCACATGGTCACACAGGTCTTGAAAAGTAGTAAAAACTGCATGTCGTACAGTATCTTGAAGTCCACGAAAGTAGTATCACACAAAGTGTAGCTAATAATTGTGGCACTTTTGTAACCATCAAGGCTTGCAGCATGTCTAAAATGTGTTAAGACAGACATAAAAATATACATGTGAATACGTAAAATACATGTAACGGTTCAGTAGTAGTTAGATCACTGTATGTTGTTTCTTATAATCTCAAATCAGTAAAAGAAGTAACCAGAAAGACAAGAGAGTTAGTGATTAATTGGCTATATTGAAATCAGCCCTCCAAATCAAGGATTCAAAACTGATATAATATACAGTAATGCGAGTGATTTATACATGGAAAAAAAATTTCACATTACTGTAGGCTACATTGCACTCAGTAATAGTCCTGTCTTTATTGTATGGTTCTTTGACAACTGGATGACATCCTTAGATACTGCCTACCAACAAAGTCAGCAAATTCCTCACCAGTACAGTCCACACTGGTATTAAGCTGGTTACCTCCCCTGTGCATACCATAATTTTTACAATGAAAATCTGCCTAACTGAAATTTAAAACCTGCTTTCGGTGAATCTCACTCCAAGGATTAGTTGATTGTTTTTCAAAGTGATGCAGGAAAAACAGAGACAGATGTTGTGGAAGAATTAATAAGCATGTTTTTCTTGTGAACTTAGTTCTTACTTTTTGTTCCCTGATTTGCAAAGACCCACAAATCTAAAAGCATTCAATTGCTAATTTTCCCTGCCTGTCGGACTTTGCAAACCTTTGGAAACTTAGTTTTCTGGATGAATTAGTGGCAAAATTCTGCTTACATAGAAATGAAATACTGTAGACATACTGTACAGTATTACTCTACCTATAAGGTTCTGGTTCTTTCATTTGACTAAAACAGGCAAATCCGGCCGGCATTGTAGGAATTTCTGTGTAAATCTGGCAAATACAGTTCCAGTCAGATATTAAAATTCGAAATCCGGTACACCCCTAGTAGACACAATAGATGGGGGAAGTTATCTGCACAGCACTGTACATTTACAGTACAGTGTGGTATCAGTCCACAAAATTCAATGATGTAAAAGTACATTATTCTTGAATATACATCAAGTACTCCTATATATATGTGTACCGACTACCGATTTCTCACACTGTGACTGAATCCCATCAAAACTGCCTTCAAAGTACCTATAGTGTGTTATGTTCAGTACTGTATTTCACTCATGGACTTTAAAACTCTTACAGTGCAGCACACCCAGGGTTGTCTTAAATTTCAGTCCAGGTAAATGTTTGCAAATTATTGTAATTGAACTTTGAAAGTCACTAGTTGGACTGTAATTATTGTCACTGTTTTAATAACACAGTCATGTAGAGTACACAATATGAAACTCAAACAAACTTTTAAACAAACTTTTATCAAGTAATGAGGGTGATAGCTGAGCTTGTTATCATTGGTGTATTTCTTTCAGAGAAGTTTGTATCCACTCACCCTGTGATGTACAGTACTTGTAAGCCCAGACCTCAGAAGTGATGCTGTTAATTTCATACATTGTACCACATCAAACCCATCCCATAGCTTAATTGGTTGTATCCATGTCCCTCCATAATAATAACTAAATAATGTGAAATTTTATGGAAACTTTTTTTTTCCAATTTGAATACAGTGTCCGCTAAATTGCTTCATGGTATGGAGTACTGTATTTTTACAGTGTGTGCTTTTGTTTAAAGACAGTAATTCATCACTTTAAGCTATAATTTGGGAAAGGGATTTCTCAATTGGTTCTGTTCTTTTATTTGACAGCAAATTCAAAAGTTGCAGAGTAGCTCATAGTACACAGCATACATACACAGGGGTAGCGTGTTTTAATGTGGTCCGTGTGTACTTTACAAGGATATGTGACACTCTTTGCACAATGAGAAATTTTGGACTGGCTGTCTAAGGGCTAGAAGTACTGTATTGTACAGTACTGTAAGTGGTTGGGAGAATTGGAACTGTCTGGGGAAATGAGTATCCCTGCATACAGTACTGTACCAGCCTTTGAATATAGTCTAGTTAACCACCCACAATGTACTTTACAGCATAGTCAAGGTTGCACAGTAGATGTGTGATGACAAGTCTGAGCATACTTACAGCATTTCATTGCATAAATTTGTCAAATTTACTGTCACTCTGAAACTAAATTGCCAATATGAAGTCCAGAACATACAGCTTGCACCCCAAAGCTGCGGCAAAATTTATTTGATTTGATAGTTCATATGTACAAGTACAGAACTGTGCAGTACCTGTAACTGTTTGCTGTACGTACTGAACAATAAGTTTCTTGCCATGAAGTTTACTGTATTGTTCTCATTGTGGCTAATTGAAACATTTTCTTATAAATTATACAGTATTTGTAGATGTAGATTAGCTTTGTGTACAGTATGCTGTGTTAATCACTGCAGAGAAGAGGGATTCTGTGAACTTATTCCTTTGTATGGATGAATTGTTCACCTACTGGTGCTACAGCAGTTGAGTTCCAGTTCAAGTTTCACATCCTTAAATCCCAATTTAGGGTAATTACACTAGACAGTACATCAGGGTTGCTTTTGCTGTTTTGTATTTGAAAAAATCTTGATTGAAATCAGTGAAGTTAAAATCAAACAAAGTGACTGAAATTAAATCAATTTAAATCATGATTTATTCAATGAACATCTTCATTTTAATCAAACTGATTTAAAGCAAACAACCCTATGGTACATAGGTGCAGTGCAACAGGTGTAGGCACTGTATGGGATTATGGCGCCAGGTTTTGTGACCGTTTGTACACTATCAACAGTGCTGTAGAACATGGATAACACATACTGTAAACTTTACCTTTACCAAGATCATGATCACTGCAACAATAGTGCAACTGTGGGGAGGCCACAATTAATAATCAGCCACTGTGCTCCTAATGTGTACTGTAGGTATTCATTCGTATGCAGACTTTACAAAGACAGTTAACTTGCAAGTGCATTGTGTGTCAGAAAAAAGTCATCTGCTAATAACTACTGTATGTATCTGGTATGAAATTTACTTGCTTACTGGTACTGTGGTATATATACTTCATATCCTACATGCCAAGAAAACTAGTGTACAATTCCCTCCTTATTTTGGTTTTTAGAGAGAAAAGAGTACTTTTGAGACATTTTTTAGCAAGTCTCATGAATTTTTGGGTCTTGTGCATTTGATTTGCGTTGGCTCTGTACATTATTACTAATCTTTTAGTCTGAACTTACTGGACATTGTACAGCACTGCTGTGTACTGCTGTAATCTGAATAGCCTTCACATGTACTGTACATAGTGTTGTACAGTGTACAATCATTGACCACAGTAAATATAGAGAAATGTCAGCATGACGAGCTTGTACATTACAACACATACATGTCTATGGTACAGTATCTTCACTCCTCATGAACAGTATATTACAAAGATGTCTGGTAAGGTCAAACTGAATCAGTTGATGTAGTTATTTTACAGAGAAAGCATTCAAACTGCACTGATGACTGATATATACTGTAAATACAGTGTAATCAAGAGAAATTGTTGACCTCCCAGTGAAGTGTTTTTATGTTGTTTCAGCATGTTCAAGAAATCACAGTACAGCAACTTTCTAGGCAAAGAGTACTTATAGCACAACACCTTAGAATGGCATACTGTATCTTTAAGATGTAACAGTGATCTGTCACTTAGTCACTTACATTGTGTGACTACTGTATGAGGACTCAATGCACACTTGGCCATTATGTTAAATTTTTATGTTATGGTACAGTACATTTGGATGTGTACAGCACTGTATGCTCTAGGAAGGCCAACAAATGTGTAGGTTTTCGAAAGCAACTTTGTCAACTCACACGTGATTAGATGTACTCCACAGATCTTCCGTGATTGCGTGCATGACTGCATGTACAGTACCGTATCACATCTCAGTTGAGACAAATCCTCCTGCCAAATTTGTCCAAATCAGTTAAAAACTGAAGAAATTAAGCTATTACACAAAAGATGAGATGACAAATATTGGACAGAATTGCCAGCCTCACGTGACTTCAGTGCTGGCCCACCAACTGTGTTGATAGCTAACATCTGCTTCATGTTGCAGTGATTGTCGTTGAACATTTTCACATTTAATATGTGCCGGTATTGACTTTCATCTTTCTACATTTTGAAGCCAATAACAGTATTCAACATGCCGGGGTGCAGTACATCATAGACTCGGTCGTGGCGGAGCTGGACAAGGATCCTCAGAGACGGTTCATCTACGTGGAGATGGCGTTCTTCGAGAGATGGTGGAGGGAACAGAGCAACGCCACCAAGCAGAAAGTCATCGGCTATGTAAATGAGGGTGAGAAGTAGATAAATGTTACTTGCTAAGGTCTGTGAAGCACTGTAATGTTATAGTGTTGTGTGGATGGCTGTCCCTGTGAATCATTTCAGGGAATTCTCGTGTGTGATGTGCCTACAGTAAAGCACAACAGTACATACAGTGGCTACAGAAGCAACCATGTACCATACAACATACGCATCCTGTCTTATATGCTAGGGACCATTGCTAATTAGCAATACTTGAAGACTGCCTTCTCCAGTTGCCTATTGCTGTAACCATTCCTTCAAATTATGACTTCAGCTCACGACGGCAGGACGATCTGAACGGTGTTCAAAGTATTGTAGGCAGTCTTCTTCGATGGCAGGGTGCTGTCGCTGAGAGACGTTAACCGGTGCCGGCAGTTGATTCTTATGAATGTGTCGAATGGAATATTTTAATCTGAGATGCAACGGATAAATTCATTATCTTTGTTCGACTCATGAGCGTAAAAGAGTGAGAGCTACAGTGCAGACTTACAGTACTGTAATCATCACATTGTGCTACAAGTGATAAAGTACTTACCGTAAGTATGATCACACATGCTACAGTATATCGGTGTATTAGTGTCACAACATGCGACTCTGATGCAAAATTGAGCTATGAATGAAGATGTAAAGTTTGGTGTTGTAAAGGCCATCATGATCCCCGCTAAAAGAGGTCCCAACTGCCTGTTCTACAGTTTATACTGTACTACAGTGACACCATCCTCCCAGTGAAAATGCAATATTGTACCACCTAAATTTTATACTTCCTCACTGTCAGTACATTACAGTATGTATACTCTGTCTTGTAGACTTTCCCTGTGGATACTGTGTTGAATCATATAATTTGTGAATATCTGCACTGCTGTTTCCAACAAGTCTCCTGCTTTTGTTCTCGTTAAGGTCGTCTGGAGTTCATCAACGGTGGTTGGAGCATGAATGATGAAGCATGCACCCACTACAACTCCATCATCGATCAGATGACACTGGGCCACCGTTTCCTGAAGGACACATTTGGTAAATGTGGCATTCCTCGAATTGCTTGGCATATCGACCCCTTTGGTCACTCTCGAGAGCAGGCCTCCCTCTTTGCCCAGGTGAATTCTCTATGATGCATGATTACAGTTTTGAAAACTTTTAATGTTGGAATGCTGTACTGAATATTGTTTTCTAGACAAAGGTCCATAGATGTTATATTGTAGAGTGCACGCAAATTACAACACAGTACCTCACAAAGCGTGTACCAATTCTCATAAAATATCCTACCGGAGGATAAGTTCACAGTGTCGTTAGTATTTGCCAATTGTGAGGTCAGAAGTTCACCAAATTTATGCCAAACTGCTGATGTGATCATACATACTGTATGTATTTTCAGAATTTACAAAAATTTACATACCTTTCCATTTAATGTACATTGATGAGTTCAACACCCTCGATCAAATTTGACATCTTTCCACCACTTGCCAGGAAAAAGATAATTTCTTTTGATTTCAAATGATTGCAGCACTTTTGTATTGATTTAATGCACCATGAACAGGGACTACTGCATGACAGTAATAGTGAATGTTCACAAAGGTTGCAGTTTCAAATTCAAAATTGAAGTATTGTTGGCAGATATCTGCTTACACTGCCTCATCCGCATTAGCAGACCACTCGAAGTTTAGTAAGCAAATTGTAGGCCTACTTTGTGTTTTGTTTAATTCAATGAAGTACTGTATATCATGATGTTATAGTATTTATTCAAAGTTTTAAATGCCATAATTCTGAGAGATGCATACATTCTGTTCACATTGTAATTCTCATTGACAATGAATGTGGCATGTAATGTTCCTGTCAACCTTCAAACATGTTTGTAAATCAATCATTCAAAAAGTATGTGTCATGTTATTGTTCAGTTCATAGTTCAGATTTTTCTATATAATTTCATTTCATGAATTATTTCAGTACAGAAATCGTATTGGAATAGCATTGTGATAGAGACTAAGAGTTTTAACTTACCGTATGTGGGAACTTTTCACCAGCTGTACCAGCTTGAACTGGTAGTCATTTTAATCACTTTAAAGATTGTCCTTTATAGTGTAGAATTTAAAAAATAAAAGTCGTTACATGCTTTCCTGTGCAGTCTTGTTCAAACTGAATCATGAACATGCACCCTGTAAAGATCATCATGTAGAAATTGAGTCAAGAACCAAAACTCTTAACTGTCTAATCCCATAATGCAACAGTAATCCCATAATCCAACAGGAGGCACACTTCATTGTGATATGTCCTACAAGAGTGGGACACAATCTTTAACAAAATGAATGAATTTTAATTGACTGCTCTGTCAACTTTGTGAGTGGCTGGTTTTATCAATTTTTTGGCATACTCTTAATCACCATAGGGTGTATGGTGGCTTATTTGAGGGAGAGTGCACGGAGAAAAATGTTCATCGTTGTGACGTATTTTCAACTATGACTCATTTCGATACATTACCGTCACGCAGCATCCCGTCTGGTTGTCACACTGTCACAAATGTGTTCACTGCCTTCTGCTGTCATCTGTCAATTACCAGCAGGTTGGATCACTTTTACTAGCCTGTGAAACAAACTATTTGGAGTAAATATTTTCATTGCCCGACCATCTGTTTCTGGTACAGCACTTGCAATTGTGCACTTTCATTTTTAATGCGAAAAGCGTCTGGTCACGAATATGCAAAATCCAAATGGAATTGTTAATTATTCACATATTAATGTGGCATATGGGGATCCGTTTTAGTTTTGTTGTTTGCCAATTAGTGAATTAAGTCTGAGAGGTATGGAAAAACTAAGTGAAAATTATGAAACAGTTTAAGGAGCCCCTTTGATAGCAACTATCATTTTGCTGCAAGTTACAGTGTTGACCATGGGCTACAGTATTTGCAGTATCAAATGCATATTCATTAACTCAGTGATGTTATCGGGAGCTCTGCAAGAAAGTTCTGCAAGTGTATGAAACATTAAAGCGTGAAAAGAAAATAGGGAAAAGTTATTATTGCTGTTACTAACTGCTATGACAGTCTGACTCCTGATAAAATACTGCCCACTAACACTGTGCAGTCTGTTGACAGACTTTAGGAATTATGAAAGAAAAGAAAATAACTACTCTTTGGCCTTGTTTTTCACTCTATGCAATTAATCGTTCTACCTGCAGATGGGTTTTGATGGCTTTTACTTTGCCCGAATCAGTTTAGGAAACAGATCTCAACGTCGTAAAAAAAGAGAGATGGAATTAATTTGGAAAGGAGATCGATCCTTGGGTAGCAAAGCTGATCTGATGACAGGCATACTGTACCAGCATTACGATTCACCTCCTCATTTCTGCTTTGATCAAAACTGCATTGATCCCCCCATCCAGGTACATCTTCAACCATATGTAATTCATCCTACTTGTTGAGTAACTGTAGGGCTATAAGCTATAAATATGTCTTTTGTGATGTCTACCAGGCAGGACTATGGTAGGTGTGATTTTCTCAAGCGGTGATGTGAAGGTGGGTAGGAATACATTGCAGCGTCTGTATGTTGCACAGCCACCAAGTACATATTGTGACATTGAAGGGAACACCCCACGCATATCACCACACCGTCTGTCCACATACCCATTATGTTGCAGATCATACTTGATTCGAGAAATCAGTCAACAGGTAGGTACAGTAATTCTGCTCACCTTCCTGCTTGCTGCATAACTCCACCGCTTCCATCTTTTCAGTTTTGTGTACCTTGCGCAGAACTTCAGCAAAGAATAATCACCCCTTTTAATGTGCTAATGGTAAATTTTGGCAAGAGATGGCCAGTGATTGGTGAAACACAGACGGGCATTCCGCCCTTCTGTTTCTCACGGTCGGATTGATCTGTTGTGTCCTGCCTACAGATGTCATTCGATGGCTTCTACTATGGGCGGATGGCCTACCTGGACAAGGACCTTCGCATCCTTGAAAAGCGCATGCAGTACGTCTGGCATGCCAACCCATCCATCGGTGCCGATGCCAGCGTCTTTTCAGGCATTCTCTATTCGGGCTACGGCCCACCTTCAGGCTTTTGCTTTGACCGTGGCTGCTCAGACACCCCAATCGAGGTAGCCTAGCTCTGTCATCACGCATCACTAATTCGCTTTGATTAATCCTTTTGACTTTTTTTTTTGTTTCTTCCTGCTTGCTTATTTCGCTCTATGGCATTGCAGATGAATTTTGAGGGCTTCTTTTTCGGCCGGATCACAGACGCTAATCGCAAAGTTCGAAAAGCTGCCAAGAAGCTGGAGATGGTTTGGCATGCTAGCCCTTCGATAGGGATTAGTGGTGATATATTTGCTGGGGTTCTGTACAATGGCTACGGACCACCTTCCAATTTTTGCTTTGATCAGCGCTGCAGTGACACACCATTCCAGGTATCATCAAATACAAATCTTAAATTGTAGTTTCTTCTCCTTCCTTGGGGCAAAAAAGAAAAGAAAACATACTGTACTATTTCTCTCCATCTGCTGATAAACCTCTGTCACAAAACACCCAGATGGCGTTTGATGGGTTCCTGTATGGGAGGATCTCGTACCTCAATCGAGGTGTACGTATCGCGGAGAGGCGGCAGGAGATAGTTTGGCGAGCCAACCCATCTTTAGGGGATGATGGAGACATCTTCTCTGGCGTTCTGTTTCTTCGCTACGCTCCACCCTTATCCTTCTGCTATGATGTCAAGTGCAATGATCCCCCAATCGCGGTAAGATTTAAACTAAATACTGCACCCTCTGTTAGGTAAGTGTGCAAGGCAACTACCACTCCCAAGAGAGACTTCCACACAGCAAGACAGGTAGGTGAATATCTCAGGTTTAGATACCCATAAATCAACCCTGTTTTCACAACCCCAAGTGGCACAGCTTTTCACATATGTTACAAATACAATGCTGTTTGTGCAGCTGTAGTGTTGACATCCGTTGGTGGCAGGCCGCCCCTCTATCAGTCTTGTCATATCTTTGGTCCAGTTCCAAACTCTTCCTCTGGGCAAATAACTCTGATCCCTGGTTTGCAGAATGATTTGCATGTGAACACAGGTAAGTGCTTACAAAATATGAAGCAGGTGCAAAAGTTTGTGCAAGTGCCCGGGGGGCTCCATGGGCTTTGACTGAAAAAACAAGCCCACCATATGCAAAGAACACCATTGGTGTCAGTGTGATAGCCAGACAGAGGATGCTGGATTCAAGGTTCGACACTGACATTTGAAACAAAAGACCGAAAAACGTTTTAAAACACTTCAACACAATATTTGTCTGGCAACCATAACTTTTAGATGGGGTTCGACGGCTTTTACTTCGCCCGTCTGGATAATGACGACAGGGAAGCGAGAATCAAGGATCAAAGGATGGAAGCCATCTGGCAAGGTGACCCCAACCTGGGTCGACCTGCAGACCTGTTCTTTGGAGCCCTCTTTGGTAATCTGTATACTCCCCCGCCTGGCTTTTGTTTCGATAGGGGATGCGACGATCCCCCAATGCAGGTAACATAATGATGGAGGTGTTGGACAGCTTAGGGTATAGTTGATTTATGGAAGGTAAAAGAAATGTTTACAGTGCTGGCAGGTACTGCAGATCATCCTAAGGACAAATGAGTCAATTGAAAGTTCTTATGTTTGTCAAAATTTTTGATCAATGCCATGTTGATTCATTATACAGGAGCAACTTGTTGATTACTTGTCTGTATGTACTTTTGATTTTTCATTATTTCTGATAGCATTCTGAAGGAAGAATTGTAATTCTGAATTGATTGGGCATTTACATTTTTATTGAAAGATACACAATGTATTAACCTAACTTTGTAAACGGAAAAGATGGTAAGTTGTTCCTTTGGTAAAGGAAAGTATCGCAAGTCGTTTTCAACTGCATCTGTAGTGTCACACACATACACAGTATTGTCAACTTGACCATATGGCTTAATGGAGGATAGGTAGCTGTGACACTCTGCACCTTATGTGTCAAGTTTCAGTTAATTAAAACCTTAAAAGGGGTAAATGCAATGCTTGCATGAAAGAACAAGAAGCAGATACGGATAAACAGTTAAGAAGAATGATAAGGAACGAATGATAACAATAAACATTAAGAACAAATTAAGAATGTTAAAGCGGAGTCCTGTCAGTTGAACTGATTGTTGACATGTTAAATGTCTGATTTTACATAACTTTTTGCACTTTCTTCTTCCAAATAAGGTGTAAGCATACGGCTCATACGGATTTGTGGTAAAAAATGATCTGCTAATGACAACTTCAGTCAAAAACTTCCACAGTAGACAGGGAAAAACATCAGTTTTGCTTTGATCATGGAATGTTGGTTGTCACAGATCATCAATATTTTACCTGAACTCTGCAGGTAAACATCAATGACCTTTGCCACAACAATTATCCATGTTCAAGCTTAGGGAGAGGCATACAACACATACTTATGAATATTATGTGTGGGAAGTTAAGAATAAGAAAAAAATACAAAATAACAATTTCTGTCCCCTGGGGACCCTGAATGACTTTGCCATTGGTACAGTAGATCTTTTTCAAGTGAAGTCTGATATGGGGGGATGTCCTTGTATGCAATTTAGAAGATATAAGTGGAAAAAGTTAGGTAAGATTAATGTCACGACTGCTTATCCTCCTTTCAAGTTGATTTTAAATGAACTTCATATACGGAAATCTCAGCCTTTTCAGGTCATTTTGCTGTGTGATCCTCCTTTTCAACAGAATTTTTCCTAGCGCAGTTTGACCATGTACTTTGAAATGTATCAAGTATCATTGATTACTTCCTATCATGTCGTTACACCGCTCTATTCTTCCAGGACGACAAAAACCTGTTCGATTACAATGTGGATGAACGCGTCGATGCGTTCATCAAGTGGGTGACCCTTCAATCAGCAGCATTTCAGACCAACCACATCATGCTGACCATGGGCTCGGACTTCCAGTACGAGAACGCAAATGCCTGGTACAAGAACCTTGACAAGTTGATGAAATATGTCAACGCCAAGGTAACATTTGCATTTAAAACATGTAGTCCTGTATACAGTGCACATTATATGGTGTAAGTTCAGAACGGATACTGATGACTGGTGTCTGTAGGAGAGCACACAAAGCACTTCATGCAAACATTATTAACTCTGTACACATGGAATAAAAGGTTCACCAAGATTGGCGAGTGTGGACACATTCAACAAATGACATTTTCTGGCTCTTTCTGTTTATTTACCTCTTTTTAAGTGAGGGGATTGCTGGGACTCAAGACTGGCATCGTTTGATCTTCTGTAATCCGAGATAAAATGATTCTAGAGCATTGCACTGTACTAACAGCACACAGAATGTCTAGTAATCCTGGCATTCTGTGGGCATAGCTTTCAAGAAACCTAGGTCAGTATAAAATACTGCAAGCCAGTGCAACCTATCCTATCTCCGACTAAGTCAGTACAGACCATCGTAATTGTTAGTGCCGTCGTCAGGTCAATTAAAAGTGCAATTAAAATCACAAAGGTCTAGGTCAATACAACCCTGTCGAGTGCCACCTGAGTGATCTAAGTCAATACAGGCTATGTTTAGTGTCAGTGACTTCATCAGCTTTCATCAGCTATCTTTTGGAGTGGGAGGAGGGGGGTAGGGGGTGAATACATCAGTTGATCACTTAAGTTCCTGTAGTCTTTGAACTTTATCAGTCTAGTTATGGTCAGAGACATTAGGAAAGTTTAGGAGATACAGCGCAAGTCTTAAGACATGTCAAAATGCATGATACCATCTTAGGGATTGGCTGATGCTTTTGTTAGGAACCAGTTATTGAGGTGGACAGAAACTTTGATCACTGCTCATAATTTAAGAACCACCAAATTGAGCGATGATAAGCTGTGTGGTTGGTTCAACGGTATAGTATTTCTTTCCTTTATTCATCAGTTCGAGTTTCATATTATTCACAGAGCAACATCAGTAGATCAACTAATCTTAAAACAATTAGCTTGCTCAGGACAATGCATTGAACAAGGTTTATCCCACTCCCTGGTGAAACCAAGATTTTATCAGCATATAAAAGATCAGAGTCGTACTGCAACCAGTGGTGTGAAATACGCATCAGTGTGTACTAAATGTATCAAAATGTACAAACCAGATTTGTCGGTACTATGCCACCACTGACTGACCTTCAGCACCATGCTGCTACTTTGAATATTTACTAAAATAATTCATTTTTTTTAATTTTGTGAGATACAGTATTTCCTGAAAATAAGAACATTGACTTGAATACAAAAATGTTTGGATCGTTTTTGAGAGACATATGTAACTTGTAGTGATGGTGGAGAATTTCTTTGAAGTGCAGACACCTTCTTGTAGATCCATTATGCTACATCATAATGTTCACACTCATGTGTTTTAATTGCTTTTTGTTTTGTTTTTTAACAGAAGATTATCCCTTTTTTTTTTTTGCTTTGTTACTTCCAAAGGAGTCAGAGACCAATGTGTACACCCTTTATTCGACACCATCTTGCTACACTTATAACCTGAATAAGGCCAATAAAACATGGACCACCAAGGAACAGGATTTCTTCCCCTATGCGGATTCACCCCATTCTGATTGGACGGGGTACTTTGTCAGTCGTGTCGCATTCAAAGGCAACGAGAGAAGATCCAATAATCTCTTACAGGTAATGAAAAAAAGGTTTCATCGCCCTTTTGTCTTGTCTGGGAATTAATGCTGTAAATGAAGCAAAGTCCATGCAACTTTCTGGGACAGGATAGTCACCAATGTGAAGGTGTGAACTAAGAATGAAGAAAAAGAGGTGATTTGTTGAACATGGACTGTTAAACTGATGTTCAAATGCTGACTATTACGATGGTCCTTTGTGTGCTGGTGGTGTCCTATGAAACATGCATTTTTCAAAGTTTTATTAAATTTATCTTAGTGTACTGAAAAGAGCATGAGGTGTTTGCCTCCTCATCTCTCGCTCCCCCGACGCCATACTTGTTGAGCTTTACATTAAAATAATTTCACGTAAACCAATTTTCAAAGATGTGATACTAAATTACCCTAGGGTATTCTTTTCTTACACCATTACATTAAGTCCAAAAATTGTGAGCAACCTTGATATTCTGTGACAAATGAGAGCAGTGGATTCTGTGAGAAATGAAAGCATCTCATTATTTAGAAGTGCAGTTTGCTTAGTAGCATCATCTCCCATATTTTATATTTGTTTTCTTTTGCAATATTCTTGGTTTAATTTCTTTTGACATTTAGGTGTGCAAGCAGTTAGAGGTACTAGCTGGAAGCCAGAGCAGCAAAGATCCAGAAGCCGAAGTAGAAACGTTAAGTGAGTGTCTCTGCCCCTAATGTACTTCCTTTGCACATCCTTTGAGGTATGATATATGTCGTATCCCGCCGATAGGATATTGCTAACCTAAGCAATGAAATGAGTAGAATGCCATTATGCAACCTATACTTGAAGCCACGCATAATCAGTACTACAGGATTTCTCATGTCAGAGATTGAGAATCAGTAGCAGGGGCAATTGAGATTGCGTTTTCCATTCAATTTCAAATTTTAATGGCAAGCTGTCGGTATTTAGACATTTGCCTCATCTTCAGCTAATAAACATATGACAAAGCACCACGTCTGTGCTTTTACTGGAATATATCCATTCCAATGCCTAATAATACACAGAGTAAAGTTTCAGGTTGGCCCAACTGACTGCACTGTGAAAGAAGTTAATGCTGTGTTTTCTAGGTCATTATGAAAGTTCCACCCTAGCATTTGGAAAATCTGCTATTTTGAAGAACCTGATAATAGATATCTTGCAAACATCGAATGTCAACTGTGCCTCCTGTACTTCCCAATAATGGTCAGTTTGGTTGCATCAGGGGTGGTCCGGAGGGGGGATGGAGAGAACATGTCATTGTTTCACAGCACACTTCAGTACCCTCTTTGATGACATAAATCTGACACAAGACAGTCTTTCTTTTGCAAGTTCACACACTGCAACACAAGACAAAAGTGTGTCAAAAATTTCTACTATTCAGAAAAATTGATCAGCATTTTTCAACTCTGTGGTAAAACTGAATGTTTCCATTCTACCTGCAGAGG
This sequence comes from Stichopus chloronotus, assembly GCA_021234535.1. Lineage (NCBI taxonomy): Eukaryota > Metazoa > Echinodermata > Holothuroidea > Aspidochirotida > Stichopodidae > Stichopus > Stichopus chloronotus. The sequence continues at coordinate 12,902,976 of CM037844.1, forward strand.
AGTACATGGGCGTAAGCCAACACCACGATGCTATAACGTAAGTAAAACCAGTTGTTTGAATTACACACAGATCAGTTTTGTACCCTATGTAGTTCATCTAGGAGGGAATCTCACGTCGATATTGTGGAATGTTTTGTGAGCATTGCTTAAATTGTTACTACTATTACACAATAAAGGTTTTATTATATGTAACTGATATCAAAGTCTTTACGGTATGAGTTTGTTGCATCCTTTCAATTTCATTTTTGTGAGATAAAGTTTTTATTCTATGTAACTGATATCAAAATCTTCACGGTATGAGTTTGTTGCATCCTTGCAATTTCATTTTTGTGAGAGTCTCACAAAGGTTTATCCCCTCGCATTGTTGTTCAAGTGTACATCCTGATAATCCACTTGACTGCTACATCTATTCCACCATTTGATCTTGGAAACAAAAGGAAAAGTTCTCCAGCGATCGAGAGGGGATGCTATTGTGTCAGCATTGTCTGGCTTAAAAAGACATCAGAAACATCCTCTTGTTGGCATATGATGCGATATTAACTGCATGGCTTACAGTAGTTGTTTGTGGCTTTCTATAAATGATTTGCAACTTACGGATATTATCACTGAAACCAATTGGACATAATTTTATCTTCACTTTTGTGATGTACTTTCTTCTTTTTTGCCCCCAACCAGTGGTACAGCAAAACAGCACGTGAATGACGATTACACCAAAAGGTTGCACATCGGCAATGCAAGGTGCCAAGTGAGTACATTAAAAAAATTACACATCCCAATATCAGTTGGCAAGGCAGCGTTTGCTGTTAGAATCGCTCTTTGATTGCTTTTAGAAGAGACGACAATCCGACTTATATCCCATATTAACCAAGATACATTTTGAACAAATTTTGAAGGTGTTATCCTAACCAATTAGTGTAGAACATAATACCTCTTTTGATAAAATTTTTGTTCCTCTTCCAGGAACTGTACTGGTGTGACATGTGTCGGTACAAATTGCACTGAGAGAATGTATAGGAAACAGACAGATACTAGTAAATCTGTAAAATTTTATTTAAAATGCATGATGATAGATTTGATGGTTAGTTATGTCAATCAGTGTCCAATTATTCGTTGGAATGTATATCAATGAAGGAAGAGCAGCTTTGTCATCTGTGGCGTTGATACATAGACTGCACTTTTTACAATGAAGTATTTCTTTCCCTCAAAATTTTTATCTTAATTGCACAGAAAAGAAATATGGAAACAGCTGCAAACAGTTTGAACTATTGGTTTTGAAAACCCCACGTAATACATCCTAGCAGAGTTAGTGGACTTGTGTGAAATGTAGTGACAGATTGCGGCATTCCTACATTGTCCTTAATGTTTTTTTATGAAAACATAGGTATGAGCCAGTCTTGTTAATGGTTCTTTATACTTGAAGCTCCTTCAACCTTTTCAAAAACAAACAATTTCTAGGAAGAGGTACACTGCTTGAAAGATCTGAGTTTCATCCAGGCTCATGATCGGCAGTGACATGGATGACTGTTTCATTGAAGTCTTGTTTCCATGAAACAGTTGTAAAACCACAGACCCTAAGAAATCTGCAAATATTGTCTAATTTGGCAGAGGAAATATTCCAAGCTTTTTGCATTTGCATTTTAATTGTATTTGTAGAAACTTGTTGGACTTGCTGTTGGCCAGTTGATGGCTAAAAACATGAGTGTGGCAGGACCAAAGACCCAGTTCTGCAACTATCTGAACATCAGCATGTGCTCTGCAACAGAGAATGCTTCTTCGGTAAGGCACATTTGTATTCATGTTGGATTTTGGATTGTTTTGTGACAGTATTGTGACTTGTGACAGCATTGTAACTATGTTGTGTGATTGTTGTAACAGTGTCAAAAAGGGGAACACAGTTTGGGGTGGATATTTTTCCCACTGTCATGATGTTGTACCAAACTCAGAAAGTTTTCATGATCGTAACAACTGTTCATGTTTCACCACATTGCAGTTCTCTGTGATCCTCTACAACCCCATTGGACACAACGTTTCCACGTACGTCAAAGTCCCAGTGAATGGAGCAAGCTACCACATCATAGGTCCTGATGGAAATACAGTTCCAAATCAGGTATCTTTTCCCTTTTTCCGTCCTATTTGAAGGGGATTCTTGGTTTTAATGAGATAACATGCTATTAATTGTCCTATAAAGAGCAAAGTAGTTTGCTCAATTTGCACAAGCAAAGCTCAATTCCATTCACACACGCACACCAAGAGAGACATAAGCAGAGTTGTGATGTGGGTGACTTTTTTGTTTAATTTTGTTCTATAAGTTTTGTTGCATATTCACCTTTTCCTGTCTCAGATCGGCGGTTTAAAAATTTTGCGTCAAATTTTGCTTTGTACCCCTTTACTATTCTAGTGCATGTGACACTAGCAACTGTACAGAATTGATTGCGTAAACCTCTCAGTTCGCAGTTGAACATTTACACAGTAACTGACGTATTATTTCATGGCCCTATAGGGGCCAAGATGAGATATTGCAGTCATTTGGATATTGGAGCTATATATTGCACTGTTGGCATGGAAACGCTTAGAGTGGATGAGTAGTGACACCCCAATGGTACGCCATGGTAGAGTGACCATGGGTACAGCCGGGTCCTGTTGGGTGGTATAAATGAAAATATGTCCATACTGATGCGTGTGCGTGTGTCGGCACCTGTCCAAATTATGGTATTTCCAGAATACTTTGAAAAGCGTATGAGCAATTAAGTTTAAACTTGGTAAGGTTGTGCATGATGCCAAAATGTCCAAGGTGTATTGGTTGTATGGTACATTAAGTCAAATATGCTGATTTATGAGGAAAAATGCCAATTTTGCCATAAAATTGGTATTTCCAGCATATCTTGAGAAGTGTTTGAGCATTTAATGCAAAATGTTGCAAGGACTTACCTGAGAATGTAGTATTAAAGTTATGTTAGTAGTAAAGTGTGAAATGTACTGATTTTTTAGAGAAAAAAGTCAATTTTGCTCCAAAATATGTATTTCCAGCTTTTCTTGAGAACTATTAGACCAATCAACTTAAAGCTGTGTAAGGACTTAGCTGAGAACACATTGTTCAACATAATATTACTGTAATGGTACATCCAGTAAAATTTCAGTGCTAATTTTTGAGAAAGCCAGTTTTGCCTAATTTAACATTATTTGCAAAATTTTGCAAGACCCTTCAAGGCCCTTCAGGGGCCCTGTGAGCACAATTATGAAGATACAGTTTATTACTCTAACAGTTAATTGGTGAAATTTTATGATTGTTTGGTAACAAAAAAAAAAAAAAGAGCCGGCATCCGGGTCAATAGACTCCACCTTTTAATTTTAGCCAAAACAAGTTTAGCAGAACTGATTTAACAACTGTATTTAACATTCCTGCCAATTATGAGAAAGGTATTTTTAAATCAAACAATAATTTTAGCGGAACCAGGTCCATCACTGGTAAATAGGAGACTAATGTGCAAATAACACATAGAGGGATGCTCTTATATGCGGCCCCTAACTCTAACCACTAAGCCAAACCTATATGGAATAACCAAATGTTGTAATTGTGTTATGTAACATAATATGCACAGATACCTTTGAGCTGCTATTGTTGTCGTTACTTGAGCTTAAGTAATGGCACCAGGCTAGACTTAAGCTTGCTACCTTGCTACCTAGATATCAATATTACCATTTTATGTTTGGTTCTTCTGCCTACCACCATTTTATGCTGGAAGAATATTTGGCTCTAATTTAGAATCAGTGTTCGGAACTAACAACTGCAAGCATTCAGTATACGTCTTACTGTTGTCAAAAGCTATAAAACTACCGTACTGTGGTCTACTGTATTTGTACAAATATAGCCTGATTCCCAAAAGAAAAGCATTTGCATAGGAGAATTGTTGTTGTGGTGGAATTCAAATACAAGTGCAGCACATAATGCCACAGGACCCAGTTCTGCTAACATTTAGCTAACAAAACTAAATCTATCTTCTCTCTACAGTAGTTAACATTGTAATTAATGAAATTTTTGTCGGACAAAATGTGGCATAATTGTTGTTTTCCAGATTGGCATCAAATGAATGAGAATGGTGAAAGATTAATGAGAAAGACTATCTTTTTTTCTTCAAACAACACATCCTGCTTTAAGTCATTTTTCCATAGATGTCCAACATTGCTAACTGCTCACCTGTTCCCACAAAATTTACGCCTGATGCTTGTGGGAAGTTCTTCCCATCCGTATAATATATGTCTGGTGAAGTCGATATGAAATGCACAATTTTCGTCACCTCTCACCCAGGTCCAGGCAGTATCTGATGCCGTTCAAAGAGTCCGCAGAGACCGGGGGTCCGCCAAGAACGATATGTTCTTCTTTGCACACGTACCTGCCTTGGGATACGCAACCTATCAGGTTTCGTCTGCCAAACAGGGTACGTTTAATGAAGTGGACCGTTTTGGATGACTCGGGATGAGTTTGCTCTTCTCCACATTTAGTTCATCTGTATGATTCTGTATGGAATAATAGTTCTGGATTGGCAGAACGCCATGATTCTCCTCAGCAGTGTAGCCTTGATTCATGTCCATCAGGTTTTAAGCATATTCAATTCCTCTTGTTTTTCATTTTATGTTTAATGGGACTTGTGTGTTAGGAGCTTGTACCTGTATGTGTAGTAGAGCGGTGTGTTGGACGGAAAGATGTATGTGCATGCGTGTTTAGTGGGGGTGGGGGGAGGGAGAGAGAGAGAATGAGGGTTGTGTGTGGGGTGGGGTGAATTGGGGTGTGTAGAAGGTGGGGTGTGGAAGTGGGGATGGTCTCACATTAGGGACTTGGTGGTAGTTGAAGGATCTATGAACTGTTCATTATCTCCATCAGCAAACTTTTTTCCACTGTGTTCTATTTTCAGCATTAAAGCACGTCAATCCCAGAGCCCTCAGTGCAAATGCCAAAGCTGTACCGGCCAGAGAAGACTCAGACACGGTGATTTCAACAGATGTAAGTAGTAATCCCTAGTATCAACAATCAGACAACCTTTGCTAGGCTGGTTTAGTCCTGAATTCAAAACCATGCATTCGTTGCTCGTGTTGAAAGTGTGAGGTCAGAGTGTCATTTATCCACAGCCCTCGTGAGTAAGAAAAGTTGGTACAGCAATGAAAATGCTAAAGTAAAATGGCTTTGCCACTCTGGAAGAAAATACAGGTGGACACTTTCAAATATAAGTTTAAAATATTTGGAAAAGTGTCAGTTTAGGGTCTTTTGCACATGTCCTACAAATATTTTTGTTATTCTTGACTGACTGGGGTATTTTTCGATACTTTTGACATTGGATCCTGCTCTCCTGAGCAGGTGATAGGAGCTACACTAAAAAGTGTACGCAGACAGCAATACAATTTGTGAGATCCAAACAATGTTTTTTTCTGACCGAAATCTCGTACACTGGGGAGTCTAAAACTTATTATAGTTTAGCCAACATTATCATAGTTATTGTCAGAAAGAGCGAATTCTTTACGAGCTGTTCTTCTACCTCTTCTCAGGTGATAAAGGTAACTTTTGATAGTGCAGGTCTTCTCAAGTCCGTGACTAACATGGATTACAACACCACCGTCAACGTGAAGCAGTCATTCTTCTGGTACAACGGCAGTGTGGGTAACCATGAGTCAAGCCAGGCCTCTGGAGCTTACATCTTCAGACCTAATTCTTCGACTGCCTTCGACCTCTTCAAGGGCTCTGTCCAAGGAAAAGTTGTCAAGGTAGGAACTGGAAAAGCAAATACTCGTTGAGTCCATACCATTCAGGATATGCATACTTTTCTTGCTAATACTGAAATAAGTGTTTCAAAATGATGGTCATGATGAATTTTATCTGATTAAAATATTCAGAGAACCTCATCGCAGTTACATACTTTATTTATGAGTATGGGCATAACAGGTATTATTTCCTGCAGTGACATGAAATACGCCTCAGGTAAACCTAGGCATTTGATGTGTAATTGATCAAGTTTTTTTTTTCCCTTTTTTATTCGCTATCTTAGTGGGATGGAATCACTGTTAGGTGGCAAAAAATGCACAATGTCAATGAAGTTGATAATAAAACTTTCACCCCCCTTCTTTTGTCAAAGTGTCGAGCAGGACATTTAAATGGCTTTGACCAAGCATGTAGCTTTTGTGTATTCTTGTTGTCTGAAGGTATGTAGTACCATGTCACTCCAACATAGTTCTTGATACTGTACAATAGAGGTAAGTAAACTGAGATCATTTCACTGGGTAGTGGCACCTTTTGAAAATTTGTGCTGATGTTAAAGATCAAGGTGACTGTAAAGAAGGCCATAATATATCATTTAAAACCCAAACATAAGCAGAATGAAACCCGCTCTAAGACCCCTTGTACTGTGTTGCAATCTTTTCAACATATTTAATCAATCAAGAAATACCAGGGAAGTCAAAAGATCCTTGACAGGTCTGCTTTATAGTTTAGTTTTTGCACTGGGTCCAACATCCAGACCAGGGTGCCTGCAGTCCATATCAGTCAATCAATCAATCAAACAAGCAATCAATCACCTAAACTAAAATACCGTCAAAACGAAAAACTTTGCACTAAGATGATTACGCAGTCATTCCTGAAATTTTCTCAAACATTTCCTGAAGGAGGAAAGTGATACAGCATTCTTGACAAAAGGAGGCACGTTATTCCAAAGCTTGGGGTCATAGAAAGAAAATGATTTGTCAAGAAAATAATATGATGTGTTCTGTCAACATGCAGCGATCCATGGTCGATCGAGTAACCATGTATCCCAAAACATAACTTCCGTTAAGCTTCAAGTTTGTTCTTATAGTGATAGTACCACATTTTGCTTTGCTCGTTGATACAGAACCCTACATCTTACGAACTGTCACGACAGTGAAGCGTTCATTGTCAGGGAATCGTAAGATTTGATTTTTTTGTACAATGTCCATTAGTGACACTTTGGATCCAGATTCCAAACTTAGAACCATGTGCTGATATTACTGGCCAACTATCCAGGTACTTGGTGCAATCTCTAGTACAGTATTACTGGTAAAGATTTACATGCATAGTTTTCCCCTGTCTTTATTCAGGGACCAGAGGTCGTTGAGTTCCACCAAACATTCCAACCATGGCTGAACCAGATCGTGAGACTTTACAAGGACAAGCACTTTGTGGAGTTCGAGTGGGTCGTTGGACCCATACCTGTCATGTAAGTCTTCTTCGATCTAAGTAGAAGAGTATCAACATTTATGTCGTTCCAGTCTCTACTATGTTACCCTTTCCTACTTACGTCCAAGGGTAACATTACAAGACTAGACTTACCCTGCTCCAAAGTTACCTGTCGCTATGCGACCAGTGTACCCCTCACCACCATACAAATGTGACTGGTGACCTTTGACCTAGTGACCTGTGGTTTCATAATTTTGCTTCAGATCAGTACACACAATTTCCTCAGTGGTAATGAACTAACTCTTAGTCCTATCGAAATATCAGTTTCATTTATGTAGATGACATTGTTATTACACATGTAAAATTGCAGTAAAAATGATCTTTTTCTCACAGTTTTGTCACTTATTGTCGGAGTGTTTAGAGAGACTTATACAAAGCGAGCTAAACATAATTGGAACTGACCATTTCAGATTTTTCCTGCCAGATGTTCCTTGCTGTAAGAAATGTTTGTACTTTGCTTTGGTTTGTTCAGGGATAGTCTTGGCAAAGAGATCATCACCAGGTTTGACACAGATATAGATTCTGGAGACCTGTTCTACACGGATTCCAATGGAAGGCAGATGATGAAGAGACAGTAAGGGTCATCTTTTCAGTTGTTAATTTGTTAAGTCATCCTGTCGTCTAGTAAACCATTCACTGTGCAGCATTTTTCACAGATTTTTAAGAGAGCATGGAAAGCTACAGGTTGCAGAGAAGAGACTCGACGTCATCCCCATAAGCTTTTGATAATTGAGCTGCCAAATCGTGCAAAATCGTGACACTTAGAGAAATTGCTTTTTGAATAAGCCAAATTACAATTTTTTTTTTCGAGTGGATATTTTATAGGGGGGTGGGAATTTAAGATAAGCAGTCGCTTTTTCAGAGCGTGACAGTTTTCAGTAAAGGTGGACCCTCCATGACCCTTGGAGGAGAACCCTGCCTTTAGTTGGTAACCGAACACAAAAGGCACTCATTAGAAACCTTCAGCAATTAAATTTCCAATATTTGATGCAGTCCCTCTCAGGTTTTCTTAATCTTTTTAACTTAATCTGATGTTGTCAACATCAAGCATATAATTGTTATAGGTAGAATGTGCAATGAGCATCTCATATATTTGGAAACAATAATGTATTACAGATCCTCTGGAGTAACCTGTGAAAACCTTTTTTTTTTTTCTCAAGTAATTATCTTAAGATCCTTCCATCATCTCCTGTTATTGTTCTTTTTACTGGTTATTTCCATCATCTACTGTTGTAGTACTGTGTTTCAAAGGAAATCAAAGGGCAACACCAGGCATGTGTAATTTGATGTATGAGTTATAGTAGAATGGAATGGATCTCAAGATAATTATAAATGTCAGAGATAAGGGAAAGATCCTGAGATAATTGTGTCAAGATAGTCAGGGGAGTGATAATTCAGAAATGAGAATTAAACCTTCGCTTGCCACTTCCAGCACTTTGTAATGTATGCATACGTCCAGCATACCATGACCAACAGTATGTAACCAGGGTTACAAAAAGTAGAAAGAAGAACACTCATATTTTTTTAATCAGTCACAAAAACTTGACGTGAAACTTTGAACTCCTCAACGCACCCCTGATATTGTGGTATATATGAGTCAGGGAAACATTTTGCAAGGACATTATGTAGAGTCTTTGGCTGTTTTTAACCTTTTAACCTTTCTCATTTGTGATTGAAGGAGGAACCACAGAGAGGATTATCCTTACATTGATCTGGAGCCAGTGGCAGGAAATTACTATCCAATCAACAGTAGAATATTCATCAAGGTATTGAAATTAATCAATTTCTCAATCCTTGCAACTATTTTCTCCTTTAACTGTGTTGTTTTGTCAAGACCTTGTACCTGTGGTGGCTGTTACGTCTTGTCCCTCGCAATTTGCCAGACCCTGCCCAAGTTTTTCCATCTCTAAACCCCTTCCTGTTGTGCAATTTCAAGTTTTTTCTTGCTTCATTGAGACATACTCAAAGAAACTAAATTTGTGTGTATGGTTAAAAAAAAAACACCATAACCATGGATGAAATATTTCTCTCAAGACATGCAGTGCTTTCAACATTTGGCAATTATTCATATCTAACTCTGAACATTTACAGTGATACTTGCTTGTTGTTCTCACATTTGGTCTACAAGGAAGCTACTTTGTTCTGAAATTTTCCGTATTATGTCTCTTTATTTTCTTTTCGTTTGTTTTGCTATCTGGGTCATTTTCTTCTGATCCTGTAACTTTAACTAAAGTAATGGGGCTGGTAGATAAATTCAAATTCACACAGTTGATACTGTGCAAATATTTATGTAAGAATTGGGTGGGAAATTGTTCTATTTTTTCTTTTTTGCATTTGAGTTCACTGATAGAGTAAATTCATTCGACATTTTGAGTTAGTGATGCAACAGACACGTAATCACTATGTGTTCTTTTGCTCTGTAATTTAACTTGAGTCAGCAATTTATGAGCTTTTTTTGGGGGGGCGGTGACAATATGGGAGTACATAAAAATCTCCTTTGGTTAGGAACTTTTGGGGATTGAATGAACACATTAAAGCATTTGATTGAAGTGTAATCATTGGATAAAAATTCCAGCCTGTGGATTTGGTCTGACCCTTGGAATGATTAGATAGAAGTGCTGTCATGTCAGTATAAAGGCATCACTGGTGCTAGCCTGACTGGTTTTGCTAAGTGTGTGTTTTTGGTTGATTTTAATTTAACTCTGTCTTGGCAAATATGCATAATTGCATTCGGTGCTCAAGTGCAGGAAGTGAATTGCTCTTCCTAAAGTTCAAAAGTCACTCGAGAGCTGCAGGTGCTATTTTTTGAAACTGCAAAGGTTGGTTTTAATGTTTTAACATTTTTTCTGTTATTATGTGTGCTAACCACACTGAGTGTGTAATATCGCAGTAAAGGCAGGTAAACCTTGAAAAGGCTTGGGGTCAAGAGTGACTGCCTTTAAACTAATATTAGCTGTTCTGTTTTGTTCAAATTTCTCTTGGTCTGATATGCATACAGTATGTGTCATACCAGAGAATGTTAGAGCAATTGTAGTTTCATAATTCTGGATAAGCAGTCTTGAGGCTTGTGCCCTTGTCGAGTAAACATTGTAGATGTGTTGCATTTCTTCACCAAGTGGCATTTTACTGGCTGAGTTGTCAACTTAAGAATTAAGCCAGGGAAAGTAGTCAAGTTAAACATTGAAGAAAAGTTGGTTTCCCCTGTTTTGTTAGTTGAACATTCCATGAAGCTCTTGACTTTGTGGAAAAGTTTTTGCAGCTGGATGTTTTGTTTGCCTCATATGTGTTTTTAACTCATTATTTCTCTGCAACTTTTCATGACAATCTTGACTAGTTTTGAGATAATTTCCTCTTGGAAGATTCAAGCATAGATTTCTTTCGTTTTATAACAGTGGGTTCTTTAACTTCATACAGTGAGTCGCTTTTCATATTGTGAGCTGGTTAGGCTGATTGCCTATCACAGTTTGCAATGCTGAGATGTTCCTCCCAGTAATCAGGCTATTGTTATCTGGAGGGTGCAAAGTTCCAAAATGTCCCTGCTTTCAGTCAACTAGCTAAACATTTGAAGGGGTCTGTTTTCGTATTTGTGTAACTTCCAGGCAGGCCTTTGTAGAAGCATTGATGTCACAAGAGTAATCTAAGAAAAATAGCACCTGTCACTTCTTTTATAAATATGAATTCCATAGTTTTTCTTAGTCTGGAAAATTGTGACATAGACTTCTGTGATGTTGTTTTATTGTTTTGTTATTTTAGGATGATGATAGACAGTTTACTATCATGACTGACAGATCTGAGGGAGGCAGTAGCCTCAAGAGTGGATCTGTTGAGGTTATGGTAAGTCTATGCAGCTTTAATTATATCCCAAATAATGGTGATCTGATGTATTTGCGGTGCAAGTTGTGTTGTTTATTTTGCATTTTTTATTTTTTTGACGTTAAGGTTATTCTGAATTAAAAATTTTCAGCAACCTTCCTAGGTATGTAGAACTCTTAAAGGCTGTATTGCATCACCCTAAGCTATATTTTTACCTCCCTGAAAGGAAAATTCTCAACTGGTTCTAAGTTACAGTATTCTTAGATTGCCAGCAAATTCGAAAGATGCAGAGCAGCTCATACTACACAGCATACACAGGGATCCATTGTTTTGATTACACATGTGGAGGAATGTAAGACAGGCTGAGGGAGGGACTAGAGGTAGGTGGTTGGGAGAATTGAAACTGTCTGGGGTGATGCATTACAGCCTTTAAATTGAGTTATTCAAATTTTAGGGACATGTTCCGAATAGTTGCTTCCGTATTAAGTCATATTTCGAGAAACGTTTCCTTTAATATCAGACATTCTTTACTTTCAAACAGGGGAATAATTCATCCAGTGTTGACTCTGATAATGGACCCATTTCTCCTCAAGTGCACAGATACGTAGCACTGAAATAAGACTTGATGAAATTTAGAAGTTAATGAAGTGCAAGATACCTAAATTTTGCAATATCTCAAGAAGGTTTGACTTATTCTGGTATATCAGACCACATATCATGGACATATCCAGTATCATATATTTTAATGTTGCAGGCTATCTAGTAATGCTTTTAAGTGCGTTAGTTTGGATTCTATGTCTCTATCTTACAGGCATAAAGGTAATACATTGTGCAAAGACTGATATCTTAATAACAAGTATCTTTTCGTCGTTTTGTTTCGTGTGTCTATTAAAACCTTTGGTAAGAGGGGATCGTGTTGTCATTTATATTTTTATCGTCAACGTTCTTCATTTGCAGGTCCATCGTCGTCTACTGAAGGATGACGGCAAGGGCGTCGGCGAACCTCTGAATGAGACGGGCCAGTTTGGTGACGGTTTGATGGTCATCGGCAAGCACAGGGTGCTGATAAGCCGCACCTCAAAGGCCCCCACCATCCACCGTGAACTCGGTGAAGAAATTTTCCTTGCTCCGTGGGTTTTCTTCTCTCCCGATACCGCCGATTGGACCAAGAAATACAATACAATGGTATGGAAGCATTGTGAGGTTTTCACCTGTATTGGTGAAACTCACACAAGAGAAACCAATTGTCTTGCACACTAGTTGTACCTTCTTTTGTAGGTTCAAAAGTATTTTAATTTTTTTTTTGTCCTCATCCTGTTTTATAATTGACCTGAGAAATGATTTTATTTTAAAATGACCTCTAATTCACCAAATTTTTTTTGTGATGCACCTTTTTGCTTGTTTGAATCTTTTCTACGTAAATAGCGTGTGGCATTGCCTTCTTTTGTGAGCAGAAGGTACTGTTTGCAGTCACAATTTGCTTATACTTCACTTCTACACATGGTATAGGTTAGTTACCGAAGTTAATAAAGATGTGGAAGTCTAGATTGGGCACTGTAGAGCTCTCAAATTCACAGAGCAATCAATGTAAAATGCAGTGCTTAACTCAACTTCCAGAACTTTTATATCACCTTGATCTGTTTGTTGCATTACATACCATTACATAATTCTTTAAAACTTTGTAGCAATGCCGAATAGCATCTGTCTGTCACATAATCAATCAACTAATTAATGGCAACACTCAATTTTGTTCAAGAAAATAACATTAATGGAGACGCTGGTACAGTGACCAGCAACTTAATACAGCTTCTCAAAGCTATTAGAGTCTTCTTCACTCGTAGATCATTTTTCATTTCCAAATTTGAGGTGATGTAATTGAATGAAAGAGCCCTTTTTTCTGGATATTACTTATGTTTTGTTTACAAGCAGATAGTTGCTATACTGTAGCTGTTACTATGACAAATGCATGTGAATCATACCAGTGCTTGTAACACTTTCGCATGTGTACCATATTGTTCATGTCAGAATCATGTCCCTCTGACCGTACAGAGGGGGTTGTAAATTATGATAAATTTCTTTGTTATATTCACTGGCTTCTAGTGAATGGTTCTTCACTGGTGTTTACACCGTAGGATCCCAGTTCTCACATCTTTTCTGTCATGAGCCATTTCTGGCCGTCTACTGTCACCCCACAGCCCCGCTAAAGTCACACAGATAAAAATCGATTAGGCTACAACAAGAGGCATACACAGTACTAGTAGGGTTACTGGTGTTCCCTCCGATTACAGGAGGACCAAATTCTTATCTTACGAGAATCAGACGCATGTCCATCTTACTTCTCAAAGCTGGAACATTTCAATAATTTGTTGGTGGATTTTTTGACACACTTTATGAGAATATGAGACTAAATGGCCGATTTTCTAGTCCAGAAATTGTTCGCAACCCTTTGCCACCTAGAGAAATGTTCACGATCCAACAGAAAAATACAGACAATGTATATTTGGGCCAGGACCCATCATTGGATAACTGCTGTAGGACTGCTTGCATTATGTGTGAACAGACATGCTCCCACAATCTTTTTAAAAGGATACCACAAAGTTTGATATACAAAGAAAAACAGGAATGGAATCTAGTTCGGAGTTATCTGGTGTCATTGCTCCAAGCTCCTAACTAATTTTGTTCTTCCATTTCAGAAATCTTTCATCAGCATGAATCTACCGAGAAATGTCCATCTGTTGACGATGGAGCTGTGGTCCTCCTCCGAAGTCCTCATCCGTTTGGAGCACATGTTCGAAATGGGCGAAGATCCAGAATATTCTAAGAATGTCACAGTGTCTCTAAAGGTTAGAGCAAGATTCCCAAGTGTTTAAAAATGTCAAATATACTTGTCAACAAGTGAGATTGTGGTGTCTGTGATGGCAAGGAGTCAGAATGTTCAAAGGTTGTCAAAGTGTCTCCTAAGGTTTGAACAATATTCACTTAGAAATGTTTAAAAAGGTTTAATATACTAGTTAACAAGTGATGTTGTGTTGTCTCCCCTAGCAAAGATCCAAAATATTCAAAGAATGTCAAAGTGTCTCTAACGGTTAGAAAAAGGTTGTCAGCAAAACATAAAAGTGTTTGAATGGTTATACTAGTCATCGAGTGATATTCTCACGCCTCTCGTAGCAAAGGTCCAGAATATTTGAAGAATGTCACATGTGTCTATGAAAGTTAGAATGTAATTCTCTAACGATGCTCAGATGTGTTTCCATGGTTACACTAATCATGAAAGCTATTGTGATGTCTCTCTTTTTGTTTGTTTGATGTCTTTCTTTTTGTTTACCATCCTTTTCTACTCAAAATTCACATGGGACTGTTGTCTACATTTCAACTGTTTTTCTGTCAAAGTGTTTTGATGGGGACTTAAAAAATGTGAATATGTCAAACTGGCAACTTTTCATGATGGTCTTAAATTAGATGAGTATTTGTCTCGTCAGACAAATTTCTGTCCAGAGTTATAGGTTTGTGTGTCATTCAATTTTCTTCAAAATGATAAATAAGTGCATTCTTTCCTTTTCAAGATTTACCCAAGTTCTACAATTTATCTTCCTACCAGGGACTGTTCCCAATGTTAAATGTCACAAAAGTGGAGGAACTGACTCTCTCTGCAAATCAACCTCTGGATTCTGCCACAAGGCTAAAGTGGCATACCAAGGATGGAAACACACCTGAAAGTGAGTACTTTACTGTATGATGGCATTTTACCTTCTCTCCTGGAATGGCCTTCGTACTTCTTAGCAGTATCCTTCAAGGACAGGAAATGTATCACCACCTTCCCATCTTATTCGAGTTTTATCCCCAAAATACTTTGCCTGTCAGTGTCTGCTGTAAAGCATGACAGTACATCAATGAGTGCCTGGTAGCCGCTCAAGGTAAATGGGGAACTGATGTTGAAATTGTTGCACATGTGAAACAAAATGTAATTTGAATGTTGTGACAATTTTGCCTAAGAATCATCCAGTTCAAGATTAAAAATTTGGAAGGTCACTTAGGAATTCATAGCCACATTACATTTAAGTTTGGTTACTTCAATTTCACCTCACTCCAAAACCCATAAGAGAGAATGAAGAAAATGGGAAGGTGCTGAAGGGTCAATATTCCATCGCCTACAATGCCATGAAGCAACACCCCAAGAAAAGAGTTTACAGAGCTTGTAATATTTTTTTTTATTTACGGTGTTCCAGAAGGTAACAATCATACAGTGTGAATGTAAAGACCCTTAAAGGGGATTAAAGGGAGAGTTTGTATTTTATCGCATGTTTCAAGGTACAGTGTAGGCTACCCTGACTCCGACCTACCTTCACCCACCACTTTCCATTTCTTCCAAAGTGTGACCCTCTCTGCAGTTTTTTCTCACCTTCAACTTTCATCGTTTAGTGTAAGGGCTCGAGAACTGCTCACACTGACAGAGGTAGAGAGATGATGTGACTTGTTAAGTTCTGTTATTCTTGTGGTATCACATTTTACTATCCTCTTTCTTTTCTTTTTTTTTTCTTTTCCATCTCCACAGAGTTCAGCCCACCTCCAGTGGTCCCCCCCTCGTACGACGTCGTGCTATCCGCGATGCAAATTAGGACTTTCATGGTGGCTTTCACGAGAGTATAAGAAACAAAATCAGTCTTTCTCAAAATCTCTAAGAAAGGTTTGAAAAGCTTTAATTGCGTGTTGGTATGAATCGCTTGATTGTCTGGCTTGGGGATACGCAGATCAAAGTGCCGTACCAGCGGAGTGTCAAAATGCGGAGGAACATTTGAGTGAATTTGAAATTTCGTGACTTCTTTTGAAGAATTTTAAAATGACTGCTGGAAGTCGAAGGTGGATGCAGGTAGAGGGACGTGGAGAAGGGAGGGACATGTGTCATAAGAATGTGGATGGGAAAAAAAAACAGCTAAGAATTAACTGGAGTTAATTTTGTCGTCAAAATAATATTCAGAGAGAGAGAAATAGGGGGTAGGTACAGTGGCTAATATTTAGTTAATTTTTACTGCGTACAGGCAGACTACGGTCAAATGTGCAACTAAAAGATGCCAAATTTTGGAAAAAACAAAAATGCTAGTAGCACACTCATCATCGCAGAAATGTAGTTACTTGTGTGGCTGGTTAATCCATTATTTGCCTAAGTAATAGTACTGTTCTTGCATAGTTTCAATGGTGGTAAAAATGCCATTTTCGGATTTTTTTTCTTAATGTTTTCAAACTTGATTAAGTAACTTTTCTTCAGTGCAGCTTATCAGGCTAGTCATATTGCCTGCTAGCATCTGTGTGTCACTGTCTGTAATGTCATGTTGAACAATGTAACCTTGCATAAACTCAGTGGAGCAATCTCATACACTCACAAGTTGCAGTTTTCTGAAATGATCGGTAATGTGGCATTTTTTGCAATACAAACACACAAAACTAAAATACAATAAAAACACACACAAAAATATTCCACTGCGAAAATTGTGATTGCGCATTTGTGTAATCAGGAAGTGAGGCCAATTCCTGGTTTACAGTTGTGGTGTTCTTAAATGGTTGTTGCTTTTGCACCATCCTTTTACTGATTCTAGACCATAACAAGCATTGTATTCCTAAGTTCAATCTGAAAACGCTGAGATTGCAATAGTCCATCCTCTCGTGAAAAGTTGCCAACGGGTCTAACATTCAGCTCGACGTTGTCAAAGATCCAAGGCAACTGGTGCAATTCCTACACTACTCTTCAGTCATTTACGTACAGATGGTTACGTGGATATGTGGGGGCAGCATTGCAATGGTGCATGCAGTAGCTGTTTTGTTCCGTTGTTTTACGTTCCTATACACAGGGTCCTTTATTTTGATGTTTAGTTAGGTTAGTTTGCATCCATTGCTTGATTTTGGTTGTTTCTTTTTTCTTATTTTCCGAACAGCAAGTTCGCAGAGAACGGAACTTTGATTTGGAATGAAGTGTAAAAGTAAAGGTTTTGATCAATCCCTTTCTTGAAGGGGTGGTTTTACAGTTTTTTCACATAACTCAAATAGTATCTACATATTTTGTGGAAATCTCATAATTTGAGAAACTCACTCAGCATTCATTCAGAACATCAGAAGGTCGTCAGTGTAACATTAAGTATTATGTAATCACTCTGGCATAAATATGACAATTTTCAAATCTATCTGCAAAGGCAAATTTCATTTTCTGACTCCAAATACCAAACCAGTGGTTGGTGATAGTTTTGCTGTGCTGTTTAAGCGGTGCTTGTATCACACAGTTGGCCGATACAAACTCGAGAGAATCCAGAGTTTAATTCTCTGCCATGACCAGTCTCTGCAATAGGTCATATATAACATACACTCATTCAGTTGTTTTGTGTCACTTAAACTGTTCATTATTTTTGTATTTTGGAAATGTAATGTTAACATCTCTTGTGTTTGCAGAGCAATTTAATCATAAAACCAGATCTTGTATAAATTAATTGTGAAGTGGATGCTGGAAAACAACAACAGTCCAGTCATAGCAAAAAGTAAGATAAGAAATGCTCTGGAGTTGCACTTTCAAAAAGTTTGTAATTTTATGTTCATAGCTTAATTTGTAAAATATTTTTTTATATATATTGAGAACTATCACATTGAGCTCAGGCCATGAATTGTGTTGAATTATGCATATCCTTTGAGCTAGGTCACAGTTCTCCAATTAATGATTTTTTTCTGTTTTTCTTTTTAAGATGGGATATAATGAAGGAGGTGGACCTTAAGTGAACGTTTCTGTCAGTTGCACCACCACTGAAATACAAGCAGTACAGCTATCTTCCCTTTACATGCATATTTTTGTTCCTGTGTTGTATAACTTCCATATGTAACAACACTTTTTTTTTTTAAATAAAAAATATCTTGAAAATGAAATGCAGGGCCTTCAGTGACACATTTGTTTTGTCTTTTTTTGTGGAAATAAGATCTGAAAAATCAGGAATAATTTTTTTGCTGTAATAAAGTCAGCTGAACGACTCTATCTTAGGTTGTCATGTCTCTTGATTTCAGTTTTGTTTTTACACGAACATCCTTTGGAATGGAGTGTTCTAGAAAAATTTCGGATGAAGACACTTCGTCGATCGCTGGAAATAGCCTTTCCAGGCCCTGCACTTGCCCTCTAGCAGACTCTTGAGGTGCCTTGTATGCCCGGCTAATTGGATCAGAATCATTTCTAAGTTGGTGTCGCTGTGATAGAGGGGACAAACTCGGGGAAATTGGCCTACCGGTATCTTTAAAGTTGTACACCGTTTGTCACATTGTTCTAAATTGGGCATACTCAGATAAGGGCTGAAAAAGAATACTTCACCGAGCAAAATGAAAAATGTCATTACCTGAAAATATGAATTGCTTGAGATATATTCAGTTCAACTCTAGCATGAACTGTAGAACTATTTTGCACCTAGCCCACCCTACATCAGCGAAGTATTTTACTAGCTCCCTTAAAGGGAAATAGGGTGTTTATTTTACAAAAAATATTCATGTTCTCGAAACCAATGGTTGTGGACGTAGAATGATAGATTACTCAAAATAAGAAAGGACAGTAGCCTTCTTTTCGAGAAATAAGCTTCTCATAGATAGAAGTTAAGTCATTTGTCGCTCAACACTAATTTGTTCACCCAAACTTTTCAAGAGTAAAAAATGATGCATCTTTCGTTACTCATCACATGCATAATGTTTTGAGGAGATGAAGCTTTGATAGATGTTTATTGATGAGACTGAATGGTGTAACAATAACTACCACTATTTTCTTTTGTATGTCATGTTGGTGTATTCTAAACGCCCTATTTCCCTTTAAGACCCTTCCTTACAACACGTCATTACACTTGTTTTGTTTACAAAGCAAAATCGAGGTCGCCCTTTAAACGTGACATCTAGGGTTCTGTATACCTAGGGTTCCTATACAGGAACCTTAGTGAAATCAAAAATTTCTGAAGATTAGAGGGCGTACGCATAAAATTCTCAAATACTGTACCAACTAGTACTATGGTCTTGACCAATGCTAGGATCCATGAAAATCCATGTATCGCACCTGATGTCAAATTCATATAAAGGTTAAGGTCGAGCTTGCACCCACTGATGTTACTCTCACTTTCAACGCGTGTGACCTTGAAAACTTTTTTTTTTGGGGGGGGGGGGGGAAGGTTTCGAAGTTTCCCCTCTCTGCCGGGTAAAAATCCTAGCTAAGACACTGGCACGTACGTATTATGTTAGGATGTTATCTCGTGAGCTACAGTCCTTGTTATTACTTTTCATGGCGGTCTATGAAATATTTGAGGATTTTAAGAGATTGCTCGTGAACTAAAAAAAAATCAGAACTTGGATGAGGTTGTGTTAGATCTAAACTTTTGATATTTAAATGTAGGCCTACACGACACTGGCAGGTACGTACTATGTTATTACGTTATTACGAATTAAAAGTGATTGCTTGTGAACTTAAAAAAACAGAACTTGGATGAGGTTGTGTTTGATCTAAACTTTTGATATTTAAACATACACGACCGGTTGTACATGTACGGACTGACGTCTTTCGTGAGCGAAATGACAGTGACTAGATTGAAAAGCAACAGTATTGGCGGAGAGACAGTGAAAAACAGGATTCATATTTGAAAATCAACGGTTTTTTCTTCGGGCTCTAACGTAATGCATATGCAACAGTACAGGTCTCATTGCTCGATCATTAGTGCACCAAAAACATAGGCCTATACTAAGTCGTCGCTCCTTGGTAAGTATCGAGGGGGGGGGGGGGGGGGAATTATCGCATTTGGTAAAACAAGCTCCTTTACATAAACTGTACCTCTGAATTAGGCTACTGTATTAGGCTACAAAATGATCACTCATCATTGCAGCGTTAGTGATCCTGAATTCTTTTGAATAACTAAATATTCAGCACTAGTACACTTCCCTTTAGCTTGTTCGAAGAAGCACCGCACAGTCGATTTTGAAAACTGGCAACCATTACATTGTCGTATGCACTATACACTTTTTGTCGATATGTTAATTTGAAATCACATGACAGAATTAACCACCTGAAACCTATTTATCTTCCCAAATTGTCTCAATGGTGCAATTAAAAGTTTTATCAAACTTTTGGACATGGAATGTTGCAATGCTTTTACTGTTGCCTACCCACGCAATCACTTTAACAATGGTCAAGAAACTGAAAACTAGGTAATAGTCCCAACAAGGAGGTTCTACCTTGGTCCCAACAACTGTCTAAAGAATTCCTGAAATTCGGCAGAACTTCAAACTTGTTGTTAGATATGTACCTTTCATGTTGTCGGCGTAAGGTGATATACCAGTAATCGCTCCATTGACTTATACACGCATGGTAAAATCACGAGAGGAATTTCAGCTGTCTTGAAGCCTTGCAGAGGAATAAGGTCACCAGATATAGGCTATCCCTCTTTGGAAAGCTGACACATGTACCAACGACGGCACTTTCAAGTTTCTCGGCCGTAGGCCTACCCTAAGGTGGTTAGATCATTAGCCGAGGCCATCAAACTTTACGTACCTTGTCCATTGTGAGTTATCACATTTCGGCTCAAACATGTCATTCTACCAGCCTTGTAAAGTCAAAATTTGACTCGAGCTCCATTTTTCACTCCGGTTGCTTGAATATTCAATCGACAAAGGGACCGAAGCCATAGGAAAACATACTCAAAAAGTTGCCGAAAATGTCCGAAATAGGGACAAGCTTACACTACGGTGAAGTGCGGGAGGGTAAGCTACCCTAAGTATACGACACCCCCCTCCCCCATTCCCTTATGGATCAGTAGGGCCCTACTTACTTGTTGAGGTCAACAAAACTGGAAGTCCTGGAACTTCGTTGACTAAATTTGGTCGATAACAAATGAAGAGTATACATTTTTGGGCTTCAGATGATTCTCATTGTAGTAGTAATTGATGAAGACAATTGAAGTCATTTGAGGCCAACAAAAATTGAATTGCACTGTGACAAAGGCAATTTCAGTCGGCATTAATTCGTCATTTGTTGGTATACTGTAAAACATATATTTGATCGAAGAGGGCTGAGGAGGTAATATGTGGGTTGCGCTTCACATTTTGCAATATTTTCTTGGTTCAGGGCGTGTGACCATGTCAGCATTTAGTCAATTCGTGACAGTTTTAACTATTTTGAAACATTTAAATGCAATACGAGAAACACAAAAAGACTAGACTGTGTCACCTATTAATAATTACAAGAAAAGTGTAATTTTTACCAGCCATTGGTTTATTTTTTTTAAAAATCATTCCCATTTGAATGGATCGAGGTGCACTTACTCGAAAACATTTTCATATTTCACGAGTCTGGGCACAAACTTTACTCGAACATACTGTATCATTGTGGCCGGTAGTCAGTAATTTTCCGACATGCATAGTTCGTATATAGATCGATATGCGATAAAAAATTATGTTTCTTATGTACATATATGTAAATATTTACAATGCATATGATACATGTCATGACAATGTAAATTGCGCACTACGACGCTGAAGTCTCCTTCGACAATCATCATTTAAAACCTTTAACCCTGAGCATATAACGATTTCACATCACTGGAAAGTTAAGTATTACGAGTGCGACAGTGTCCCAGAATGTTACGTATAGGCTGTTGTTACCTTCTACGGTATTTTCAATAGGATACTTATCTCCTGAGATGGACGCAAAGATGTCCTTTATCGACGGAAGCACCTCTGTGATTGGCCAACCCCTAACCTTTTATTTTAAACATTGAGTTGACTGGTGCTAGCATTCTGTGCCACCGTCGCACAGTGGTGCTATCCACCATCTCATTCCTTTTAATACATTTTTTTTCAGCCGTTCTTGCCTCTCATCAGTTCTGAACATTCATTTCCTCTTAACATAAAACAGCAGCGACAGATAAAAAAAAAAAAAAAAAATCATAAAGAAAGGTAAAGAAACATAAAATCACAGACATACCAAGGATAGTAAATGATTTACGATCAATCGATGTCTCGTGGATACATGTTGGAGGTTGAAACGCTGGCATTATCATCGTTTTGTACTGTCGAGACCCGGATTTACACGTCACAGAGATAATACTGCAACACCCAAAATAGTCAGCCTCTTTTAACTGTGATTTTTTTTTAGCAATCGTTGAGCTTTTGTGTGAAAACTAAAATTGATTGGGACGGAAATTTCCTTTAACGGTGGGGAGGCGGTAGAGGTAAATTGTAAACTTACACTAGTTGATAATTAATACAGGAATAACAGTAGGAATTCATACCAAATAAGTACACACGTCGTCCGAGTGTAGAACCTGAGCATCTGAGAAAAACTTTCTATTACATTTCCGGATGGGCTGGGATTCCATTAAAGGGAATAAGCAGTCGTCCCTTCCTCATATTGAAAAAGAAAATCATCAAAATCTTGCAATTCTCTTTTCCTTTCTGTCACAAGTACTGTTCATGATGTCTTTGACTTCTACCTCCAGGAGGTACGCCAGCCAATCCTCACATGATATCATACATGTTTATGTCTTCTCGAGAGGACCATGCATAACATAAAAGGTCTTCTCGAGACATGATTTTCGCATAGTATGTGTATTTTGTGAGGATTAGGTGCTGGGTGATGCTTAAGTAATGTATATGTACAATATGCAAATGCTGCCAACACATTAGTCAGCGCCAGCACATTATGTTGTTCTAGACACGATACTGCTTCACGTCAGTTTTGAACTGAGTGTTCGGCAAAGAGAGCTCTCTCTTAGATCTGTCATTGACTTTCTCAGAGACGATTAAATATTGCAACCTCACGAAACGGCCGACATTCCACCTTTAAATTTTGAACCTGACGCAGAGGAGGTTCATTACCGATGTTGATCTCGTCTCTTCATACAGAAGGTCAACTTTTCATGCTTCAAGTTCACGAATTATTCTCTCGAACCTAAGTATAAGATGAAAGCACGCAGCCGAGAAAAGAAGATAAAGGTGAAATGAATTTCTTCATGGCAGTGCAGTTATCGCAGTTTAGGACGGAATAGTGTAAATTCGTGACATTTGCAACACATTCATAACTTGATATAAAAAAAAAACTGACTTGTAATTACAAGTTTCCAACTGAACTCCAATTGTAGGTAAGAAACAGAAGGAATCGCTCTGTTCGTTTAATATTAAAAAATTGTTGTTTCGTGTAAGACAGAAATGATTTTTGCCGTTAAGAAAATGGCTTTTCTACGATTTACATTGTTACAATGTATTACTAATCGTGGTATGTATCTACTACTTAAAAAAATGAATTATTTTGTAAGAAACTTGAAAAAAATTCCACGTGTCGGGAACATCAAATTAGTTGATGTTATTGTTGGTTTATTACAGCACATTATTATCACTACAGCTGCTTTCCACTGCATAATGATGATGCAGAAAAAAGTGCAGCAATAAAATCGATTTTGTGAAAAAGCTAAATGCTTAACAATACGGCTGCGACACACAAATACAACGACTTACCCACGACATGTGGTTCTCATGAGTCAACGTGAGGGGAATTTCTCTAGAAAACTAACTGATGGTCGCAATGAAATTCCGAACACATTTTAAAGATATTGATCAACTTAAGCCTCACAAAACGTAAAATAACAATTCCAAACTGGCGGGCAGGCGAAAGGCGGGCGTTTTTCCGTTCGTAAATCATTGAGTACTACATCATACATTCAATGTAATAAATAAAAAATATTCCACGATGAGATCATATGTTCATTGCACATGGAGGAAAGTTAATATACACTGCCTGTCATAAGAAGAAGATGAAATTTTAAGGCTGTGCTGAAAGTGCCTTCATTCACATGGGTCCATCACTTTCTCATGTAAGTCATTCGATAAAAAAAAATATATTTAGAGTTACTGAAGTGGATGAACAAGGGGCTAGCTCCGTGGGATGAGAATCGAGATACAACAGATTGACCACGTATAGTGTGTGCTCATATTTATCAAGATACGGCTCTTTCAGGAGAGTAGTTCTCACATGGGACAGTCTATGGAAGTTGCACACAATTTTAATTAATCACCATTTTAACAAAAATTCAATTGCCGCAATTGTGGTAAAAAAGGCACTTCAGGCACTCGATAAAATAAACGTCCATTCTCAAGGTTACAATTGACGAACGGTTTAATGTACTTCGAAAATAGGGCTGGCATGAATCAAAACTAGAAATGACCAAAACAGATGTGATATTTGTGTTTTCACAAATACTAGTTGACGTTAGGTCCCGGGTTTGGAGTTGCTACCCGGATCCAATTTTTTCACTAACGTACCTAGGATAGTGCGAGTGACAAAATGCATCGTGTATTGCTTAACTATTAAGACCACTTCATTGCCATGCCCAAGACCGGTGTCATATTAGAGCGGGCAAGGCAAAATACTGTACCTATGACTCACAACGAACCGGTTGTCTGAAGGAAGACATCTTTGCGGGTACCCGACCGAATATGGGACTGTACGTATCGGGGTCCGACCCTGTGAAAACGACAATAGACACAGCCCAGACGCACCGTAGATATTTTCTTAAACATAAATTAGTACACTGTACATGGACGGAATATAGCTTGGAATGAAACAGGATCACAAACGCCTGTTGCTGATAGGAGGTTAAAAATACTGTCCTTGTATATTATTTTCATCGAATCCGGGGTTATATCTTGCCCGTGCATGAGGTATTCTGCCGAGAAGCCCACGGTCGATCAAGACGAACGGTGGGGTGATGTCTGAATTCCAACTGGAATCCGAGGTTTGACCGCTGCTGCTTCCCTGTGACTCCTCAATGGTAGACTTGTCGTGGATTTCAGGTGAAACAACCGTATGGTCCACGACACCGTCCTTGCAATTCCTTTTGGGAACATCATAGATCCCAGTTAGTGGGGACAACGGTATATCGGTGAATGTCTCTCCCGTTGGTGGTGGAGAAGTACTACTAGGGACATCGCCAGGTTCTACGATTACTGGAGGCCTGGGCCTACTGCCCTGTACAAATCTGCTATTGGCTAAAAAGCAGACTAATGTCCACACTGAGAAGAACAACCCTAAGCCCGAGGCCAAGAACAATGACAATTTCTTCGGCAGGCCGGACATTGATACCGGTTTCACGGTGACGTCAGGTGTCACGAAAGTAACCACAGTCGATGGCTTATTGGTCTGTGTCGATGGCATTGAGGATGTTGGCAATGGGGACGTCGTCGTCTGTGTTACCGGTAATGGGACGTACCTCGGAATAGAAGCTTTGAAAGTGGCTTGTCCGATGTTAGAAGCGTCCGACGCGAAGCCAGTTTCGTCGTAGGCATTCACAGTAAAGTAAATATTGGTGACTCCGTTCTCATCGGCCTGTGTAAGGTTAACTTCCACGAAGAACTGTTCCGTGGCACCGTATGGCTTCGGTTGTGTGAGGTCGCCTTCCAAAATGGCAGTTTCTGGAACCTCAACAGATGAATTTGGAGACATACTCGGCGATGATTTAATGGAATAACGAGTCGCTGCGTGTAAATGGGAGAAGGAAAAAAAAAAGAAATATATATTAACATTAATCATTCCACTCCGTTATACACAACCAGATAGTTTCCTAAGGTTGTGTTTTTACTTGGGTGACAAGTGAGTCCGTCTCAATCGAGTTTGCTTGGAGCTCGTCGCGGTATGGCGTGACGCATTTTACTATCGACGATTACATTACGACACAACTTAAGTTGGAGTTCTACACCCGGGTGTAATTTGTAATGAAATGACGTCCGTCATCAGAACGACTTCCTGGAAAGGTAGCCATCAACTGATGCAATTAATGTAATCGATTTAATATGCCTACGTTGTTCGTCGAAGAATTGTCCCAGTTAGAACTTCAGGAGTTAAGTTATATGGCCTACACAATACTAAACGTCTATTAAATACATTCATCGCCGAAGCCCGCCTAGCCGACACTATTTGTACAGTCGTTAATCTGACAATCCTGCCATTTTTACCAATTGTTTTGCCAATTGAACAGCCATATCCTTTCAGTCTAATCCAACTTGTCCATTGTAATCGGAACCATTCTGAACGTGAAGTTTTAACTAGTAAAAAAGATAATCTACACCCCGCACATAAAGTGCTAATGGCAAATACATGAGACAGAAAAGAAAACGTACCGAACATAAACGTACATAAATTGGATGTCTTCATACCAGCTAAAAAAAACTTAACAATAAATAACAGAACAAACTATTTCGAGCCTATTTCCAGCTCTTCTTCAGTTGTGAATGAGGGAACAGTGCACAAAACTCTGTGAAATGCTAGTTAGTTCTTCACATAGCTGCTCATGAAGTCCATGAAACCTATTTTTGAGTGTACTTAGTTTAAGGATATTTTTTACTTCGAACTTACGCCTGTCCTATGCGGTTTTGAAATTACCAAAAAGACCAAAGGCTCTTAGGTTGGAATAATCCGTGATTTGTAAGATTAAAGTGACTATAATTAAATACTGCACGTGAGGATCATGTACTTGCAGAACTTCTTTTCCGAAGCAACTTTTTTTTTTTATCATATCATAATTCGAAGCCTGCACCGTACCTCTTCCAAAATCGAGATCGTCTCCGGGAGCTGTGAAAGTTAACAACACCGAACTTTCGTTGTATTCTGAGGTTAAGACCGCGAGGTCGCGAATCTTGCATGGCGGCAAGAAATCACGGTCTTCGGGAACGCCAGATATCCGATTCGATCCACCGTTGGTACTTCTCATGAATTGGGGAGTTTTGGTCACGTTGATCCTCGGTAGCGGTGTACCGGGGAGACGTATTAAATCGTTCTCTAAATCAAAGAGGATGGATTAAAAGAGGACAGAATTTTTAACACGAATGAACGAAAACAAAAATTCAGTTTAGGCCTACAGCACAACGAAAAAAAAAAATGCTTAAATTAGAACAGGCACGTGTTAATGTTACCAGTATGAAGTTTATGGTGATGACAAAGTTTTGCAGCCCAGTGGATCCTCATCATCGGGGAAGAGAAGTTACTCACCGAGTTGAGACAAGTTCCCATCCAAAAGTCGGTAAGGATCGACATAAGGTTGAGCCTGGGAGAAGGACTGTCCGAGTTCATCTTCTATTAAGATCACGGCGGTCCCTTGTTCGTCACTGACAGAGACCTGAACACCGTAAAACCCATCTCCGGAATACTGAGTGAAATACCTGGAGTAGATGCCATCACCAGCTGTCAGATCAGCTCCTGTCAATTTCAAAATTTACAATAGATGCCATCATCTGCTGATATTTTATCAGTTCCGCCACTTAAATTGCAATAGGTGCCATAACCAGCTGTTATTTTGTCACTTGCATTTAATTTCAAATTAGAATAGCTGCAATCAACGGCTGTTATTTTATGACTTCCATTTAATTTCACAAAGTTAGAATGGCTGCCATCAACGGCCGTTATTTGATCAGTTCCTATCAATTTCTAAATCACGATAGATGCACCTATACAGCTGTTATTTCAGTTCCACTTATTTTAACATTGGAAAAGGTCCCATCAACAGCTTTAATTGTATCAGTTTCACTCAATTTAAGAAAAATAGACCATCAAAAGCGGTCACACCAGCTCCTCTCAACGTTAAAAATCACAAGTGATACCATAGCCTCCTCTTATTTACCAGCGATCACGTAGAGATGATACCACCGTTGTTATTTTGTCATTTCTTTATTTCAAAATAATTTTACTTGCCAGACACGTGGGTTAAATCAGTTAACTTTTGGCGATATCAAAGTCAGAATACATGCAATCTGCAGCCAGCCGATTCGAAACGATTCTTACCGGGGTTTCACAACATTCATTTTGCATTCCATCAAACCCAGGCTACGAGAAGATGATACACTTTCTAATCATCTGTCAGTGCTGTCATTTTCAGTGGATCTTCGTCCACCCCCTTTAGAATGCCCCGAAGATTTAACTTTTCGTGGTCTCGAGGGGGAGCCCACTGGAATATACATTGCTTACTTACCTACACCGTTGTCAAAGAGTTGTAAGTGTGCGGAGCCGTGACTCGGCCTTTCAATTGTCGCCGTGACAGTGCAGTTCAAGACCGGATAGGAACCTCTCTTAACCTCAGAAAAGAGGATCATCTGCTCACCGGATGAGATATTTGTCACTGCGGAGTTCATCACTGCCGTTGCTCTGATTGCACCCACTCCCCCGGGAGGTTGCCGAGAGGACACGGAGACGAGAAATTCGTTCCTCACCCACCTGTTGTCAAACGTAAATCTCCACCATCCAGGCTGTGGGAATCGGAAATCGCTGACAATGTCTTTCCAAAAAATTACGGACAATGAAAATCAGTGTAAAACATATAGTCCCTACGCTAATTACGGCTGATGTGCTATTTTAATTCATTCCACATTCGAGTAGCTATAGGCTTAAACGTTTCGAAGGAGTGCAAGCTTCGTCGTAGAAATGCAACTGCAAAGGACAACTACTACCGCATAATGGCAGAGATTCCCCATCAACATGGCTTATGACACTCAAATGTTGTGAATATAAATTAAATGAAAACGGTGGGTAGTGACTTTACCTCAGCGGTGCCATTTATCTTAATTATGACAAAGCCATATTCCTCTTCCTTGCGGTATTCCGGACTATTCTGATTGATGAGGCTTCCAGAGGGTGATGTTAAATTAACGCTTGTCTCTAACATTTCAAGCAAAGAAGATGAACAGACTATTTTTTAAAATTATCGTGGCAGTGTAATTGTTACAAAAAAGGGATGAAAAACCAAAACTAAAATTCTAAAATATGCCGATGAATCCATGGAAATTTCGAAGTTTAAACTCACTATGGAACTTTTAAAGAATGTATCAAGTCTAAAGGTGATTGGTTGCCCTATTTCCATTTCATGTGACGTCGGTTTCAGCTTGATCACTCCTCTGCAAACGTCACTTATAATTTACGGATGCTCTTAGCGCGTACCACTGGAGCATCGGTAGCGCGCGTGTGTACAAATCTTTTATTAGCATCACAATAGCACAATTCTTAGTATACGAGTATGTGTAAAGAGAATAACGCAAACTTGCAGAGAGTTATAAAGAAGAGACTGACGTCACGCGATCACGTGATCAATCACCTTTAATGAACAGTCATAAAACTAATCACTGGAATAAGTCAAATACAAAAAAGCAGTTTTCATCGTGAATTGTTATTGTTCTGTTTGATGACTTATTTTACATATGCCTTGCATCAGTTTCACTCTCGTTTAAAACATGATTTTTTTAGCAGATTACAAACAATGGCTGAGATATACCAATGGCTGATATATACGAATGGCTGATATAGACGAATTTAAATGTCCAAACACTTAACGACAACAGATGTAGTTAGGTTTTACTGGACAGGCACCTACCGTGTATGTTTCCTATGTACTGAACGAACTCGAAAGTTGTGTCGTATCCTATCGTACTATCTATGAAAGCTCCATACGAGGATTTTCCATCAATAGACTCGGTATACAGCTGTGTGTAATAAGGTGGAGCAAAGTCAATAATGTAGAAATCAATCGATGATGTAACAAAAATTACAGATAATGTAAAAATTCCTTCAACCGATAACGTAAAAGAAAAACCTTTCTGACGACAATTTCAAATGGTCCTAGGTATATTCAATGCGCATGTATGTGTGCTTACAGGTACGCAGGCATTTTTGTTTTTACATTATCGTTTCAAAGAATTTATACATTATCGGTGATTAATCCTGTTTTTACATTATCAGTTGTTTCCACACTTTTAGCGGTTGATTTTTTACATCATTGGTAGTAACAGAAGTATATTTATTTATTTGATTATCTATTTATTTTATTTTAATTTAAGACCTATCCATTGAAAAAGTATGTTAAAAGACCGACTGTAAGCTCATAATTTATTCTAGAAGGAAGATTTGGGTGTTGCGCCTTTCATATTTATGAGTATTTTTCATTTCGATATAATTAATATGCAGATATTTTGTAAATTATTGTCGATTTCGTTCACCGGTGAAAAAAAATTATTTATTTATTTATTTATTAACGAGAGAAGAACCACTCAGATGTGCTTATATCGTAGCCACATGTCCCTGACTGTTTCAAGAGATCTAAGATGCATTTCCTCATACTGCAAAGAGATCGTGCATACAAGTCAAGTACGCTTTACGAGGGTATTCCGTAGATTTAAAGAACAACAAATATAAACAAAAATATATATACATATATATGAAGAAAAAAGCGCTGTCCATTTGTTTCCTAAAATTGAGAGCATTTTCAGGTTTCCGCTTTGTTTTTCCTGATCTTTTTTCGGTAATACTATAACAGTCTGTAGGCATTCATCTACAGTGATAATTATTAATGCTGGACCGTGAATTGACACGAGGACAATGCACGACTAGTGTTAATGCACGTGACCTAGAGGGTGCCCAGGTCCAGTGGTGATTAAAACTTGTTCACTCATACACTGAGAGACTTTCATGAAAAAGACGAAAAAGAATGTTTTTTTTTTTACATTTTTAGGCAATTTTAGTCTAACGAATGGAAGAGTTAATAGACTAACAACATGGCAACATTCGTGGGCGATTGTCAAAGTACCACCATTGTTTTGTTATCATGACACAAGATGTAAAAGACAAAACATACAGGAGATTCCGCTTACATCTGAACATACACTGTCACTTTCATCAGCGTGGTGTAAGCCTTTAGCATTACTACGACCCGGAAACAGATAAAATGTTGACAGTTGGATAAATTTATACCTGAACTGGTCTTTCTTGGATCAATCCTTGCCCATCGACAGTTGCATAGAATGCATCGTGCAAACCGGTAGATCCAATGGAGTCAGTCTGAAGAAAGAAACGGCCACCTATCAAAAGAAAGATTACGCCAAATCTAGATGAAACTACAGCAGGATCAATGAAGTGTTACACATATGGGAGTCGACTGCACTGAATTTTTCACTAGGTTAAAAAAAAACGAAGTCAAATTAGTCCCAATTACCAACAACGGTTTCCACAGCCACGACTCCTAATGTTGACATCTTTGACGACAAAAACTACTTGACTATCATATCTACGGTGAATATTCATGATTCTTCTTGTTTCTTTCATCGTTCGAAATACAGACGGCCTGAGGAAGACAAGAGTGTAGATTATTTTGCGTACCTGTTGAAGATGCAAGGTCTGGTACGACAGAATCAGCACCACCTGAGAAGGCAACGGAATGTATCTTCACTTTCTTTTCAGCGAACGTCACCATCATTTCTTGTGTTTTCTTTTTGGCTGTACCACCATCTGTTCCGTCAGTGATCAGTATCACCATGCCACCTTCAGCCGTTTGCCCACCTTCTTCTAGAATCTTTAAGAGATCACATAGAATGCTACGATTAAGTCTTGCCGAACACAAGTCTCAACATGAACTGCCTCATTCTACAACCTCACACACAGTAATAATATGTCTGAGCTAATAACAACCTCAATTTCAAAGAATAATCAAGACTACATCTGCCACGGAGCATTTTCTGACTTTCTTCGCCAGAGAGCTCTCTCATCATATACGGCAATATCTTGAGTTTAGGAAGAGACTATTGACAGGGGGTTTGAAATGTCTGTGGGGAAAAATAAAACCTCTTTTCATGACAGACCCCTTGCACGCACTTGTCGGTGAAATATTACTTGAAGTCTGCCCACTATCCCCGACGGGTACGTTACTGTCCTTCCTATTGTATTAGCAATCACTAAAATGTCGATTGATCGATGCTTGATCAATAATGGCGTTCATTTACTTTAAAATCTAAAGTTACCTCCAGGGCTGCTTCCAATCCACAACCTATGCATGTTCCACCTCCAGCGGCATCTGGAATTTGTCTTGAAAGATTTCTCCTTGTTTCGTCTGAGTCTATTATCACCAAGTCACTTATTTTTTTGCCAGTAATGTCAAAGTCAACGATACCGAGTCTCATACCTTCAACGGCTGTCGTCATGATGAAGTTCATCGACGCTACTGCCTGCTTCTTAATCCGTTGTCCGGTCTGTTTTTAGAGTAAAAGAAAACTATTTTCAAGCGTTGTACTTTGAATATATATATATATAATGCCTTAAAATCCTTAATGTTAATGATGCTTTTAATTGCTCAGCTGAAGAGCGTGGACAGCCTTTTCTTCTTATTCTTTTGTTCTTTTTATACCCTCTTACGCTTTTTTGTTTAGCTTTTAGTTTTTACATTTATACCACATCGTTAAGTTTGTGTTTCTTTTTCCTCAAATAGTTAGTGCTTTCTTGCCGTTCTTCGGTTTCTAAGCATCTGTTTTTCGTTTTGTCATCTTAGTCGTCTGAACACTTCTCTGACGAAGTGACCGGTGATCCTGAAAGCTCATATATCTTCATGCTTCACCAGTTTTTACGTTGTTTTTATGTTTTTACTTGGTTGGTGCTTTTACTCTTTTGGTTTATATATCATGTCTTGTCTGTATATATCAGTTTACAAGTTGTGCTTGAAAGTGTGACATGCAAAAAGTACATAAAAATGGCATATTTGATTGAAATGGATTTCTTACATCCATACTGCCAGATGTATCCAGCACCATCACCAATCGCAGTTGTCGGACTCTAGCAACTCTAACGTCTGGTATTAAATCGATTGCTGTAAGATCCCGTGGCAAGTTCTTATTATCTGTAAACACGCAAACGAGAAAACTGTATAAAAGTTGCATACATACCTGCATACTACATAAGACATAATGTCCAAGCTTACTGTCTTAAAATGCCATGTGTAAATGTGTGTACATGGTTCATACATATTAACCTTGTTCGTCAAGATACCCACCACCAAATGGGTTTTTGGTCCATACCTTACACCATTACATTTACATAACAAATATGAGATCAGCACCAGCTCACTTTGTTGAAATATTGTGGTTGCACAGTCTCATTATTTGACCCCTTTTGACACCAAATGGCCTTCTACCCCACTAAAACAATAAGAATCGTTTCCTGAGTGTAGTATGCCAACAACAAACACACTGTATATTAGATCTGTCCAAGTTTCCCTTCTTGAAATATTATGTTTACAATGTTTTTACTATTTGACCAAATGTTGACCCTAAATTAATTTTGAATGCCACCAAATCGTGTTTTCAAGGTAGGCGTCACAAACATTCATACCCACACACAAACATATAATACTTAAACACACAACT
This sequence comes from Stichopus chloronotus, assembly GCA_021234535.1. Classification (NCBI taxonomy): domain Eukaryota; kingdom Metazoa; phylum Echinodermata; class Holothuroidea; order Aspidochirotida; family Stichopodidae; genus Stichopus; species Stichopus chloronotus. The sequence goes on from CM037844.1 coordinate 12,936,229, forward strand.
CATCATGGTTACATAAGTTGCGATTATCATCAAAACAAAGGAATAAAAATAACCGACAAATAGGAGATTTGGACAAGCGACAGATACTCTCTAATACAGTGTATTACTTTCACTGGGTCCCTTTCAATTTAGCTATACGGGAGCAGTAAACTGAAACTTTTGATAAAAGTTCATCACACTTAAAGGAGGAAAGGGAGTTGTACAATATATCATACATAACATTTTGATCTTTCTTTCTCCAAATCGAGTAGAAGCATACCTGTTTAACAGATTTATTGCAAAAAAATGCCTCTCCTTAACTTTGCAACAGGAATGTTGTTGGTTGAATGCCACCAATGTCTACTAGTCCTGTAGAGTTCAGGTAAACATTGATAACATTCGACTAAACAACAATACATGTGCAAGCTAGGGAAGGCATAAAAAAGAAACATACTCATGAATATTATCTTGTGGGCCACAACATAAGAAAATTCAAATATTAACGTTTTTTCTCTCTACTGGGGCTCTCTCTAACAAAAACTGTCATTGGCAGATCATTTTTGATGTATATTCATGTCATTTTTTCAAAGTTATGTATTTCACAACGCCCTATTCTCCTTTAATCTTAGTTACTTACAGAGCTAAGTTATGTCATGACTGATTTACTAAAACAAAAACTGTTTCGTCTCACTCCCTGCTTACGAAGAACACAGATTCATTCAAAATGTTCTCAGAATAATTTACTTTCCACCAATCTTCTGTTCTTGCACTGATCTTCTGCTCAGCAATTGAGACATATAATTTACGGTGAAAATTATGCAAACATGATTACATAAACCTAAGAAGATTCCAAACTATCACACGTGATGTTTACAGGTTACAACACGCATGAAAGACGCAAATATTTGAATCTTCCACATTTTATCTTTGGCTGTTTTTGTAAGATAAGTATATCACTGAACATGCACTTGAAAGCTTCTTTCAGAAATTTGGAAACCTGGACAAAAAAATACAAAATTTTGAATAAAAATATTAAACAGTAAAACGTTATGATTTCTTAATAGTGCGTTTGTAAGGAACAACCATAGGAAAATCAAGTGACACCATATTCACATAGAGAGATGCCAGTTTAACCAAACTTTGTTTTTTTTTTTTTCTGGCCATTCCGAGCTGAGCAGTTCCCATAGAGCAAACAGGGATTAAAACCTTTCAAAAGGGGAAACTATGAAAACAAATATTGGAAGATAATTTTTGCTAAATGTTTATCGATTGTGTATCAGTTCTGCAAACATAGGAAACTTACTTGCAAAGTCTGGGTGTTCCCTCATCACTTCCCATGAGCTTCTCATGTCACACATGAGATTATGTTTGTTGGGTGCTCCCGTCACGTGGAGGTTCCCCTCGTCTGAGGTATCATTGTCACAAAACTGAGTTAACTGGATAATTTAAACGGGAAAAAAAGAAGACGCAAAAATAACAGTCGCTTACTCATACAACCTCTCTTGAACTTAACTAGCCTTGAAAGAACTATTTATTTGTTACACTAGTTGCATATTAAAAGTCTAGCATGCATGGCACTGTTCTCTCCAGTGGTAACCAAAACACGTCCGTTGAAACAGGTATGCAGCAACTGAAGATATGTTTTACTGACATTCTTACAAATTCAATTTGTGTATGGAGGAGGAGGTGGCTGCGTTAGAAACAAATAAAATCATACATCGCTTTGAACTACACTATTTCGACAAAAAAAAAAATTGCACATGGTGAGGTGAGGTTCAAGTGTTAACTTTTCTCACAATTAACTATGGTCTACCCCTAAATCACAATCAGCCAATACGTTGATAAAATGCGTCTGACCCCCTCGTTAACTTCAAATCAGTTTACATGAATTCGAGAGAATTATGTTAGGAAGGTTTTCCTCATTCCACAAACGGTGATTTCGAATAGCGTTCGGCCTTTAGCTGGGCTTTAATCCCTTCTTATCCCGGCCAGCTACATTCAGAAACTGACTATACTGTGGCATCTTATCATCACCAACTTTTCCCCAATGACAAAAGACAATATGAAGTCACTAACATAAGCGGGAATCTGCCTAAACAGCATTAATCTTTTTTCATTTCTTTCTCTTTTTTTTTGACGGTAAAAATGTTTTCATCCAAGTTACAGTAGTTATACTTGGAGACTTTCTCTTTACGATCTCTGTTGTGTTACGGGACGCCGCCCTGAGTACCAGCTTGAATCCTTTCATGAGTGAAAGCTCCAGATCTTCGAGTCCCTTCTAGAGGTTACCGCATGCATGCCTCCACATAAGGAGATTCGATTTGCCTCTGGAAAGAATTGTCTGACTTAATTAAGACTCTAACTTTAGCAGCGATTGCGTCTGGGGACTTCACTTCTTGAAAGTACATGTATTGTTTACTGGAATGGTCTGAAACTCGCTCACTCGAGAAGTTTCTCGGGAAAAGGCTGGTGAATAAAGGAGGCGAATTGCTCCGTACTGGAGAGAGACATCCAACCTATGACATTAGAGAAACTTCCAAACGCAGGCCCGTATCTAGGGGGGTTCAGGGGGTTCGGACGAACCCCCCCCCCCACAAGATCTGGGGTTCCGCTCAGCCTATGATAGTAGGCCTACGGTAGCAACATATATAATGAGTTTTAAGTTGTTGGTCATTGTTATCGGGGAAAATGTTCCACTTGTGGTAAAATCGAACCCCCCCCCCCACTGAAAAAACTGCATACGGGCCTGAACCGACAGCATCAGAGAACGTTTTATCTGCATCTATCCGGCTGCTGCGAGGATTCATCGTCGAGTCACGTTGTCCCAGAACCGTATATATATTCGAGAACAAGGTTCGCCAACGAATATCATCTGCCACGGATACCGGTCAATGATTGTCAATGATTACAAACAAGAAACTGACAAAAAAGACAGGTCATTTAAGAGGCAATAAATTCTTCTTGCAAAACTCTTGAAAGTTTGGCCAAACGCCTCTATTCTATGGTTATTCGATTACTCGAAAAGTCGATTATTCTTGAGATACATGACAATTACTATGTGTGACCTGTTTATGGGTAAAATGCTCTCACCTTCTCGATATTAGTGTACCCGTACATTATAGATCCGGTGGTCCTATTTTGTTCGCTCGTCGGAACACTGAAACATCCGTCCTCAAAGCCGACTGAGCTATTTCCGACACACTCCCGGTACTTTCCTTCTTTTGTGTCGTAAACAACATTAACTGTATCCCATTCGGCGGAGCAGCTGCAGAAAATGGAATAATTTGGTTAAAGAAAACTGACCACATGTCACAATGCATGGCCATTGCAATGCAAGACATAAAACGGTTGTCTTTGTCAAAGTTGCTCTTGACGAAAGTTGGTGTAGTAGTTCTGCTTTAAAAAGGAACCAATGCTTCAATGGGAACCTTCATTTAATATACACATTTTCACAAAGAGTAGCGACCCGTAATGGGGTCATACTGACTATTGTCCAAATATCACTTCAAATGATGTATAGTGTGTCGCCATGTTCGAAAAAGAATGGCGTAACACATACACCTGCAATACTACGTGACTTGTATAGGCGTATGTGTGACGTCACAATTCAGGTAATTTTGCAGTAGCATGGCAATGTAAGAGTGAGTGAAAAGGACATTCACAACTTCGCATTTTCGTTGACGTTTTATTGTGATTACTTAGAGGTTTTTCCTAATTCCTGTGTTCGTGGTCATTGTAAGAAGCTGGTGAAATGGTTCTCTAGACTTGATGTGAGAAAGTTTACCTTCTCACATAGAGTTGTCAATGATTGGAATAGTCTGCCTGATTGGGTTGTAAATTCCACTTCAGTTAATAGCTGCAAAAGTAACATTGATAAGTTTTATTGTGACTGTGGCAGAATCTGATTATGCTGGGCTAAACGGTTGGATATTATTTTGGTTAGGGTTTTTTTTTGGGGGGGGGCTCTGGATTACAGGGCATCTCATGGGGCTTTTGCCCTCCTTTGCCCTTAAACTTGTTTATGTTATGTTTTGTTTCTTTTGTTACTGAATGGTGTCTTCGTGAATGCCAAAAATGTTCCTGAAGTATCAGTACCATTTGGAAGGCTGTGCAACAGTTTTCCAAGGTACTCGAGGTACTAATTTCGGAATTCTTGTCTATGACGAGCAAGGACATTAAATTAGGAGACTATCTGAAAATATAACAGAACCCATATAGATCCTTATTCAGAAAAACCTCAATCACTAGGGTAGGTAAGAAAATCACGAACATTAATAGCGCTGAATTTGAAATTCATTGGAAAATTCCAGAATGGAAGGATATAAATTATTAAAATATCTCCATAGAAGGAACAAAAACTTCGTATCCTTGGGCAAAATCTTCAAATATTTTCGATATATTGACACCATTCAGAGGGTGTCAAGGGACGCGCCTGATCCGGAGTCCTTTTCCAAGCCTATGCCGAACAAGCAAACCCAGGAGTCATTTAGGTTCCATAGAGGTACAGGGAATCTGAGAGAGCCCTCCTCCATTAAATTCAATGTGATTGCATTGAATTGATTGAAAATTGATATGTGTGTAGTGTGGGTGGGTGAGTGCAGGTGTGTAGGCCTACGGTCATCGGCCTATATAATCTCCAAGTCCTCAACTGGGTACAGCTTTTTTTTCTTTCTTTCTTTTTCTGTCTGCTGTCTATTCCTTCTTATTTGTATTCAAGGAGGCGGGTTCCAATTAAGCAGTGGACTTTAAACGCACCACACCGTCTATTTGCTTAATAGGTGGGTTGTTAGTTCAAGATCAATATAATCCAAGTTTAACATTTCGAATTAACAGTCATGTCGTTTTTATCTCTGCTTGATTGTCTTTATGTCACTACGTGGAATATTATTTGTCCTTTAGGCAAAATATATCTCGCAAGTTGCTCTGAGTACATAACTCAAGTGCCGATGAATTACCTTTAATCTTGGGAGTGGATCTGTTTTACTGCAGAACTTGGACCCTCCGCTAAAGTGTGTACCAAGTCGTATGATGTATTGGAAACTATTACTTTACGACGTGTTTGCATAAACGAATGGGTTTGCATGTATCAGGTACTCCGTATTGTTGAAACGAAAGCGTTCTGCGATTTGCCTGCTATAATTGGACATGGCATTCAGGTTCAAATAGGTCTACAGTTTCTGCAAATTAAAGTTGTCATCCAACGTGCATACTTTCCGATAGAATCCTCATTTTAGCGAGATGTATTAATCGCATTCAAGCTGGAATAGGACTTGTGCTGACAATCGTCTGGCCATCTATCTTTGTTCTTCGTCAGTGTTTCAGGGAAGAGAAAGTAGGGGGAAAAGATCACCTGTCATAAAATCTGAAAGAGAACTATGCATTCATCTTCCAGATATCTGAATATGAAAAATATATATATGTTGGCCCTCTCCAAGAAAGACTAGCCGTCGATCACTGTTACTTGAAATGAAACAGACCTATGGAAATGGATATGAATATTCATTTAAAAATGGAGCTTAAACAATGATCTGTTTTTTTTTTTTGTTTTTTTTTTAGTACTAGCAATAACATAATTGACTTTGATCATTTTTCAACTCATATTCCAGCTTTAAGATGAACAATGCCGTTTGCTACCTACTTAATAAATTTGTAATTTAAGAGTAAAAGGAGAGGCGGGCATCCATGATGGGCATCTCAATTAGGCATCCGGACAACAAAAGGCCCGACATTCTGCTACACCATCCATTAGCATATTATGAGATCTACTGCACAGAAAAGCGAGTGCCTGCCACTGCTCTTGTGTTCGAATTCAAAATAATACATTTTTTGCTAACAACATAAGAGAACAATGGTGACTGGGTGCACTTTCCGTTGACCTACACCTACAGTAGGCCTATGTATGTGTTAAAACCATAGTGTTATAGTTGCTATGGTGCAGCTTTAAGCCCTTGGGAGGTAGAAATCCGAAGACATGGGGAATCCCCGTAGGATAACGTTATCACAATGTCTATCGCATGCATATTCATATCACCCATGCACATCAACGATGACAAAAGTACGGTACCTCGTGGGTAGAAACTCTTTTCTAAGAGAAGAATAGAAAAATTCGTTGTAGATAAATTGATCGGCTTGCTCGTCTGGGTACTCATTGAAAAGGCCCCATCGAAAATGACCCCATTCGTGGACAAGAAGACGACCTGCAAAAAAACATAAATAAATAAATAAAAATGTTGTAACGTGTTAGCATGTCTCATTAAGGTTTACCGGGTACGTCTATCAGTTTAAAGGAGGATAGGTTGTGACGTACATCTTACGTAAGCTTTTGCATTTTATTCGCTCAAATTGAGTATAAGTATAAACTCCTTAAAATATTTGTGGTAAAAAATGATCTGCCAATGACAAATTCTGTCAGGACGTGTCCCAAGGAGTAGAGGGAAAGAACCGTTATTTTTATTAATTTTCTTTTGTTTTTATTATTATTTTTTCTTATTTTATATTTCTTATTATAAAGACATACCGGTTTCATGAATATTATCTATCAGACGTAAGCATAAGCACAATTAAAAAATTAACGTTTTTTTTCTCTCTACTGGGATACTGTCTAAAAGAATTTGTCACTTGGAGATCATTTTCTACCACAAATTTCTTAGGCAGATAGGCTTACCCCCCCCCCCCCCATCTTAAAGGAAGAAAGTGCAAAAGTTGTATAAAATGTACATTATGTCACAACTGACTATCCTCCTTTAATGCCTCAGTGTTTTTTTATTGCCTTGTTCGTTTCTCCGAATTCGTACATTTTTTTTTTATTTTCTACAGACAAAAACCTCCAGTGTTAAAGGTCAAAATATTTCAATGATTCCTTGACAATGTTTACCTCAATTTCATTTTCTTTTCTCTTGCAAGTTCACGTAATAGATCGAATTTACACTTTGCGAAAAGATATTGGTCATCTGAAGTCGTTAACCCGTACAGGACGAAGCGTCATTTTTCGATTCGTCTACTTAAAATATAATGACACCAAAGCGTATCGTTTGCCTTCAACACGTTCCCATGCTAACATTCGATTGTTCATTCGAAATGAAGTGGAAATGAAGTGGAACTGCAGAGGACGGGGTCCTTTCAGTCCGCCCGGCCGTTCCCCCCCCCCCCCCCTCCTCCCACCTTACGTTCCTATAAGACATCCTGCATCTCTCAGATTCAACATTAAACAACATGTCAGAATATGCCAATGATACTTGATAACTTACCAATAATTATCTCTGTTTTTCATTTGGTGAACAAGACCTTAATGGTCTTATTGCTCTTCCGGTCTTTTGGTCTTATTGCAGCCCTTTGTCTCCTCATGATCACGTCCTACAACAAAATGCTTTTACTGCTAGCTTCAAATTTTCCTAACGGTCCACTCCACAAGTTTCTTGTTTTAAGTGTTTTTTTTTTTGCATTGTTTTACTTCGTGTTCCGATATTCTTGTTCCTATATTATTGTTCCTATATTCGTGTTCCTATATTCGTGTTCCTATATTCGTGTTCCTGTATTCTTGGTCTCAAAGACCAAACCACGTGCGTTCACTAATAGTTTATTGAAGTTACTGTTTACACGATAAATATTAATTGACCATGAATGTTTCTTTGATCAGTATTCATGAAGACATAAAAACCCAAGTTGCAACATTAAACACTTTCGATAGTTAATTTCTACATGGTCACTATAGCTGTGACACAATTTCTGGTGCCTTCATAATGTTTGTCTGATCCAATGGAACTGCACTGTAGTGTCGGTACTGAATTGTATTAGGAGCCTATTATACTTTGTAAAACAGCATAAAAGAAATAAACTTGAATTGAAAACAAAGAAATAATGATTAATAAATAATGAATGAAAATATGAAGAATATGTACCAGAGATACAACTCACCCAAGTTACCGTAATATTCTTTCGATTTATTGCTCGTTAAGAATTCCGAGGAAAATTGTATAAACGCGGCTTGTTTACCACATCCTTCAAAATGTTTACTGTATGGAGGGGGAGGCAAGGTTGACAAATTAGCAAGGTTGGATTCAATCGGGTTCACAACGATATCGGCAGCCTCGTAGGTATAATTCTGAGGGGAGACCATGTCCCAACTGGCGTTCCAAGTCTGAGGTATCAATATCGTAACGTTCCTGAAATATGCGCGCCGTCTGGTAGCGTTGTAGAGGTAAACGGAAGCATCGGTGAACATGGTCTGAAACCCAAAAAAGTACAAATTTCTCCTTAGCGTACGTGGCTCGGTGAATTAATTCAAAGGCGGAGTAACGAGTGGGAAATGCGGGTGGGGGAGGGGGGACGGGCGGTGAAAAAGTGAAGCCCAGTATTTGCCCAAGTACTTCTAGAATAAATGAAAGAGAATGCATTATTCATTTTGATTCTTGATAGTCATCTCAACCCATCACCGTATGTCATAGATTTAAAGTTTCTTATATATTAATTGAGAAATTGCAAATATGACCTTCGAATTCCAAGTATGGGTAGATGCAGCGTATGACACTATAGGGAAATGCCGTTTCCAGCCGTCTGGGATCTTGTAAAGCCCTAAATTGTCTTGAACGTTTCGGAACAACAGATGGTGGTGCTCCGCTTAGAACCTTTGATAGGTTGACATGGTGTATATGTGCTTGATAGAGGTAGTTGTGCCAACTCTAATTTTGAAGACGTATACGGTAGTCCCGTCGGCTCTCACATCCTCCCCCCCCCCCCCCCTTATATGTTTACGTTTTTGTTCCCCGCGCATGGTCCGTCGGTTGGACCAACAATACCAAAACATTGCCGGACGGGGTAGAAAGAAAAAAAGAACAATTTCCAGAACAGGGATATACCGTATAGCATTATTGGTATACATACCTGATGCATACCTCTTTGTCAACCTTGCCAGATCAGGATTTGACCACATGGAAATGCAAATGAACCATAGTCTCTACGCAACGGTGTTAAGTCGTGTCGAGAAGGATATAGGATACTGAGGGTTAGGGCTATGTTTGCCTCTCATGTCATTCGCTGGAAAAACACCATTTGTTAAAGCAAATGTACAAATCACCTTGACTGTGGCTTTAGCGTTTGAAGGCTTTATACGAGCATAACGGATATTTTCGTTACTGTACATGTTGACATTCTCACGCTTAAATTACGTGTGCATTGTAGACCAACGCAAACAAAGTGCTTTGTGTAAAATAAAGTGTCCCTAATTCATTGCACTTAAAAGCTAATTAGTATCCAATTTAGCAAGTCAAGACCAAGTCAGTTCCAACAATTAACGATACCCTACAGTGTAAACGTAGATAAGCGCGGCGTCAGGTAATCTAAACGCTGCTGTAGCTTTTTTTCTTTTTAGGATATTTGTTGTCACCATTCATAGAACGAATCTACGAAAGTAGCCATCTTGACTTCCACCCTGCACTGCAAAACTCGACGAATTGACTCACTATCATGTTGCGATTATTCTTAAGAACATTATCACCATCATCATCATCATCATCATCACATTAGCACATATCGCATGACCCCGGTTACCAGTCACATTCAAATTATTTACTTACTAACGTAGGGTGTACACCCATCGAATTGGTTTCATTTACCTATGTGGCGCTCCGCTTAGATGGTATTGCTATACTCCGCGTAGCGGACGAGTGTTTTCGTTCAGCTGCTCGCTAGGAAAAACTAACGTCTGCCGACTTTGAAGACAAACTCCTTCCAATCCCTACGCAATCTTCAGTTTCAAATCTCTGACTCGATTGGCTGAAACATGTCTTTTAATTAAAAGAGAAACACTGCCACAGGATCGACTGAGAACAAAAACCAAACTGGACGCCCTACCGGTACTCTGTGGTACCGTGTGAGCGGCGTCCAATGGACCAGTGGCCGTGAATATGAAGTTATTCAAATTTTGGGCTCTGTGGAAGGGATGTCCTTCAACATTTTTGTGCCCTTCTCCCACCCCGCAATTTCAGATATAAAATACTGCCCCCGAATTCAGGCTTCGCAATTCCAACGGCACCATCTCCATTAGCTACTACGTCACAACATGCAAACTGGAACACCAGTCATTAAAAAGTACGGCAAAGTCGGTCTACACCAAATCATTTAACAGTTGACTGGTGGGCTTATCCATCGAATGCATGCAGCAAGGATGAAAATCACGTTTTTTTTTTCTTCATGAGATCAACGTCTGGGATAGTTGTTTGGAGGTTATAAATGTCACAGATCAAAACGAGGGTGGGGCGCAAGAGATTTCTAAGGTGGTGAGTGAATTTCAACTTCAGGGGCAAAGGGGCAGTACATTGATTCGCAGATACTTTTATAACACACTGTATGTTGTTTTCAAAAAAAAAAAAATATACAAACTGCTCCGCCGGGTTGAACTGTAACTGGTTCATGTATCTCAATAAAAGGGGTATGAAAATGACGCAGACAAAATATAAGAAAAACGTGTCAGTTGAGAAGTAACCGGGTATGTCAAAGTAACCGGGTATGTCAAGTTAAGTAAGGTATGTCGGAGAGGTTTCACTTCGTGTATGCCACAGTCTAATCAGCGATAGGTCACCATAGGCCTATTCGTTATCAAATATTCATATTTGATTATTTTCAACTGACTAAAGTCTCCTTCATGACGCTATACAACCTTCTTCCCATGGTTTCTCAGTTATATACAAGTCAAAAGAATTGTGCAGCTGGTTAGCATTGTGACATTGTGTAATCTTCTGCGGGTAAAATTCTGTGGTATCGTGTGTATGTAATCCTATGGTGAGGTTTACAAGATGTATCTTGCAAGTGCGCGAGGAGTGTCGAAGTGGCGAAACGATAACAGGCCCTACAGACATGGGTTAATACGAAGTGTGTCACATCATTCTGTCACTAGGTCACATGTTACAATGCCTATCATACGATGATATGATGAACTTAAAGGGAAACAGGGCGTTTAGAAAATATCAACATGGCATACGACGAAAATAGCTTGAATCATTATTAAACCATTCAGTCACACCAATAAACACCTGCAAGACCTTCACATCTTCTCAAAACATTATGCATGTGGTGAGTAACGGAAGATGCATCATTTGAATTTTCAAAAGTTTGGGTGAACAAATTATTGTTGAGCAACAAATGACTGAATTTCTATCTATGAGAAACTTATTTCTTGAAAAGAAGGCTACAGTCCTTCCTTATTTTGAATAATCTGTCATTCTACCTTTACAAGCACTAGTTTTAAATCTGTTGTTGTTTTCTGTCAAACAAAGGCCCTATTTCCCTTTAAAGAGATAAGAAGACGTCATATCACAAGCGTCACTCCTGATCGGCACACAGCATATTAGCTGTTTTATTTCCTAAAATGCAAATCATTAAAATCCAGTTTGTGATCTGCTTTCCAGGGACATTCCTCCTCTGGCAAAGAAATACATGTGTCGAAAAAAATTTGCTCTGGAATCTGTAGTTCAATGTAGATATGTATCACATAACCTACAGTTGAAGGAAAACACCTGCCCACAACATCCATGGACCTGTGACACGGAGATACATACTGTATGGTACATGTCTTCATTGACTACCTATTGGACTTAAGTTGGCTCGCCTTGCCATTAGGACTCAACTTTTTAAGGAACTGTCTCGGACAAGTCGAAGGACACCTGCTGTTTGAATTCTTGAATTACTGCAGTATGTAAACAGGAATATGGAGAGAGTAGATTGTGTCACCGGACTTAAAGGGAAATAGGGGGTTTAGAATCCACCAACATGACATATAAAAGAAAATTGCAGTAATCATTGTTTAACCATTCAGTGTCATCAATAAACATCTACCAAAGCTTCATCTCCTCAAAACATTATTTGATGTGTAGCAACATGTGATGAGTAACGGAAGATGCATCATTTGAATTTTTAAAAGTTTGGGTGAACAAATTAGTGTTGAGTAAGAAATAACTGAATTTCTATCTGTGAGAAGCTTATTTCTTGAAAAGAAGGCTACTGTCCTTCCTTGTTTTGAATAATCTATCATTCTACGTCCACAAACATTGGATTTAAACAATATGGATGTTTTCTCTAAAACAAACCACCTATTTCTCTTTAAAGACAAAAACTCATCACCCCAGACAGTTTCAATTCTCCCAACCACCTACCTCTAGTCACTCCCTCGGTCTGTCTTAAATTCCTCCACATGTGTAATCAAAACAATGGATCCCTGTGTACGCTGTGTAGTACAAGCTGTTCTGCATCTTTCGAATTTGCTGTCAATCTAAGAGTACTGTAACTTAGAACCAGTTGAGAATTTTGCTTTCCGGGAGGTAAAAATATAGTTTAGGGTGATGCAATACAGCCTTTAAGGTGTGAAGCGTGTACCCAGCGATCAAGAGGTAGCGGCGCACTCTACAGTTAATTTTAGAAAGAGACTGAAACAGAAATGAAGTGATAGACAAGAGCGAGATGCTATGTTGATCAATTTGACAAAAATCATAAAATGCGCGGTGTGCGGCAACCTTGAAAATCACACTCACCTGGCTACTTGATCACTTTTTACAGGAGTCTTTGTAAAATTGGTAGAAAAATCGGTAGAAAAATACGGTAGCAAACTGAAGTCTGAAAATTGGCTGGAGCACAAGCTTTGCACACTAGGGGTTATAGTCAAGAACCAGGAGGGGAAGACGGCCCCACCCTGAATAAATCCTAGCATATTTTGAATATATATTGAAGAATATTATCAACGATATGTCGCACGTTTCGGTGAGTCTGTCCCTATTTCTAATTTATCCAGCCCAACCCCCTACACACCTCCCAGGAATTTGACTTGACTTGGGAACAGTGTAAACTGTTACGGTACCTTTAATGAACATTTTGCGAATAAAAGAAGGCATAAAAACAAACGATACAGCCAATATCCCCGCTGCACAGTAATATACTACAACAACGACAAACCACAGCTTAAATGGACTAAACTGAGTGACATCGATATTCTTAAATTTTGATTTCAATTGTGAGAAGTGGAGGTGATGGGGGGTTAAGCCTTTCCTCGGTATGGAATGTCAATGTAGGTTTAAGCCCCCAATCGTCAAACAAAACGGGCTCGTCCTTCCTGGAGATTTCCCGTATTTATGTCATGCACCCTCTGTAACACTACATTCTCCGCTATTTCGGATGGCAGCGTGCACTGCAGATTAGAAAGGAAAACTTTCATTTTAACCGGCACTCAATTGTATACTTCCATGTTCGTACTGTAGATAGTCCATGATGGAGTTGCAAGTTCACTTTACTACTGTGACAAACTAAACAGCCAACATTTATTTTCAGTGCCACATGACTTGAGTTAAAAGACACCGTCAGTCAGAGATGTCAAAGATAAATGTCACAAAGTTGTACAAAATGGATTCAAATGGTCAAACTCACATCTTCACAGGGCATTCCTGCAGGGCTAAAATATAAAACGTTCAAATTTATTCACTCAAGTTAAAATGTTAGATTTTGCGCAATAATTTTTGATGTAATCCCTCTTTGTGATACTTAAATCCTTCTTTGTAATACTCAAATTATTTTCTTTCTTTTTTTTCGAAATCAATTGCACCTTATCACGAAATTTGATCACAGTCTCACCGTCATGGGGTGACTTGACAATACAGTACAAGCCCTGTTCATACGACATGTTATGCAAGCAAACAGTATTTTTTCGAGGTTAGGCTATATAAACATGTTAATGCCAAAATGAAACAAGAGCACCTAATGTGAGTTGTACAAGAATTAGCACATCAAAAAGTATTCCGCAATTGACCATTTCAAATAACAGGAATAGCCTGTTTTCCAACGCTTTAGATCTCAGCAATGCAACAGGCTACAAACACGGCGTTTTGGATGAAGAGAATTTATGTCCAACCGCCAAAATATATTGTCTTGTAATTCTAGGCTGTAAGTATACTTTCACATACTTCAACTAATATTTACAACAGGCCTGTCCGGCAGGATTATAATCACAGAACGTATAGACTGCAGAAATCCCACAATATTTTACATCGTGATACTGCCATATCCACGCTTGACTCGTCTCAAAGGTACTAATTTTAAGTTTTAAAGGATCCCGTTGAGCTAGTTGTTAAATCCCCGTGAAGTTTCCAAATCTATTCCTAATCTTCCTCACCCATTCAACAAGTTTTGCAAGCCACTCACAAGATGTACATGAAAATTAACAGGTCGTCTGCTTTATGCTTGAATTAATCTTTTATAATCCCCAACTCATTCAATCCCTTGTTAGAGATGTCCCCTTTACCTCGATCTACCTAGGTATTAAGAGAAGACATTCGTCTGCTTGTTGAAAGGCCTAAGACCTCCTCACCCTCACGGTGAAGATTACTGGATAAATATCGCATTATGCAACCAATCAGGTTAATGGCAACTTGAATGTGGCATAAATAGAAACAAAGAAAACACCTGAAAGTCTGGAAACATCGCAAAATTCTATCTAACTTAATGAAATTACCAAGACGGAAACATAGCCTGTATTCTTCTAAATGGTCACAGTATGATTGACCTATGGTTTTTTAGAGAATACAAGAAAAAACAGCAACACTCAACAAACACTTTTTTTAAGTCCTAATTATTACTTTTGAACAACTCGTTATCCTCAGAAGAAATATTTTGTCAATCAAAGAGTTACTATTTTAGAACAACATTTTGAGACTTATTGCGTTTCAAGAACCTTCAAGTCTTCTGCAGCTGGAAAGAGTTTATTCAAAGAAGTTATGGCGGATTTTCAGTCTGTCACAAACAGATATCAGTCGAGATGGCGTGAGGGAAGTTACATGGAACGCGAATAGAGCATGATGCCAACCATCAGCCACGCGACATGGAATTATGCTATATCAGTAACGCCAAGAAATTCCTCAATAAATTTACGCTTTTTTTCATGAAGTATTTGATGTTGTCCTTTCACAATACACAAGACTACCTCTCAGACTGAGATGAGAAAGTAAAGAAAGTATAGAACGACATAGCGTGAAAAATTGCCCACACGTATAATAAAAACATAAGGGCATGTAATTTGGTGTTTATTAGTGACCTTTACAGTACAACCAAATTACCGTTACTACAGGGTATGTTAGGAATGTGAGTGAGATGAAACCCAGGTACGTCATCTACTGCCTTTTTTTCGTAGCAATGTTCAATTCCATTTTGAGGGGCTATAAGATATATTTAAAGAGATAACGTGAAATACGAGCAATGTCGCAAGATATACGTACATGTGAGAATACTTGACAAAAACTACAGCATTTCAGTCACGTAAACACATAGGCATACGGGACAGGGTGGCTGTGGGCCTTTTTTTTGGGGGGGGGGGGAGAGGGGTGGTGATGCCGCATGGGAAATACACCTTAGCCTAAAAGGCTCTACCATTCTTTGGGCAAACTGTCGATACGTTTTCGGGCAGATTACATTATCTAAACGAAAAAAAAGAAAGATTGCCAACAATCTCAAAGTATGAAGGGTTCGTTGAGTAGACGTCGATGGATGTGTGACAATTTTAAAGGATACAAAACATCACGATGCTTATAATTAGCATAATTTGTCAAGTTTCAAGTTTCACATCAAATAGTTATGAAAACTGTCAAAGTGCTTGAATTTTTGAACCCTACCCTTACTACTTGCTTGCGTAAAGAATCAGTATACAAATGTGAAAGCACTGGGGTACATGACACATGGCGATTCTCTTAGTTTGACCGCTTGCCATCAGCGTTTGAAGGAAAACTTAACTGGTTCAGGGAAATTGAGTGAATTTCACAAAACAAGTCGATGTGCTTTGACATTATATTGTGGCAATTATTTATCCATCTTCGTATCCTCCGAATGTATCAGTACTCATTTATGTCTGTTCTTTATTATCAGTTTTTCACTGCCACATTTTATTTTGCTTCACGTCAGTTTCCATATATCACTTTCCTCTAATTACTGTTGCTTTAAAAAAAAAAAAACTTGCAAGCATGAGGAGTTTGAGAATCCAAGGTTGTCAACATTCTCAATATTTAAGTGCAGAGACATCACCGCCTTGCCATTTGTGTTAAGCAAGTGGTTGTTTGGGTTTGCGAGGAAACAAGGATATGTTTTTTTTTCACTTTCACGTACAGTAGTCTGTCTTTCTCAATTCAGAATGTAAGCTTTGCATTGTAGCGCTTCCCAAAGAATATTTCATTTGGACTCATTGCCCTGTTTCGATTTTGTTACCGTTGTCATGCATGGACTGATGGCAAAACAAAATATCATTTCATGCTGTTTAAAATATTAGAAGGGATTCCGAAATGAAAAGTAACAAAGCGAAAGCATTTGAAACTGTGGAATTCTCACTGTATAGCCTTATATCACAAGGTACGTACCTTTGCTTAAAGGTCGTGTGACATGCAGTTAGAGAAGAACTGACTTTATTCAAAAGTTGTAGAGTGAAATCCTGAATGAAGTTGTGTTTATCTCTATCACCGTTTTGGAAAACAGGCTTTTCAAGGTTTGATCAAAATGCAAATCTGATGACGTGGACTCTAGCACAGTATCGACAATTTTGGTAGGCTTATATATATTGTCTCTTAGTTAATTTTCATCTGTCGTACACACTGGCAAGTGACATAATATCTGTAACGAAGAAAATACACCCTTCCAAAATAAAATCCTGCAATTGGAGCATGTAAAATCTCAATTGTCCTTGAAGAATAATACAGCCAGTAGCCGTGTCGCAATTCTGGTTTCCATGTTGTCGCTTATCGAAAAGAATTTATACATGAACCACACACTAGACTGCTAGAGCAAATTACTTCCTATCTCAGGAAGCTAAAATAGTTGTTTACCGCAAGTTACACTACTTCACTTCATTTCAATAAGTGTGGGACTTCTCTATTAAGAGCTGAATTTTCTTGTGTGCTCAGAGAAAGGAAAATGCCATTTTTTTTCCAATGCCTTAATATTTTTCCATCAAATTTCAATACAGGTTTGTACATTTGCCTCATGGCAGATATATACTTTTTTCCCTTTTCTTTGAATAAAAGTGTTTAATTTAACTAAAAGAAGTAAGATGATGTTGCTCCTGCAGTGGGACTTAATGTTTGGATATTTTCGACAGTGTGTGAGAACTTCGCACATCCTACAGTCCGAATAGCCAGATGACTCTCATATGATACTGCGCATGTGCATGATACCTCGAAGAAAGGAACTACGTACAATACTGATGTAATACAGTAATACTGAGTTTTACCGCTCAGGGGCCTACACTACAGTTGGGGAGGGGGAAGGTGGACGAAGTTCCTCCCACTGGAGATTTTCTCGCCCGTATAGAATATTTGGGGGTCAAAAGAATGGTTGATATGCCATCCTTGGCGGTGGTGTCACCCCCGTTGGTACCCCCCCCCCCCCCCGGGAATATACGGGCGGTGTACATGCGTGATTGTACCTTCTCGAGACACAATTTTGATACAGGATGAATATTCCGGGTAAAGGTGACAAACTTTAAGCCGCTCACGTGTTTGTTTATGTTAACCTCAATCAATAATATTCTGCCCCCACCCGACAGGGTAAACACATTGTTGAAAGGGCAGCAACATGTTAAAAAAAAGGGTCTGTTCGAATATTTCGTAGTGTAAAAGTTACTTTTACTGACAGTGAAAATTGTATATTCGAGTATATCGAAGATTTACCTTGAAATATTGTTCAAATTAGGGTCGCATCAATTAAACTTTTGTAATGTTTCTTTGAAGAAGTCAAGATTATAAAGAAATAAATACAAAGGATATTAATGTAGTTTTGCCTCCGTGAAGTCACAAGTTCCCTATCGAACAATATGCCATTTTGAAATAAATATTTCTTGAAGAAAATCTTAACGACCGCACATGATATTGAGAGATGGTTTTTCCAATGAAGAGATAAAATATTCCTAATATAAAATTCCTTTATTTGTTGTTTGTTCGTTACCCGTGTAGCCAAAAAAAAAAGAAGAAAAAACAGACCATAGGTCTATAGGCCTATTAAGAGTAACTGCACTCGTGTTGAGAAAGTTAACGTCCGATCAGATGGAAACTAGTGAGCGACCTTAAGTTGAAATACTGTAGAAGAGCGACAATTGACCTATCGAATTTATGGAAACATTTAGCGGCGGCAGGTAAAACCAGAAAGGAAGTAAATTAGACCTGTATTGTAAAGTTATGTTATTATAACCGTTGGTTACCGTGGAAACCAAATACATAGTTTTTTGGAAGAGTTTTCTTTCAAGTTACACCATAGGACACCAAGGGCAACGCCGTTACTTCAATCGATAGAAAAGACGGTGACTGCTTCGTAAAAACACGGTGTTATCCCTAAAACTCAGCACTAGCAATGGCAAAGGTTAGCCTACTATATACAGTCGACTTTGGTGCCGATATACAGTCCCCGTACCGAGCGTGGCTCAATACGGTACAGTGCATGGTGTGATGACACCGTACACTACAGTACATATTGTTTCAAACCAAATAATGAAATATTGTGTTCCTCAAAATGTATTATGTATTGTTTGTAGTCATTTTAGGAAGTAACCAATGGTTTTTGTCACAAACGTTAAAGTTCAGCACGTGACGGTTTAGACATCTGAGATTATTCAAAGTGTGTTGCAAATGAAACGTGCCAAACCGATGGTCAATAATGATCAGGGGATCGGGATTTGACCCGATATCTTCACAAGACTCGACAGTAGACGGTATATACGAGGTCAAGCTGACGATGTGTAATGTTGACAAGTTTCATTCATAGTTATACGGTCCACTGGGAATTTCAGGCTTACAAACCAAGGCACTACTCCACTCCATGGTTTGTAAATACAGGCGCCGCCGCCCCCCGCCCCCACACCCTAATGTAGGATGTATCAGTCAATGGCATGCACAATGCCGTACAGGGCACGGGGCACTGATATTATACAACATGGATATTATACACAGACTGTACAGCACATGCTGTGAGACACATAAGCGTAGATATATTATAAGCGAATCTCTACATGTGTATACCGGTTTTTCACATCACACACAGTACAGCAGTCAGCACTGAGCATGTAACGTGTAGTAGTCATAAAATACATGAGTACTTTACCTTTATTTCCTGAATGAGTTCCGCACTTTCCTGTACGTCGTCTCTGAGAGCGACGACTATTCCTTCGTAGCCGTTGTTAACGAGCTGAATTGATGATGGTTTTGCTAAACAGTCTGATATTTGAAACTCCGAAGACGACAGCAGCAGTACCGCGAGTACAAAATAGTAGGCCACCGGTAACGTATTGTGTAAGTAAGGTAATCCTGGCATGAGTCGCCTATCCTCTATTTCCATTGCCATAGATATAGTACGGGCAGGGAGAAAGCATCGGTTACCAACAAAAAACTGTCATAACTTAAACTCGACATCTCATTCATGGTAACTTTTCTAAAATTAAACATGGCTGCTTTCAAGACTTCACTAGTAGCCGTCCAGGCGTATCGATGGGCATACCACCATTCCTTATTAGCGACGGAAGTTCGGAAAACCGCTTTGACTGCCGTAGAGAAGTCAGTCGAGTCTACATGGTTAATCCATTTGAGATTCGTAACAGACGACAACCCGACAACCAATGCCTACACCGTGCACTGTACAACCCCGAAACAAACGGGAGTACGGACGGCCAAAGGTCCCGTTGCTATTATTTCTCTGTCAACATATGGGGGATATTAAAACAAATAAATAGATTACACGAACCGCGGAGTGATGCCAGCGAGAGTATGAGTAGCTCACTGGGGTCAAAGAGCAACGTGACTCCACCCAATATTCAACTACACCGTACCTAGTCGACAAAAAAAAACAAGAGCGGTACCGCCTGTAATATCGATTTCTGGTAATACGGACATTTGTCTACATACATGTATTCTACATGTGTAATAACATCCAACTTGCTGACATATAATAGCGACACTAAAATGAGATGCCGATAGCGTTCCACTTAAATTCAAGCAGCGCTGCCCTATAGCAGGATATGATGTGCATTGACGGTCATTTGTGAGTATCGTAGATTACCTGGATGTGTGAGATTTCAATGAGTGAATGCGTCACAAGTTGTATAATGGGTTGTCTTGATGAGAGTATAGCGTAATATTCAAAGCAAAATCACTATTAGCCCTCAGATACAGAGTTCCTTATTGGTATGGTGTACAACATCAAATCCGGAGACATCACAGGCCACTTGATCGTATATACTAGTTGCATATGAGACCTGCCGGGGGGGGGGGCGGACAGCCGTGGCATGGGGACAGATGCTCTGGATAGGGGGAGGACACCAACTTGCATGTGGATTATGCACAAGGATCTAGCAGTCGGCGATGTTAAAAGAAAAAACAAATATTGTGTACTGCGAGACGGGTCTAAAACGTTTTTTTTTCCCGCCCAGAAGGGGGGATTGTAGGGGTGGGGGGGGTGACGTATTCCCTGGCGTTTGCTGCATAATATGTGCTAACTGTAGATCTAGAAGAGTGTATGGAATGATGCACGCTAAGGAAATAATCTACGATTTTTTTTTTTCTAGTAGCGACTCAGACACTGAAAGAAAAATGTCCCACCACTGACAACCTCATGGATTTAATTTGTGGGTTCAAACAAAGATCGAAGTACATATACAGAAGGTGACAAAAGATGATAGGTTAATTAACATTGTACACATATATTCTCAACGACTCTATTTATTTATTGTCGGTACTTCCACATTGCTGAATAAGTCATACAAGTCGCTTTCATGTTACGATAAGAAGGTAAAAGGCTATGCATATGTAGTCTATACTCACAGCAGCTGTGGCGCTTAAGCTTTTGTTATATATATATATATATATATATATATATATATATATCTTTCTCTCTGTTTTAATTTTAATTGATATTGCGTAATTACGCAATTCTTCATAACTCGTTTTCGTGATGGACAATTGAACATTTTATTGACTTGCACTGTATTCCAATTTGTTTTTTATTTCGCTTTCGTTCGCATGAACAATTAACTTACGAGCTATTTACATATCTATTGTACCGAAGGTTTCCCAGTCTAACATGACATTTAATTTGACAACAAACTTTGCCTTCTTTTCTTTTTGAAGGGGACTGGCGTGGGTGTTTGGGGAGGGGGGTGTCGAGATGTTTGTGTAACGTGAAATGTGGTAATGCAATGTATCACGGTTTATCAAGCTGTTTGATGTTTCCAATGATCCATCTGTCAGTAAATCGGGTTAGATTCATTCAAAGATAACTCAATTAACTTTGACATGGGTTCGACGGCGATAATGCTACGTTCAAATCATTGTGTAATCTAACGATACTTGGGGACCACTGTTCTAGGTCGGAAAATAATGTACTGTGAAGCCACACATCGAACAGTGAAAACAAAAATAATGCACGTCAGAAAGGATACGGCGTATACTATGTGACGTTGAAGAGAGATGCAACCTATCACCTTTAAAATAATAATCACTTGTGTAAAACTATGAATATGGTTATTAGTCTGACTTCAATTCCGTGACTCAAACGAAGCATGAAAGAAAAATAGAGGGAATAGATTTCTTACATAGTCTTCATTTCAAATCTAACATCAAATTTCAGGAGCTAGTACCGATCAGAACGACAGAATTAACGCCGTGCTTAGAGGCATGGATCAAATAACTTTGTTACTGCAGATTTTTAGTGTTAAACAACCTGTGGAGTATCTTGTATCGTGACCCGCATATTGCGAAATAAGCTCCAAAAATTCGGAAATGAAAGAGTTAAGGGTTGGAGGGGGGGGGGGGGGGGGGTGGATGTGCTAAACTGTAAGGTACAGGACAAAGTGCAGCTTTTCTCATTATGACAGGTTAGGGGTGATTTAAATCACTTTCAAATAAAACAATTACTTCGTTCATTACGAACTGTACGCCTCACCATATATTTGATTTTTTCCGGGGGGGTAGAAGATGAGGGGCAAGAAGCGAATTTCGCTTACAAACGTCACCCCCCCCCCTCATGTATGGGGCGTCAACGTCATTTAGTGGATCTGCTTTGTCAATGAGTCTCCCACTTCATCACCAGGAACTAAGTTTCAAGTGAGGAGGTTCCAAAGTCTATTCTGGATCACAATGACGTATAGTTGACGAGATGGGGGGGGGGGGTGGGCGGGGGTTGAGGGATGATAAACCTTGACCAAGACTTTCTACAAGGCATATATTCCCTCCTTCTTATTTACCAAGGGTGCATGATTGCAACTACTTGGCAATCAGTGTCACTTTATTGTTGCATTCATTGCATAGGCCTATCATGAAGGCTTAAAATGATGCCTGGATGTGTGGGTGAGTATATACCTAAACTATATACTTACTATTAGGAGCCTACTTGAAACCTCCTTGTAAGTGAATGGTGAGTACAATTTTTTTCCTTCATAGATGAAAAGCAATAATCGTATGTAAGACTTCGGTGTATTTTCTTTCTTTGACGAGTACTACAGTACTAGGAAATTTACTAAAGGAAAACATCTATGCTACATTTGCATTGTATTTAAATATTTAAATGAGGCGGTTATAGGCAACGTTTAAGCGGATGTACCGAGTGAAAATTGGTTCTCCAATAATTTTGCAGTTAAAGAAGCAAATAAGGAAGAAGCAACAGGCCTACTTGCAAACTTAATATGTCAGGTTAGGTACTGTGTTATCGTTGGTGAGTTGTTACTAACTCGGCGAAATTGACAACCCTTCATCGTTGAATACACAGGCGTAGCCCAATTTCTTGAAAGTGCAAAAGCGAGTTTTATGACAAGTTTAGTTTTATTTCTAAAATTTAAATGGTCTCTTTGTGATTTTCCCGATTGAATTAACTATATTTACATGTAAGAGTATAATTAGTGGCAATGCAGGATTATCCTTTTTCAGATCATAAGTTTTACATAATTGATTTCAGACTTAACATCTTAGTCAGTTGTCGAGATGGAAAAAAACGTCTTCTTAAACAGACAAACATGGCGAAATCAACTCAAAGCAGCGGGAAATACTTAAAATTCTCTGCAATCTACACTATCACTTCATCTGTATACATCTGGCAACCTCTCGTTAATATGCCTGATGTCTGCTACCGTAATCATAGCCCTTGTTTTCATGGGTTGGCGTTTCGTCATTGTCGTCCAGGAAACGTGGTTCCACTTTCTTAGAGATGACGACCTTTTGAAGTACGAAAAGAACCATCGCAAGGACGAAACAGAACGAAACAGCTCCAAGAACCCCGCCGACTAGAGCGGGAATCGGAAGAGGTCCCGGATTTTTTATAATCGCGGTGCGAGTCGTCGTAGTCGGTAATTCAACGGGTGGAAGCGGGGGAGCGGTGGGTACGTATCTTCGGAGAGTAGCGGAGGCGATGTTAGATAACGGACCACTCTCGCCCAATTCGTCGACCGCTTTCACGGCGAAACTCAGCGTCGCGGTGTCCATGTTCTCGGGTAGAGGGACACGGATGACGAATTTCTCTGTCGTTCCGAAGGGAGACGGCCACGACAAATCGCCCGTAATGACTGCGTCTTTATTTATTTCCTCGGCCTCTTCGCTCCGTAATCTCTCAATCGACTCAGATTGGAAAATGGTATAATTTGCAGCTGTGGAAAGAGCAAAAAGAGTTTGGCCAATCGTACAGATCCTTAGGTACCTCACAAATCTTTAATATACGTAATGAGAAATGCATTTCCCCTCGTTAAGACGAAACAGGCTAAATTTTACAGGAATGTCTTCCTATAGGTGAACCATCTTTGGGCATATTTTGGAAACTCATCTCACTTTCTCCTTGCTCGAAAACCTCTTTTTTTTCTTACCTCAAGCATATAACACCAATTGGATAGTAACAACGTTCTTGTTCTTATCGCATTTTTTTTCATGAAGAGATTAAAAATGACAGTCACCCAGTTGGTGCCTCATCTTAGCAACCCGATGAATAAACTGAAAGGTTTGTCACTTACAGTCTCTTATACCCTTCTGCCTCTCGAGCTTTTACAAAATAATGAAATTTGTCATGCTATTCTTGAAGTTTACAATTAGAGGGAGACATACATCTTTAGTCTTTGATTGAAAGAAAAAAAAGATATAAATAGATGGCGGTAGTTCAAAACTAACCAGTTCCACTGTCTAGGTCACTGCCAGGTGCTGTGAACTCTAGTGATATGAGGCCTTCCTGGTAAGACGTCGAAGTAACCCTAAGGTCGATTATTTTTGAAGGTGGATAGTTCACCTCACCTGGTATCGTCCCTGGAGCAGAAACAACCTTACTAGAACCGGCTGAGGTATGCCTAGAAAAGGGAGGGGCAGGTGTTCCAGTCAACTCTGGAGTCGGCATACCCGGTAGTCTCAGTTGTACCCCGTCTGACAAAATGAAATAATTAATATTTACATGTTTCCACTGAACTGTAAACATTGCACGAATGCTTACTATCAAAACGCGTGATCCGTGCAAAAGGGTTGTTACGGTTCTATACTATTTATCATTAGTATACCAAAGTTGTTCAATTTGTGTCATTGCAAGATTCTCAAAATATGTAAGTTGTCTTGCTGAATCATTTTAATGATACCGTTCCTCGTTTTATAACTGGCTGCTGGAGAGACAAATGCAAATGAGATAAAATGGGCACGAAAAGTTAAGAAAAGTAAAAAAAAAAAAACACCCAAGATTAATCTCGCAAAGGATCATTGTCAGTTAGAGAGTCGTGCTGCCTAATTCGTGTTTGAAGAAAAGGAAGATGTGGATTGGAGAGTGAGATGACAAGAAACAGGCAAAAACAGGAGTGAGATATCTTCAAATGCATCTCTGCCTCACCTATCTCTGGTATTTTTCCTGCTAGTAGTTCTTCTGGGTCAGCGTAAGCCAGTCCACCAGAGTAAGGTAATCCTACTCCATTCTGATTTAATATCAGAGCCGAACCGTTGTTGTCGTCTATGCTGATCGCGATTCCGTAGAATCCCTCGCCTCCGAACTTGGTGATATAACGAGAGTAGATCCCGTCCCCGGTAGTGACATCGGCACCTTTGAACCAGAAGGGGTTCATCCAAACTGGATAAATACTCACATAGTGATTGAAACATTGCTGATAACTGTATCATAGATGGAATGGTGAGATTTGCCTGCAGTGCTAGAGTACGAAGCACCTTCAGTAATCGGTATCTTTAAACTTATAGTTCTAACACAGTATCAGGTTGACGTATCTCATGTTTGTGGATGTAACGTTGCTGTTAGCCAACCAAAACGTAAATTGGTACAGTCGGTTTGTTCATAAGACGATTGATGTGGCTGGTATAAATAGCACCATCGACTTAACCGATGCGTCTATTAAGTTGAACATTATTTTCGTGATCATTGATACTTTGATTTACTGTAGATGGTCACCTTAAAAAAAAAGTATTAATTGGTTGTATCAGTCAATGGATTCTGATATTGTGATATTGCGAAATACCTGCTCCGTTGTCACGAAGTTCTATCTCCGTCGACTGACCGGTGGGATCTTCAATAGTTGCAATTACACGGCAATTCACGACCGGGTTGAAACCCTGCCGTACCTCGGCAAACGCTACCAGGAAATCTTGACCAGTGGATACATTCGTGTAGCTACTGCTCATCTCAGCTGTCGCCAAGATCGGTCCTTCTTTCCCTTCCGGTGGATGAGACAGAATCGTGACCAATACGTCGACGTCCATCCGGTGGGTATTGGTGACTTTAAAAGACCACCATCCGGGCTATTTGTAGTGAATTCAGGGAATACAGAAAAAGAGAGAGAAAAGGAACAAAAAAAAAGACATGATCGTTACGACTGTTTGGTATTCAGTATGATTCTCACGCCGTTGTCATTCAAACTGAAATTATACTTGTAATAATGATTAGGAAACAAACGCTTCGCAGTTTTAGATTATACATAAAGGCACAATCATCATGAGACACCCTTCACCTTGACGGCATTTACTTTTATGAGGAATAGTATTTTATTACCGTGGACTGTAGGTTCCATTTATTTTTTCTTTGAAATGAGCTGAAGTAACACAGATTTTCCTCAACTTTCTAGTAAACTTTCCTCAAATTTGTCTTTAGTACCATTGCCTTAATGTGATTGGAATGTTTTGTGTATACGTTAGAGCAGAGTAGCCTATTGTTCGTTACATAGCAATCCCACTTAAGGTTAGTTTTTCTCTGTTTAGTAAGATAAAGAGTTAAAAAATGAAAACAAAAGATCCACCACTCCTTTTTTTTTAGTATCTTAGTCAGAAGAAACCATGTAAGTAAGAGCATTTTTGGTTTTGCTTTGCTAAAATTTTGATGAAGGAAAAGGTATTGCATATATTTCATATAGTCAATCACTCCACATTTTATTTTCTTATTTGATGCAATTGAGCAGATATCAGATAATTTCTTGTCATCCGTTGTCATTGCCCAGAAAGCTTCCACAGGTTGGCGGATATATTTACCTACCTGTTGGTCAACTTCCTACAAAGTGGAAGAGGCGTGGACAGAAATGGGGACCTAGCGACACATGCAACAAGATGTTAATGTTTTGTATCACCTTAAAATTTTCAATTGGTTGGACTATGGGTCTCAGTTTCCAACATCTGGTATATTTATCTGTTCTCCTCTAGCCTTTTACTTGTGTTCGTCCCCAATGTTCGTTCCCAGGACAAATATGGGTAATGTTCGAAAATGATCACATCAATCAAGCAAAATAAATACGTGATGACCAAAATAAATACGTGATGACCATGCTAGGAACAGGGTCAACACAAAATTGTGGTTTCCTGTATTTTTCCTGGTAATAACTGTACAACAAGCTCTCTACCTAGTACCACAACAAATTATTTCTAATCTACAGAACTGCCATATCGTATTTCAATTGCATTTACTTTCTCTGCTATATCTTGAGACCGTTACTTGTCTTTGCCTTTCTGGAATCGCACAACTAATTCAATTTCATGGGAGTTTCGAGCCGTTACAATAATTGGGGCGTTCAGCTCTGCCACATGTGGACTTTTTTACACGTAAGTGGTTCTATGATTTCATCAGTTGATGTTATTTGATCCAAACAGCAGACAATGGATTAAAGATTATATTTACAATCATGTAAGGTCTCTAATGTTAAAGACAACGGGTCGTCTCATGACTCTTTGGAACGCCTGATCGTGCGCACTGAGTAGTTTCACAACATACTACAGGGGTGTACGTTACTTAAGTGTTCAAGTCAACTGTCAGTGACGAATCCTTCGACTTGCAGTGAACAATAAGGTAAACTAAAATACGGAAGTGACGTAATGAATTCAGAGGCGCTCGATTTACGATAGAGGATGAGGCGATACTTTGAATTTGATTTAAACAAGCACAGAACGACCAAAGTGAGGATACAGAACAAATCTATTGAATAACCAGTGAGGGCGCTAGAAAGACAAATGTCATCTCATAATTTTGGCACGTGGTCATTATGCGTGTCACATTTATGTCAGTTGAAAAATATTTTCCTTCTTACTTTTCATTTGAATCTTCATTGTCTTTTCGGAGTGAAAGAGCCTGTCACAGATGCGTTCTGAGGTTAAGAATATTGTAAGTTACATTTTACTTTTGATTATTCATAATCTTCTCAAAGAAAAGAGTGGGAGTTGGGTATACCTGCCCCGTCCGTTCAACATATTTCCTGCCTCGATCAACGAATTCGTTACGTAATCGTTTTACCTGCTGTTAATATGCAGGACTGTTGAGGACCTGAGGGGGCCGTTTAGGGTTTTATTTATTCATATGGTATTTTTTTGTCTTCTTGGCGTAGGAGGTAAATTATTTTTAGTATTCTCGCCGTCCCTCCCCAAGCGTCCTATTCAAGTTTGCTAGTATAGCGAACCTGTGATGTAAGCAACGTTGTGACTTCGGCTTTAACAACTGGAGAGAGAATTCGACATTCAGATAAAACCAAAGAAAGCATCGATTCGCGATTATCTTATATGAAAACATGAGTAGATGCTGGGCTTCCATGGGTCCCAAATTGCAATGCAAACCCGTTTATAAGTCCGCCCCGACATGTGTGTCATAAAAGAGTCGATACTCATTAAGGTATGGATGTGTATTGAGTAGAAAACACCCACGAACTTCTGCATGTACCTCACTTAATGTTCCCAGAACTCGTCACATCACATTGGCAGACAGCTCCAACTCTTTTTGTCATCCCAAACTGCCTACCTTCGTCAAGAATACCACACTGCTTTCCATCCTTAGACAACATTTCTGCTCAAGAGTGCGTAGCAGAGGTGACTGTCTGTCACGGTGTAAATTGCTTACTGAGTTTTGGCTGCTCAAATTCCCTTCATAGATCGATTAATGGTGAAATATAACAAGTAACGCGACGGTGATTCAAACTGATCAACGTAACGATGAAAACATTATAACAGTTACCAATGAGATCAGTGGTGCAATTGTTTTTACCTCAGCAACACCAAAGATTCTGATCCCACAGATATGGAAAGTCAAATCTTCACCGTATCCGTTGTAAGAGTGGTCATAAACATCCCCGGATGGAGAAGTCAAGGTTATCTGTAAAGCTGTGACCATAAGTAGCAGAGAATGAATAAACAGTCACATGATCTTTTTTTTTCTGTCTGATATAGTTAGTCGAAATTTATCGACTTAGTATCTCAAAATTCGACTTAGTATCTCGAAATTTTGACTTATTATCTCGAAATTTCGACTTAGTACCTCGTAATTGCGACTTAGTCCACAATTTGTTTTACTTGCGGTCGAGAGAAAACAAGTAAAAACAAAAAATTAGTTGACTAAGTCGAAATTTTGACTTAGTATCTCAAAATTCGACTTAGTACCTCGAAATTTCGACTTAGTATCTCCAAATTTCGACTAATTATCTCGAAATGTCGATTTATTATCTCGAAATTTCGACTTAGTACCTCGTAATTTCGACTTAGTCAACTAATTTTTTTTTTACTTGTCGTCTCTCGGCCACCGTAAGTTTTTCCACTGGGCAATAAAAATTTGCTACGGTCAGCACAAAAATCTTCTTGGAAGCAGGCGCGTAGCCAATGAGGGGGCGAAGGAGGCGACAGCCCCCCCCCCCCCCCTTGGGCATATTGTGATATTTTTTTAGGACTTCGCCAGAAATACCGATTGCATACCCATTGAATATCCATTGAATTCCCTTTGAATGCTCATCTCCTCATTGCATCATTTTTCACAGACTAATTGTTTTCTCAGTAATTGAGAAATTGTAGACATGAGATCTATATTTCAAGGCTGGGTTCATGCAGCTGAAAAGACTTGGGAAGGGCTGTTTCCGGCTATCTCGGGGGTTTGTTAAAATCAGAATGTTCTTGTACGCTCCGCGCCAACCGATGGTGACGCTCCGCTTAGATAGTTTACGCGAGTTCGCACCCCCCTTGGCATATTCTTGGCTACGCCCCTGCTTGGAAGACAATTTTTACATATTTGTTGCGACCTGTCCATCCTCTTGGACCTATGTTTTAAAGATGATCGCTCGATTTTGTCGCAACAATCAATTCAAATTGCTGAAAATTTGCTGAAACCGTGTAATATTTTGTCATGTCAAACTTGCTGGCAATAATATGCGAATACAAAATGCTGGCGTCACTCAATTGTTTTGAGATTAAACTTTT
Source organism: Stichopus chloronotus (assembly GCA_021234535.1). Classification (NCBI taxonomy): domain Eukaryota; kingdom Metazoa; phylum Echinodermata; class Holothuroidea; order Aspidochirotida; family Stichopodidae; genus Stichopus; species Stichopus chloronotus. The sequence continues at coordinate 12,965,871 of CM037844.1, forward strand.
CTTTACAAGAAAAGAAATGCACACTACCTTCAATAGCAAAATGTCGAATATCTTACGTGCATTCGATAGGTCTTTAAAGTACATGAATTCAAAAGTGGTTTGATTCCCAAGTGTCGCATCGATGAAGACACCCCCATCTTTAGTCTTCCCTGTTGGTAACTTGAACGACTTCGTGAAAAGCTGTCATATAAATGTAAAGAATATAAACAAAATGGATAGTCTCACATAAAACGTATTTATGTGTACGGGGACATGTATGAAAAATATTCCGTTTTGAAATTAATTTTGTTTCAGCCCTAGCACAGACGTCCCTGTGACAGACCTCAATCGGACGGTCGCTTATTGCTCCCATTCCTAAGGTAGTAGCAACGAACGCTTCGTGCAGTCCCGTTGAAGTTTCATTGTCAGTTTGTAGAAAGAAACGACCACCTGGGAATGGAAAAAGTAAGAAAAAGAAAAACAAAGTTGGTTTTGTTTGAAAATTAACATGGCGACTTTATACGTCTCAACGACCATCTTTTCATCAGTGAAAAGATTCGTAGGTAGTTCTACAACGAAAATCCTACTGGCTCAAAGAATTGTTTATTCACGAGGAATTTCAGCTCATGTAGCACTAATTCAATTGGAAGTACACAAATTAATTACTGTAAATATGTGTTTTTAGACTTGAGATCTATCACGCATGTTCCGCACTTTCGTTGTTGCTGATTTAACTTTCAACTGGTCATGAGAAGAGTTAACCCATTTGAAGAGGTTGTTTATGTGTAAGGAGACACAATCCTCACAAACATATGTATATCTTTTCGACCTCTTCAAAAACAACAATGTGTAGTAATAGGTTCATTACGTTCATTACAAGCTTCAGTGCCTAATGAAAAACAACCTGAGTCAGAAAACTGGTTTCTCACTAACATTTCTTCTATTTAATTTATTTTATTACCTTCCGATTTACAGAAACAACGATATCTAAATAAACAATATCTTTTCTTTTCGAAGTTACACTATTAAATATATGTAAATTCTAAGTACACTGTCCTCCAAGCAATGTGATTGGTCAAGTGGTTAATGAATAATCATTGCGTGTCCCTCAAATCTGTAATCAAGGAAGAAGAATGATTTCTTCCTTTAATCTACTTCATTTTTCTCTCATCATCAACTTCTTATCTTTGCCTCATATCAGTCTTTAACATTTATAAATTTCTTGTCGAGTCAAATCACGAAATAAACTTCACCACTGATTATCAAAATTTGCATAAATCTTTAGGACGTCCTGTGCAGATGTGAGTCTGTCCCCGTGAGTTCTCTGGCCTATCTACACGTCTGAATGACGTCACGGTTTGGAAGAGTCTAAGTCCACCCGCCTGACTCTGACCAAATTCCTTTCCCGGACAATCACAACTCCACGATAGCGGACAGAGTCCGCGTTACGATCTTAGTACATCTACGTTGGACAATACCACACTCGCCGATTACTGACGAAAAAGGCCTACAGATCTACTGTAGATGGTATTGACGTTTGGAATGTAGTCTGATCTTCGATATCGGAAACATTCTCACCGGTTAAGCTTGACAGTTCTCTCAATACGTCGTCTGCAGTATTGGTGAATGCAACACTGTTAATCTTGACTTTCTTTCCCTGGTAGACTATTTTCATTTCCTCCAGTTTCTCACTGTCCACCGTATTTTGTCCGTCGGTTATGAGCAACACGGTCGCACCGGCAGCGCTGTTGTTGTTGCTCTCGAAGATCTATCAGAGAAGCATTTGATGTCGAACGACCATTAGTGTAAAATATGATCTTAAAACTCTTTCGTAAGCCGACGGAAAAAAAACGTTGACTTCTTGAAAAAATTAAGTGCGGAGAAAAATGTTAAGTCTAGAATTCATAGGGATTTTGAAAAAAAAAACACGTCCTTGCATGCACTAAGCCAACGAACTGTGCCTCTGAACTCTGCTCAAAAACAGTACGATGTACACAGTTCTGACGAATACATCATAACACTTCGTTTCGTGCATCACCATGAAGTGTTAGAGTATAATGTAAAATGTCATCAAGATTTTTGGAAGAGACGTAGTTTAGAATTTTATGTCCTAGTGGTGCAATAATTAATTGGCTATAATATAAAAATTGTTTAACAACTAGAAATGGAAATATTACTTTAAAAAGGTTGAAATTCAAAATGTAATGTTCGATGCAGAATGTTTCATTCAATTGCTTCTTTCACTTTTCCGTTTATAAAGGAAAGGAATCTAAATTAAAGTTATAAACAAACTTAAACTTCTCACTTCTAAAGCTTTCTCAAGTCCACATCCAATGCAGGTGCCACCGTCGGCTTCCGTAGGAATTTTGGCAGCCATTTTCATCCGCACACTATTAGACTGAACTAACTCCAAATCGCTCAGTTTAGTGGCTTCGCTCGAGAAATGGACAATTCCCAGAAATGATCCATGAACTAAACTTGTGACTATGAAATTTTGTGACGTGGTTGCTTGTTTTAGAATGCGGTCCGCAGTCTGTGGTGGAAGAATGACCATATAACATATATGTAAGGACATGTTCAGTATTTTGTTCAGTAGTTTTTCTTTTAACATTATACGCATGTATTTTGTTTTATATTTGTTAAAAATGTAAGCAACTTTTCACAGAAATTATTGGATAATAAAGCATGATTCAAGAAAAAGGAGCCAATAATTTCCTTTGTTCATCTGCTCATGAGTTTAAGAGGCTAGAAATAACTATAATTGATTAATGTACATTGAAATGCCAATATTAGTTGACACAAGGTTAACTTCTGTAATCAATTAATGAGTAATACATTTGTTATTCAGTATTTCATTTTTATATTGCAACCGTGTGATCCCAAAGTAATTTCCATTATTTAACTTTAGCAAACTTTATTTTGATAAAGATGAAGTGTTCATATGCTTCTGGGTAGTATAGTACAATGTGTTGTTTTCAGTGCAGTGTGAGACTTAAAGCAATCTTTTGTTTACAAACCACGTACATTCTATAAGTATGTTTGTGCATAATCGTTTTATTTTTACTATTACAGTAAGTTGTTCTTCATAGTTTTCACAACATATTTCAACGATTTATTAAAGACTACTGAACACTGGACCGTACATTCACTACAGGATCATGTCTATACTACCGGGAATGTAAGTGATGCATGAGACATCCAGTAATATACTAGTATTAACCCACGAGAGTGGATTATCCACTTTAAAATGCACAGGTCCAGCGTTGGATAGCCTTGTTCATTCCTTTCCAAGGGAGATTTGATGAAAAAAGACGAAGACGAAAGAAAACGTTGCGTTTGTAAATAACCATGCACATTCATCGTCATAGAATATAATTATTTATTATCATGTACTGTTTTGTGAAGCCTATCACTTAGCAATTGGAACTTACACCCATGCTGCCGGACGTGTCAAGCACGAGAACCACACGGGCCGGTCTGAATCTGGCGATTGTAAATTCTGGAATCAAGTCGTCTGCTGGGATATCACGTGGTTGGCTCTCGTTACCTATAGCAAAGAGTAGGGTAGTACAAGCAAAATGTTAGGGATAAAACGGTATATAAAATACTTCATAGCTGAGAGCATTATTGGCAAAATGTGGGTTGAGAAGAGTTGGATTGTAGCCCAATTAAGAAAAATAATGGCTTTGTCCAAATCTAACCTACATTGAACGCAGTCCAACACTTCTGGCTTATTAAAATTAGTTTCACTTTCATGGAAAAAAAACATATGCTTCTCCATGAGGACATTAATTGTCGGATGAAGCTATGAGAAATGGTCTTTTTGTCGTCAAATTCATACACTGAAAAAAATGTCTGTAAATTTACAGAAAATAAAACAAAGAAATAAATAAGAATTACAGAAAATTCCTGGAAACTAATTAAAAGAACATTTCTGTATTCCTTTTGTATTTCTTTATTTTATTTTCTGTAAATGTACATTTTAAAATTTTACATTTTTAACAATGTAACCTATGTGCTAGTGCAAACCTGCAAAGTCTGGATGTTCTCTCATTACTTCCCAGTTGCTCCGGAGATTGCAAAGTCGATTGTGTTTGTTAGGGGCCTCTGTCACGTGATAATTGGTGGGATCCGAAGTGTCGTTATCACAAAACTGAGTAACCTGAACGGACGAAAAATATATATATATATATATATATATATATATATATATATATATATATATATATATATATATATATATATATATATATATATATATATATATATATATATATATATATATATATATATATATATATATATATATATATATATATATATATATATATATATATATATAATAAAAGCACTAAAACATTGTAAAAAGAAATGACACGTAAGGTATTTTCAGTGTCCTCTCTTAAAGTTTACATGAATGAGAAGGGTATTTCTGGACGTAAAATTCCATCGCTACACATGCTAAGCAAGTCGTTTTAGTTATAACAGACAGTAAACTGCAAACAAATCTGTAAGGTGATTTACTTGCTGAACTACCACTTTTTTCAGATCATTCTTCATTGTTATCTCAACATGTTAAAAGAAGAGGGGGGGGGAGGCAATTATTTACGAAGGAACAAAATGAAAGAACACTGAATGTCAATGGCCATGTGAGAGACAAAATTAAAAAAGAGACATATTTCAATTTTGACCAACTTCTCCGTTATTGTATTTGATCAATAGGATTCAAGTTCGCGAAGTTAACTTTTATGCGACAAACATGTTTACATGCAACTTAAACGGCCGGCGATAATCATCAATGTATTTTAATACAGCTTACAGCTGTTGTGCTTCATGATATTTAACCTGTTAACGCCCGTTACCTGGGAGATGCTCGTATAGCCGTACATGATGGAGCCACTGACACTTGCTTGGGTTGCAGATGGAATACTGATGCAACCATCTTCGTATCCGATCTGACTGTTACCACTGCAACGTCGGTAAGAGCCTCTCCGTTCGTCGTATACGAGATCGTATGACGTGTAATCAGCTGCACATCTGAGAAGAACGTACACGTAACGGATTTTCGTCAAAATAGCACGAACAAAAAAAAAAAAATGTCGGTTACAATTATCCTTGTCAGCCAATTGTAACTCCAGTAATGGATGCCTTCCGAGTTCGTGTACTGTACATGTGAACCTTTATTGCCAAGACATATATGTTGATTTATTGAAATTGTGTGCCACTTTGTGGGATGGTGGGGTGAGTAGGAAATTGGTATAGATGATCACATTTATAAAGCACTGCCCACCATGTGACTAGATCTAATATCCCAAAAGTACCAGCTATTATGTCAATATTAAGATACGTCACACCTCAGTTCCAGTTACTGTTGGGGTGGGAGGGAACAACTGCGTGTTGCGCCTTTGTAGTGCTACTTTAATACAAAAACGATCATATACTTGGCGTATATGTGTCACGCTGGAATACATTAGCCCATTTATTTCCCTCCACATGAAAATGAAGTGGAAATATACCACCGACGAATTCCACTGTTAGTTATCGAATGACCATTGGCTATACTGGACTCATTTGCCGCGTCGTGGGACTCCCAATATATTCAACTTACTCAAATCCAGTATAAATATTAAAATATTTACAAAGAGGAGTAAAACACTGTGGACATACAGTAAAACAATACAAAAAATTTTAAAGGCATAAAAAATTAGTGCCAGAAGGTTCAGAGAAAAGAAAACCGGAGAAATAAAAACCTGTAATAAGTCATCTAAAATTTCTGATTGAATAACTACTGCAACCTCATATACAAAAGAATTCTTTAAAAAAAAACTGTACTTCGTACTTCGGCCAGAAGTTGGGGATCTCTTGTATCTTTCTTCTTGATTGCACATTTAGACTTACTGCGGAAGTATGCAAGCGATGTTGTGGATCAGTATGATACATTTTTCTAGCCATTCTTACAAACTCAACAGGTAGCAGATGCATTTATGGTTTCTTTAAGATACCATTGTTATGGTGCATTACTTTAGAAGTATATTTAAAAAAAAAAACATCTTTGTCTTTTTAGAAAATGAGATGCTACCAATCTGACACACGTATGCAAGATTAGAGACGATATGATATACCTTGCAAATGACATTAGATATATGTTCAGAAGAACTCAATTTATCATCAGATTTACTGTATGATCTGTATTTCAGTTGACTTATAAGGGGGTCTCAAACACCATCTTATGTTTTTCGTCTTGATTCTATGTTCTCCTTAAACTAGAAAAGCTCATTAGCTTCATCTGGTTCCTTTTTTTTTTGTTTCGATTCATTTATATATTGTCATCTCTTTTCCCTCCTTTTGTTTTGTATATAATTTTGTATGTGAATTCTGTGTATAAATTTTGAATGTCTTGTACGACAAAAGGAAATAAGCAACAACAAACAAAACAAACAATGGATGGAACTAAATATTTGATTTTAGAATCACGTTCAACATCAGACCCCTTGAATTTTCAGATTAATAGATTGTGACAATAACGACAATTCGTGTTTGATCTTTCTGTTTGGAAAACACATCTCTAAGTTGCATTGCACACAGGACCAACATCACCTACAGCCATTTGATGGTCTATTTATAATCTATTTATAAAGCTACAGTTTTTGATAGAGGGAAAGGGTTTTCCAGAACGTAGCAAAGGTTGATAGAACGTCAGAAACTATAACAATCAGAAAATGTAAAAAATTAATGAGATTGTTGTGCAGCCACGGCCTCCTACTTACGTTGAGGAGAGATCCTGTCCATCCAAAATACTAACAGAATTCCCGCGATCCAGGGTGCATTTTCATCAGAAAATTTGCGGATAATTCTCAGCGCCAACTGATGATGACACCTTGCTTACATGGCCTACCCATTAAATCTCAGCCTATTCCCAGTCCAAAATACTAAGAGCGTCATTGTAATACAGGAAAACTGTAATTCCGTCTCACATTGTCAACTAGGTTAAAATGATACTTTGACTTCTTGTTGACCCCTTAGTCATGTGTCCACCCCAACAAAAAAATAAATAAAATAAATAAATGAATAAAGTAAAATCTAGCTAAGCCCTTGATCATATAGCTGGAGTTATGAAGGGCGGTCGCGTCAGTAGCTACTTCGAAAATGCTTTTATAGTCTTCATGATTTGATAAAATTACTTGGATTTTAAAGAAATCTTATCACTTCTTCAACAAAATTTTTGGTCCACCTCTCGACAATACATGAATCCTGGGCCTAATTTAAGGACGTAAATATGCTAGAATCGATTTGGCCTGGACTCACACCGGGGTCTTGTCCCTGAACCCCACACAGGGCCCCACAGACTTCGCGCTGGGATGCCGTTACGTAATTAGAGCAAAAAATACATTAGTCTCTGGTTAGCCTCGTTAGCATATACAGCATTAGTCTGTACGATTTGGGAGCATATGTTAACATTTGTTATCGATCAGTCATACATCAAATATCTTATCTTCTATATATCTTCCCATGATGAATCTTTCCGTCTACAATCTGTTACATGCTCATTCTCTGGTTTATTACACATTATCACCCTAAGAAGGAATGAAACACACTGCATAGATACCTGATAGCCCGGTAGTCTTTACATCTAAAAATGTTACATGTGGAGGTTTCTGTTCATTTTCGCATTTGTAAACTCATTCTGGCTATATTGTTGGCAGAATAAATGCCAGAACACTGGAAGACATAGATCAGGTGGCAATTAGATTTGACATTAAATGCCAGACCGCCTTTGATGTTGTGAGGATCTCTATTTACTCTGCTGTAGACTGGAACTGTCACAGTATGCAAAATCCACCTGATGGCTGATCCAATAATGGTTTCCGCTAAATACAATTTATCACGGGTATCACGTGACTATAGAGCTTTTCTCTGTTATCATTGGTTTCAGGTTCAAGTTTGCTTGTGAAGCATATATGATGAGACTCTCATGTATCCAAGGAGGCAGTGTGATCCACAAGCAAACTCACATCTGAAGCAAAAGATAGCAGGGCAAACCTTCATTGGTGTCACACATAAAAACGGTGCTTTTTGTTGGGGACAACATTGTCAGGATTGAGCGAACGGAGTGGAACTCGGGTAAAAACTACAGACATGCTTATGTACGACATTGTATTTCAAAACATCTCACGAAGGGAAGATTTTTCACATATCATCTTTATTTGCTTCATAAAACAAATGAACGATTGAACATTTTTACAGTTGTTGTATTACATCGAAAGACTGCTGAATGCGTAGAAAAGGTAATTCGTTGGCAATCACAACTAAAACCAAGAGACAGGCGGATAGCGAATTTAGAAATGCAAACAACGAAAAGAAAAGAGCAAAAAGAGGAGATCCGACCGCAAAGAAAAGGAAAAGATTAAAAAACAACAAGAAACTACATCCTGCATGTCATTTTGGGCTGACGATAATGCATTATTACGTTGTTTCTAAAAGTACTTAAGCAGCTGCAGGGGTTTTCTTTTTAACAATCGTGTAGCTGTTTAGCTCAGTTGGTAAAGTGACTGTATCAGAAAGTAGAGCAGATGAAACCTTAGTTATCGATGAACTGGTTATTAACAAAGCGAAGATGACAATTTCAGATTGTTTCATGCAGTTGGAACATTTTCCAAATCAATATTTACCTAACTCGTTATGGTTTTGAACGGCAAAGATGAAAAGTTATTTTAGAGCATTGTTTTCTGTGCTCAGGCTTCACAAGGGCAAATATTGATTTATTGCTTCACTTGTTCAATCATGATGTCAGGCAGATGTGCCAGTGTTTGTCTGACAACAGTAACGAGACAAGTTTGGCGTTGATCCACATTAACCTGTCAGAAATGATGATAACGATAGTCTCAAGTCTCCCCCCAAAAACTGACTATACGAGTGGTTAGTAAAATAATTGCCAGACACTTATTTACCTAATTTCACAAGATCGATCTACACAGTGATGTTGTGATCACATTAACTTGGCAATCATGGTACATCAAAGAAACTCGAGAGAGTTCAACATTCAAATTGAGAGTTTGCCATCGTGGTAAGTTAACGCTTAGAACAAACAACATTTTAACGGCTGTGACACACTACACCGTTTCTTTCAAAAGCCACTCATTTGATGAACTAGTGTCATTCATGACATCGTTAAGGACACTCCCATAAAATCAATAACCGTTTGACATCGTCTGCTTAAACTTATATGAAGGAGTGATAACCCCTTATTCAAAGAAATAAGAAATAGTAAAAAAAATATATAAATATAAAACGTCAGCTGTCATGTTCAACAGGACTTGACAAGAGGCTACTGATGAAGAGATTAAAGACCATAGGTGAGTTTGGATAGAGAAAAACCTAACTCCCAAAAGAAAAGAGAAAAATATAGGTATGTGAAATTTAAGAACGCTTTAGACTAACTTCTAACCTCACTCAGATGTGCTTTTTAGCTGTTTATTAAAATTATTTTAATAATTTAATATTCAAATATCAAATTTCATTTACTCAATAAAAGTTGCAAATGTCATCCATACAGCCTTTACATCCCCATCGTGATATTAACCTTTATTTTTTTATTTTTTCGAAATTGTTTTTGACCCACGGTGTCCCCCAAAAAATCATGATGTGGTTATAGTTTTGTTTGAGGAAAATGGGACAACGCTCTTTATCGCCATTCAAATTATCTGAGAAACTCAGACTGGGGCTTTAAGTTGATATTGGTAAAAGCAGGAATGAAACTGTTTTTGCGTCTGTGATTTGCTTATTTGCAAATTTGGGTATACAGTATATGGGGATCAACATCAAAGCAATCTGAATGAAATGATTTACGTACATTAAGTAATGAAGTAATTGTAACAAATTTGTGATGATCTGATAAGGTTTAAATTGCGAAACGGTAATATTAGTGCTGTGGAAGAGTAACGACAGTGATTGTCACAATTATTTGTTGGATAAGTGATTTAAATCCCTTTGATTGGTCCAAAATCCCAATCACGACCCTACATCTTCACCTCGGGTTCATTGTTCTTCAAATTTGGAGCAATTTACGAAAACCTTTCTCAAATCGATGAGATTTTACTACCGTCAAGGTTATGAAAGTATAACTCTTGACTTAATATAAGGGATCGTTCCATATTAAAATCGATATTACCAACAATTATACCCAACGGTACTTTTTTACCCCCATGTATGTTGTAGGAATAAGATGGAACGTGTTTGGGTATAGGCCACTTGAATGTGCCGATGACCCATTATGTCAGGGGGTTTATCCCGGATTGGGGGAGGGGTGATATGGTACCAAAAATATCATTTTCCCACTATTCACAAAATCATCAATACCTTTATTTCCTGCCAGTTTGACCACACATGTGCTTTCGAATTTAGCCTAAAGTTTCGTACCCCAAATGCACCGAAAAAGGCAAAAGCTCTCCTCGGGATGGTACGAAAAGCCCTTGACTTATGTCATTACGGTGTGATGTACGTTTCTTTTCGCACCAACGAAAAGTTTGTTGTTATTGTTGTTGTCACATGTACTAGCGTCGAGATAAACGTTGGATGTATGCATGTATGAGAGGTGCTATACGTGAAATAGAAATTGTGAACATTGCATCAACTGGAAATAAGAACTTTATATTTATTATGGTTATGTTTGAATTTAGTAGGGTATTGCTTCAAGGCTGGCATATATTAAGTAAAGTTATCAACAAATTAAATTGGTCCTTTCTTTTTTCTCTAGGTGATGATATAACTATGTGACATATACAGGCTAAATCTCGAAACTTCAGATCGGAAAGGTAACTCCATGGGCAGGAGTCTGTGGATGACTTAATATTTTCAATTGACGTAAAGGGTCCTTCATTTTTGCTCAGGCATAACCTTAAAGTTCCCAAGTGCTTGTTTGAACTAAATTCAGTGCACTCTGAAATAACTTTCGCTAATGTTACTTACAACAAGCGAGCAAATTTCCATATACCGAGATGCTACACACATCACTCTTTTTTTTTCTTCTTTCACTTCTTTTCTTATTTCTCCCCTCTTTCTTTTAAGGCCTATTCCTATTCCTTTAGTACCGGCTGACGTGTACACATTTCGGAAGCCTACAAATAATGGAAGAAGGAAAGGCTTACCTTGTAGCCTGGAAGGAGTTTTTAGAATGAGAGTAATAAAAAGCTTGCTGGAAATCTGGATCGGCAATTGCATCAGGGTACTCGTTGAACAATCCCCAACGGTAATGGCCCCATTCATGGACAAGCAATCTTCCTGCAGAAGAAAAAAGTGATATTGGTTGATAAAGTTGATATTGTTTGGTTGTTTTTTCTGTCGACTTTTAATATCAGAATAAATCTATAGCGTCACGAACGTCCGTCTCAGTTTTTTTTTTTTTTGACAAATAAGTCAAAGGGGAAACGTGAATTAACACATTCCGTTCACGCATACTTGCCGAAACAAACCATTTATATATTGGTACTGAAAGTGCAGTTTGACGAGGTTGGGGAGGGGGGTCTAAAGAAAGGAGAAATTGTCAATGAACTTGTCGGTACAAAATTGCAACTAAAGAGATTGACCGTTAAATTTAGAGGACTGAAATTCCACAAGCATTAGGATAATTTTTCTCTATAATGATAAAAATCGTATCTCAATTACACCCTGAGTCTACAAGCTAAGAATTTTAAATATTAAGGGCACAGTAGTACATTACATGATTCGGAACATTTAAGAGCTAAGCTATCCTCTGCATTCCTTTAGCATATATCCTAGCTTAAAACTTTACTCCCAATTGTGCTTAACTATATCACTCTCTACCCTCCGTTCTAGGAACCCTACCGACATCAAGACTTTACTTCGAAACCCAAAGGTTACCTGTATTTCCGTGGTAGAGTTCTCTGTGGTCATACACTAAAAATTCTGGAGAGAAATGGATGTACGCTGCTTGTTTTCCACAACCTTCAAAGTGCTTGCAATGGGGTATCGACGGTATGGCCGAACCGGTGAAAAATCTGGGATTCGCTTGAGCAACAATGACGTCAGAATTTTCGAAGGTGAAGTTGCCAGGGGGTACGTAGCTATCTTCGTCGCTCCACGTCTGTGGCAGCAAGATGGTCACATGTCGAAAGAAAATTCTCTTTTTGGTCGCTTGGTACAGATACGGGGACGCGTCAATGAACATTCGCTGATAGAAAGTAATTTTGAAAAATCATATTAAATTATCAGATAACTATGTATTATATTATGAAAATATTTTTAAAGGAGACACGATCCCTGAGATTTTACCCTGACATAGAAACACCCTCTGTGAAATATCGTAGCAAATCTACTTTTCCCAGAATTGCAATGAATTTTAGATATTATATTTTTTACCGATATTGTGTAGGCTGCTGTTTTCCTCCTTTACAAAACGCCGACTCAGTGTAAAGCATATAGTGTTCGTCATGGTTGTTCAATGTAGATTCAGCTTGAAGCATCAGAAACTGGAGAAATTATTTGGTAACAATGAGTAGCATCTGCAATTATGAAGTTATTGCTAATGATATTCAGTCTTTCTTATTTTCGTTCAGACTGAAGGGTGTATAATGTCGTTCTGTCCGATTAATGAGGCGTAATCATCCCTTATTGTGGTGCGGCGGGTCTTGTATTTTTTAGGTCACCAATATCGAGGTTGCGTTTAAACTTTCAAACAGCGAAAGGCGGATCATCTCATTTTGTCCTTCCATACGTTGGTGGTGCTAACAAAAGACTAAAATTGTCACAAATATCTAAACGCAATACGAAACTGAACATTTTACGTAGATTGTAAAAATGTATACCGTCCTAAGTGACAATGGCCGCGATTTAATTTTTCTGTCAGGGTATTGTTTGATTGTGATTAGGTGATGCAAACTGACCGTTGTTCTAAATTTGAAAACAATCTGTATTTAGTCACCGACGATTATTGCAATAGGTCTGGAAGGGTCACAAGATTAGAGGTTTCACTTTGAGGGTAAAATCAAGTTGATAACGAGTTTTTCAACTCTATTTCTTTCTCTGCAAGAGCTTTCCTTGAAAAAAAAAAGGTGTCCAAATGCTGCAAAGTTTCATTTAATTGACTGAAATCAATACAAGATTTGTTACAAAACAATAACAATATCTGAAGTCAAATAGGCATTGCTAGGGCGTTTATACTTCAACGCACACAATGATCAATTCCCAATGGCACCAAGCGACACAATTAACAAAAATAAATGAAGATGTACATGATCATCTTTTGGTCTTAACAAGTTGTAACTAGTCACCTCCACCATTCTTCAACAACCTCACTCGACCTTACCCCCACAGGAGCCCACCGCGGTCTCAACATCCACCAAAAAGTCAATTTCTACCATTTTGTTACCTTAATTTCGTCGATCAGTTTGTGATCTTCGGGTACGTCCTCGTGTATAGCAATCACGACGTCTTGGTAGCCGTTATTGACTAGTTTTACGGAGTACGGCCTCGTCAGGGTCGATCCCCTCTGTAGCAGACAGGACGTGTAAATTAAAAGTGATACCACCAGCCTAAAAGGGGTGCCTTTTTGCAATCCCATCGTGCACCGATTGCCTTTGCTGATTCCAGAGAATGCTCCAGTGAGTGTCAGTAGACCCTCTCGGTGGCAGTGTGAAAATCAAACATGAATGTAACATCTCTTATATAGCATGGGTTTGTGTTTGTTGTTCTCTGGTTGTGTACAGAGACTCAAACTTGTAAACGTATGACTGTTAAAGCTACAGTATATTCAGGGTTTGGGGTCCTTCTTTTTACTAAAATTACATCTTGTTGTTCGTCCACCGTGTTAGGTTGGACTGAATGACTCCATAATTCTTCAGCACCATTGCGTTAATCTTTCCAATTAATTGTGATCTTCCTGTGACAAATTCCGTCAAAGGTCACCAATGTTTGCCTGAACTCTGCAGGTAAGCCTCGATGACTTTTGACCAACAATATTCCATGGTCGACCTAGTGGAAAATATAACACACACAAAGTCATACGCGTGGATATTTCTATGGGACGTCAACGTAAGGAAATAAAAACGAAATAAAGTTTTGTGTACTGTTCACTGACAGAATTTATCATTGGTAGATAATTTTTTACCACACACCTGTAAAGGAGATATACATATACTCGATTTAGAGGAGGTAAGTGGAAAAAAAAACTAACTTCTGTAAGCTTGTATGTTCACCTATCTACTCCCTGTCTATCCTACTTTAAAGGAAATGTAAAACATAATTGTGCCACAGAAACTTCATGATAAAGCTTTCCTTCAAAAAAAAAAACAAAAACAAAAACTACAACATACTCATTCCCTCATGCATATTACATATTATCACCTCAGAGGGAATATGAGGCACACTACTAAATCGATACCTGTTACCGCAGTAACCTTAATATCTAATATAGTTGTTTGAGGCCTCTGTTCAACGGATTGTGAACACCTGATTATTAATTCTTTCTGCATTGTGGGCAGAATGAATGCAAAAACTCTAGAGGACGCAGATCAGGTTTGACAGTTGACCATACCCCACACCGCCTTTGATGTTGTGGGATCTTTGTGTGTGTTGTAGACGAACATTTACAGAATGTGTGTGTTTTTTTTTTCTTCTTTGACATAACTGGTACCTTTGAACGATAGCATATAAAGGTAGCGGTATAAATGTTTATTTGGTCTATTCTCATCTTTCAGAAGAAGAGTACCGGTATTAGAAACTTTTGATGCAACGCATAAAATGAAAGTGGCAATGCAATGCCACATTATAAATTTCAATGTGATGGGTAGTAAAAAACGTTAGAATTTATTAAAAAAAAAAAAACATGTTTGTGCTTAAATAAGAATCGACTAACCTAAGTCGTAAAATTAGAAAATGATGTAGGTTTCTTTTACCAACGACCAACGACAACACTTTTAAACTGTTGTAATTTTAATTTTTTTTTTTACATTTTGTCGTTGGCTATTGAATAAGGAAAGACAAAATAATGATTCAGCGATGTCAGTATCGGGTAAATGTTACATTTATAAACATTTCCTTAATGCCATGTGTACAAAATCTTTGATTATGATAGAAAGTTTTTTTTTTTTTGTTAAAAGACAAACCTCACCTAATTCCAAACAAATAAAGGTGACGAGGTAAGGTGGGAATTAGACAGTAACATACGAAGATCAAGTTGAAATATAATCCTACTACCCTAAATCCACCAGGACAATTACTTGCAGTTGAAGACTGCCAGTTTACGCAGGTCTGTACACTGCCAATTAGATCGCTCAAAAAAGTACCGTAATTCCACCTTCTGGTCTTTTGGAGTTTGCGGCTTATGACATAAGCATGTCGCTTCACTAATCAAACAAAATCAAGATTCTGACAGCTGTCATAACTTGAAATTTTGACACGATCAAGTGATTCAATCGAGGTTAAGTTTGGTCCTTCAACTGAAGATCGAGGAACTTGAAGATTTTAATGACAGTGTATGGTACTGAGAAGTTTCGTAAGATGAATATATTTTTTTTATAAAAAAAATCGAGTGGAAATATTGATTGACTTAACTTTGACATTACGTTCATACTCGCTCATCTGTGAATTTTCCAGTTTTAAAGAATTAAATACGGTTGACAGGTATCACGGTGTTTTGAAATTCGGAATACAAGGTATAGCCGCAGGATCCGTTCAACAATAATTTGACTATTATCTTCTCACTTTGGTTTGACAAAGTAAAATTCGATAACACTTTGTACGCTGCTATAAGTTCGAAGAACTGTGGAACAATTAAAAGGTTTATATCAATTAAGATCATATTCTTTTCAATTGTACAGGTATCATGGTGTTTTGAAATTTGGAATTTACCGTGGATAAAGGATCTGTTTAACAAAACTTTGACTATTACGTTCTCACTTTGTTTTGGTGAAGTTAAACTCGATAACATTTTTAACACCACTTTAGGTGTGAGGAACTATATGGACCATTGAATATAACAAAAATACTCTACTCTTTGCTTCGTTGGTCTTTCCATGAATATAAAGTATTTCGCAATTGAGCAAAGTAATCTTTGTGTCTCATCAAAACTAGAGTAACTTAGTAACAAAAAAATTAGGTTCAGAGAAACTTTATTTATTATTAAAATACTGTAGGCTAATTTTAAATTAGTTACTGAATACGAACAAGTAACATCTCTTAATTGCATAAAATGTCCTCTGAACATTAACGACGTCAAAAATATCAAATCAAATCAAATCATATCAAATCAAGACCTTCGTTGAACCAAAGATCAAAAGTCATTTTATCTGATACCACCCGGTTTTTCATATTATTACGTTATTTAAAACAAATTGCATTCTTTTGACGTCATATCCCCACTCTTTATATGCACACTGACAACGAAGAAAAATAAAAAGAGAAACGTTTTCATTTTCAAACTCAATGATAATTATTAGTTTTGAATAAAATCTTATTTAAATGTGTGGTGACAGATAGGCCTACTCTAAGTTAATATGTAAGTAGGTGTCCAATTACACACATTATAATTTCGGTGAACAAAACTTCAAAAAAAAAAAACATTTTCTCGAAATCTTGAAAGCCTTTAGTCTGGAGTTATCTCTCCAGTTAAACGGATATTGCTAAGATAATATTTGATAGGTTATGGTCCATCAATACGGTATATATTTGTGACATGTCAATTCCTTTTGCAGCAACAGAAACTGATATACGGTGAGCTGCATAAGGGTGGGTTAATTCTTTCACATCTTCTAAAACATCTTCCTGTACTTACTTATTTTACAGGTTGAGACCATAATGCTAAATTGGGAAGATGATTTAAGTCTTGGCTAAGGGCGTGTTATGAACGAGGGCAGCATGTGGAAGGGTATATCCCCTTCCACGGTGTGGAGAGCTTTACAAAAATGACATTGATAAGAGAAGGATTAAATGATAATCAACTAGAAATGCAGAAACATTTCAAAGGTGTAACAACCAGTCATATTCGTTCGTCATGCACCAAACAATAAAATGTTTGATTATTTTAATACCTCGGGGAAAAATTTTAATATCTCTGAAAATGCCCTAATCGGCCCCTTGGAATCCGGCGCTGGCGCAAGACATATCGCCCCTAACGTTGACACGGGAGAACTTTTCCTAGTCAGCATGATCTGCATATATGAAAAACAACGTCACATGTTTAGTCTCATCGGAATAGGACATGTCTTTGAGATTCTATTTCGATTGCCTTAAGAACGTCGACGATTCTAAAAATTAGTTGACTTAAAAAGAATTTTGAACAACCAACAGCTGATTCTGTACTGAAAGTGTTTTGAAAGTCACTAGTCCTAATCCGAGTGAAAACAGACAGTAATTGTCTCATAGAGTTATCGTAACACAGTATGAGTATTTGAACTGTATAGCCTACGTTATATACTTTCATCACAAAGTTCAAGTGATCTTATTGCAATAATCTAAAACCGCAAGGTTAGAGGCGCTGACGACATGTATGGAAGAAAGTTCTCTCATATGCGACGACTGAGTTGAAGGTATACCGTAGAGAGGCACGATCGATGAAAATGTTAACATATTCCCCTAAACAGTAAATTAAGACAATCCTTTCCTGAATATATTGTCATCGTTTTTTAACCTAACACATTACATTGTCTGCAATATCTCCCTAGTAGGTTAACTACTTACAGTAGAATAGTAGTACAATAGTATTTCTACCTATACTTTCCAAGTGGATGTAATTAATTACACATGGTGTATTTACACTGGTGGCTTTGAAAACAGTACTGCAACATGGATGCTACTTGTGACATGATCTTTGTGATGGCATGCTGTGTTTGTGAATCATTATCGACTGTAAAATAAAAAAAGGCTCCAACCTATTAAAAAAATGTGTCATGTCAGACAGATATTGCACAGTCATTGAGTAACGGCGCTTATCAACTAAGCAAACGTCGGCACTGCGCTAAAAGTGGTAATGGTCTGTCTAGGCAGCCATAGGCTTATTCTTAAACAGCCGTGTGTAGCGATCTACTTTACCGCGTGTGTACCCGGATCCGAAAATTCATGGGCATCCGCCCAGATGGAATCGGATACGTTGAAACTCAGGGTGAGCTATTTTTGACGCTTAAGTATCCGCATCCTTGTCTGTACTTATGGAATCCCAGCTCATGGACGACTACCTGTACAACTAATCTTTTAACCCTCTAGTCAATGTCGAGACGTAATCCACCCCCCCCCCCTCCCTCCCGGCAGGTTTCACTCTTCTTTACATATTTTCCCGGATTTTGGTGTACGACATCAAGGGAGACGTGGCAAGGGTTCCTACCCCCTCCCATCAGAGTACCATACACGATCCGGAGCTCGTAACAAGTAGGCAATCCATGGAGTTGCAAATATCACCCATATTGTTTTGCATGGTCATTCATAGATCATTTCATGTACTCCCGGAGTGCGCTGAGCTGTACAATATTTTCATCAGTGATTCAGATCGGCCATTGCAGATAGAAGTGCTGGATATTCAAGTTACTAAGCCGTGATCTACAACGAGTATACATCGAACGGTACAAACATCTAGGCCTACATGTGAGTACACATATCCGTAGAAATCGAGTGTTTGTCAAAAGTATTCCTGGACATGTCTGCCCGTCAAAGTATACCTAAGATCCGCACGTGCCATCACTTTGGATGTTTTGAATGCCCTGAAAAGAGCGTTGTGCGTGCCCCAGTGTTATGTACCGTTACAGTGAGTAGACAACTCGAGTTCTTGTACAACTGTGTAATAGGCGTATACTTTACTTTATACGGTAAAAATATACTACTAACACATGTATAACGACATTACTACCAGACGTAATCTCTCAGCCCAAAACATGGTTGAAAAGGAGTAATTGACGTGTCACATTTATGAAAAAGGTAAAGGTGTAAAAGTCATGTTGACACCATGCTCTACCAGCCCCATGTGTTATGCGCTATAGTAATCGTGACCTTTGATTATGATCTATGACGTCATCGGTTGAGCGGTCACTACATCTCATACCCAGGCACCTACCCACCAAGTTGCGGAAAGTTTATAGACTTACCGTCTAGGAGAGATTGTGACATACTTCTTAAAGCATTTTCGCCGATTTGAGCTTTAATCATGTGACCTTTGACCTTTGAACTTTTGACGGCATCAATATTTTTAACAAAATGACTCGTTTTGTCTACTTTTCACATATTCGTTTTCATAACCGTTGATCTATGACGTCATTAGTCGAATGGACACTACACCTCATACCCGAGCACCTAGTGCCACCTACCCACCAAGTTAGAGGGTCATCCGACTTACCCTCTTGGAGGCCGGAGATCGTGACACACTTTCTGTTATACTCACACAGACAAACACAAACACACATTTGAACACCAATTCTCACCCCTAACCCTAGTGGGTAATTGAATACCATGAGGTACGCCCACTTAAGGACTACGGACCCACCGAGTTTCGGTTGAATACTACAAGGAGTGTAAGGTGGGCTACCATTTTAAGTGTCATTCCTGACGACTTAAACCGCTGAAGTGAGTACCCGTACAATATCTCCTCCCTGTACACCACGTATTGGGATGAGATAACAAGACGTGCCTCGATACCTAGAACCAAATTTCAAGACCAGACGTCTTCAATTCCTCTCTTATAGCGGATTACTACCCCGCAGCCTTCTATACCCACCCCACTTTTACCTTGAGAATGGTGAAGAAAAAAGTCCACTGCCCCACTGCTTCAATTAAGCTCTGGAATCCAGTGAGTGCTTTCTGATAACTTATACCTAAATGATAAACATTTTTCTCCCGAATCAAAGTTCATGTATAGTCACAAAAATAAAGTCTTAGAAAGTTCCCGCGAAGTCCTCTGCAGCACATTTGAAATACAAGAGCAAGCAATGAAGCAAGACTGAAGTCTCTTTCAGATATAGAAATTCAGAAGTATCTCTGATAAATGACTTTTCAATTCCAGATAATTTTACAATCAAAGGTGTGTAAATGTTCATTGAAGGAACTTATGTGTATATGATGCGTAATCCTAATAATTATGTTTCATTGGGCATCATTTACTTTGAAGCTACCTCAATTTAACTTCCTATTAATTCACAGACCCACCACGTATAATATGAGACAAGGGAATCTGACTGACACCGTTCCATTGTTTTCATTTCTGGAAAGTGGTTACTAAATTGGCTAAATCCCTATTCTCGGATAGTTAGCTCTGATCAGTTCAATTTTCAAATAAGGTATGTTTAGTTTAGAGGAACTCCGTACATTTAACATCACGATGCACGTGCGAGATGTAATTGGATGGTGTACTGAGGGGAGCTCATGTCGTGTCGGGGAGGAACTGTGCTTTCTTTTCCTGTACGTTTACAGGTAGTATACCAAGGCTTTAGTCTAAAGTGCATACAGTATCACAGGGAGGATACGAGCGAAATACCAATTCAACACCATATTGGTTATTCGTAACAAATCCTCACGGTTTGTCCGTTCGTGAACTCTTGGCCTTAATCTCGAATTTGTCATCAGTGTTACCGGTCACTCCTTGAAGTCCACTACACCTTGAAAAACAAAATAAGATCCCGTGAAAAATTTTTGTAACAGAAAAATGGTTAAACCTTGATTTCAGTACTACGTACGTAATGCCCACAATACTCACTGCAGCAATCCAGCACATGGTGGGGCTATTAATTGCACCATTCAGATAATTTGTGGGAAAATAAGTAGGTTTCAGGTGGTTAATCCTGCCATATGATTTCAAATTCTTCCAACGTAACGACAAAAAGGGTAAAATACGATAATGTAGTGGTTAACAGTTGTCATTCCGGCATATTTTTGACGTACACCACGGGCCCTTAAAGGCTGTAATGCATCACCCCAGACAGTTTCAATTCTACCAACCACCTACCTCTATAGTCCCTCCCTCAACCTGTCTTACATTCCTCCACATGTGTAATCAAAACAATGGATCCCTGTGTACGCTGTGTACTACGAGCTGCTCTGCATCTTTCGAGTTTTCTGGCAATCTAAGAGTACTGTAACTTAGAACCAGTTGAGAATTTTCCTTTCAGGGAGGTAAAAATATAGCTTAGGGTGATGCAATACAGCCTTTAAAGTTAGTTTATCATAAGATTAATGTTAATATAATGATCCCAATTGGTCACGTTAAAACAAATTTTTGTTCTGCTTCAATAAATGCGTTTTCATAAATGCTACTCCACATTGACAATTGGAGATAATTTTGAAGGATTTCATTCAATGAGTGGCAACACCGGTTTCCATCTGTTAGCCAGAAGAGTGGTTATTCACCAAAGACTAGTAGTAATATATATTATTACATGCTACCGTGTTCACTGGGGAACTTTCCACAATGGTCTCCTACAAATTAACTTATTTTAATCGTCGAGGGCGTGCTGAGCCTATTCGTTACCTTTTTGCTCTAGCTGAGGTACCTTTTACGGACCACAGAATTGACGAAAAGGAGGAATGGCCAAGTGTCAAAGGCGGTAGGATTTTTTTTATTTATAGTACAGTATTTTGTGATAGTGATATACGTAGCCTACACGTTAGGCTACAGTACAGTATGTTACTGTAGACGCCAATGTTAGGCAAACTAACTGACTGTGTTACTGGTAGTGTTAGTGCTTACATGTACTTTTTTTCTGTACTTTGCGTGGTGCTGTAGGTACCACGAACGTTATGTGAAATGATATGCAGTACAGTACGCTGTCTTTCAGTTAAAAGTTAGGAGTACTTTAGGTTAAAGTAAAATAGGCTCTAATCTACTTAGCTAGTATAAACTGTACTGCTGTAGTGTAGTACAGTAGGCCTTCTGTAGGCTAGGCCTACAGTAGCTAATATATATAGGCATACATTAATGAGGCTTGAGTTTAGAATCCATCACCACATGCACGCAATAGACAATGATATGCTTGAATGAGCACTTGTGGTACTGCTAGCAATGGCGTATTATACTGGGTTAGCGTACACTATTGTTTGGTTGCACTCACAGGTCGGCCTAGCGTTAAGTATACACCATTACCTACCCCTACATACAGTACAGCTTAAAAGTAAGCATGAATTTTAGAATGCGTGCTAGTCCCATAATCTGCTTGGAGCGTGATCAGAATGCATTCAGTGGTTTAAACAATTGATGCCTACCGTGTTTCCCGCAGACATGATGAATGGGCAATTACGCAGATCGCTTTCTCCATTGTGCATCGTAAACAGGATGCACGCAACAGTCAGTACCATAAGTGAATCAAGCACGTACACTTTTGTTTACGTAATTACGTTTGTTAAAATGCCTTTTTTTCACATCTACACACAAACATGGCCTGACTACCTACCGTAGTTTGTCTTGACTCTGAAGCAGCATTCTAATCCAAAAACCAGCCAAAAAGTTGTGCATTAAGTGACATCGGAGTACTGGACCACTTTTTATTGTGAAATGAAAGCAATTTAGTGGCTTGCAATTCACTTTTTAAATGACCATTGTGAGACAAACAGTCTTGTCACTTCTTGTTAACGTACTGAGGGGTGTTAGAATAGGCCAATAAGTTATACTTACTGCAGGCAAACATCACACCTTTAGAGAAATAGGCCTACTGTAGCCTACACATTAACATTACTTCTGATACTATGCTATGGTATCACTTGTTTCAAAGTAACGTCGGTCTTCTGAACTGCACGTACTTGTGCAGTATGCACTTAGCCATAAGCTATGAGAGATGACAAGGCCTTTATTACTTTTAATCAGTGATTTAAATCAAATAAGTTAATTTAAATCAAATATTTAAATCGATTTAAGTCATGAGAACAATGAAAATCATGATTTTAATCTCGATTTTATTCGGCTTGATTTATATCAAACAACCCTGCTGTGCACTATGCTTGTAACCATTGTAACATTGGTAAGCATTGGTTGACTAAAGCACAGTATCCCAAGGTTGCTGTTAGAGCAACAATGTTAATGTACCAATTTCAGCAGTTGATGTGCTGTGCCGTACTACACATGAATAGCGCAGACTGTTGGCCTGATCATTGATCTAAGAGTTACGTAACATAGCTTTGGAGAAAGGCAAAGCATTTCTCCCTTTTACATTTTTTTGGCCTTTTGTTTGAGATTGTGCTGTTAGTCAAGTGTCTTCCTTTGGTTTCAGACTATGCTCTTATCCAAGTGTCTTCCTTTTGTTTCATATGAAGCTCTTTGTCAAGAGCCTTCCTTTTGTTCCATATTATGCTCTTAGTCAAGTGTCTTCCTTTGGTTTCTTATTAAGCTCTTATTCAAGTGTCTTCCTTTTGTTTCAGACTATGCTCTCATCCAAGTGTCTTCCTTTTGTTTCATATTAAGCTCTTAGTCAAGTGCCTTCCTTTTGTTTCAGATTATGCTCTTAATCAAGTGCCTTTATTTTGTTTCTTATTATACTCTTAGTCGAGTGTCTTCCTTTTGTTTCAGATTATGCTCTTAGTCAAGTGCCTGTACTGGAAGTTGATGGTGTTGTCTATCAGCAGAGCAAATCGATATTTCGTTTCTTGGGAAGGGAATTTGGTAAGTTTGCACTACCTGTACTGTACAGTACAGTACTGTACCTTATGTAGGTCTACTGTACACCAATATTCAAGTGATATTTCCTGTTTGTTTGTTTGTATCATCTTTACAAATCATGACTGCCATAGTGCCATTGATTTTTAAAATGCTTATTGAAAAAATGTTCAGCACAGCAGGTTTACTGTACTTAGCAGTCAACATGATAACCAGCAACTTTAACAATCACTGTTTGATTTTCAGTATCTGGAAACTGTAGTCATGTCAACAATAGGAAGAATGATCCTGGGGGATGGAGGACATATGCCTCTCATGAAAATGGGTGGAAGAGATGTAGTACAACCAACCCTCCCCCATAAATCTCTAGACCAATTATATAATTTCCATGACTATATTTGCACATGTATCGCCATGCATTGATATTGTAATATTGTACAGTACTGTAGCTCTATTTGGATCTCTGGTCATACTATTCTAAAATTTTTTTATGCCATGTGTTTGTGTTGCTGCTATGCTATTCTGCATTTTTTGCATATAAGGCACCTTAAGCTGTACTTTTGCAAAATATGGCAGGAAACCCCCCACTCTTAGACCCCCCTCTGTATCCAATGACTGGGGTCATGCTTCCCTCATTCTGCATCTTCTCCCCCCCCCTCCTCCGGCTCCTCATTGCCAAAATGGAATCACCACCGATGGTCAAAGAATTAAAGTTGCCTTCCTTTTATGATAACATTACCCATACAAGGTACCTGCATGTTTTATACTTTATCTGTTAAGACCTGAATAATACCTGCTCACTGTTTTCATTAGAGGTTTTTTTGGTCATGTCAGTGCACCGCAAATTGCAGTACAGTATTCCCTCATTTGCCTTGTCATTAGAGTTACTGTATTCTTGGTGTACAGTTTGTAATTTGTTCTGGTGTGTCAATGCGTGTAAAGTGCTGTATGCAGCAATATGTATACTGTACAGTGTGAATGATGCTCCACACACTGTAGTTTACATTTGTTGCACACACAGTATGAAGTAACCATACATCCCAACAAATCAGTTGTGTGCCATTTGGCCTGGCCTGCCAATGACTGGAGTAGAAAATTCACTACACTAAAAGTATACCCATTTGTGTGATTGTACTTGTGGGGTCCCAAGAAAAACATAGTTCATATTTAAAAATTACAACTTATAAATTACAAATTATAAACAGCCTACTCTCAAATTGAAGTGAGCCAGTCATTGCCTTTGTAGGCCTATTGTCAGTCTAATGTTGGCCTCAGTTATAGCAGACTTAGTTATAGGAGGAAACTGTCCTGTTCACACAACGGTATCACCCACAGTGCAGTACTATAGTTCCAGAATTGTCCGCACCAAAGTTTAACGCTTGCAGTGCTGTAGTGCCCCAGGTGTCCTCACCAAAGGGTAACACTTGCAGACTGAAGTGCCCCAAGTGTCCTCACCAAAGGGAAACACTTATACTGCAGTGCCAATAGTGTCATCACCCCAATGGTAGCTCTTACAGATCTGTAGTGCCATGAGTGTTCACATCCAAGGGTAACACTTACAGTACTGTAGTGCCACAAGTGTCCTCACCAAAGGGTAACACCTACAGTATACTGTAGTGCCACAAGTGTCCTCACCCAAGGGTATCACTTACGGTACAATACTGCTCTGAGTGCCCTCAAATGGAGCAAGGTCTGCAACCATGTTGCTGCTTTGCACTGTACAAAAGGTTTTGTACATGCTTGCATAAGATTGTAATGCACATTGGATATGGCTAGGGCATTTAAATAAATATATTGTTGTGCACTGAGCAAAGTGATGCAACAGTGCATTTTAATTATCAAACTAAAATGGACATTGTTGCTCTCCAGGTTTCGAAGGCTCGTCCTCTTTGGAACAACTTTTGGTTGATTCCATCATCGAAACGCTTGGAGAGTTGGAGAATGAAGGTCGCAAAGCCAACCGTGAAAAAAATCCAGAAAAGAAGGTCAGTGACAACTTTTTTAATTATGAAGAATCAATTTCTCATTCATTTATACTGTAACCATTTCCTGATTGGCAGCATCCAATCTTATAGACCCCTAACTAAAGGTCTCACACTGAGGATTGGACTTCTTGATTTCTTGTTGTATGCAGCCACATTTTAGTGTACATATGCCAATGTATCATACTGTAGAACTTAATTGCAGCATATTATAGGGATGGAATAATCCACAGGCACACAGCACTGTATAAACTTTGTAGGCTTGAGAAGGTTTGAAGAACAACCTGTTTTCACAATTTTCCACACAATTTTCACCGTATATATATTATCATATGTAATGCTTTCATTTGCCAACTGCACTTCTCATTGTTGAAAAGTAGGAGAAGTTGCTGCAAAACTACTGTGAAGTTGTTCTTCGTCACATCTTTGGTTTTCTTGAAACTATTCTCATCAAAAATGGAGGAGGAGATGGGTTCTTGGTTGGCAAAAAGGTGAGTTTGTCAGAATGTTTTTATCTATGGGTCTCCATCTGGAAAATCCATCTTGGCTTAACAAGACAATTCAGATATATCACCTATGTGCAGTTCTCCTTCATGGTGCTTGCTTACCTGCTCCCATGTAACGTTTGTACAATAAATTGACATGTCTGAGCGGGAAGTTTACCATTACATTATAAACGTATCGTGCATTTGGCCATTCCAGATTGTGGTGGAAATGGTTTTGAAGTTGATTTAAAGTTTGATATCCAAGTACTCTGGTGAACTTTCATTCTCACACAAGTCTGACAGATTGCTCTCATATATATTAACATTACTGTAGTATCAAGATCTACTGATGTCAGTGTATTGTGACTGCAAAGTTCTTGACAAGATACTACTCGGAGCTGTGTTGCAGGAATATTATTCTGTCAGTTCAATGTGTTGAAGTACATAAGTTGGCTTTTGTGGACTTATACTGACATGACATTGCTTGGATGTAACTTCTGAGGTTTTCTATTCATCTCTCACCTCTTACCTCTTTTTGCCCTCCTCTTTCATCTTGACAGCTGCAAATTTTAAATGCGATTAAACTAGGTCAATGATGTGAGTCAGATGAAACTGAATTACATACCTGTCCCCAACAATCCTTTCCCCTTCCCCCCCCACTCGATCCACCAACATTTATATACTATGGTTTACATACCATATGTCTCACAAATCAAATCTAAGATCACCTTAGAGTGAGCAGTTGCTACCCATTGTCATAAGGACAGCAACCAGACAATAATGAGTCATATTCATTATCATACTCCAGTGCACATGTCTCCCGTCCTCCCAGAACCTGTGTACAGGCTGCGTGCTCAAGTGTGTGGGATATGCAGGTTGCATAATTAGTGACAATCTGAAGTTTTGGAAACCTAAGATGATCTTAGTTCAGATTTGTGCGGCTTCCCTATAAAGGGAACGGGCAAAAACATCATTTTGTAATGATTGTTTTACATAGTATGCTATTGATATATCATAGTGCTACCAGTTATGCTAACAGAGAGACTAATTATTTGTTTCTTATCATTAGATGACCATCGCTGACATCATGTTCTTCACTCATGTACATGACTACTTGGGCTTCATTCCGGATGCAAAGCTGACAGAGCCCAAACTCCTGCTTCTGTATGAGAGAATCAAGAAAATGCCGCAGATAGAGAAATGGCTGGGAAGTAGACCCACAACAAAGTTCTAATCCTGATCAATTCTGGATCATTTGTTTTACTTTGGCTTATCTATGACTACGCAATAGGAAAATATTTAGAACTGTGAAGGATACTAGTGTTACTGTATATGCAGTAGATTTACTCTGTGCCTAGTTTGCTTTTTGGGTGATCAATATTATAGTAGGATGTACTGTCATTCCTTCGTTTTCAAAAGTGCACCAAAGGACTGGCAATAGTTCTTGCAGATGTAAAGAAAAAAATATGTAAACTACCGTACCTCGTTCTTTGTTTCCGAAAATAAGTAAAACATTGCTCAATTAAGAAATGAGTTTTCATAACAGTTTTGTTGTCAAAGTCTTGTATAAAGTTTACCACAGGACACAGTCACTTCAAGGTTTTAGCTGGGAAATCAGTTTTCTATCTATGATAATTAACACTCTAATCGGTGAAATTTCTTCTGAAAGAACATGGTGTAACAATCGGTTGTCGTCTAATGGAAGAAGAAGATGGAAAGTAAACTGTACAGGCTTTATTCTTTCATCAAACAACACATACTACTTTAAACGGCCTCTTTTTGAGTACGTCATTGCTCAGGTCATGGCTGCTACAGAATTCATGGAGATTTTGATATCCATATAATTCTTGTGTTTTTATTATAACAATAATGATTCTGGGGAGGAATTTTTTCGTCACTTAAACATATTTTTATATTTTTGTACAGATGATCTGTTATCCAAATCAAGGGCTTTCAATTAGCTGTATTCTCCAGCTTGTGTAGAAGCTGACCTTTCCTTTAAAGTATATTGGAAAACAAAGTAATTTAGATTTTACTCTTTTTTTTGGAGCATCTTTTGGATTTTGCAGCAGAAAATGCTTTGAAATTTCCTTGTATGCAGTACATGTAGACATACATATAGTTGAATAAAACACTTGCATGTTAGCAAAATGAGATGAGATATCAGATAAATTACTTTCTGACAACAAGTCTCTTTTTTTTAAAGAATGATAGAGCTGAATTTGCCAAAAAATTGTCGTGCTGCAGTATGTAAGAAGAGATAAGTATGCTAAAGTTTTGTAGTGTTGGTGAGCTATATATTTGAGGTGCAAACAAATTATCGGTTGAAACAGGGTGATATTAGACAAACCTGAAATAACTAAAAATGAGAAAAATTGTGTCATAATTTGTAAAGTGATCAAGTGTTGATACAGAAGACTAGTGGTGTTCTCAGATCAATGCTACAATGTGTTGTACAGCTTTAACAGTAGAATATGGAAGAACATGATTGACTAATAAAAGTGACTGGAAAACAAGTCTAACACACTCAAGCGATTTCGTTGGCTGCTAAGTTTGAATTCAAGGTAATTCAACTGAAAAAAAATTGTTTCTTTACGTCTTTCAAATTTTCGCGCTCGTTCTTGAGGCTTAGTACTGTGCAAAAAGGGTGTTTCCTTCTTAGGCTGGAGATTTAAGGAAGCCAATTTTTATGATTACCTATGAGGGTAACATTGCATAGCTAGCGTTGCCATGTAAGCCTACCTGAAAGGAGCAGTACATATTTTGAATTGTGCGTTACTGTACTAATCTTGAGGGTCACATGGAAAACCGACTGGGCAGCATGAGTACCTGTACTGCTCTGCCTGTCTTCAGTCATTGGACCAGAAATATTGACAATAATGTTCCACTCCTACAAATACCCGCGAAATAATGATTCAGTAAATGGTGATCACATCACTTAACTAAGGATTTCCTGTGAGTAGTTACTAATTTTCGTATGTAATCAAACCAGTGTTTATCAATCTGTTCAAGTATAGTCTATATATATATTTTTTTATTTCATGCGATGGTGTTGGTGCTATCAATGTCACATTGCGATGCTAACATCAATAAAAGACAGCAATGATCAGAAAACTGTCGTTTTTGCTTCTGAATATCTTCAAACAGTTAGGATGGTGTAATAGAGTAAAACATTACATTCATTTGAACGAACATTGGTAGAGGTAGCTACAGAGGTGTATCAGTTATTGAATAATGAACATCTTTTTTTTTTTGAAGTGATTACTTCGTATCGCTATGGTCTCACTGAATCCCGCCCGGGTTGTGGTATTTCTAAAGGCCAGGTCATATATCAACCATTCAATACCAGATTTAACCTTTAATGAAAATCACAGCATTTGAATTTTCGTTTACATCGATGGATGCACAATATCAATTCGAAAATCATCAGTCTCCAATATACAAAGACGACCGCAATGGGAAGAAAAATTGACGGTTTTCTCTTTCGAATAGCTTTTACGGTCAATCCATTTGCATATGAATAGCTGAACGTTGAACAATTCCATCGCGAATGTTACGCGACTTTGCACAAAACAGGAAACCGTATACAAACGTCGAAGGCATGGGTTAAGACGAGGATGTGTTTGTACAGTATGGGGTAGCGGAGGGGTGGGGGTTCTTTTAATTGTCCGTCCACAGCTTTCCAGATCTTCACCAAATCCCCATTCATGTTATTCTCATCTGATGGTCCAGCCCCGCCCCCCCCCCCCCCTTATTTACCGACTTGTAACTTTCCTAGTCATTACTCCTCGTCTCATTTTGGAGGTTTGATGCTGACATTGCGTCGATCAACCAAGCCCACATTGAACCATTCCGCTGGCTCATTACACAGGAACCGAGCTACTGAAGTACGTATGTGTTAATTATTTATTCGGGATATATATCACCTTCAAATTAAAGGGAAATAGGGCGTTTAGAATACACCAACATGATATGAAAAGGAAATAGCGTATGGTCATTGTTAAACCATCAAGTCTCATCAATAAACACCTGCCAAAGCTTCATCTCCTCAAAACATTATGCATGTGATGAGTAACGGAAGATGCATCATTTGAATTTTGAAAAGTTTGGGTGAACAAATTAGTTTCGAGCAACAAATAAGTGAGTTTCTATTTGTGAGAAATTTATTTCTTGAAAAGAAAGGCTACTGTCCTTCCATATCTTGAATAATCTATCACTCTACGACCACAAACATTGGTTTCAATAGTGTGGATGTTTTCTGTGAAACAAACGCCCTATTTCCCTTTAAGTCGTCCTTACCGAGATGATAATGTCCCACATTCTTAGTAATTGTTCCATTAGGGTAAATTTGCGACTCTCTGACTCGTCTCACCACTTAACATAATGAGAGACCTAAACTTTAATGACTCGGACAGAATGACTCGTGGAATGACGTGGTTTGAAGCAAATGGCTATCTATGATTTTCAGGGCAGGCCTAATCGACTTTGGCTGCAGACATGTCGGCAGCCCGTTGCTACGACACGCGTAATGTTCACAAACATTGTTCAAAGCAAACAATTTTCAGCAAGAATGTACCAACTGTGTCTCTTCGTAAGTACCGCGTGTTTGTTTATATCATTTCTTCATTTATACGTCTATTAGCCTACCTTTACAAACCGTACTTGTTTACACTTTCATCGTAACCTGTAGACATTCTTCCGGAGGCAAATATCCTGCTTGGCTCTGCTGTCTTTTTCGACTAATGTCTTTCGGGTAGCACATTATTATGCTTAATCGCAAGGGACAGTGTAGGGGAAACGACAGTGTTGCCTGACAAATGAAGTGTCTCAATTTCCAGCTCATAAAAGATTTGAAGTTGTTTACTTAATTTGAAAGAGTGACTCGAAGACACTAACTTCTGATTTAGTTTGGAGTTGACATTTTATCTCCCTAAAGTAAACCAATTTTAGATGCATTTTTTTTTGGTTTAAATTCAAATAATCTGCTCTAAAATTTGCCTGAAAATGGTAGATTATTTCAAATTGGGGGTTCCCCTCCCCATTCCCGTACGCCTATGTATATACCTGATAACTGTCATTTGTTGTTGTTGTTGTTGGAGAAATCAGGGTTTGACTGAGAAAATTCACCTCTAGTTGATTTTTCTTTCTAAATTGATGTCCACCAAATATAGAGACGTTGGGGAGGTGTTCGAATTTAGAAGAAACGATAATTATTGCGTTAATTACTGTTGAATGAGAACTCTTAATATTTGTCGGGTACAAAAAATAAACGTCCATATACAAGACAAGACAGCCTCCTCTATAATGTTGACCAATCACAGCTTCAGACTGAGATGACGTCATATGAATAAACATAACCGAATGTTTACGGTTCCCATGCTGTTCGTGCATTGCATTCGTGCTAAGTAAACAAGAGATCAGTGATAGTTGATGATAGATGCAGCACACGTAGGTTACGTATGAAACTGTTCAGCCTCACCTCCTCATACCTTGAAAAGGCGATAGTATTGAATATTCATATTTGATTAGATGAGTATGGATGTTACAGACTTTCGGAGTTCTTCACCGATTTTGTGCGAATTTGACTCGTTTCTCGAAATTGTCCACATGTTTTGAGATAATCTTGATCATATTTGTTAATTATAACTCATTGTACGAAACCGGTGGGGAATTGCAGTGAAATAAATTGTGCAAATAAACCCTGATTTACCCCTTTTTAGTGAGTTTGACCGACGTTAATCAGGATTGTTTCAAACGTAACTCAAAGCCGACAACATCGCTATGGATCATGTTAGGTCAAATAAGGCTAACATTTTTTCGGTGTCTTCGCTCACGTTGAAAGACATCATAAATTTAGATAACCTTATGGTTGAAATTCTAACTTAAGGCGCGTAACACTGACGAAATCTATCAACCTCTCAGACATTAAAAAGTTCCCCTGACCTGGTCAAGTAAAATTCTGCCTCCCCCGTGTTTGTTTGTTTTTTTTTCACTGACGCCCATGGACCAGGTCAATGTTTGGTGGTATATGATAGGTTGCTTACGTCAAAAGATTTGAGTTCAATTGCAATCGCGTGGCGGACGTGAAGGAGAGCCAAACACACACGCATTGTTTCTGTTGAGCATAATCGGTTTATGCCTCCATCCGACCATGTAGCGCCATGGTCCTCCCGATTCGGCATTGGCAACGATTTTGCTGTTAAAGGAGTTTTCCAGTGACAATTATTCAGTGGCACATAAAGGTGTTCTAAAATGAAAGATCCTTTTTCTCTCTGCGGACACTGCAAATCTCTCGTCCATAACCCAAGATATTGCTGAATGAAGAAAGACCGCTCTGGTCAAGAAGTATTTAAAGAGGTTCATCGAGTTGATATTGATTTGTTTTGTGAAAAGTTTAAAGGAACCCATTGCCTTATTCCTACGGTTCTTGAAAATGAGAGAATTTTTTTTATTTTATATGAACATGGGTTGCTATTCACTGACTAGCACCTTACTGTAAGAAGGGTCTACTCACAGACTTGAAATAAATGATTTTTATTGTCAATTACCCTATCATTGTTGCTTCAGTTTTGTGTTTCAGAATCTCAGTTTGACCATTTACAATTAACAGATGACCAATACTCAACAAGTGCAACAAAACAGCATGAAGTTTGGGAACAAAGTCAATGAGTCCCTTTAAAGCTAGAGTATGCGTTATATTCGCAATCACCTGGTCATCTTCCTTTGTTCTTCGCCAGTGTCTCATGGAAGAGAAAGTAAGGGAAAAGATCATCTGTCACAAAATTTGACAGAGAACTATCTACTTATCTTGAGAAATCTGAATGTGAAAATTGTCTCCACATTTCTGTTGGCCCTACAATATTCAGACTCTACAAGAAAGCATAGCAGTCAATCACCGTTACTTGAAATCAAACAGACCGATGGGAATAGATATGAATAATCATGTTGCAAAAATGGAGGTTGAACAATTTTTTTTTGTTTTGTTTTTGTAGTGGCTATAACAGATTCCGGGGACTTTGACTTTTACTGACAAAATTTCAAATACAATTCCAACCTTAAAAGGCCACCGCTACTGGCAAATAACTAAAACAAGTCTTTGTTGTTCTTCAAAATCGAAGTGTTTATCAACCTTGTAATTGAAAAAGAGTGAAACAGATACGGTGGATATACTGAAGGATGACTTTAAGCTGTTGTGGAAATTAAAAGTCAAATCTTTTAAACTCATAATGCTAAAGATAGTCAAGAATATACAGAAATACAAAGAACATCTCCAGTCTTTTATTGCGGCTGCCCGACGATACCAATTTCCCACAATGCAATGGTCCACTGAAAAAACGGAAAGATATATTCTTCCGAAATCCGTAACTTTCAAAGGTACGTAACATGAGATGTATGAGATATGGTTTTCACCAATAAAGACAGAAAAATTTCCCTCATTTTATATGAACTTTCTGTCCACTTCACTGGCAAAATCCCTCTTACGACAAGTTGTGGCATCAAAATAAGATGTAGAGGGCGGCATAATGTACTGTACAAGTAGGACTATCTCTCTGTCACTGGTCTTTCCTTTAACCACTTTTCGATTTGTGGCTTAGCTGCGATTCTTTCCTTGAGGGCTTTTAACTTCGGGTGTCCCTCCAGGTTGAAGTTGGGTAGGAATCTCCCAGTCAATATGTCGTTCATATAGTTAAAGAAAAAAATATCCGCCAAGGAAAGCTGTGAAGTGAGAAAAGAAAAATGTAGTTTAAAGGTAACGTATTGGTACACCAATTAATATTAGATAAAATATTGCATTTTTTGTATAACATTCTTCCGTATGTCGCCCAATTAAAGTCTATGATATAGCAGCGATCGGCATTGCCGAATGATTCGGTGCAGACGATTGCTCGGATTTTGTTATGGAGTTTTCGAAAATCCAGCAAATTTACAGACGTTTTGCTCAAACTCTCCCATGATTACTGTATATACACGAATATTTATACAGACGAGATCACTGTTTTGAAGGCACTTCAGTCGACTACTAAGTGTTCCGTTGCCAGCTCATGTACTAGTGTGCCACCTCTATCCACTATGGTCATTTTGTTGTATACTCAGGAACTTAGCTGGGTTCACATCTTAAGGGCGGTATGAAGTTAAAAAATCGCGACTGTTTCAAGTTTTTCCAACTTTATGCCGCGACCCCATCCCGATAGCTTCATACACTCAAAATACCTTCTTCAAGAGGGATGAAGAATTAAAAGGGGTGCAGTCCTCACAAAAGGAGTATTTTCAGGCAAGAAACAACCAAGAGAAAAAGCTTGGGAAAAGAGGGGGGGGGGTGAGTAATGGCAGAACTATCTAAGCTGAGCGCCACCATTGGTTGGCGGGGAGCGTATAAGGAATTTTTTTCAACCCCCAGATGGTAGGAAACGGCCCTCTCCGGGTGTACGTAAGCTGCAAGTATCCAGACTTAAAATAGGGATATCATGTCTGCAATTCCTCGATTCATGTGGGAAAAAAGTCAATCTATGAAAAATGATAATATATATCAAGGTGTTTGAGGTGGCATAAGAATCCTAATGAATTCCTCTTTTTCTATTTTTTCTTGTTGAGTATTTTACAAATCCTATTTTAATACATTGGTAAGTCGGTGCCTATACCTTTTCTCTTTTTTCTTTTTTTGGGGGGGGGGGGTGTTTCCTCGAATTATGTTTTTGACTAACGAGCGGGGTTACTATCTGAATGGAGCCCCACCATTGGTTGGCGGGAAATGTCTAATTTTTTTTTGTTTTTTGCTTTTCAAAACCCCTAAATGACAGGAAACGGCACTTCCCGGGTTTACTTGAATGTACACCCAGCCTTGCAATATGCATATCATGTCTGCAATTCCGGGACTCATGTGAAAAAGAAAATCAATCTATTACAAGTGGTATAGCATATCATGTTTTTTGACGTGGTACAAGGATTGTAATGAATTACGTATCTTCTCTTTTTTTTGTTTTGAGTACTTGAAAATCCTTGCGTTTTGCTGAACTCACCTGGCACATCGGTGCCTATAACTTTCATTTTTTGGGGGGGGGGGTGATTATTTCCCCGGCGAGTTATGTTTGTGACTAACGAGAGTGGTTACTATTCAGACTGGGAGCCACTATTGGTTGGCGTAAAACGTCCAAGAAAATTGGGCTTTCCAAACCCGCCAGATGGCAGGAAACGTCACTTTCTAGCTGGGTGTACTTGAGCTGGATGTACCCAGCCTTAAAGCAAGACCTTATGTTTGCAATTTCTCAATTAATGATAAAAACATTTTGTGGAAAAAGGTAATAAATGAGGGTTGATCTTTTCTAGAATATTTATGCTATCGTCATTTCCAGAAAATTAGATTAAAGAGCTTTTACTTTCTAACGATGTCAGTTCTTTTTTTTTTTTTTTGAGAAATTTTCAGCTGCCAGTTAACCTTGGATAAAATCTGGTGCAATATTTACATTTGTTGCGATCAATTTTTCCAGAGAAATTCTAACCGCAGTACAGGTCTGACAATTTCTGCTCTCTTACAATGATTTTTTTATCTCTTTGCTACAACAGTCGATCCCTTGGCATAATAAAGTGTAAAGGTAGTTCGTGCATTGATCACTTTGTAAATGTTAGCCAGGTTGATGAGGAAAAAATGTTATGAATTTTTGATATTTGGGGAACATATGAGGTTCATCCCCTTTTCAGAAAATTTCCACCTATAAGGTCACCGTCTAGATGCAATCTAGTGCTATATTTGCTGTCTTTTGAATATTTTGCCGTCCTAAAATGAGCTAGACTGAGATATGAAAAATTCCAACCGGTATTTCAGTTTTTCCGACTATCATCGCTTCTACAACTTAATATGAGAAATTCAAATATGAGAAATTCAAACTGGTATTTCAAATTTGTTGGGAAACTTTTCAATTACCAGGTAATATTAGCCACAATCGGGTGTAATAATAGGAATCTTTCTGTGTCAAAAAATGTGTTAGATTGGGATACGAAAAATTCAAACTGGTATTTCACAATTTCCGACTATCAACGTTTCTACACTGTAATATGAAAAATTCCAGTGGGCATTTCAAATATATTGGGAAACTTTTCAACCAGGTAACCTTACAAGCTGGTGCAATAGTACGTACTTTTCTACGTCATAAAATGTGCTAGACTGAGATATGAAAAATTCCAACTGGTATTTCAGATTTTTCGACTATCGTCGCTTTGACAGATTTTTTTTTTTTGGGGGGGGGCACCCCCGGTCGCGTTGGCTCTGTTTATATAACAGTGTACGGTACATGACAGAAATAATGGGATTCTATATCTCAAAGACTGATGTTAGCATTTTTGGGGAGTGGCAAATTTTGTCAACAACGAACTTACCGGGGTGGACTGGATGGAATATTAATCTCCGAAAATAAGATGGTATCGCATTATCGAAATGTGAGCAATTTCTAATCAATTTTATGTTGTGAAACGTCAACGACGACACAAAAGTGAAAAGAATAATTTCTGTAAAAGATCTTTGAACAATGAACAAAAAGTAATTCACAGAGCTGATCACATTCAAGAAAGGTGCATTCGTTGCTAGGAGACAAGTAAGACAGGGAGTAAAGTAATTGTAGCTTAACAAGTACAGTTTTGATAGCAAAGAAATCACAAAAAAGCAGATTAAATCTCATTTTGAATTTCCCCCGGGTGTGTCCTACTGTTTAGGATAAAAATACCTTTACACTCTATGTTTTCTGTGGGATAAGAGATTTAATAACTGTCATTATTTTTAGAGGAAACGTTTTATGATTCATTCGGGGGTATAGAATGCACAGAAAGTTGTATTTTTTCACAAAGATTGGTCATTCTTCGTTATGATAGACCTTACCTTGTCACCGACCAGGTAGTCTCCACAGTTGTTGTTACTCTTCCAGATTGCTTCGATATTGTTTAAAGTGGATTCAACGTTATCATCTTTGAACTTCTTCAATAGTTCAGTCTGTTGAATAAGATGATACTGGTTGGGTCATTATTCCATTTTGAATCGGACTGTCGTTTGTTTTGTTTTGCTTTCCTTTTTTTGAAGGCCCAGTCCAAGTTTGTCAGCGAATATGACTGGCAAAAAGATGTGTTGTCACGAATTCCTTATAAACCCCTCCCCCCCAAAAAAAAGTAACCATGCAGCTGATGATTTTCAACACAAGAACTAAAAGTGTGTGCAAGTGGGTGGCATTGGGTCACTTGCTTAAAACATATCTTATAACACCTTACTGATTCCTGTACATCTGATTAAAGGACTGGTAGTCACATGGCACGCTTGACTCCACACTTTCATCACGTTTGTGATGCTCAACCGTGTGTTAACTCTCATGCACTCACCTACGATAGTGGGTTAGCATTTACAAATCCATGCATGGTAGAGGGTTAGCATAGACCAACCCACCTGAGTGAGGGATGATCATTGTATTGCGCTACGTACAAGCGCGTCGCGACTAGATGCATCAGTTTACCGTAAAGGTGTAATTGTAAAAAACAAATGATGAATGATTTTATGGTTGCTATTAGTATATTTCATTCTTTGAGGTTCTTCGTCTCGTTAAATAGAGTGTTCAATCTTCCAACTCATATGGGCCTAGCATTGCACTCATTGTTTGTGTCCTAATTCACTGCTTTTATAATATTACAAACTCCCCTCTTGCTTGCTACACTGAGACTTAATTTGTACGGGGTAGGTCCAGTTAATTCCCATAACATAAATTCGAGACATTGCTCCTTACACAGATCATCAAAGGAAAGGACGTCGGTGAATCTACGTATCAGGAGCAGTACATAATTTACCTTTTTTTCTTCGTCTTTTTCTGCGTGTATTGGGTAAAGCGGCGTTAACAATTCGAGTAAAGACTCATAAATGATGTCTATTTGGGCCTGTTCGAGGGCGTTCGATCCATAGAACCCTTGAAAATAAAAGAAAAGGCAAACAAACAAACAAACAAAGACAAAAGTACGCCGTTAGCATTATTCGACATTTGCAAGTGTTTACATCACAATCATCCCAGTATTAGCTGTATATCAGCCCCTTCCTTTCAGCACAGTAACCATTGTGGAATATCTAATAGATAATATTGTGGTTGAAGGTGTCTCCGATGTATATCGGATATACATCACCTTTTGAAATAGATCCATAGAGTTTGTTCTGCGGCATCTACAATTTTAGATGTGACACTTACGAAGCTTTTTATAGAATGATTTTTTTTTTTTTTTTTTTGCAATTTCGCCACCAGAAAGTCATTTCGATAATAACTAACTGAAACAAATTGCTCCCCCCCCCCCGAAAAAAAAGAGAAAGAAAGAAGAAAGCATTTGGTCCTTTCAAGAACTTGAAGAGAAGCTGGTTCGAAAAAGTCATTGTTTGTGGTCCGAAACTGCTGGCGTCTTTAGTCATTGGTCACAAAAAATCCTTAATCACTTCTTGGAACACTCACCGTAGGTTCGAGCTAGGAACCGATTGATTCCGTTGCTCTGGAAAAGTCTGACTTCACCATCAATTTCGAGAATGGGCATCTTTCCCATCGGGTTAATTTCTTTTATTTCTGTAGAAAAGTAAAACAAAAAACAAACAAACATATTGCCACAACAAGTAAGCCAAAAAAAGTAGCGGGAAAATAGGTCAGATTAAAAATAGTACACGAAAAAATGATTAATAATATAGGATGCATTAAATGTGAATGTTAAGAGTCTCCGAAGAGACTCCAAAATATGGGTGTGATGGGGTAGAGTATGGGGGGGGGGGAGATGGTGTGGGCCATTGAAGTCGACTGTTTCCCAGTTCGCGCTCCACGTATAGGCCTATATCAAAGTGTATTTTGACAATACAGTGGTTAAGAAATACAGTTCAACACAAATCCGTGCACAAATGGTTAGAATGTTCTTGTCAGATTCATAATTGGCAACAAACAATATTGGTATTCCATAACAACATACGCAGATATTGCCTATAGTTTTCGTTTTGTTGAGTCATCATACCACCTGATTCAGCAAATATTTGCCCAACAAGATAGGAAACCATAGAAAGGTTCACAAGTTCGAAGGTTCAGCCTTCTGTGCAATTAGTGAAACCTTGATCTAGCTAAACTTCGATTGACCTTCTCGGGCTCCAGTTAAAGCCCGTCGGAATGTTCGATCTGGTAAAACATCGATCCATGTCGCAAACCTCCGACCAATATAGTGAAACGTCAATCTAGTGAACCGCGCTCTATATTGTCAAAATCTTCGATCTTGTGAACTTTCGAGAGAGGGTACCCCAACAAGATTGACCTTTAACTGTGCAGAGTTTAGAGGTGTTTGAATGGTCATGGAGACATTTAATCTATGATTTAATCTATGATTCATACCCATGCACCAGCCTAGCTACGGGGGAGGGGCCTGAGGGGCCAAGCTTCCCCCTCCAAAATATATGATAGGCCCCCGACCTATGGGGGTTAAATATATCGACACTTAAAAACAGTGTTTTCTTCAACATACGGTATGTACCCCCCGAATTCATGCGACAGTCCCCTAAAAGTTATAATTCTACAATCTTGGAAAAAAAAAAATTGGAACACCACGCGCCCCCGTTCAATGTTGGCTATGGGATTGCTGTTCAAAGGGTACATTCACTTCTATAGAGCAACATTATAAAAGGGGCGCGGGGTTTCATCTAAAATTCAGTATTATATTTGCAACGTACGACAAAGTGTCCTAACAATTTTGTCCAAGATTGTAGCTACGCCCTTACCCTGCACTAGAAGCGTCAGTGCCTAAGTAATGTAGATCTCAGTGTTGTTTGGATGAATTCCCCAATGGTGCATCAAAACTGAATGATCGGGCAGGCTAGGCAGGTCCAAAATATAATAACTGTCTCGTGGTATTAAAAACTCCAAATAGTTATGTGTGCCTCAAAATAATGAGACATACAGTAAAGTGAGTATGGTAATTTAATTACCTTTCCTGATGGTTCTGTCCGTGTTCAACTGACTGACTTCACACATGGAAGGTCACGTGCCTTGATTTTTCATTTGTCACGTGAAAGTAGTTCAGAGTCACAAGCACGCATGCTCAGAAGTAAAGAGCGTGAAAGGTACGAACAAGACAATTGCTCATTGAGTTATCTGTCGCATTTTCCCCTCAAACCTTCAGAACTCCGTCATTTCAAAACTGAACCGATTCGCTTAATTTTTTTTTAATTAAATTCTTGTTCTATGTATCGTGGTATTATTTGTGGTGTTTTATGTTTTCAGGACTACCCGCTGTCTCGGTGTGAACGTCGGAAAAGTTGCATACACTGCTGCTACAGTGCGATCCGTGTTTCTACCATCTTGACAACTTTGACATCATAACGATTTTAAACACTAGCTATATTATTAACTGTAACTATGAGCTATTGCCAAGGGCAGCAAATTAAAAATACCGGTATATACACTGCAGACTGAAGGAGAGTATGAAGACCGGGTAGAAGTGTGGTAGGCCCTATTTTTCCCTAAATTGTTCCTAAATCTCCTTGAAATCGTAGACCAAGATTGAGGAGATGAATTGGAATAAGTTTTTAGGTGTACAGTCACTTACTTGGTTTCCATTCTTCCCACTCTTGAAGTTCAATTCGGAAGTCTTCAAACTCCACTCCGGCTAAGTGGAACATATACCTCGCTGGTTCACCCCTCCCCTTAGCGTTGAAGTACAAAAGCTTATATTTAGGCATCGTGGAATTGAATCACAAAACTGACTGTCCTCTTATTGTTTATCAAACAGGATTTCGAGATGGGATGAAAACGCTGTAACTGACTTCTTCCCTGTTCTACTAACAGTATATGGCAGGCAAATTCCCTCGTTGACGACTAAACGTTACTATATATATTCTGTACACAGAATGCATTACCGGACTATAAGTGTAGGCTGATTACTTGGTAACCGGTTGAGGGAGTTTTGACCTCTGGAATTTGTCCTTATAGCAGCAGCCAGTCAGTTATTAAAGGAGCTTATCAGTACGCTGGTATTTGGTGGTATAACACCAAACCGCACACTATGTATCATGTTCGCCTCCGTGCATACCAGCGACTATATTCAAGTTGTCAAACATTGACCGAAAACGACTTTCTAAATGGAAAATGTTTCATTTTTTTAATTAGAAATTTCTTTTTAGGGGGGGGGGAAGGGCGGAATTTTTACTAGTTTTTATAAAGTCAAAATTTTTGAAGTTTTTTGTAGTCTAAAGTTTGACTTATTTCTTCTTATTGTCGAAAGCTTGATTTTGTATTAAGGTCGAAATTCTGGTTTTGATTCCTTTTCTTATACGAAGAAAAACTTTCGACGTATTAGTACTTTTAAGTCACGACTTCATATCTGTACATGGACCTTTCATGATGTACAGCCCTGAAATTTTGACTTTAAAGAAAGAAAGTCGACATTTTGACTTCCATAAAAAGAGCTTAAGTTTTCACTTAAAAAGTTATAGCACCGAATGGGTTCTTGGTGCTACTTCGGTCTTCAACAGCGTGCAGTTAAAATTTGATATTGTTAGCTAGTTATCATGCATTTGTTTGTCTTATTTAATCAAACAGTGCAATCTAAAAACAAAAGAGTGAAATTCACTCCAAAAAGAGTGTACAGGGTGACCAATCGAATGAGAGTGAATTTCGGAATGGAGTGGAAATTCACTCCACGAAAGAGCAAGATTTCACCCCATGTGCATGAAATACCCCTGTTTCTTAGAGTGAAATTTCGCGCCACTTCTGGTGGGTGAAATTCATTCTCACTATGATTGGTCACTCTAGCTCTGTACACTTTTTGGAGTCAATTTCACCCTTTCGTTTTTTAGAGTGTGTCCATACGCTTTGAATCACCTTTGTGACCCCGGTGCTGTTTTCGAGTTGATTCGGGTGATGAGATTCGAAGCAATGAAGCTTGCCAATTGGAAGGCTTGAGGTCACGGTAAAGACGGGGTTTCCGTCCAAGAGCTGTTTTATAAAATTTTCCAATCTGAATTGACCTTGTGAGGAAAAGTCACCAAATTTGATCTGTATACGATTATCGAGTTGCCGTAGTCACCCGACGAGAAAGTGCAAATATAAAACTACGGCTAATTCGATCCAACACTTGTGTGGTTCCTTAGGGTCGTAAGACCATGCACTGTCCTTCAGTGTCTGAATTATTCTTGTAATACGATACACTTAATTGATCAGCCTGAAGAACGAGATGATACGTTACTTTCCAAGGCCATATCTCACGGTTAATTATTAACATCTTTTTTTTTTTGCCAATGAAGTGGTCAGTAGCATAATCTGTTAATTACTATAGATGCATGGTTGGTACGCTATACTCCAGCTCACAGTTATGCACATACACGATCGCAAACAAGTGCGAAATAAACTTGTAGATCAAAGATCATATTTCGTTTTGAATTTTCGCAAGTCATTGTTCTTACCTCCCAATCGTTACACTTATTAACACAGTAGGGAGGCCTAGTGGGATCTCCGAAAGATTAAAACTGAACGATACATGATGTCCTACGTATCCTGTTGTTATATATATATGAACTTGGTGCTTGCATTATGTTCACATACGGCATTCCTATTCTTTTACAAGCGCACAAAAACAATTCTAAAAATGCGGTCAAAGAACCATGATTCTTATCCATCATATTCTTCCCCCAGTTTCGTCCTGCTGTATTCACAGATAGAAACGAGATACAAAGTCTCGTCTTAGATCATTCTAGCCTATTGATTTCACCTGCAGTATGTATTATTTATATATTACTCTGTTATGTGTCCGTTTTGGATAACCCCATTGGTTGGCATGTATTCTCCTCACTCAGTTTGCCTTCATGATATAGGAACTTTATAACACGCCTCTAACACCGAAAAGCCACATCGTTAGAGAGGTAACAACTCCCCCATCTCAGTGATAATATTTTTCTGTAGCCTAACAGCATGTAGATACCTATTTGTTTACCGTTTCTCTCTCTCTCTCATTAGATTCTTTTGGTAGTTGCATCTAATATATTAATCTGTCATACAAATTATTGAATAATTCATCTTCGAGTCGAGTCAATACAAAATGAAGCATGAATTGTTAAAATCAAATCGATCTCACGGACGTCTAATTTTTTTT
This sequence comes from Stichopus chloronotus, assembly GCA_021234535.1. Taxonomy (NCBI): domain Eukaryota; kingdom Metazoa; phylum Echinodermata; class Holothuroidea; order Aspidochirotida; family Stichopodidae; genus Stichopus; species Stichopus chloronotus. The sequence goes on from CM037844.1 coordinate 13,009,010, forward strand.
TCATTTGATTAATCGAATTACTTAATTTTAACAATCAATTTGATAAATTGATTGATCAAATTTATATTTTGATTAATCAAAGTTGTTCAATCAAATGATTGAGTTGTTTCATAAAATGAAAAACTGGATTTCTTTTTCATTTGTGTAATGAAACCTAAACAAAGAACAAAAAAACAAATTCACATGGCCCTAATAGGAATTTCAACGAAGTAACAAAAGAGTTTAGGAAAATATACCATGGACTAATTTTACAGCTGAATGAGACTTATCCCTGCCGCAGTGTCCTTGTAGATCAAATTGGCTAGAACCTGGGCTGATCTAACCCTATGTGTCGACTGAACATCCAGGTAGAATTCCTAGATAATATTACTTGTCATCAAATGGAATATCATTTGCATCCAACACCATCAAAGGTATATGCATGCATTTAACTATCAACATCCCAGCTTAGAAACCAGAAACGGGTAGCCAAATTCTTCACCTTCCCAGCTGCACGGAATTTTGTCAGCCAATTCGCTCTTTGTTTCAACCGTGCTTCATTTTCTTAACAGATTTGAAAATCTCAAGCAAAATCTTGAAATTTCACCATTTGTCACCTCCCTTATGGGTACACCCTCAGACACCCATGTCGGTACATGTTTTGATCAGATATCACCTTTGTGTGAATTAAGGTCAAATCGCTTGCACGGTCGTAATGTCTCTTCGAAGACAGTCAGAATTATAAGGAAGTACGATGTTAAAGTAGTCTTGTCTGTGTGACGTCACGCATTTCTCACAATGCGATGTACCACCTTGAATTAAATATTTTTCACTCACACAAAAACACTTTAATACACCCGAACTCACTCTTCTCACCGCTATTCCGACCTATGTCATTCACATATTATATGTTTTACATATGATAACGTAAAATTACCTATATCACGAAGTTCGTACTGTGGGCTCACCCTTTAAGCGTAACGTTTGGCCAATAAGAGAGATCGATCGAGTACAATATCTCCTTGTTGTACACAAATAGTATTAGTATGGAAAGGCTACCGTCTTGTGAAAGAACCATATTGTATTGCAGTATCTCGCACTTCGTCCATCTAATGAGTGTCATAAGAACCAATATTCTACCATAATATCACTTAATGGTACGTAACTTTTACTTCTTAAGCGTACACCCTTTTGAACAATAAAGTGGAATATGTTTTACTAGGGGTGCAAGCAACAAACTCATGTATACCCAGACGTTTCCCCTACAACAGAAAAAAAGGTAATAAATTATTGGGTTCTGCTTCGCTTCGTTACGTTAGATAGTGTTCAACAGTGTACCTTCAATTTTCATTAATCTTCATTCATGTGGAGACAGTCACTCTACCGCTGTTATAATTGTACCATCATATTTGACAGTTCACACACTTTGTATGTTACATACGTACATTATACGAGTTACGTTACAAGGGTTGAAGAGTACATCAGTAATAAAGTACACATCACTGGATGAATATAAAATATGGCCAAGTACAAGCTGATATATTTCGATGCGATGATCCGGGCTGAAACAGCAAGATTAATGTTTAGGACAGCTGGCACAGAGTTTGAAGATCACAGGATCAAAAGCGAAGAGTGGCCAGAACTCAAAAAGAGTAAGTACATGTACAACGCATTGTTGTCCTATAGGTATAGCCGACTTGTTACTGTGCGAAACAACACTAACCATAGTGGGAATCCGTAAATCTCTTTTCGTTCTTGTTTGCATGAAGTTAAAAGTAAGAGGGTGTTTCCTACAACTAGGCATTCACGCCAATCAGCTAGCTAAATAATGAATGTGTCTTATTGAGGTTTCGTTTCACATTACATATTAATGTTTTGTAATTCGGTTAAGGTATTCACTCCAATCAGCTAACTAGATAATAAACGTGTCTTGTTGAGGTTTCCTTTCACGTTGCACATTAACGATTTGTAATTCACTTCCGGTTACGAAATTTTGTAAACTCCAGGGAGCATTGTTATAACGTTATTCAAGGCCAAAACATAACGTCTGAATAACGTTTATTGGGAAGATGTTTTTATTACACAACGTCTGCCTGTGAAGTCACACTAATGTTAAAGCTCATGATTTACGTTTTGTCTACGATGTGATGTTAAGTAAATATGACTATTGGTGACTAATTTCTGGCAACCGCATGCATTCGACTGCTTTGAAAAAAGAAAGGAGACATCTGCTTGCATCGATGTGCTGTTTAGTACAGTAGCCAAATGTACTAAAGTCTTGGAAAAAATCCTAACATTATCCCTAACCTTCCTTACATTCAGTGACTACCTCTTATGTTTGAAATTTTAAAGCAAAGGAGGATTCTGAAACAAATGCTGGAGGGGAAGGTGGGGAGGGGGGATCAAGCGAAGTTACTTGCTAGCCGAGGGCACGCGCCGGAAGAGGAGAATGCTGGAGAGATATCCCACAGCCACAATGAGGAAACTTTTTGGAAATGATATTGTTAGATGATGTGTGACATGCATCTAAGGGGAAAAAATAGTTTCATGATGATGGCAATAGGTTGGAATTGTGCTTATATCTATTATCGTTTTTGTGATATGGCTTTCCAATGTTAAATGTAATATGATGACAAGGAGTGTTGCACAGTGTGGGACCTAGGCCTATATAAATTGTCTCTTAATTACTTGGAATCTGGCTGATACATTAATAAGTAATATTAATATTTTCGAAGAAGAAAATGTATGGTTTGAAAATGACACCTGATGGGCATTAAAAATCCAAATTTCCCTTGAAATAAAGGCTAAATAAACAAAGGATAACATAAGACATATCAAATGAGTCCCTCTAATGACGTCACAAATTTAGATTCGTAGCCAATGTTTATTCATTATTCAGGTGTAAACGTGACAGGAATATACCTGTAGAGAGTCCATACATGATGAACTTTGACGCAATCTGTGGCTATTTTCAACACTTTTAGTGGTCAATGCAGTTAATATTCCAAAATGTCATTTTAGTGCCACGAAACCTTTAAGATGCAAGATTACAAGATATTACAAGATACACAAAACATTAATCAATTAACTGCACAAATCTACCTTTAAATGAGCTAGGCGATGAGAATGTGTCAAAAATTATATTTCATAAATAGGCCTATTGATCATCATCAGAAATGAAATAGATAGAGATTATATTCAGATTTGTTCAAGAGCATAAATCGTCTAAATTAAGAGGATAAAATTTAGAGGACTTTCTTCACACATTTCTATTTTGTTTTTGTTCCACAGCTATTGTCCACGGTATGATTCCAATATTAGAGGTGGACGGCAGAAGGATTATCCAGACTCTGGCACTGAACAGATACATCGCAAGAGAAGCCGGTGAGTTGAACGACTGTGGTCGGAAGGCGATGTATATACTACGCTTACATTTAGGGTTAAATTCACTCTTGCCGGTGTAAAGCTTTTTGCTTTTAAACCGTCATACGATTAAGCGAGGTCCAGACGATGCCGTACACCAATGAATGAACTGGATTACGACTAAGTTGTGCCATTGGTGCCATCTTAAATAGCGTCTTTTGAATTGACCAATGAGTGCAGATTTTGATCTGGTTCATTCGAAGGAGAAGAATTCTCAGACGATAAAAGTCTGGACGATGTAGTGAGATAAAAAAAATGGACTCCTCAAAAGAATTGGTCGTCCGTACGTCGGAACAACAAATCAGGACAACTACCCCAAAGTCGGTGGCAAAACTTTTACCAACTCTCGACTCTGGGTCCCACTTGAAGATGTTTTATGACTACTTAATGCATTGATTGTGATACGTGATTTAGTGGAGTAACTCATATACTCATTAAGATTGTAAGTAAGCAAATTAATATTACCAACATACAGGATATTTAATGTCAGTGTGATGCCATTTGACGATTGCCAGTACGTTACTGACACTGCCTCTCAAAACTGCTGAAACCATAAAGGTGCCATCTTGTGTTCAGTGCAAGAGAGGTGGTGTGATTCGAAAGGTAATGCATGAGGTATGAAAAATGAGCTGTATAGAAAAGAAGAGATATCACGAACCGATAGAGTGAAATTTGGGAGTGACTTTGAATTTACGAGCGAATAAAAAAGACACTCATTTTTACCTTATAATAGATGAACTTTCCTTTTTTTTATTTCGAAGGATTTTACGGGACTACAAACTGGGAAAGAAGTCGCATAGATTCTATTTGTGAGACATGCTGCGACTACGAACATGACATAGATAGACTCTGGTGGCCATATGACAGCAATGAGGTAAAGGTAAGCTACCAAGTAACCAGGGTTACCTCTGGCTCTTACCACCATCTCCCCAGCTCTTTCCTTTTCTCCATTGTTACATATCCACGAAACGGGAATACACCATCAGGGGTTCATGGTTCAGTTGGTGCACCGTTCATACCAGAAAATAGATGGTTTCGAGTTTGTCACTAATTTTCAACGTGTGGTGTGCTAACCAGATCCCGTAGCTTTCTCCTTTGAAATGAATGGCTGGGAAGGTCTCAGTCTAGCTACATACCGTGCACAGATTTATTTTAGGATTGAAGGAATCCAGTGACTGAGATTAGGTCTTTATTTTCAACAGTATACTTTTGACATATTGTAACCCCACATTTTGTCTTTTGTTTTTCTTGATACCATTGTTCTCTTCACAAAACTTCACAAAACAGAAATTATACCGTATGTAGCGCCCCGTTTTGCACTCATCCTGCATACTGATTTTTAAAATAACAGGCAGAACTGAGGAAAGGATATGTTGAAGAGAAAATGCCCAAAGTGTATGGAATACTTGAAGAACTCCTGAAAGAAAACAATGGCGGCGACAAGTTTTTCGTGGGTTCAAAGGTTTGACATTGTCTTGATTTCGATTAGTATTTGTGACAATATGTAAATTAATTACGTATAGTTTTGTTTACTATCATCCCAAGAGGCAAGTTATGGCGTGTTTTTTTTTTGTTGGTATGTTCAACAGTACAAGAAATTTTTGCATTTCATATCATCTGCACAGAACTGTACTGAATAATACATGCAAACTATAGTTGCCTACACCTCTCGGGTAACTTCGTTTACCCTTTGATGAACTGAAGATTCGTCACCAGGTAAACGATATAACCGGCGTATGCAGGAGCTACTTGTATATTACGTGTATAATGTGGTACATGTCATGGCGTGGAGGTTTGGTGATTTTGTTTATAACATCCCACAACAGCGAAACGTTATCAGGATCACTATAGACCAACTGATCCTCAACGTCGACATTTTGCCACGTCTGGTTAGCGATACGTCACTGGGAAGTCCATCATAATGTGGGACGTATGTATACAGATAAGCTGAAAAATACAATTTGTTGTGAAGGTGGCCAGAGAGTGTGGCACATTTTGGAGCTAAATAGCTGAAACATGAAACGAACTGTTGCTTAACTTCTTGATGAAAATTAAAAGCAATCAATAAAGTTATTTAAGATAGATAGATTGCATCGATTTCTTTGACCTATAGTCGTAAATTGGTTTTCGGAAGGGTAAGAGTGTAATACGTGTATGAATTACAATCACAATGCTTATAGAGGCTTAACATTTTGATGTTTCTAATTGCTCAGTTGCTCAGTCGTAATGTATGTCTGATGTGCCTTTCATCCCAGGGTTGATTGATTTCTGCCATCTTCCCTTCTCATCCCTAACACGAACTGCAACGACACGGTAACAAGAGTGCTGAAATTTCACAACTAAAATGAGCGATGGACAAGCAATGTGGATCTTCTTACTTCAGGTTGCCATTACCCCAAATAAGGCCATGGCCCACTGTAATCAGTAACTCCCCCTTCACTTCGATTGTCTCTGCTAAACATGAACGCTGGTAGTTCCACGAGCAGAGAATAATTAAGAAGCGGATGTAAAAACTGAAGATGCTCTTTTTTGTTCTAAAAATAAAACTTAAAACATGAGACACTTTTAAATTTAATTTCTTTTTGTGACAGATTTCCTTGGCAGATTTCTTTGTTTTCACCTTCATTGAAGTCACAGTTGGATGCCATTTTCCCGACGAATACGATCCAAAGGACTTCCCGAAATTAGCAGCTCACATCGAAAGGATGAAACAAATTCCACAAATTAAAGATTGGATTGAAAAACGACCAAAGACCGAGTACTAGCGATATGTGAACAGAATTATCGCAGCTTTCATGTAGTATTCAGTGTAGTGGTATTGCAATAGTAATTATAATTATCTTACGATACTGCCGGTTAAAGCACAAATCTGTAACGTAACTAACCTGTGAATTTATTGTTATTCTTCACGGTTGACTTCTGACTTTTGACGCGGAACAGATGAGAGGGCAGGGGGGTCTGTGGGATAAAGGCCTTAATAAGCAAGATTTCGAAATGAAAATTGCATCGTAGATATACTGACCACATCGCCTTGCCCTGTTATCATGTTTTCTTCATTTCGGACATACGTCTTGATGGTAGGAGGTTATTTGAACGGAACACAAAGCTGATAATATACCATCTACATCAAGTTATGCTGCCTGTATTTTCCAATGTTTGTTTTGCTTTATTTAGAGATAACAACGTCTCATCCCTTTCCTTCATTTGATTAAAATTTACTTCAATTAGAATAATTAAATGCCATCATGGTTTCCTGGGACGAAAAAAGTGAGAAGGGGGAAATGGGGGGGGGGGGGGAGGGCTGGGGTTCTTGACGTCCTACATGTGAAATATTCTTCCCGCGTTTTATTCTTCCTTTTCATTGAAAGGACACTGTCAGTGCATTTTACTTGGATGGTATTTTGCCAGTTTCCAAACAGTTGAACAGAGCACATGCACGGGAATTGGACAAATACGAGATCGCATTCTTTGCTGCGCATATTGTGAACTGACACCGAGCCTACAATCTTGGACAAAATACCTTGAGACACCCTGCTCCGCCTTTCAATGGTGGCTGCAAGATTACTGTTCAAAGGGTACATTCACTCCTATAGCGCAACATTGGGAATTGCCTCGGGGTTTCATGTTATCCTCTCACCTAAAATTCAGTATTATATTTGCAAAGTACTGCAAAGTGTCCCAAAAATTTTGTCCAAGATTGTAGCTATAAAGGTCTGTTTCCACATATTATTATCACAATAGCACCTGCGTAGCCAGGATTATTCAATAAGATTCTACCATGAATGATCGACTAGTCGAAGAAGCATACAGAGTGAAGGGGAAAGAGTCTGGCCGGTGATGTGATGCTCCGGAGAAACAAATTTCAATCAAGAGGATTTTTTTAAGGGGTGAACATTTCTTGATTAACGCAATAGTTTTCCAACAATTTAATCGGAGCCCCATCATCTGATCATCAATTGGCTTTTGACAAAAATACTTGCCATATCACAGTAAATGGCACTTTTCTAGCATTTCCATCTCCAAAATAACACATTTCATTTGAGACGACTTTCGAGCCGTGTGGGGGAGGGGACGGCGGGTAAATTACATGTTTATTCATGCCCGCGAGCAAGCAGGAGTTTGCCAAGGTAGGGGCTCGATTTGGAAGCTTGGAAACAAGATTGGCCGAGGCCTGAGTCCCGGTGACAGGACTATCTAAGTGCCACCATCGGTGGGCGCTGAACGTATTAAAGAAAATTTTTGGCTTTGCAAATCTCCAGATAGCCCAGTTCAGCAAAGGTACGAAGACCCAGCCTTGAAATAAGGATATCACGTCTGCAATTTCTCAAATCAGTCAATCTATAAAAGATTATGTTTATACCAAGCAGGTGAATTGAGAGCCGCAGATCTAGAAAGTTTGAAAAGGAGGGGGACTGAAAGCAAAGCGGAGCGTCGCCATCAGTTTGCGTGGGGCGTATCAGGGATCGCCCTTCCATAAGCTTCTGGAAATGGTGCGGTTACTATTTTCTTTGATAGAAAACCGTCGTTCTTAATGTTCAGTATTGGAATTGTTTTACATTTTTCCCTCAAATTTTCAGAACCAGTGGCAAAGAGGTGTCTGTTATTGGTCAACAGACGTGACGTGAGCCCATGGGCTTAGTTAAAATTTTTGTTCCCAAGGGACCTGGAACATATATGAGGAAATCATGGCAGATCGCTTAAAACAAAGTTACCTGCAGTGTGATACGGAAATACATTATGCCTCTAGGACAGTTGGGCATCCAGTTAGAAAATTCTTCGATAAAAATGCGCACCTAAATCGCCCATCCGGGCCAAGTTGAGCAAATAAACTCCCGGAAATGAGGCTTCGATTAAAGCTAATACATTGCACTCACCATGCGTATCCGTGTTTCTTCTCCTTTGATATCATATCATTACAATAGTAGGCTACCTTAGCATCATTAAGACTAAATATTGATTGGCTTATCATCAAAACTGTCTTGTGGGAAACGCAAGAGACATACATATTAAATTATAAACTGCATACGACCAATATAGTCCTACATATTGCGCATTCTTTTTCAATTGAAAATTGTCCATGCTTTAATACAAGAAAGAGCATTCTTTTTTATTCAGTTTTTTTTTTTTGCTTTGTACAAAATCGTCTTGGTATAAGTTGCTTCCGAGAATTTTTTTACATCCAAATGATTAAGCAGTTTGGAGTGTTTGAAAGGTATAACACTTAACATTGCAGTCTCCTCAACACCTGAACCTTTGCTGACAAGAACAGCTTTGCTTGAAGCAAAAATAGTTCAATTAGTACAGCAGTGACCGCGTTATGTTTTCAACGATTGAACAGCTCTGAAGGCATCTGCCTATAAACGCACAGATTTCTTTCAAAGATTTCTGTAAAACCTCAAAAAGGTAAGGTTGTACGTGCATGTTGTTGTCATTATCAAAGCAAACCTTTTTGTAGGTTTTTTTTCACTTGCGGCAGTCGGGTATTTTTTTTTTTTTTTTTTTGTAGATTCAGCCCGGACAAAGTACGTACACTCATAATGCACCGTGATATGTAGGCATCCATTTCTCATTGTTTATTTATGAACAGCGCCAACGTTAAACGATTGTAAAATACAGTTCTTGTGAGTAAAGTACACCGTTTTTACTACCCCCTTCCATGCACACACACCCTGTCAACCCTTTCAATGCATCGCTATACCAGCGTTGAGCAAGCTTCAATTAGCCTAAGTATTGAAAAATACGTATTGGTAAGCATCCTCATTGACAATATACCTGTGCATACGTTGTTGTGCTAAAAATAAACAATATCTTGTGTGCAAACGCACTCACTAAACTTGGAGGTATTGTTAGGCGGTGTGACCTCTGTAGTTTATGAAATATATTATATTATGGCGTGTACGCACATGTGGAAACAGTCCTCTATCACTAGCACGTGCGGACTGTTCTTGTACAACGTAAATTGTCGCAGTATAACCACATTTTTTCTACAGTAATTCACACGTATATAGCTCGCGTTGCTTGACTTACAGACAGGTTGATGAGTAAAATCGGTGTAGGTATCATATAGAGTACGCATAAGAAAAAGAAAATATGGCTAAATACAAGCTGACATATTTCGAGGCGATGGGCCGAGCAGAAACAGCAAGACTTATGTTTAAGACAGCTGGCATAGAGTTTGAAGACCACAGAATAAAATTTGAGGATTGGCCAGAGCTCAAAAAGAGTAAGTAGACAACAATGCACACCTGGATGTTCGACATAGCTGAATTATTATTCTACAGATAACACGTGTACTACCCGAGAAATCCATAGTCCTGTAGCACTTCATTATTTTAGATAAATGAAAGTAAAAAAGATAGCACAGTATAACCGTACAATTCAATCAAATAACTCAGTACAGCTCAGCTAACAAAATAAGATTTTGCGAAAATTTTAATCGAGTTTCGCTAAAGCTGTAGTAAAGTTTAACATTATTTATTGCGTTGCAAAGTTTAAAATGTCCATGGCACGTTATTTCAAGATGAAAAAATAACATTTGCCGTACGTTCATTACTTTAAAACGTTTAACTGTGACGTTATACCGACGGTCCTTAAACACATTTTGATGTAAGCTATACCGAGGCCTAAACATGCTTATTGCGAATTTGCAACGACATCTATACCTACTGACCAGAAATAAGAGACATTATAATTTGCATTGTTAAACTGTGTAGTATGAAGCCAAGTAAATTTCTCAGATAATCAACGATAGGCATTGCTACACTGCATGACAATTATTGCAAGCGTCTTATATTTTGACTATAAAGTATACACTTTTTAATTCAATGAGCTTAATGTTGCATGCAACAAGCATGTATTTCGTTTGCAAAAAGTAAAAACATTGAAATTTAATTTCATTCTTCATACAACCCCTCAAGTTGGTCATACATAAAAATACCTTTCAGTGAATAAATTGAGCAATATGATTTCGAATTCTTATTACAAGACGAACAGGGTGCAAAATACAATAATTTAGTAGCTGGCAGTTAGTTTCATTCAGCCAGTATAACAGTAACCTTCTTTGAACGAGCCAATGGGAAGTACACTAGTAATGACTATTCAGTTGGTTGAAACAGCTGATAGCCAATCATCACATGATATCATACATGTACAGCTGATCGCTGACACAGTAATGAAGCAATCGTGATATATTATTTGTTCAACTAAATAGCCCTACTTCAATGCATTCAATGGAAACAGTTCGTTGCAACTTGAGTAGTATATTTTTTAAGCAGCCAATCCTCACATGATATCAAACATGTTTATGCCTGCTCGAGAGGATATACCCTTACCATTATGGTATACCTGGATACCACGTCATGTTCTGTCATGCAGAAAAGGTCTTTTCGAGGAATAATTTAAGCACATTATGTGTATTTTGTGAGTACTAGGTGTTCCAAGAAATGTACTGTTCCTTATTCATCATTAAGGCGGAGTCTACCGGAAACCGTTTCATTTTTAAAAATAGATTCTGTTTGTTTTTGTACTTTTTATGCCGTTTTCATTTCTTCATTGCTTTATTTGATGCATGAACAACCTCGTACATGCATTAAATAAAGAAAACAATACTTAGGTTCAAACGCAGTTTTATCCCGCTGTTTTTTCCGTACACACGCTTTGAATTACAATATTCAAATATGAAATCTTTAAATGTAGACCTAGCCAATGCTATTTTTAATTATCAGAGAATTGTCCAATTTCTCATTGACTGAAACGATCAACTGTAAGCGCAAACATTTAGCTTCGTTGATGCTATGTGTATCAAGCGCCGTGTGTGACAAACTTATGTATCATTCATACATTGATATAGACATTAAGTACTACTTAATCTCCAAACAATTGTTTTGGGGGGAAGAGATGAGGGGTAGGAGAAGGATAGGGACTGGAAGATGGAATCCCCAAGATCTTTATTACATCAACTTTAAGCGGAAACTTAATGGTACATAACGCATCCATTATGTTATGGGACCGGTGTAATTGTAGTTCTTTTTTCTTCACTTTTTAGAAACATTTTTATCGTACTCTCATCACTCCAAGTAGATTCCCAGTTTCTGGCCCATATTTAGGAGTAAGGTAAAACCTACAACAAAAAATATTTCAGCTATATGACTGTGAAGGGGGTGGAGTGGGTTACTTGTGGATTGGTACCTGCAGTCTTGGTCAAGACGCTAGTACAGTACTAGTTAGTACAGTATTTGAGAATCTCATGAGTACGCCCTCGATATTTCTGAAATTATCACCTCTGGTATCACTGAAGCAAGTCTCCCTTTAAATTGTCAAGTTCAAAAGGCGCCCTCGATTTTGCTTTGTGACCAGGAAAAAGTGTTGTAACGTCTTGACCGAGACTATTAGATAACCAGCTTCGTTCAATGTAAGTAAATTTTATAATGGCTACAAATGTTGATAGACAATGTACGCTATTGGGGTGGGGGGTAACAACGCTCAAAAGTTATATCTAAACATTTTGTGCAAGAATACTAATATTTTGAAGGAGGAACTGAAAAAAATATTTCAGCGGAATTACTTCGAATATTGTATCCTTGTTTCTGTAAATTTCACAGCTATTACCCATGGTATGGTTCCGTTCCTGGAAGTAGACGGTAAAATGATCATCCAGACTCTCGCACTCAACAGATACATCTCGAGGGAAGCTGGTGAGTCGTGATTAATGTTCATGTAATATTAGTATCAATTTTATACCCAACCTGTAATTCAGGGATATTAACTGTCCACTGCCTGTACATGACGTTATCATCGTGCTAAAAAAGTGCTAAGGCGTTCAAAAGACCCTCTTTCATGCCCGATTACCCATGTATTACGATGGACATGACACCTAATACCCCTTGCCAGGCAGCTCAAGAAAGCGTAGACATTGGATTGACGCACCTGAATTACTTTAGGAGAACGGTGTTTAATTGACCATGTGGATTATCACAGCATGGGGTGATAAAACTGACCTAAGGGCATGACAATTTGCAAGAAGTTGAACCTCAGTAGAACAAAAGAAGACTAAGGTTGGAGTCAACCCCATTTTAGCGTACGAATAACGGCATGCAAGGTGGATTATGCGAGGTCCACGATGCCATACCTTAAAATGCATGGCCTGCATGGATTACCAAAATACGTAACTGATTTTTATTACTTGCACGAATAGCAGAATTCTCAGATTTTTCTCGCCGTCTTGATGAAAGATCCAAAACTTAAGGACACCTCCGAATCTAAGGAGATGGTCGTCGAGACATTGGAAACAATCTAAAGACAAACGCCCAAGGACGTCAATAGGACAGCCGTGGAATAACATTAAACGTTGGGTCCAAAATCCTAAGGGAAGAGGTTTTATGGCTGCTGTGCAGCTCTAAGTAGCTTAATTTAAGGTAGCATATATCCATATATAAAGAAGTTGGAGATTCCTCCGCATTTTGTTCACCGTCGGTGGACTATAATGGACTTTGGAAACCTTTTTCGGTATTTTATCCTTTGGGATGGGTTCTATTGTGGACTGAATATTGAAGTAGGCGAGTTGAGGTATACATGGTTTGAAAATGGTGTCAATTGAAGCAATTATGGAAACGTTATGAATTTGTAGCAGGCGGAGCAGTATATCATTCGAGGCGAAGTGTGATTTGCCCCATGCAGTCACAAGGTATGGTAACTTCGACGGCAGCAGAAAATCTAACCACCTAAGGTACAGAAAAGTGAAACTGCCATGAATGGCCAATGTGTCAGCTTTCCAAAGAGTGGTAACTTATGCTGAAAACTTGTACAATTCTTTAAGGGACCACATTACTTTTGCGATTTAGTGTGTAAGTCAATGGAGCAATTAATATGGGTATGCTACCTGATGCGTAGGGTAGCATACCCCTATTTATTGCCCCATTGACTTACACACGAAATCGAAAAAGTAATTTGGTCTTCATTGCGTTATAGAAGTTTTCGCCACATATGACCTACCGCTTTATGGGAAGTTGATGTTTTGAACTTTCATGGCACTTTCAGCTTTCCGTGCCTTCGGTGGGTTACATTTTACACTAGAGGTCAACAAACGTTTCGATGTAAGTGAAGAGGTTTATGAATTTTTGTCCCTCCGCCGACCTAAAAAGTTGTAAACTGCCATAACATCGTCCAAACTGCACTCAATTGCCTCGTTTTTCACACTACATATACTTCATCCCACCTGCTTTCACATCCAAATTATAGATAAACCCAACTTTTTTCCTTGCATATTGAAAAAAAAGATCGATTTATAGGGTCTTTCACCTACACTGAACACTTAATCACTTGCGGCGAAATTTCCAAACTGCTATATAGATTATGCTACTGTAGAAGTTTACTGATTATCGAACAACAGCTAGTATCAGCAATCACATAAATGCATGATATAATTGACAGTAAGATACACAAAGGAGGACTATACAGATATGTACCAAAGATCGGATTCCCAGTGATTGTATGGAACTATCCCACGTAAGGAGCAGCACGTATTGTTTAGCCTACCCAATGATTGGTTGCATATGCGCAGTCTTACCACTTCTGCGCCTTGTTTTTATTTGAATATGGCGTTCCCAGAGCCGTACTCATGCCTCTGGTGCTCCCCATGGGGGGTAAATTTCTAATGTGTTCGTGCTATTGCAAGTCCGTACTTTAGAACATACATTACTGTTCTTTGGTACACAGAATTTCACATTATATGGTCTGACGATTGCCTGCACTCATTTACTTAATGTCCAATAGGCATATGCTTGCACCGGAGTTCATAGAACATCAAGTTAGACTTGAGTTCGCATGAAGAGTGTGTGAGGGCGTGAAGTCGGTGCGGGCTTCGAATTCAAGTTGACGGAAGGTTGGAATGAGAAAAACTATAAGGGAAGAGACAATGGCGTATAAAAGGGACTATTCTACTGCTTTTTTTTTTAATCTCATCTCTACACATGTAATATTCGGGATGAGATAACGTTGTTACTTTGGGACGTTAAAATGTATTACGGCTCTCTCAGTTGCCATAGCAACAGTTGCCATGGTAACATTATGTATAGTTGACATTGAGACATTTTTCTTCTTCACTTCCAATCGGATGCAACGATGTGCAAACCTGTGTGTGAACTTTATTTACCTTAATTTCACCAACTTAAAAGACAAAGAGAAATCTTGACGACAAATTAACTTTTTTTTTCGGAAGGATTTTACGGGACTTCAAACTGGGAGAAAAGTCGCATAGATTCTATTTGCGAGACATGCTGCGACTACGAACACGATATAGATAGACTCTGGTGGCCATATGACAGCGATGAGGTCAAGGTAAGTTTCCTGTTACATCCCAATCCCTTCCTAATTTTCCCCTTCTTCATTAGTAGCGTTGATCCACCACAACAACCTCTAAAGGAAGATATTTATAGCCTCACCACAAGCGCCACCACTGGGATAGTCCGTTCTTGGAACATCGTCTGTTAGTTAAGCAAATTCAACACCAGGCCTGGGCTTCAACGCTTGGTTAATTTGGTACAAAGTCGTCCAAAGTAGAAATTGCAAGTTGGTATCTGTGTGTGTATGTATACTTTCTTCCCATCGTAGTGGTCATTATACCAAAACAGTGTGGTAGTGTTGAAAATCATGATGTGTATTGTCATAGCAGCAAACTCATCAACGCAATATATACCTACATCATTGCGTAGGAGTACATTTGGGCTGACCTCCCTTTGTCTTTTGTCAAAAAAAAACAAAAAAAATGTAGATCTAGAGCGGATCTTTAGATCTTTACAAAAGTACTTACTTTAAAAGTCTAACACCCCTTTTCGCCTTGTACAACTCAGTCGCTGGTCACACTGTCTCGTCAGTGTAGCTAAAACGCAAGAAAGCAAAATAAGTCGCCATGTTGAAGCTATCAAATTAATTTTATGACTGTTTTGCAACCATCCTCTATACTGTAAGCTATGTATTGATTGATTCTTCACCGACAGGCTGGATTAAAGAAAACATACGTAGAAAAGAAAATGCCCAAAGTTTATGGAATACTAGAAACGCTTCTAAAGGAAAATAATGGCGGAGACAAGTTCTTTGTGGGGTCAAAGGTTTGACATTTATATTTCTTTGTTAATTTTTGGTAATATGTAGATTAATTTTGTAGTTTTTGTTTCTAATTTCTAGAACGAGGGAATACCATTCCTTGACTCTTTTTTACCTGTTTTTATAGATATTGCTTGCATTTCACTCTTAACAAAATTGTACGATGCTGAATATCCTAACATAACTTAACGCAAAAAAAAAGCAAAAAAACAAAACAAAACAAAACCAAAAACAAACAAGAGGGCAATTCACGGAGTTACGTATCTCACCGCCATGCATTGATTTCAACACAGGGCCTGCACATGAGGATTTGTAATAGTTTGCTGCAACCACATGTCACAGAGACCTAGTTACGGGCAGTGATTGTAAATTAGAGCCAAATATTCTTCAAGCATAAAATGGTGGTAAGCAGAAGGACCGAACATAATATCTCAAAACTGATATCTACTGTAAGGTAGCAAACTTAAGCGTATAGCCTTGTGCCACCAGGATCAAGAAACGATAATTATAACGGCTCAAAAGTATCTGTGCATATTACGCTACCTAACACAATTATAACACTGGGTTATTCCATGTAGGTTAGGCTTAGTGGTTAGAGTTGGCACACATTGGCACGGACACGTTTTCATTTATACCACCCAACAGGACCCACCTGTACCGCGGTTACTCTACCATGGGGTTTACCCCTAGGGTGTCGCTACTCATCCACTCTAAGCGTTTCCATAGCCACCAATCTCCCATGGATGCACAGTACAATATACAGTTCCACTAGCCCAGTGACCACAATATCTCATCTTAGCCCCTATAGGGCGATGAGATGATGACAGTATCATCCTTGTAGGTAGCTTTTATCGCTGCACTTAGAGGCACGGTACTGAAGACAGCAACAGTAACTCTACATCTCTCGGGTAGCTTTGTTTATCCTTTAATGGACAGGAGATTCGTCATCGGGTAAACGATGTAACCGGTGTATGCAAAGAGATGTGTTTTTATGATGCAAATCGTGAGGATTAGCATGACGATAGTATTGGGGCATCCCTTACAAAGAAATGAATGCGTACAAGATCATAGCTGATCGTATTCAGGATCAAGATAGATCAACTGATCCTCTATGCCCAACATTTCGCCGCGTTTGGTTCGTGATACGTAACTCGGATATCCCACCATCTAACGTGGGGTAGAGAAAAATAAAAAAAAAAGGTACCATTTAGTGTCTAGAAAGTTTGGCAAAACTATAAATATATGTTAACAAATGTTTTTAAACTTCTATGGTGAGAATTTATAGCAAGACATAAAGTTCTAACGGTTCATTTTGTTGTATAGAAATTCTTTGCCCTACTTTTAAGAAGGGAAGAAGTAATTCTTAGTGCGTATATTTGTCGGATGCGTAAACTGCCTGCCTATCAAAAGTCAAAACTGACCATTTTGATGTTTCCAATGCATGCAGTTGCAGAAATGCACGGCATGCGTACACATATTTGAATATTGATTTCTGACAACGTACATCGACCACACATCAGCCACAGGAAAAAGTGCGCGGTGGAGTTACCTTTCAACTGGGTAATTAGCAGGCGCTAGTGCTACAAAAACACTTTGCAAAAATGGTTGGAGGAGTAGTGTGTGTCTGCATGTTGGCTCCCAATTCGAAATTATGCTCAGTATAGTTTGCAAAACTAACAAAATTTTCTCTTAAAGCGGTTATACCTCAGCTATGACACAACTGTGGGTAAAGTTTCATGGACAAAAAGCAATTGGAAAGGGTGATGTCAAGATGAAGACTTTTCTTGCCTCTCAAAAAATTATTGAAAACATTAAACAATTACAGATTTTATGTCTTTTTGACAGGTCTCCTTGGCGGATTTCTTTGTTTTCACCTTCATTGAAGTCACAGTTGGATGCCATTTTCCCAACGAATACGATCCAAAGGACTTCCCGAAATTAGCAGCTCACATCGAAAGGATGAAACAAATTCCACAAATTAAAGATTGGCTCGAAAAACGACCGAAGACAGAATACTAGTGACGCAGAGGAGAAAAAGGAGATGAAGAAAGATATTCATGTAGCATTCAGTGTTTTCATCTTAGGATACACTCTTATACACTTTTACACTCGATACACCGCACAGCAACCATTATTGCTGAATTTAAAACGTTAACTTTTGAAATTATGGACCAATATGTGACCAGTGTTGGTTAACTTTTTTAACCAACGTTCTAATAGTGAACTGTCCGTTGAAGCACAAAACTATGACTAATTTATAAGGTTATTGGTATCACTTCATCAGTAATATATGTTTGTAACCTACGAAACAAATGAAAGGGTAGGGAATCTGTGAGTCGGGTAGGCGCATTAGGAGTATATACAAATATATATACATATATATGTATATATACATATATATGTATATATATATATATGTGTTTTATTCCCGTTTCATCGATGACATATTTTTAGTCTGGACCCATGGCCGCCCCGCTCTCGACAACTTCATACATGAAGCCAACTCCACCCATCCTTCTATCAAGTTCACAGTTGAAATTTCAACCGAGAAAGTTCCATTCCTGGATGTTATGGTAAGCCTTACGCAATCAGGCCTTAAAACCTCCCTGTACAGGAAGCCCACAGATAGGCCCACCTACCTCAATTACAACAGCTTCCACCCTACCCACATTAAAAGATCTACAGTTTTCAGTCAATTACTCAGGTTAAAGCGTATCTGCTCTGACGATGCCGATTACGAGAAAGCTGTTAGACATTTCGTTCAGTCTCTATTGGACTGCGGGTACCCCTACAAGCTAATTTCTAGAGAAATTAATCGAGCTTCCCGCACATCCCGCGATTCATCGTTAAGCCAGAAAAGGATGGACTTAGCGGCACAGCCCGAACGCATTCCCTTTGTAACCCGTTTTAACCCTTCTACTACCCCTTTCCTACAGAAAGTGAGATGCGATTGGAAGCTCCTAAAAAACAACCCATCCCTTCCTCTATCCTTCTCATGCCCCCCTGTTCTGGCCAAGAAACAACCGCCTAATTTACATCGGTTGCTTGTCCGTACCAAACCTAGTCCTCCCCCTGGGAATATACCCTGCCGTAGACCCCGATGCCAGATCTGCGTCCATTTTAATACAAATCCGATTGTTGAATTTCAAAATAAAGTCAAACTTTATCCGGTCAAAGCAGGCTGTAACACCCCCAGTGTTGTGTATATACTGTATTGCTCTAAGTGCCCAGAGGCTATTTATGTCGGTGAGACCACCAATCGGTTCAGAACCCGATTCAACAACCATAAGCATAGTATCAGAAATAATCCTCCAGGCTTTCCAGTCGCATCTAACTTTAATGCCAACAATCATTTTCCTGGAGATCTCCGTTGCATTATCGTTAAAGACAAATTCCCGAATACAGAAAGCAGAAAGCTACACGAACAACATTTAATTTTAAAGCTTAATTCACATGTAACTGGTCTTAACAAAGATATGGCTTTCTTATCCCACTACTCTGTCACTAAACAAGTCCCTTCTACACTGTAAGTTTACGCATCATTCTGACGAAGACCTCAGGGCAGGTTGAAACGTTAAATACATGTATGCAACTACTACTACTTGTTGGAGTTTAGTGTTATCGTTTGTTATTATTGCTATATATATATATGTATATATATATAGCGAATAATGTTATTATGAAACCTAACGGTATGACTACAGACACGTTACGGTTGTATCATTGCTACTTCATTGCCGAGAGTGAACGTTATACTATTGAGAGTAATCGAGAAAAGACTGGCTCATCATGAAATATTATCAAGACGACAAATCGCCAAATGGCCTTTAATTACTTCAATTTCGATTCAATGTATTCCTCAGAGAGACGGAAAAAAGACGAACAAACTTATATGTACTTAAATGCGAAGAGAAAAGAGAGCAGCTGCAAGAACAAAACCTAGAACTTAGAAGTGATATCTGCCCAGAAGAAAAAATTTCCCCCTTTTTTTTTGAAGGACTGAAGAGGCGCCCTCAACACCACTTATATGGATAGGCCTAAGTGTCAGCAATATAATATCTATACTAACAGCACACGTAAGTATATCATTGGTTACGTTATCAAAGCCAAGGATTTTGCTACAATTGAGTATATTCGAAAATTCTTGTATCTTGTTCCTCAGGTTGCTTCACAAGGTTGTTAACTTTCAGTTGCTTTCGTCACACAGAGTTGTATCAGGATATTTTTAATTGCTAGTTTTCGAAAAGGTCAGCCGTTACATGACCAGCAAAGCTACTGCAGGTATTTTCTATTCGGCGTGTATTAAAATGGCACGTAAGTCGTCAACTGAAGCTGCCATCTGCCAAATTTGTTGTGATTTTATTGTACCAAGTCGTTTTTTTTTGTTTTCATATGTTTGTATTTATTTGTCTTTAGTCTCACCTTTTGCCTGTGAATCCTTCAACAGTTCAGCCGTAATTTTACTTTTCAGTCCTTTGATTTTATTAGCCTCTTTGAAATGTATATGCATGGATATAAATTAGTGTATTGTAATTCATTATATATCTGAGCCAATGGATACTATCTCGTAGGATTATCGGTTGCCGTAATATATTCCGAATGGTATACGTTTGTACTCATGAACTTATTATGTGCCAGGCTATCATCGACAGGTGACCAAGTCTGTTTCGTAAGAAAGAAAAAACTGTGTCGTATTCACTCAGGCTATTCAGTTGTTTTGAGATTGAAGTACATACTAAGAGTTTGCAAATTATCTTCTAACCATATTCATATTCATTATTACCCCCCCCCCCCCATCCCCGGTTATGGACTGAGCGGTATCTGAGTGATCGTCCCAAATTCCATTTTGCATTTTTCAGGCTTTGCAAGTCTTTATGCGTTGTATGTGACCTTACAAGTGTGTTTAACTTGCGGATCTTTGGCTGATCAGGTGTGTGTGTAGAGGGGGGAGGGGGGATGGAAATGGTACAGTTGTTGAGGTTGTTACTTAAAGGCCAGTCCGTAGAATAGTTATACAAAAACAGAAGCATTTCTTCACCTCACGCGGTGAACCTTTTGACCCACGACCCCCCCCCCCACCCCGTCTCACGATGGTGATCACATCACTCTCTCGTGCTTATGTATAGCGCCGTCTCATACAGACCAAGTAACCTCCGCGTGTGTCCATCACAATTATGCCAACGTCACCTTGCAAAATATACATCCATGTACACGAAGGCTAGTCATCATTTTCAAGTTGGTTCAAGTTCAAATGAGTGTGAAAAGCGTAACTGTTAGCTTTTAACCTATTTCTCGTATCTCATATCTTTCGGATTATGTACACAGGTACCGAGTGGCCAGTGTGTTTACTGAAGGCCTGCCTACGCTCGTATCCGTTGATTCACGTGTAGATCGGATATCATACACTGCAAATTTGAACTTCGTTGTGCTGGCTACGAGTGACCTTTGGTGTGAATCTCATTGTATTAATAGTAGTGTGTTTACGCCAGATCTTGAAATTGTAATTAGCTGACCTATCTCACACAAAGCAAACAGAAATTATTAATTCTATATCTTTGTCATAATCGACCGAGGTGCATGAGGCCAGTAGGCTATACTGAGCAGGTGTCACACATTCACATGATCCGATCCAGAGGCAGCGTGTTAGTGCTTTGTGGACTTACCACCAGCTTTCCATGGTAGATAAATCAACATCACTACTTCTTTGTACATATTAAGAAAAAGGCAAAAAAAAACAAAAAAAGAATGGCTTCGTACAAGTTAACATATTTCGAGGCTATGGGCAGGGCAGAAACAGCGAGAATTATGTTTAAGACAGCTGGAATAGAATTTGAAGACCACAGGATAACATTCGAGGAGTGGCCCGAAATCAAAAAGAGTAAGTACATATCATCTTAATAAAATGCATTAGGCAATAACATCCTCCTAATTAGTCTAAACATTAAAGAGTACCGCCATCCATACTTTCCACTTGTATGGTAGTTCTAAATCCATAAACTGTTTTTTTACAATGTCTTTAAAGGTCTCTGGAATGGCGGCCTGATATAACTGCACGCCGTCACAAATCATTTGTAACTCCCAAACGTTTTCCGGACATTGCATGGGGCAAAACTGGAACAAAGAGAACAACAGTCCGCATCAAGAACCCTGTATGAAGAACAAAATACGGAACCGAAATCCAAACCCTATTACTATTGATTAAAATATGCTCCTTGAAAAAAAATTACGCTCTATTGGAAAGCACAAGAACATGAAGTTCAATCCATTCATAGATTTACCTCTGTAAAAAGCGCGGAAAGACATTAATTACAAATCTGACCTTGCATTTTCCAATGATCCCGCGTAATGCTATACGTTTAGAAGAAACGACATACACACGACAAATATCAGGAAGAATAAACAATTTTTAGGATATGGATCAAATCTCACGCATCAAAGTATGTCCAGGCTAGTTTCAGTGAAACTGGATGATACTTTCCAACGTGGACTATACAATATACTGCGTATTAATTTGTTTTGCAGTATAGCTTACCAACTTTCTTCGATTTCGATCCCGTAGCTATTATCCACGGTATGATTCCAATATTAGAGGTGGACGGCAGAAGGATCATCCAGACTCTGGCCATCAATAGATACATCGCAAGAGAAGCCGGTGAGTTGATCCAGCTGTGATTACTACAGAATGCAAGGAAGTTTAAAGGGGATTGAGTCCTCATAAATAATATCACGTGACACCAGTCTCTCCTTGATAACTCTTTGCCATCTCTCTGAAGAATCATTACAATAACATTGGAACACAAACTGTTGGGACACTTTGCAGAGGTTCTATCGATATATCAGTTGCGATCATCGTAACATAAAACCCATTGACACCCCTCGATGAACCAAAGTCCCCCCCCCCCCTTCGCCCGATGTTGTACAAAAGTATTTGTATACTGTGATCACATACTGTCAACTGTATTCCTGTAGCCAACATTGAAAGCTACAGCAGGTTGTCCCAAAAGAGTTTCGTCCCAAGATTGCCGTTTACAATTAGGTTACTCGTTTACAGTGAATAGTAGAAAACCGGTAACTTGCCGACGACGCTTCCACGCTACGTTTGTAGAGAGAATGACGTCACAAGAGATATTTATGAGAAGACTAATTAACTATAAATCGTTAATTCATACCAAACAGCCCCTCCCCCTGTATGTGAACACTTTCTGTCTTTTTGATGTCGATGTGTATAGTAGCATGCCACTATGAAACGCAACATTGTAGGAAAATTTGAATTCCCATTAGACTATGTGGCTCATTTTTTAGACGCGTTGGACGCAAGGGACTGCTGCTAAGTGGTAAACGGCAGTCGAAGTTTAACCAATTGAGAACTACATGTGGGGATTCCTCTTGAAGAAGAGATGACTCGAACTAACAGACTAACAATGACCAGTGGTGGTGTGGCTAGGGGCCAGGGGAGGCACAGCATGCAGCTAGGGTCGTCCCAAGGGTAACGGGATGCCCGCATGGAAAAGGGGTTTCCAGCAATTTATGGGATATTTTCATTATAAAATATTCTGATAATTTTCCAACTGATGGTTTTGCTCTGCATAGATAGTCTAACCACACTTTTAGCTACCATGTAATGATAATGGGCGCCAATTGAGCCTCCCCCAGAAAGACAATTACAAAATGTTGTTAGGAACAACATGACATGTCCGTCATTATCGCCATTAATGGACATATTCTGGTACTTCAAATCAAATTTTCATCTTCCTAGAAACATGTATATACTTTCAAGTTGGTTTTCGAGTAGGCATGCATGATGAAAACATGAGTATCTTTAATATCCAATTAAATTTTTGTTACTTTGTTTGAAAGGCTTTTACGGGACCAACAACTGGGAGAAAAGTCGCATAGATTCTATTTGTGAGACATGCTGCGACTACGAACACGACTTAGATAGACTCTGGTGGCCTGATGACAGCGATGAGGTCAAGGTTAGTTACCTAGCTACTCTCCTTCTCTCTCAATTTTTCCCTTCTCCTCGACTACTTCATCAATTCATACCAAAGGAATATCTTACAGAGCGTTGGGAATACCACACAGCATACCCCCCCCCCCCCCACCTGGGCATTGACTGCAACGAATTTCTCTTTTTCACGATGAAAACAAAAAGAAAAAGAAAAAATAGGAAAAATAATAAACACAAAAAAGATCCCAGTAGACAGTGACCAAAACTATTACCCGTAAATTACTGTATTTTTTGGAGATGCGCTTCCCTCTTTGTCATTGTAATTTAAGTTTCTTTTTCTAGCACGGTGGCCAGACTTAGCAGAATCAGATAAGTTGCTCTTTTAACTTGTTTCTCGTCTCCGTCCACCTCAGTGTCACGCTTTATGATTATTTGTTACAGTTTATTTGTCTAACTGTATACATTTTCTATCTTAGTTTGTAATCAATGTGTACTCAGTTTCAAAACTAAGGTGATAAATAAATGAATGAGCTCAATTTAACTCATTTTTTCCATTGTTATATAAAACATCACAGGTATACGTCGATAAATATAATGGGTGTATTTGCAACTTATTCGAGACGTTCATGCACTCAAACAAAAACTGATTACGTAACTGATAGGTGGGGGAGGGGGCTGAGAATAGGAAAGACATTTCCAATGCGACGGCTTAATAAGAAAACAAATGAAAAATAAAGGAGAGAATACAGAATAGACAAACAGGGAAGGCAAAAACAGAATCAAAGAAACAAACAATAAATTGTTAATGCAAAACCCAAAATTAAAAGCAGTATACTAAAAAAAAAATGACGGTACACTCATGTGGTGATGAAGAGGTTTGTCTCATACGATGATAGTACGGCACCGATTTGAAAAGCTTCTGACCGAGAATCATCATGTATAACCCACAGGCGTTCCTGAAGAAGAGATACGTGGAAGAGAAAATACCGAAAGTGTATGGCATACTGGAGACCCTTCTGAAAGAAAATAATG
Source organism: Stichopus chloronotus (assembly GCA_021234535.1). Classification (NCBI taxonomy): domain Eukaryota; kingdom Metazoa; phylum Echinodermata; class Holothuroidea; order Aspidochirotida; family Stichopodidae; genus Stichopus; species Stichopus chloronotus. The sequence goes on from CM037844.1 coordinate 13,033,494, forward strand.
ACGGGGACCAGTTCTTCGTTGGGTCAAAGGTATTTGACGACACTGTATTTATGCTTCGTTTTATATTATGACATTTATTCATGACGTGTACACATCACTTTAACGATTGTGTTGAACATTACTGACGAAATCACACTACAAGAACCATGACATTCCCTCGGGTCTTAAGTTTGTCGCTCATCTTGCCATCGAAGGTCGCTGCTTCTCTTGAATTATACTAGCACATTTCTTAATGAACTAAACATGGGTTTCTTGAGGGTATAGTTTATAATTTTTTTTTCTAATTCTACGTGGCAATTAAAATGTTTTTTACGTATAAGATTTGGGGTTAACACGGTGACCTCTAATACACCATCTATATGAAATTAGTTCTGTGTTCTTCGTGGATATAACACGTACGTGTTGACGACCAGCGGATATTACGTATGTGGACTGGTGACATGTGTCTTCCCGTGGTATATTTTAATTTTGTCTGAGTACAGATTGCCTGTAGCGTATTAATGAGATTATATTAGCCTCACTCTCTGACAGTAAAAAAATGTTGAGAAAAGACATCATATGAATGAACCTTAATATGGACTTAATGTCATTTGTAGTCACTTTACTGACATATTCGGTCTTATTATGATGTGGTAAGAACAAAAAAATTGGAATAAAAAAATTAGATGTAACTGTTAACTTCCAGCAAGTTTAACATATTATGGCTGTCAAATGCTGCTTAGCATACTTTTGAAGGAAACATTGACGCAAATGAGAAAAGTAATAACACCTGAAGTGTTTTATTGAGGTTAATTTTGTTCTATTTTCAAAATATCGTTGGAAATAAGATGTTGGGGACAGGGAGAGATAATTCCAGCAATGTGTAAATTCACTAATAATGGAAATTCTGATACCTAAGACAGTCGTTATGGTGACCTTAAGTTCCCCTCTGACATCGGATGTGCTTTTATTTTTTTACATCTCTGTCACTTTCCCATCACACGTCTCCTTGGCGGATTTCTTTGTTTTCACTTGCATTGACGTCACAATTCGATGCCATTTTCCCGTCGACCACGATCCAAAGGACTTTCCGAAATTAGCAGCTCACATCGAAAGGATGAAACAAATTCCACAAATCAAAGACTGGATTGAAAAACGACCGAAGACTCGGTACTAGTGACGTAAGGGAAATATCACCGGAAAGGTCTGCGGCGCTCGGTAGAGCAATATCACAACGTAGTAATAATGTTTATAATGCTGATAATCTCCTATTTCAAAGATCATTTCCTCAAAATTTCTTGCCACAGTAGATAAATGATGGAATTTCTTCATTGTGTCATTTTTCTATTCCCGGTTAGTGAGAGATACAGACCAATTATAATAAAGGTACAGACGTTAAGCTGTGGTTGTAGGTATCGTCTAAGTGGTAAGTTGAGAATGTGAATCTGCAATTCCTTTCATGACCGATCAATATGTACCCTTAAAAAACAGAAAAGGACAAAAAAGAGAGAGAAAAAAATTGAATTGTTCTCCAGTAACGCAGTGGAATCAGTAAACTAATAAATACACTGCAGCAGGATGGAATCATATAGTTAAGTAACTTAAACTCAACTTGAAAATATTCGAAAGTAAGACGTAAGAAGGAGGGGGGAAGACGTGGACGTCCCACGGTATTATGGACTCTTACGTTAAAGCGTAATGATATACATGTTCGAAGTTATTCAGTAATGACCTGTATAGACAGAATCTAGTATACAGTGTTTCACATTAGTGTTACTGGTTTGAATTTAAGTAATAAAAACTGTAAATATTCGGATGACATTACACTGGAATCTGATAACTGCGTTATGAGCGAATGTCATCTAATGGGCGTCAAAAATCATCAGTTTGACCACCTATGGGTCATCTGAGAAATTATATGTGGGTTTCGATAAATTAAAAGTAAACAGACACACGTAATGCAACAATTCGAAGAAGTTACAATGGAGCTTGACGCCACTCTCGTACTGTCCCAAACTTTATCACAACTATCTTAAATTTTGAAACCATTTTGTGCATTGGTCCTATACTAGGGATATCATCCTTTCCTTTATATTACTTTTTTCTTACAACTTGAGTGTATCGAGCAGATTTAGGTAAAGCAAGTGACAACATTTCATCGCTACATTTAATTACAGCTTTTACCTAAACGGGTATGAATCAGTAAAAAATAAAAAACCTGTAAAGTTTAAGAAGACTTTGTATTCTCTTCGATCCTCTTATAGTTTGACGTCGACGTAATAATTGATTTACATGTTTCAGAAGCAAATTTCAAGACGTCTTGCATACATGTTGAATTCCTGAATACGTTTAATCTACGAGTGTTCTGACACACAATAAATCTTCAAATACAATTTTCTTCTCTTTTTGCACTGCCGTATATGCGTTTAGAAGTTGGGTGACTGTGGTTACCTACACTTCAAAAATGAACAAAAACACGGTAATGGTGAATCGATGCATAGTGTAACATTAATGCACGTTCGTGTTGGTGCAAACGATGCACTAGGGTGCGTCCAGTGATAGCACGAACCCCAGAGAGAGAGAGTGCATTATCCTGAAGTAATGCACAGGTTTAATGTTGTATTAAACCTCGTTCGTTCATACACAACGAGATTTCGATGAAAACGAAAAGCAAAGAAGATGTGGGTTTGTAAATTAACCACATTTTCATTGAAAACAAACCCGGAGAAAAGGTAACACGATTGAGATCAAAACCAGTATTTTTAGATAGATATCGAACGATGACGCTGTAGTGGGGGGGGGGGGGTTCGTTGTCTTTGTCTTCACTGAAACATGTCAAAGAGATTCTGAGAATAGCCCACACTTCCCTATATCGTGAAAAGACCGTCGGTAGGTTGGCACGATTTCCTGCAGGACCTGCATGGATATTTTAGGGTAAGTGTCCCCTTGTGTCCCATTGGTGTTCCCTGGTGTCCTAGGGGTGAAAAGGTGGTTCATATGTAAAACGAAGCCTGATTACAATGATAAGGAATTGCTTATATGATGCAAAGTACTGTAACGTTAACTAAAGGAAACACAAAAATGGAATTTTAATACGATCGCATAGCAAATCCTAACACGGCCTCTGTAAAAAACAATCGCAAAACTGCCTTTTCACTCAGTTTTCATGAATTTTTAAATGATTTGCTTTTTGGCTGTCATTGAACCACTTAACAAATTGTGGAAATTGTGACTATCGTGACAATATATGGAATTTGTGACAAATTGCAGAAAAAAAAAAAACATGAGAAGAGAAGGTTAATGGAAGAAGTGAACGACGGACTATCGAGCTGTTTGTTTAGATTAGGTTTCTCCCAGCTGATGTGTAGACATTCTTTTATCCGAAGTTGGAGCTTAGTTGTTTTCTGCTCTCGCTGAAGAAGGTTCCAGGGGAACCGAAAATTTCGAATAAATTTTTCATTGTTTTGTACTCTTCGAGTCAGCCAGTTATGTTTTTATTTGCACACTGTTTAACCGTTTATATATATATATATATATATATATATATATATATATATATATATATATATATATATATATATATATATATATATATATATATATATATATATATATATATATCCATCCCCCTATATCGTAGGGGATGCCCATGGACACTTGGCTACACGCATTTCTGAACATCTTAAATGTGACAAGAATTCACATATTTACAAACACATCAGCAAACCTCCAAACGGCCAAAAAAAAAAAAAAAAAGTCAAGAGGCATGCCTGTAGTATAGAAAATGTGTCTCTCCATGGGAACGATATAGTGCAGTAAAGCCGTGTGCCATGGTAAAATTTGAAAAAAAAATAAAATGAATAAGCGCTTTTTTGTTAAGGTATTAACTTGTAATTTTGGATTTAAACCACGTTTATTTCAGTCAACCCCACTTGACATTCAGAAGCTTTCCAGTCAATTAATAGGTCAATGTTTAGCGAGAAAATCCTCAGTTTAGGTAACATAAATGTCAAAAATACTCCTAATGAGGAAATCCTATGTATGCATATAGCTTACTTCTACGAGGAAACGTTTACTGTTGACATTTAGGATGACGTCCGAACTGTGACTTAAAGGCTGTATTGCATCACCCTAAGCTATATTTTTACCTCCCGGAAAGCAAAATTCTCAACTGGTTCTAAGTTACAGTACTCCTAGAATGACAGCAAATTCGAAAGATGTAGAGCAGCTCGTATTACACAGCGTACACAGGGATCCATTGTTTTGATTGCACATGTGGAGGAATTTAAGACAGGCTGAGGAAGGGACTAGAGGTAGGTGGTTGGGAGAATTGAAACTGTCTGGGGTGATGAGTTTTTGTCTTTGAGACAAATGTTTAAAACATTTACTAAAAAGTGCATTTTTTTCATACCGTATTGAATACAGGCAATGATTTCTGTGATATGAAAAAGTGCAGCAGAGTCAAGATCTTGACATCAAATGAATGAAAACTCTGGTCCTTGAAACGTCAACGAGCTTTAAGAACATTTTATAAATTACTACTAGTTCAACAACCACTGCAGGTCAATATAATAGTAACCATATTTGGCAGACTGATGCGCTCTGATCTTTTTCAATGCAAATTTATCTCCGTTGATTATTAATCCATTTTAAACTTGAAAATGAAAATGAACCCGATTTGAGTTTTTATGCGGGGAAACGCCAGGGCTTCCTTGGTGAAACATTTGCAACTTTAAAAAAAGAAAATGACCTACTTTCATGTGGTAGAATTGACAAACTGTTAAAAGGTAATATGACAGACTATTGGTTCGTATTGGCAATAGCTTAAGTTGGCATTGACAACCAAGAATTTTTGAGATTTGTTTTTTTTTTTTAATTTAGCATCAGGATTAGAGAAAATAGAGAAGCATTGTTTCTAGCATCCATGACATCGTTGATATCCACGGTTTTGATTCACAGTTCAGGGCAGTGTTAGTCACCACAATCCGAGGCCAAGACCGAGTCCGGGTCACTACCCTTCAAGACCGAGTCCGAGTCACCATGTTTCAACGCTCCCAAAGATTTTACATATTTATATGATATAATATATAATAATATACTATCATATGATTTATTGGTCTACTGTAATGTAGGTACCAGTTTTAGTCTTTTACTGTATACTGGTCTGCTGGCCAGTATTAAACTTGCAACACTTTCAGAAAAAAAAAAAAAATACTGACCTACACTCCAAAAAATAAATTCGTGCAGTTCGTGTTATAGATTACTTACCTGCTCTGTAATAATAACCCTCTCCCTTAACATCTTAAACCCAAAATGCATCCTCTTGGCCGAGAAAATCTCCTGATGTAGAAAAAAAAAACCGCCAGGATCCTCGGAGAGTAACTCATACTTCATTATTATAAACACAGATCATACCAGTAACAGGACTTTATGTTTGAACTTCGCGTAATAGTATTACTATGTTACGATACAGTTCGTAGAAACAACCGTGTTGGCTAAACGTCACTGGCAGGCCCCTAGAAAGGTTGAAATACCACCAGAAGTATGAAAAGTCCTAAGCACAAGTTGCATTGTAACCACCTGCCACTCTCATTAAATTTCACCCAAGATGACCATTTTTGTACCATTCTACAAACCATTGATGGCACAAAGTGATTGGCACTTAACTCGTTGTTAAAAAGGTTGTTTGGTTGTGTGTTAACGTACACCTAACACCAATATGGCAGTAATAATATGAGACTGAGTACAAAAAATTTTCGCAAAGTTTTGGAATGACATTTTGACATGTGACGTCATGTATCGTATAGCGCCACTCCGAACTCAGCACATTCAGCCTAGTTCAACATCTGCAGTGTATACACTAATTTAGAGCAGTATGTAGTCCTTACAGTAGAAGGTATCTAAAATACGAAGATGTTCTTTCAAAATAAGACAAAAAGTCAGTATCTAACAAAATTGCTTCCTGTCCCGTGCCGGCCTCGAAACAAATTACGGAGGCCACACGGGCACCAAGCCAAGAGGAGATCGAGTAAATGTCCTCCGAGTCCACTGGCTACGTCACTGTACCGTAGCCATACTCTTTCTTGTGTGCTACTTTTTCCTAAGTTACGATATTCAAAACAATGATGGTACTTTATCAATCGAGCACAAATATCGGTCCAAGGTTGTTTATGGAATAAACAGGTTCTTGTTGCTCATTTTCAATACAATAGGGTTATTTACAAACTGAGAATTTCCTTTCTCGTTCTTTTCCTCAAATTCTTGATGTGTATGAATCAACAATAGTAATCAACGGTGAACCTATGCAATAAACCAAGGCTAATGCACTTGGCGGGGCGGGGGAGGGGGTGGGGATAATACTGTAGCTGGATGCACTCGGCCAGCTTTCCTTTAACCTTTAATCACAAAATGCCAGTTTCTGGTTTTCTCGGTTTGTTGAATGTTCAGTAATCTAATTCATCTGTTGTGTAGAATGTAAAACGAATGGATTAATGATGAAAAATACGACAATTTTACACATTTCAACATAAGAAGACATATTTGCGTTGCCAACGAAAGGAAGTTTCTAAATATCAATCACTGGATGGGAAATTAGTTGGGAAACTTTCCACAAACTCTCCTCCATATTTACATTTATATTACAGCTCCAATCGTGTTGTATGTAACTGCCGATGTGTGAGATGACGTTAATTTGACATGTCAGGAAGGATGCCATATAACAAAGGTCGAGGGCTATCTACAACCTTGGACAAAATACCTTGTGACACCCCTCTCCCCCGTTCAATGTTGGCTGCAGGATTGCTGTTCAAAGTGCACATTCACTCCTACAGCGCCAACATTGGAAAGGGGCGCGGGGTTTCATGTTATCCTCTCACCTAAAATTCAGTATTATATTTGCAAAGTACGACAAAGTATCCCAACAATTTTGTCTAAGATTGAAGAAATTCAGTCTTCATAAATTCCTTTTTTTTTTTCCAGTGGAAGCATACATTGTCGATTCATGCCACTCTTAAACTCATTATGTTGCTCCACTCGTTGGTATCTTGATTGTCATTATAACTAACACCAGGGAGGGATTTGTTAATGTTAAGCTCTATGAGACAGTTTCTTTTACTGCATCCCGATTAGCAAAATTTCTATTAGATTTCAAAAGACAACGTCATACAACAGCCCGTTTAGAAACATCTTTCTTGATCATTCCAAGGGTTTTGTGAGTCACCCTCACCTCAAATAACATTCTTTGGACCCCGAAGACGCCGTTTTGTGGCGTTGCATACGGGGATTTTAACTTGGACGTTTTGGACCACCGTAAATTGTGTGGACATGGTGGCCTTAACTTGGGCGAAATATGACGTGGTAGTTCGCTTGGATGAATAGCTCCCTACCCCACACTCTTCAATATTAGTTCATGTGTCTCTGACTGAGAATCCTGTTTGTAGGACAAAAAAGTTATTTTAGCATTTATTTCCATTTTAGACAGTAGGACCCCACTAACTTCGCCATCGATTCCACTTTACGAGCGAAATTTTTTGCTCCCAACAGTTTCTTTGCCCTTCGTTTGTCCCCCAAATCTACAATCCTGGAGCCGCCACTGATCATTTGTTAGTTGAATGTACATAAAAATAAATCCTCCTTTGCTGCCATAATCGCTCTAGATGTGAATGACCTTCAGTAAAGTTGAACTTTAGATCATTCAAGGAAACAGCACCACACTCACTCTGACTGTGGAAGTGAAATCCCATATATATATGCTGTGCTTATTTGAAAAGTCAACAGTTAATAAGTTAAGGTCACGGTGTTGCCTTAATGTACTCACGCACTCTGATATGTAATTTAATTTTTTGATAAATTGCTACACAAGTTTCATATCTGTATTCAGATGTTAAAAGTCTCAACTTTACAAACGAAAGTGTGAGTCCTCTTCGTTTACCCACCATCCAAATATTTTCAGGGTCTCTCTTTTTGTTTTCTTGAGGGAATCACTCGGCCTTTTCTTTAAAACTCTCGTTGTGATGGCAACATCCAAGTGCTTCCATGTACTTCTTGTGACTGTGATTCCATTCATTGCCTCACAAAGTTCAGGTGAGTAGGGACTTTTATCGCTCATCGACACATTAATGTAAAACTCTTGTGAAGTTTTGGTTTAAGGTACTACTTAGCGCTCTCACTGGTAGCTTTGATATTTAATCTTCCCAAATGTCTTACGGTCTCCTACGCAACTTTAAAATTTGGCGGGTAGATTGAAACACATCCTCCGAAAAGTCGTATTTTTCTTTATCATCTGTAAACTTCTTTGTTATCGGTAATATGATGGTTGAACTGAAATTAAGATGTAACATCATAACTAACTCGTCACATATGCAACTACTACAACCTATATTCATGAGTTAAGTGACATTAGAAGTCTCATTCCCGGCGTACAGTTTACAGTCACAGCCTTGATGAACCAGTGACTTGATTAGGTCTTTTGTACATTTCACTCATTTGCTCTTTATCTTGTGTATTTTGTCTTTACTCCTTTGACAGTAACCAGGATCTTCTGTCTCGTTAATTTGCGTTTGTATTCATACCTTTTCGTGACGTTGCAAAGCATAAATATGTGTCTGTGATACAAATAACATAATCCAAAGAAAGTATAACTTGTATATTAAACTAGAGCATTGCGGTTCATAAAGTATTCACTAAGTACTTCTGGGCATGCATTTATTACCTTCTTGTGTAAAATGTAACAAATTATTTCCTATATTGCAGAACAAAAAATAAGGGTTTTGAAGAATACTGCCTTCAAAATACTGTTAATTTGGTGCGTATCTTCGAAGGTTGTCACCAACTTAAAAAAACTTTTTTTTTTTTTTTTTGACTTTAGTATAACTTTTGGTCCAATATACGTGATCATAGCTACTATTTGATAACTTTATTTTCACTGAAAAACTCAAATCAGTTATTCCCCGGTATAGGTTAATTTTAGATTTTGAATTTGTAATCTTTCTCCCTCCGAGTTCAGCCATGATTCTAACAGTTCAGCTATCCTGAAGTCAGCATTTATAATGTTCTGTTATTCTCCGTCTATTTGTTTTTCAGATAATAAAGTGCCAATGATTTCCAACTGTCCAGCTGATATTACAGTATCTTCAGGACAACATTCCACTTTCCTTTTTTGGCCTACAGGCCGTGCTACAGATAATTCGTATACTGTATTTGCGATGGCTAATTATCAATCTGGAAGTACATTTTTTCAAGGAACTACACACGTGATCATTGAATTTTTTGATGAAAGTTACAACGCCGTTGTTTGCTTTTTTAATGTCACCGTTAACGGTAAGTAATTCTGTGGGCAATACTCTTTTCTTGAAATCGTACAGTTTGCAATCGCAATCATGCACGTTTGTGTGTGTGTGCAAGGGTGGTTTTGTAAAGGGCGCCAAATGGAGACAAACACAAGAACTTCACGCTTGTAACCGGGGGGATAGGCCGAAAAAACGGGAAGTCCCCGTTTCTGGAACGTAATAGAAATTGGTGTATCAGATATGCGCCCCCAACTTTATCGGTCGTCGTGACTTTTAACCCAATTACGTAGGCCTATTCTACGGACCCATACCCTTTTCTGGTGTGAATACCTGTGGATAGGTACATGCGAGACTAAATACCACTAACTGCAAAATGGGGATATCCCCGACATGTGAGGAAAAGTCCATGTCCCCTAAACGGATATGTGTGTAAGTGTGTGTTTGCCTGTTTGTGAAACTTACGTCTTAAGCACCGTGTCTCCAAATGGGAAGCTTTGGTATATCGCTATACCTTATTGTAGAATATGCCGACCACCATGTAGAATATGTGGGGTTTTTGGGGGTTCACAGTCGTGATATGACTGCCCCAGCGGCGAGTTGTTGACACGAGAGAGACGTCAGAACAAAGATTTAGCGATTAGAGTTCCATTTATTATTTGATCCGACTGGCACATAAATTAAGCAAAAATCAAGATGATGAAAGAGAGAAAAAACGACGGAGAGATAGATGACAGAGGCCTACATATTGTACGGAGAGAACGACATTTACGGTTTGATGTCCAGAGAGCCAGTGCCGGCGGCGTGGCGAGGTCGATGGATTGACCCACGCTAAACTGCTAAGGGTCACGGTATACATTGCCGACACTGGCCAATCACAGGTCAAATGGTTTACCTACGTAATTGAGAGAGGTGGTTGCCATCCGTGATCAACCAATCACGAAAGGGTTGCGCAACCTTTCTGAGAACAGGGTCTAAGTTTACTATTTTCTTGGTGTTTTGTCTAATCTGACTGTCTGAGGGAAATAAAGAAAAAGTTAACTAAATCTGGGGTAAACACGGGAAGACTGAACTTTGTACGACCTTTTGCGTACGGTGGGGTAGAATGACCATCTCTATACAACATTATTACGTACAAAAAGTCTTTTGGTTTTGGTAGAGGTTCAGGTTCAGGTTCATTTTGGACCAACATTGGTCAAGTAATGAAAAATGTCACACGATACATCAACAAAGTTAGCTTAGACAGATTTCGTATTTTTGTATGTTAGGTGTACCTTATTTGGTACAAAATCGTATTGTTTTCAGGGTGGTCAAAGGTCACTAGGGATTAACAGATAGTGAAAATCTGGTAGACACAATTCCATGAAACTTCCACAAAATAGTAACGTCTCAAAGGGGGGACCTTGGACATCTTGGAGCTGTAATCAAGTTTTCAAGTTCAAATGTAAGGACTTTGCAGCAATTAAGTGTCATTAACATCACACATAACTGTTTTCACACTGAACCATAAAAAACGAGTTATGTTTAATTAATAATATTCTCCCATTCTTTGAATTTGAAAGAATGGTTAGTGATACATATTCACAAGAGGGACTTACTGATAATTTTCTTCAAGACTTATAGATTGATTTGACTGTCATAATTATGGTGACTTTCATCTGCACAATCCTCTTTTAATGTTCCACAGCGTTTCTCGTCAGCATGTTCTCGTGCCCTTATTAAAATTTAAAAAAAAAAACACGCGAAACTACATGAACAAATTTTTTTGTCCACTTGAAAATTTACCACCACTAAGGGATAGCCAAGTATTCTTTTATGAGTGTCGTCATATTCTTGATCGTCGTTCATCGGGTGGGGGGGGGGGGGTTACAAGAGGAGGAGGTGTTCCCCTTTCAGGCTGAAGCCAGGATTTCCAATCAGTCAGTCCACAGATATCTGACATGAGGAGAGGTCTGTAAGGTTTGTTGCCCAGTTATGATGCAAAATTGATTGAACGTATTGGAGGGGCGAGTGACGGGGGAAAAATCTAAACTGAGCGCCACCATCCGTTGGCGCCGAACTTAAAAGAAAATTGATAGGGGTCTCATACCTGCAATTTCTCAATTAGTCTGATAAAAATCAATGTGTGAAAAATGGTAATACATATCAGAGATGTTGAGATGATACAAGAATCAAATGTAATATGCATCTATTCTTTTCTTTGTGGGATCAGTTAATAAATACTAGGGCAATAGGTGTGAACATACCTTTAAACTCCACTTTTTTATCGGATAACTCCAAATTAAAGTTTGAAAACGAAAAGAACTTTAGGGTTAGGCGGTTAGACATTAGGAACAAACGCAACAAAACCCGATTGGATTTTTTTCGCACGGGTAAAATATGTGTTTGAGGCATGTCCACGTAGTGGAACATTTTCAACTTTTCAAAAGAAAAAAATTGAGGTTATTTTAAATAAGAATCGACGTACTTTTAAACAAATATATGACAGAGTATTTGTTTGTATTGGCAATAGCCTTAGTTGAAATAATGACAATCAATGCTTTGGGGGCTTGGGGGGGGGGGCGGGGATAAAATAAAAGTCACTTTATAACCGAAGCTACTAAATGATGTTTCAAAAGAAGCAATAAGAGACAATTCACCGTGCTCATATTTATGTTATTGCATTATACATATTAAGTCACAAGAGAGCCTCATTTGCCATGTTTCTTCTTCAGAAGTCTTCTGGATTTAAAGGGAAATGCTTTTAATACCGACATGTCATGCAAAATAATACAATAACTCATTGTTCAACCATTTTGGCTTATAGGACGGTGGGTCGATAAAGGTTATACTTTTTGTTGCTATTTGATGAAATATTGGGCTTAATTTCGGGTGAAGACATTATTCTTGGGCACAAAATGACTGAATTTTCTGTCTGTGTTAAACTTATTTGGCGGGAAACGCGTCATCGTCCTTCCTTATTTTTAATAACCTATCTTTCTGTGATCACACTTATTGACTTTAAAAATATCTTCTTTTTTGGTAAAACAATTAAACTCCTTAAAATCCTTATTTCCTTTTAAGTGGCCCCGAAAATTGTGCCCTATATAGTCTTAGGAAGCTATAGTGACTTTCTGATTAAGGAACTCACTTCGCATGTGCTGTCCATATTTTATACGGTCGAGAGTGAAGGTCTGGCACAGTGTTTTCACATACTGTGATACGAATGGAATTTTTGATGACTCCTATATTCAAGGTAACACACGTCTGGAATCTGGATTGCCATTGGATGATCTCTTATTGAGCATAACATTGTTCGTAATCACTCCTAGACAAGCATGTATAAGTTATTTGAAAGAAAAAAAAATGTAACTGGAATTACTTCCTTTTGGCGACAAAACAGAGAAAAAAAACTTCATAAATGTGGGTTTTCGAGGATGAAGAATGTGTATATTGGAAAGTGTGTATATAGTGAAATTGTGTTAATCTCTGTCACCAGATTGTCACCTGAGAGCGCGGACGCTCTTAGTGACAGTGTTTTCGTGTTTTCATTATCACTACTTATTGAAGAGAGGGGGGGGGGAAAACTAATTCACGTTTTACCATCTACGAGAAGCATCGCCATTGGTTGGCGAGTAGCGAACCAAAAAAGTATTTTCAAAAGCCTCCCAAATTGTAGGAAATGGCACCTCTCTCGCCTCGTGAGTGGCACCCAGAATTTCTTTAAATTGAGATGTCGTGTTTCAATAGATTACTCTTCCACATGCGCGTGGAAGCATCGCAGCATTCCTCGAATTGATTTCTTTAATAATACCATGATGAAGATATTACTTACTAGTATTTTGAGGCATTGCTCTTTAACTAGTTGATACAGTTTTCAATTACTTTTTTAAGGTGTGTATCTTTGAGGTGACAATTACTTTTTTAAATTGTTGCTGGTAAAGTGTATAGCAACTCGGCTTTATGCTACATAAAATGTATCGCAGCTGGATGCTTCATGATGAAACTATCCCTCGTAAAGGTCTATTACATTTTCATCCTTTGTATGATTCCATATTACCACCTCATGGAGAAAATAAGACACCCGGCAGCCGTAACATCTAACAAAGTCATTTGAGCAAGTTTAAATTTGTGCTCAATGGAGCATTTGCTAATCCATTATTTCTGCATTGTGGGCAGAAAAATGCCAAAACACTGGGGGAGGGGGCACAGAATGGGGGATAAGTGTGACATTTGATTATACCCCACACCGTCTTTGATGTTATGAGGTATTAATGTAGAAATTTTTAAAGGACATGCAAAGACTGCATGTTCCATTCTGTCTGAGTTGAACAGAACTTAGCTTTTATTTGGTTTCCATATTACATATCTCATTTGTACTGAATCCACGTTGCTGCAGTATTACAAGAATTTATGAATAGCCTTTGGCTGAGCTCTATTGTCTATGTTTAAGTCATTCTGCAATTGAAGGTTAATCAACGTTGAACCGTGTATTAACGATCTGGGGTTAGTTCAAGCCATGCACGAGGGCGTAACCCGAGTGCATCCAGCCATAGCATAAACTCCCAGAGTGCGTTATTCTACAGCTAATACACAGATGCAATGTTGATTAAACTTGTCCATACAAACAAATGAGAATTGATGAAAAAGAAATGAATTTGGTTGTAAAATAATCACACTGTTATTGAAAAGAAACCCCGAGAAAAGGTAAACAAAATTATAGCATATCAACAATATTCTTGCACGAAACACAAGGTAACACTTACACAAAACAAACAAAAGCCAATTACAACAATTGACATAGCAACAATGCATGCTTTAGTTAGTTTGCTCTTAAGAAGTGTACTACAATGAGCATGCTTTGGTTCAGTGTACTGTATTCACTGTGCAGTGCAGTGTGCACAACTCGGTATACCAGCAAGCTTCGTAGGCTACGAAACATCAGGAATTTAGGCTTCTCAATTGAAGTCACATTGCTTAATAACAGATTGTAAGTGTTTCTCATAGCCAACTGTCACATTTTATAAGTTTAGTTTGCAAACTGACAATTTGTTGGAATTTTTGAGACGTCACCTGATAATTAGTAGTTACCACAATCAGGTCAGCTTGTGAACTTCGGGTCAGAGAATTTAAGTCAACACATACTGCATTTAAACTACTATACATATATATTGGATTAATTTTGCAGTTATGTATATATTTCACAATACATTTCTGAAGTTCTGTCAATGTTTCCCCCCGGCGTGAAGCAATAAGGCCAAATTCCGTCTCAAGGCTCAGTCCCAGTTACTTCAAGTCTCCATGTAAATGTTTTTGCTTATAGTAATGTGCCACCAGAGTAGAAATGTTTCACAGTCACCAAGCACTAAGCTAAGTAACATGCACTAGAATGTGCCCAAATTAGCCCGTGCATTTACTTGTTGCTTATGTCTATACCTAATCAATCACAATGGACATAGCCTTGGCTATTGAGCTGGGCTGGAGAAGAGTGTAACTGTAAACGAAACAAGAAAACAGTTGACTACTGTAGTGTCGCCTTAATTTCTCCACTTAGCCTGTAACCAAATGCTAAAGTTGCCAGGCCTAGCATAGACCTAGACCCGTGAGAATCAGAATCCTGCTGGCAGTTTCAGTCAGAGGGGGCGAAAGGCTCAAATTCGAATGTAACTTTTGTGTGTAATTGACTACAGGCGCAGGGCGGTGTTCAATAGGGTTCTTGTAGTATCGTCGAGTTCGTGTTCCTGTAACTTTACCAGTTAACGTGTCTCAAACTGGTAGCTATATTCTCTGCACGATGAGCATTATCGATTTTGGATGTTCCAATTTTGATTATTTGATTCCATACCACCCACACCTCGTAGCCAGAAATTACATGTTAATTGTGTCCATGAGGTCCCGCCAATTAATGCTTCCACTCTCCAAAAATTCGGAAAGTTAGAAGCTGCTTTACTTCAGTTGGGAAATTCACTTTCGTGGAAATGCTTCCACATATGCCGCTGTGTACAGTAAGTGACAAACCTATTCCACCTCCCGTAAGTTTTTGTTTTTGTCGTCATAACGAAGGTCTGACTACGACTTTCGCTGCCTCTGTCCATTGGAAATCGAAAACAAAAGCTGATATTAGGGGTATTCTCTATGACATTACAAATCCTCAACTTTGCAATCTTCACCATTTCCAACCCGATTAAAAAGAAAAAACAAGACTTGTAGTTGTAATAGCAAACGTGAAATTCGTATGCTCGGCTCTGTGCACAGTGCTTACTCATTCTTAAGTTACTTTTCCTAAAAACGAACGCAAAACTTCCTGACATGGAATCGGTATATGGTGGCCGGGGATAGTGCTGCACTGACTAGTAGATTACCGTAAATCGCTCAAAACAATACTGCTTAACATACGATACAAACTTCAACAAAGTGCAAGCGATACTATCCCTCGAATTTCAAAACGAGGAATAGTTTCCTAAAAAACTTACCAAAGTTCCTCACATTTCCCCGAAATTATTGCTCTTCCTGAAACTCTCCCGACAAGTTACCAGATTTCTCGAATTTCGGGTATAACTGTGCAAGGGGCTATTCACCCATTACCTCTGTTCATTTGAACCAGGTCCGCTTCGACAATCCCGGAGAGTAAAGGGCAGCCAATTATGTGTCCCTCACAGGTCCCTCACAGGTTCCCAACCTAGTACTTAGGTGGACAGAAGGACGTTGAGGTGAATATCTTGCCCACCGATGATTCGATTTTATAACCAAGGACGTATAGGAGTCTGGGACGCAACCACTAGCCTACCACGATTCTTTAAAATGTGCAACTTCTGCACGCGGGATCGACCACATTTGTTTGTACTATAGTTGGGTCTAGTGAGGTGGGTCAAAAATGTCGAGATTTAAAGCTTTTTGAATGCAATTACCGCAGGTTCAGTTACTTTGTCTGCGTTGTTTTTCCATAACGTTACTCAAGCACCCAATTGAGCGGAAAATAGAAAGTTATTACATTCTGGACCAATTTTGTTTCATTTTGCTCAGTTGTTAGAAAATGGGTTGTGTGCATGCCCGTAGTGCAACGCCCAGAATGGAGTACTTTACCCAGCTGGCAAAAATATGTTGGGCCAACGTTGGCATATTACGTTGGCACATTACATTGGCTGGAAGTTGGGCCAACGTATTAACGGGACATGGGCCAGCGTATTGCCAACGGTCACCTGAACTACGTTTTGCCAAGATTTTGGCCAACGCATACCGTGATAATGCAAAAAGAAAGCAATAACGCTGGGCCAACGTTGCTGTTACATTTCTAACATCCTACCAAATACCTTCAGTATGACAGGACTGTATGTAAAACAAATGTTTCCAGCTTTCAGCCCTCTTTTCATCAATATGTCTATGTAAACCGCTAGTTACACTGTACTACAGCGTCTCTAGACCTAATTGACTATGCGGTTCGCAGCTAGGGCCCTGTATGCATGGGCCAATAAAGTAATTACGTTCGCAACCAGGACCTTCAGATATTTTCCAACTTACTTTTCACACAGTAATCTGGTGTGTTTATACTCGGTTTTCAAGCGCATCGAAACATTTCATATTTACATAGATCATATAGCTATAAATAACAACAAAAAAATCACAATATACACAGTTTGATCACAGTTTCATTTATTATTTACCGACAGGATAAATGTTTACACAAATCATGTTTACTCATGTCAAGTGTATAAATAAACCCACAATATAGTAGATGAACTAACCTGCTAGTTTTTTAATCGACTTGTCATTATTAATTAGGTACATTTAGCCCCCTTAATTTCACAGATGTAACAACAATTATGAATATTCATGAGCCCAAGCTCTCTTACAGCCAATCCTCACATGGTATCATACCTGTTTATGCCTTCTCGAGAGGAACATACCCTCGCCATTATGGTATATCTGGATATCACGTCATTTTCTCTCATGCATAAAAAGTCTTCTCGAGACATTACTTTAGCACATTATGTGTATTTTGTGAGGACTATGTGTCTCTTACGTTAGGGGTCCAACGTTGGTCTAGTGCCCACTGCACAACGGTAACGCTGTACAGTAACGTTGTTGGCACAACGTTGGAAAGTGGTAAACTACCCACAGGTTGGTTGTTCTAGGTTGATCCAACGTACACCAGCCATCATTGGCCCAACGTTGGTCCAATTCTACACTGCTTAACGCTTAGTTGTGTAACGTTGGTCCAACGTCAGAGAGTGATGAGCTACCCAAAATGTTGGCTGTCTTACATAGTACCAACATTGGATCAAAGTAAACTGCCATTGAGCAACACACGGTTTGCCAACGGTTACCAACGTTGGCCCAACAACAAGTGCACAACGCTGTTCATTATCGATTTTTTTTTTTGGGGGGGGGGGTTAATGTGGAAAATACGGTAGTGTGCTGCCTTCCTGAGCGTTATTCACATTGCATTCTTTATCAAGTGACTGCTTATGTAGTTCGTGTGATAAAGCATGTCCTTACTAACATACGTGTGAAAGAAAAACGAATAATCATGTAAACGATCGGGATGGGAACTAAAATGCCGAGTATTGTCCACTTATGTGAACTGTTTTCTGTCTTCTCTCTCTCTCTTTTTTTCTTCTTCTCATATTTGCCATTTATTTTATATCATTTGATACTGTAACACTGCAGTTGATTCGTACACGTCCATCACAACAGAACGTTTCCTTTGAACTCGGATTACGATTAACTAACAGATAAAAGTATTAAAATAAATTTACAACAATAATTAATTTTCAATTAATGTATTATCAAGTGTATTAGTATTGCCTGAAACAATCATAAAAAATTTCTTTGATAAGTAATTGATCAATTCCATCAATAATTGTATACGTTTTCTTTTTATTAATATAGACTCACAGGATACAAACCCTCCCATTCTGCAGACCTGCCCAAAGGTCTTCTTTGTTTTAGTCGAAGAATCACATTTATCGCCAAAACGCACTGCAAAAGATGCTTCAGGGACACCCAAGTTTTCTCAAGTTGCTAGGACAAAAGTGGAAAAAACATTTTCTAATACGTCTGGGGAAATAACAGTTACGTGTGAATTTGCGGTTTTAAACGGTAAGACAAACGCAAGCCCACTTGTAAAAAACAGACTAATTTTACCTATTTTTTTATGTTTGTTTTGTTTTTGTTAAATTTTCATCATATCATTATTGTTGATCCATGCTACAGGAAGGAGGTTTCTGCTTTTTCAGTTGAATTTTGCAAAGTGAATGAAATTATTTTGATACGAAAATATAAGTACGCCTGAATATTTATCGAGAGTGTCAATTTGTAACTAGATAAAGACCCTCTTATACGAGTTACATGCTAACTTAATAGTTCATATTGCCATGTACTTTGCAACATACAATGTACAACGATGTGGATTAATAGCTACGACAATATAACTTTACAAAATGCCCTCAATTGTTTTATGTATTCGCAACATGAAATCATCTCAGTCTAGGTTTCGTTATAATTTCGATCCGTCGTTGAATAAAAGTAACCGACTTTGATTTGATATTTGCAGCGGAGACTAGTCCGTTGACAACAGCTGAAACCCAAGGTAAGGATCTACTTAGTATGTGATTTCTCTCAGTGGTAATCTGTAGGTATTTTTAAGTTCCATTGCAAATGTTATACGGAAGTGTTGTATGCTGTCACTGAATTTCACATTAAATAACAAATGACGTCAAAATACGGAGGGGGGGGGGGGCAAGTTCGACGAAACACCTGATTTTCATTTCGATTACATTGACTTCGGTCTATCGTTGATCAGAACTAAGTTACTTAGTTTGATTTTGATGTACTTGCAGAGAAAGCTCCATCAATGAGTCCCTTGGCAACAACTGGAATCTCAGCTGAGGAATTTGTAAATTTGCCAAAGAGCAGCTTGTGGCTATTCATTGATTTGATGTTGCATTTCCAAGCAGATCCAAAAAGATTATTGAAGTGCCCTGCATTTGTAACTAATTTGCGGTTTTAATATCCAATGATTTTAATTGGATTTTGTGAGTTTAACATCACACCACAGCCTACCGTTTTTCTTTATTGTCTTTTTGCTCCATCATCATCATCATTATCATTATCGATAATCTGTTCTACAGAGACGAGCTTTTTCACACAAGAGAAAGTTACATTTATGCGCCGCTTCACAACAACTGATATACCTTGTGAGGATTTTTTTCTTTGTTTTTTTCTTCCAACGACTTACTACAGTGTCCCGTTTATGTTTGTATTTATTTATTTATTTTTATTTATTTATTTATTTTTGTAGGGTCTTTATCACATCTTTATTATTATTTTTTATCCATACTAGAGGCAGTAGCTTTCTGCTCTCGTAGTTGAACTTTTTGAAAAGAAAAAAAATCATTTGATAGGAAAATATACGCTCGACTTTTGTTCAAGAATAACAATTTGCACTCAGACCGAGACCGTCTTATATAAGTTACATGCTACGGCTATATACTTCTGTCTATCGTTGGTAAGGACTAACTAAGTTTGATTTAAACATACTTGCAGAGAAATCTTCATCGATAAGTCCCTTGACGACGACTGAACTCCGAGGTAAGGATTTGATTTTTATTAAATTGTACAATAGAAAGCTGTGGGTAATATGTAAGAATATATAGAAGTGGCCCTACATTGTAACTAAATCGTGACGTCAAAATTAAATGACACTAATTATCGGGTGTAATAGGATGAAGACACTGGACAGCTTTGCATTGATTTGTTTTCCATGTTCTTTGCTTCGCTACATCATGATCATCATCTTAATATATATGCCACAGAGTGGAGCTTTGTGGTTGAACTTTGCCAGAGATATTGAAATCGTTTTCATTGAGAATTCACCTAATAACTACAGTATACACACCAGATATCTTTCAAAAGTGACAATTCATAACCTGGGTACGACCCTCTTGCATAACTTTAACGCTAAATCAATATCTCACATTGCAATGTAAAATATATGCAGTGTACAATGATGTAGATGGATAGCTACGACGTTGTACATTCTTTTTCCTTCCTTTTACGTATTTGTAATATTAAATCATC
This sequence comes from Stichopus chloronotus, assembly GCA_021234535.1. Lineage (NCBI taxonomy): Eukaryota > Metazoa > Echinodermata > Holothuroidea > Aspidochirotida > Stichopodidae > Stichopus > Stichopus chloronotus. Next base: position 13,053,815 of record CM037844.1, read on the forward strand.
CCAAGTCTAAATAAGATTAAACTTGATTTATCGTTGATTAAAATAACTCAATTTGATTTTGATACTTCCAGAAAAAATTACAGCTCCAAGTCCGTTAATAACAGATGAAATCTGTGGTAAAGATATGATTTGCTTTCGTATTTGCCTAACTGGCAATTTGTGCGTATGTTTGATTTTAACTTTTATTTTAAAGGATACATAAAAGCACTGCATATGGTTAGTAAATTGTGGGTTACATATCAAATGACATCATTGGCCTTAATTGCTCTTATGAAACACTGGCTTCCTTTCCACGGTAGCTTTCATTTGTTCTTTCTCCTTTTGCTACACATCATCATGGCTTCCTATTTATTGTTGACCTACGTTACAAAGAAGAGTTCTCATGCTCTTCTTGAACGGTGCAGCTAGGAGAATGCCATCATTTTTGAATGTAAATACATTTCACGGAAATGTGTGTATGTTTGAAAATGACATCTGGATGTGAAAATTTGTGACCAAGGTCAGGAATACCCACCTCTTATATGACAATAAAACGATAAAGTCAATGACTCATCTTTTCATGTTACACATTGTCTCCTTAATATAATACACGATGATACAGAATGACAGCCTGAGGACCTCTTAAATAACACTTTACGCCCTTCTTTACGCAATTGTAAAATAAAAAAAAATTGCCAGTCTATAGATATCATTAACTCTTGTTTGTCGCTGAGTACAACTAATTCAGTTTGCTTAAATATGCTTGCAGAGGAAGCTACGTCGACGAGTCCGGTGACAACAATTGAAACCAACGGTGAGGATGAGTTGTCTTCTATCTTCATACTTGATACAATGGCAATCTGTATATATTTATTGATTTTGTGTGATGCCCATTTCCAGTTTGATATAAAAGTGAACTGTTAAGTTTGTAAGTTCTTATATTTTCTTGCCAACTCTTCTGCGACCTCGTCATCTGCGTCATCCTGAAGAATATGTTAACATCTCAACGATTTCCTTTCATACACCTCAGTGTTGTCATTTGTTAATGATATTACTGCTTTTGTTTTTACCATGAGTTGTGATATAGGTGTGTAAATTCCATAGGATGTTTTCATTTTTATGCCCATCTACCACCAGCACTCCACATTTGCAGGAATGAATCTCTGCAGGATCGTTCTTTGAATAACTACATGTCTACCTCAAGATGATGTTGCCACCAAAATTAAAGGGATATCTAAGGTTTGTAACATTCCCATTCCTCCCTCGAGAATATTATCCGGGTTTCTATCCCTGTCATTGAATTCGATACTCGATCTATATAATTACACGTAATTTATTTATTTAACTTCAGTTTGACTAACGTTGTTTCTTTTCCTTCTTGCTTACAAAGAAGTGATCAATCTAAACCGGATTGGCAATGTTTTATAAGGAAAGGACGTTTATAAAACGTTCAGCATGACACGTTAGGAAGAACGATTCCTGGTGAAGATTGGCCTTTAATAATTTGAATTTAACTACTTTGCAACAACAAAAGAAAAAGTCTGCAAAGTTTTGATGATGATGATGATGATGATGATGATGATGATGATGATGATGATGATGATGATAATGATGATGATGATAATGATGATGATAATGATTATGATTCGGAGACGGTATAGAAGAGTATAAAGCATCTTTACCGGCATTAATCTTAGTTTTTGCCCTCTTTCCTTTACCCCCTTTCAGGAGAATGTAACGGAAGCCAACGTGGAAGAAATTGCCACGATGTTGGCATTACTGACGAGTGGGATTGGGACTTCAGATGTTACATCCATTATGAATGCTGAAGAAATTTTAGAATCTATAGTGGAGACGAATTCCTCTTCACCTACAGTTAGTGCATGTAATTTAATATGATTAAAAATGGAATGCCAATTACACAGAATTGTACCGCTTGATCAATGATATGTTACCGGTACATTACTTTTTTTTTTACTTCACAAATATTATGATGGGAATATTACAACTGTTTTTTTTTCTCGAATATCCTTATCCTTTATACGTCTTCACAACATTAACTAGCGGCTTTTGGTACATGCAGATGCATCAATGTGTCTATTTTTCTTATTTTGTCTTGTGTTTTTTTTTAAAGGTTACCAGTGCAGTGGTAAAATCTGTAAACAGCTTGATAAACTTGGATGCTGAAAGCCTCAACAAAGGGTTATCTGGCGACGCCATTGTGTCTCTCGAAAGACAGATCTCTCACATTTAGCAACGAGACGGAAACTTTTCGCGAGTGGAGGACAACGTTGCGATTACGGCAGTGAAACTTGACCAAAATGTGACTAAAAACATCACATTCTTGAATTTTGTCAACGACAACGTACATTATTTACAAGATGGTAACGTTAAAGCTCTTCACAACGCAGATGACTCAATAACAAGAAGAAGCTCAGCTTCTATCATTATCAACGAGAATATTTTGAAGAAAGGAATCGCAGGTAAATCTTCGCTTTCTCTCAGTGTATTTTCTGCATTAAATTGCACATCTCCACCATCTGATTAGTTTCTTTCTTCTATCATCTATATTTAATTGTATACAGATGTAGTTATTACTATTGTTTAGAAATTCGACAGAGATGATTTTAAATTACAATACTTACTTCTGCATTCATAGTATATAGCAGTTGCTTGCATAAAATTTTAAGTAGCAAATTTGCGAAATATCCATACGAATGCCACTGGTTTAAATGTGTGGGATTCTATAACAATGTCTTTCTCTGATTATGTTTACATGTACACTTTACTCAGCAGAATCAACCGCCAATTCATCCAACACGATAGTCCCGGTTAGTTTCTTCCTCTACCGGGTGGCAAGTCTCTTTCAAACGAATGAACATACCGGTGCTTTAGTTGGCGCCAACAACGGACGACAAATCGTAGCCAGTCAAGTCATTGGCGCTCAAGTTAAGGGCGGTGTCTCAATAGCAAATCTTTCCGCCGAGTCTTCAGCTGTTTTGCGATTTCGTAACATTACACACGATGTAAGTAATAATTGCTCTTTAGTGAGTATTTGTACTACAGCTGGAATTAGAGTAGGTATTTGTCACTTATTTTATGGATAACCTTGACAATTCAGAGTTTCTTACAAACGTTACATTATCCGAAGATCGAGAAAAAAAGGCTAATTAGACCAGACAAAGATTGCGTGTATTTTGTACCAGAGTAATCTCTGGAAATTGAGTACAGAAAATATATAGAATATATATAATATGCAAAAAAAAAAAAAAATAGAACTTCCGGCTTCGAGCCAGCATGATAAGTTATTTTATATATTTTGTTTCTCAGCTTCTTGAGGATGGTGAGATAATACTTGACGTAAAATGTGTATTCTGGGTACTCCCTCGAGGAAAAGATAGTGGTCATTGGTCTGACTATGGTTGCGATACAAAGATCGACGAAGAACTAAACCAGACAGTATGTACGTGCAACCATCTTACCAACTTTGCTGTGCTTGTGGTAAGTCGTTTAAGACTTTATGGATCTTGGTATCTAACTTAAGTGCATCAAGTATGTTGTCGCTGTGAAATCAGGAAATATGGTCTTATCTAGTGCGGACACAATACGCCATAACCTAACTTATAACGTTTATTTGAGTATAATTTCAGGTAAGGCGTCACTTACGGACAATTATGTGCGGAAGCTGTTACTATGAAGCTATAGTTGCATAGTTTATCATATCCCAATGCGTACATCAGTTCATTTTCTAGACCAATAGGACATGGCTTTGTTGCCTTTTACAGCTGGTTATATTTCTCTCCTCGCAATACAGGGTACAATGGTTCCACAAACTATTGATCGATTCTTAACTGTGATGACGAGGGTAGGATCTTTGATGTCTGTGATTGGTCTATCGGCCTGCATCGTCCTGCTTCTTCTGGTTAAGTTAGTCTTTTCTCATAACATTGCTATCGGTTATTCATTGAACATTACTCCGTACATCGATTTATTGTTGCTATGGTCTATAGTCCCAAGATGGGGGTGTCACGGTTCGCTCGTCTAATCAACTACTAGATTTCTCGTTCTAATTTTAAATGTTTCTCTAAATATTTGTTGTACATATAATTTTGTTGTAAATATTCGTCGCCATGCTTTATGAGAAGTTAGCTGAAAATTGTTATTATATAAATACGAAACAATTTTTTTATGGACAATGAAAGGTTGCTATGTTTCTCATACACTCTCACTTTCAGAAAGTTGAGAAAGAAACATGCCTCCAAGATACACATCAGTATGTTCCTTACGTTGATTGGCTTCTACACAACATTCCTTGGAGGAGAGTTGTTTGAACATGATCCCGTTCACTGCAAGAACATTGCCACCATTGTGCACTATTTCTGTCTGGCCACAGTTTGCTGGATGTCAGTCGAGGCTGTTAGCCTTTACTTACTACTCGTGAAATACCGACGGTCTATCTCGGGGCACTTCATCCTGTTCGCTGGTATTCTTGCGTACGGTGAGGCATTATCATGTACAGTGATTATCAGAACGTATTGCTTTAGAAGGAAGTTTTGTGTTTCTTGTGGGCCAAGAGTCCCATCTCTCTAAAGTAAGTCACATTTCATTACTTTCAGCAATAATTTCAAATTTTACTATAAATAATTTTTGTATTTCTAGTAGTAATAGTACTACAACTACTAGTACTGTTAGTACTACTGCTACTAGTACTACTACTTCATATACTGCGACCTCTACCACTACTACTATTAATTCCACTACTACTACTACGACTACTACTACTACTATTGTCACTTGCACTCTCACCAAACTATCACCGATACCAATACTGTATACCTCCAAAATCATCAATACCAGTGTCATTATCAATACCAAGACCCACCCCTTCTAATCAATACCAATAATACTACTTTTGGACATAGCCTACCACAACAGTTCTTTCCCCACAACATCGAGGTTTCTTTGTCTCAAAATCAAAGGGGTGGCATTCGCTGTACTGTCGTTTTTTTATATCCTTGCTTGAGGGTTATGTTGAAAACTTCTGCGAGTCCACCTATCAACTGAATCTTCTTTCTATTTTGTTTTCTTCCAACAGGCTTTCCGATCATTCCTGTGGTGATTACTTACATCTCTGCTAAACAAGACGTTTATCAATAGTAGGATATTTTTGTGTTTCCATTTGCGAAGGAATATATTGCACGCTTACTTTTTTGCATTAACAATACTGTTAACACGAGACTCAAACAGAAAGCTTAAACAGAACTCATATCTGGTGTGCAAGTGTACCACATTGAGTGCAAAAGTCTATATTTCTTTTGATGGAAGTCAAAGGTCATTTTTGGTCAACAGGGGTTAAATTGTAATAAGCTTGTACACTCGATATCTCAAGAATGGAGACTTTTGGCAGTTTTCATGTTAATTGATATATATGTGTACCACAGTGAGTACAAGAACCAGCTTTTCTTGATCAATGCCAATTTAAGGTCAACAGATGTAAAAAAATGAAATCTCAAGAAGGGAGACTTGAACATTGTAATATTTGGTACCTAAGTGGCAAGTGCACCGCACTTGCACCGCATTGAGTACAACAATCTCTGTTTCTTGTGTAAGCTTTAAATAATTTGGAGTCAACAGTGGTGAAAATGTGAAAACCTGGTAAGTACGATATCTCAAGAAGGGAAGTTTGGAAAGAGCGAGTCATTTTTAGTAAAGGTGTACCACATTAAATACCAAAACCGATATGATAGAGGTACGGGTCATTTGAAATCAACACGGGGCAAATTGTGAATACGGCACATTTTAAACACGATATTTTAAGACGAGAAACATTGAAAGAAGTCTTATTTACAATGTATGTGTAACACATTAAGAACAACAATCCTATTGTTTTGGTGGAGGTCAAAGTTCATTTGAAACTTTCGTACTGATAAAATTGATATGATCTTTCCATGAAAGATGCCGGTCAATAATGACCAGTAGAAACTTAGTAGAATTTGGTAACTTGATTTTCACACCACAAAGATTAATATCATGAACGTCAATAGGAAGAGGTTTACACGAGAATCTGAAGATAATTTGCGTAAGACGTACAGTATGCCACAACTATTATTCAGATATTCTATGTTGGAATCCTTTTCTAGCCCCTTTCCACATGGTTTCACCATTCTTCCTCCTTTTACAGAATATCCGCAACTTAGAGTGAGGAGAAAGAGAGAAAGAATCTTAAGAAGTAGACATAGAGCCTATAGATTTAACTGTAGCTTTTTTTTGTAACACATGTAAGCATATTATAAATAACAGCATGTGAAAGCTTAAAACAGGGTACGCATCATGCAGTTAAATGTTCAGATCGGCTAGCCATGTATGACACGCCAAAGAGATGTAACTTTCTCTTGATTGTCACATCTGCCTTAATTTTTCTCTCTCTTTTTTTATCCGAATAGAGGTTGCACTATACGCCTATTATAAAAACTACCAAACTTCATCTGCAACCAGAAGTGTCAAAGTATCATGTTTTAATTTTCCTCTATACCTCTATTTTCCTCTCTTATTTTCTCTCTCTTTCTCCATGCAGCTGCTTCCTACCAAAGGGAAACTCTCTCTATTTTGGATCCCTCTTGGAGATATTGATACTGGAGGTTTTCAACATGATTATGTTTATAGTTGTTTCACGTAATGTTGTTTTTCGAAAATTTCTATCGAATAATGCTCAAAACGACAAAAAAGCAGAAGTTATTGCAAGGATTCAGCAATTTGCTTTATTTTGGGTTTTACTTGGACTTTCTTGGGTGTTTGGGTTTCTCTCATTCTTATCCAAGGGAAAAACACTCGTTCTCGAGATTTTGTTCTGCGCCTTCACTTCTCTTCAAGGTTTTATATTGTTTATATTCACTTGTGTGAAAAGTCCGGAAGTAAAGGAGGCATTATGTAAGACCAGAAGTGCATTGTCTTTAAAAAGTATTCTTCGATTGGACAAATTGAAAATGCGTAAAACGCCTGTGAGTTGCCAAACTGAAGTAACGTTTGACGTAGAACAATTTGCCTAGGATTTGTGCATTATAATTCCTTTCATTTTAGTGAGTTCAGTTAAATTATTTGTTTCTTTCATCTCTTCTTTACATTAGACAAATTACTTACAATAGATGAAATAGCAGAGCAGCAGTTTCTGAAATACATCAAACTGAAAAAAAAAAAATAGTTTCAGAGAAAAGTAAGAAATAATGGTATTGCAGTATGTAATCTTAATTACATCCTGATCATGCAATCAATTGACATGAAAGGTGATTTCACCCTCTTATGGATATTTCTGTAAAGAATCGTGACTTTCATTTTTTTTGACGCAATCTATATCTTTAAATTTGATGAAGACAATGTCATCAGATAAGATGTACGCTAGAAAATCTTTTCAAGATTTCTTTGCAAATACGTTATATGTAAGTGATCTAGCTGTGATGATAACTAGTATCTTAAAGCTAGACGTTCCTGCTTCCTGCAAAGGGGTTTGGATTCTCATTTTTTTTTTTTCATTTTGGGAAGCTTAGGTTGGAATTTGCTTTTATTTCCCTTCTTCGTACTGGAAACGGAATCTTGTAAACATCATTTGGCTATGGAAAACCGTACAAACCTGTAAATTGGTATTTAAAGCTGGAGTTTTGAGTTGCCCTGGCCGTGGTCATTTGCCTCTGTTCTTTATCATGCTTCAGGGAAGAGAGAGTATAGGGGAAGAGAACACCTGTTACAAAATCTGAAAGAGAACCATGTATTCATCTTCCAGATGAATATAAAAATTATCTCGACATTTGTTGGAACTACAAAATTCAGGCTCTTCAAGGAAGCCTAGGGTTTTAATCGATAGCCAGTCGATCAACTTTATTTGATATCAAACAGACCAAAGGAAATGGATATAAATATTAATGCATGCTAGAGTTGGAGTTAAAAAATGTTTCTTTGTATTGGCTGTGACATATTCTAGGGAATTTGACATTCGTTGACAACTTTTCAACTCATATTCCACCTTTAAGACTTAACACTTTTGAAAAGTAACATATATTTAAGATGTAGAATATTTAACGTTGAAACTTGGGTTGAATCAATTAGTAAGCAATTAGTAAGGATTGGTGACTATGCTTTGCATTGAAAATCATGCCAGTAACATATATGAAAGTGTACTGCGTAATAAATGTTTGTTAGGTTTTCGAGAGTCTTTGCCACCATATTTATGTGTTTAGAAAACAAGATTGCAGGATGCCAGGGGATGTAGATGTTGCCTGGCTTGCACAAATATAGTGACACGACAAGGACGAAGACGCATTGTTAAATAAAGCGGCACGCGTTCAACGAATAACAAGACAAATATGAAGCTATTAAGGCTGAAATGTAATTCGATTGGTTTAGTGGGTTTGTATTATCTTAGTATTACTTTTGTTGATTTTGTTGTTTTCTGCTTTTGAAAGGATGGTTCAGCAACATTTTTTACCGAAAGTTAACTTGAAGCAAGCAGTAGTGACATCTTTCCTCATCTCCTCTCGTTAATCAAAGGTTTTTCTTCATTATTACATTTATTATTATCTCATCGCCCTATAGGGGCTAAGATGAGATATTGTAGTTACTTGACTAGTGGAGCTATGTATGGTACTGTGCAAACCATGGGAGAACGGTTGCCATGAAAACGCTTGGAGTGGATGAGTAGCGACACCTCAAGGGTACCCCATGGTAGAGTGACCATGGGTACAGGATGGTCCTGTTGGGTGGTGTAAAGGAAAACGTGTCCGTGCCAATGTGTGTGCGTGTGTGCGTGTGCGTCCGGACCTGTCCAAATTGTGGTTTTTCCAGAATAGTTTGAAAAGTATATCAGCGATTGAGTTTAAACTTGGTAAGGTTGTGCATGATGCCAATATGTACAAGATGTATTAGTTGTATGGAACATCGAGTCAAATTTGCTGGTTTTGCGAAAAAATTCCAATTTTGCCCCAAGATTGCTATTTCCAGCTTATCTCGAGAAGTATTTGAGCATTTAATGCAAAATTTGGCAAAAACTTACCTGGAGAATGAAATATTTCAAGGTGTATCACTTTTGTAGTAAAGAGAGTGAAATTTGCTGATTTTTAAGAAAAAAGCCAGCTTTGCCCCAAAATTGATATTTCCATATCTTGAGAACTATGAGACCAATTTACTTACGGTTTTGTAAGTATTTAGCTGAGAACACATTGTTCAACATAATATTACTGTAATGGTAAATCCAGGGAAATTTCCTGATTGTTTAGAAAAAAAAAAGCTAATTTGGCCAAAACTTGGTATTTCCAGCATATCTTGAGATGTACTTGAACATTTAATGCAAAATTTAGAAAGTGCTTACATGAGACTGCAACATTCAAGGTATGTCACTTCTTTATTAAAGAGAGTGAAATTTGCTGATCTTGTAGCAAAATATAGCCAATTTTGTCCCAAAATTTCTAGGTCCATTTGCAGGCCCAGCATACACAAAGACTTTACATATTTGTTGCATATATAGTAAAGTCTTTGTGTATGCTGGTATACTTTTCCGTATTACTTGTGAGTTTAAATAACGTACCGTAGATCAGGAATATGAAGCCCACTACCAAACACATACGATTTAAGCGACATTCTGTGTATGCCTATGACAATAACTATTTGTTCGGATTGAAGCATTTATTTTCATATGAGTTAAAAAATGAAGTTTGATATCAATTATCGTATAAATTATGGTATGTTGGATCGATTAAAATTGTAAGTTGCTTTTCCACATATGTACGTAGACGTGCATAAAATATACCGTATACATATGGGAGTATACAGGTAAAAAGTTACGAGTTTTGCCTTAAATCTCTTGATTTCGTTTGTTTCTTTTGTAAGACTGAAAACAATTGTGTTAATATTTTATTGAGAACTGCACCACTTTATATCGAGGGTCACAAAATCCTCACCGACACGTACAGTAGATAGAGCTACTGTTTTGTGGCTAAACTGTCACCTTTTTACTAACACCGGTAATTAACATAGGCATATTGGCACATTCTATCACTTTCAACTGACAGGACATAGGCCTACGTTCACTCTTGAAGGAAAGAATATACAACACCGAGTGCATAATTTGTAGCATTATATGGATCCGGCATTACCAGTTACCTAAACGAATTGCACATTTTTAGGTGATAAATGCACCAGTCCTCCTTAGAAAGTTAGACGTAAGGAGGTAGCCGAGACTTACAAGGCTATTTATTTTGGAAGTCTGAGACTTCACCCCCCCCCCCAAAAAAAAAAAAAAAAGTGATATTTTTTTTTTCTTGAAAATTGATGAGCATCGATGACCGTAAGTTACAGGTCCCGTACATGCCCCAGTTGGCACTATGTACAGTACATAGGCAAACAGTAGCCTAAAAAATAAAAAGAAAAAAGCGACTTCAAACTTTCAGAAATAAAAGAAAAAATCCGCTGGGCCCAGCAACAAATGTTTACGTTTTGGACACTGGCTGAATTAGGCTCGAAAAACGGTAAGATGCAGGATCCTGGCTTGACTGACTTAATTGGTAACAAGATATTTTTGGTATTCAGGTCTAGCACAGCTATCTCGCCATATATACGGGGCTGACGGGCTGTTCAAAGTTCATCCGGCTGAGCAGAATCGATGTTGTTGCCAATTATGTGAGCATGTGTACGTTTTTTTTTTATGGCTATAAAATTGGTGGACAATTAATTTCCGTAATAACCGGCGACTAACAAATATACGACATGCGTTTGTTATTTTCAACATTAGGCCTGCGACGATACAACTAGTAATAATAATAATTGTAATAACACTACGTACAGGCTACAATATCTTTAAAATTGCCTCAGGAAATTGATGTATAAAACCGATTACAATTCCTTCAGCCCCAAAATGCTCTTCTAAAAGCAAGAAAAATAGCCTCTGAAAGTCAGTTAATCGATTATTCACGCTATCTATAAACAATTCACGGAAAGTCTGTGGCGAGCTCCGTAGAGCTGTGTGAGGATTATTCCATTCCATTCGAAGGGGTTGTAAAGTTAATTTAGGATTTATTCAACACATTTCAAAACTGGGTCCTGTTATTTCTGTTTGCTTTTACTTCAACTACTTTCACGTGCCGTATGTACAGTGTTTTGTACGTGACAACAAATTCACTGGAGGATAGGAAAGTAAGATTTATTTTCGATGTTTTTGTTATCAAATCTTTTTCAATAATAGTGAACGCCCAATGGGCAACACATATTGATAAATTAATGAAAAAATGTGAAAGAAACAAGTTGTAATAGGCTATACAATTGATAATATCTATTTTCCAACGACTGGTCATTGTCAAACATCCATAGTGATAATAAATTAGGAAGGAATATGCTAGAAAATTCAGAGAAAAAGGGAAATACATTCGTAATCAAACAGTGGCACAAGAATTCTTCTGCCTCTTCAAGTCCAGACAGGCTGTCTCAACTAAATTACACAATGCTCGCTACCACTAAACAGGCTTAGCAAATAGTTAGTGAATAGATAACTAAAATAATGAAACACCTGATACAAAATTAACATCATTATTAGTTCCGCTTGCCATACATTTAGGTCTTCAACTAAAGGAGTGGGGTAGACCTCAACTCAGTTGAAAATTTGAGCCTCTAGAATAAAAAAAAAACTGTTTTGTCTGAATAGATTTTAGCACAACCAGTCCCCGTATAAAAACCTTACCCTTTCACACACCTGTCTTATCTCAACTCCTCTCAGTATGCTATGTGGCTTAAGCGTTGTCTGCATATCACCTAGGGGATAAGTATATTGTTTAATGTTCCCCACAACATAAATTAAATGTTAAACATTTGTAAACATCTCTCACGCGTTGGTCTACACATATCCAGACGTGGAAAGAATTAATTTGAAATATTTTGGTACCCATGCAAGTCAGAGAAAATATGTTACTATTGGTGTCAGCACAAAAGATTGCCCTTGCATTTAAACATTAATACCTTTTAAGATCTATTTTACTAAAGAAACACTTGCCTGGATAACTGAAGAATCATCTGGGCTGCTCTCATATTTACAAGTACAAAGTTAATATACATTAGTTGCAGCAAGAGCGTTTGTTGTGACCTTCCTGTGAACAAAAACTGCAAATAACAGAAAAGTGCTTGTGTCTTTAACATTTAAATGAAAGATATTCAATTCTGTTCTGCTTTGCCAAAACCTGCGTAAGTGCTGTTGTGCTCTGATGATTGGTGGCTCTGAAAAACCAAGCAGTTACAGAGTCATTAGTTTTCTCCATTCCTTGTTGAGAATAAATGTTGATGTTGCCATGAATATGCAGTGCCTCTGGAATATGATATGCAAGAACATGCATGTAGGGTGTAACGTCTTTTGATTGGTAAATTTTAGTGAATAGTCGCACCCAATCTTTACACTCTTTCTGAAAATTTTCAATCATATTCTGCTTGAAATTACTTTGCTCTCTTAATACTCCCATCAACTTAGTAAAGTTAGCCTATAGGGGTTTGATATCAGGAAGCTTTTGATGCTTCGGTATAATTTCATCTAATCTAATTGCCTTTTGTATCTTTATATGTTCTGGACCAGTAAAGTCCCTACTTTTTATCATTCCAGAACCTTTATCTACATAAAATCTCCACTCAATTTGCAAACTTTGCACAAATTTTTCAAAAGTAGCAATGTTAGTACACTTCTGCTTACATATCTGTTTAGTGTTCTTGGCAATATTATCCCTTCTCAAAATCTCTGAAATTATATGATTGACTAATTGATCCGAAACGCGGAGAAACAAATGCAAAACATCGGGAATAATTTTTTTAATTGAGACCATATCAAATAAGGGCTGAGATACTGACCCAAATCTTTGACCCTTCCCTGTCGCACATTTTGTCATCTCTCTTACAGTGCGCGCACCAAAATTCAAATCCTTCTGTGACCAGGTCAACGACATATCCCATCTTTTGTCTGCCGTACACTTACACCATGCACACAAATACTTGGCGCTACAAGCTTGCAAGCCTAAAATAATATTCAAAAATTTCATATCGGCTGCTAGAAAATATTCAATTGAATACGTCTTGTTATTAACGGTAATGTCAGTCATGTTTCTACAGTCACTCAAAAGTGGTGATAGCGTTCTCTTGAGCTGATCATACTTTTCGTCCACACGTAACACAGCAACTACATGGTTTCCCGAAACTTTGCCACCTACGAGAACGATTGAGAAGCACATATTTACAACATGATAACGTTTTCCTATGCAAGTGCCATCACCAGTTATTTTTACTATAATATTGGGTGAGAGCAACTGTGTTCCCTCAGCTTGTTCTGTTCGTTGAATTTGATCAATCAACCTGCTCATCTTTTGTCGCAAAGGCTCAAAGACTCCTTCGTTGTCTGGAAGTTCACGAATGTCGAAATTTTTGTTAAGTTCTGAAACCCTTTGCCTTACTTTTTGTAAAGATGGTACTGATGTTAAAAAAGTTAATTCTTGGTAGGCAAAGTCAGAAATTAGGTGTTTGTCCTTCCGATACAAAACATCATCAACACTTGGGATTGAATCGTTGACTTTATCGTGGGCAGTGTCCTTGTGTATGAGTTTGGCATAATTCCCATAATTATCTTTCACTTCTATAGAAATTGGTTTCAGTCCAACCTCTTTGATGAATGATTAACAATCGTTGGTTAAATCTGTCCTTTTCTTTCGTAACCAGGAATTGCTGAGAGAGTGTTTAGAAGATGCAGCATAAAACTTAAAATATTTTCTCTTAATTAGTCTACCAATATACGTGTGCAGTCGTCTTTTTTCTGCTTTCCAGACAGCTTTGTTTTGGACGCATTCTTTTGAGATCCTCTCAGCAATTTTTCTCTTCTTTTGTTCTTCCACTAGTTCACATTCTAATTTCCTTTTCAAATTGCCAATAACCAAACAATATTCTTTAGATTTCATTGATTCAATCTCTGCTGACTTTTGTCTGCCACCTCCTGAAGCAAGCTTTTTAACTTTTGCAAACATCTTTCGAAGTTTAGAGGAGAGACGCACTAATGCACCAGGATCTACGTAACGGTAGTTGATGTTCTGCAGTTTGCACAAGTGCTGCAAAACTTCCTCAACACACCTAGAGTCATGATAAGGGTACTTGTTTTCCTGAACCAGTGTGTACAAAAGGTGCAAGTTTATACTCATTGAGTCTTCTGTGGGAGTACCTGTAACATAGTAGGTGGTAAGCAAGTACAAGCCTACCAACAGGTACACTGTCAACTTCTTTATTCCTGCCATTGTTCAGTTGTTTGGTAATCAGGCCATCAGCAGCTTAAAGTCTTCTTTGTTTCCTTCAAGTTTGACAAACCGTATAACTGCCTGGAATCCCCTGTGAATATGAATCTCACTTCCTGTTGGTGAAAATTCTTTTAAAGGATTCCTTTCCTCTAACCAGATTTGAAATGTTTCAAAATTAATGGCAGCAAAGTCTTCGGCGCTATTAAAGATTCTATACCACCAGTTCGGCAAATCTCTAAAAGCACTCTCTCCAGCTCTTTGAGCTTCAAATCTGTACACACTTTGACCTTTTCTTAGTTTGATATCCACAGTGAGGTCAATACCGTAAACGAAGTCCTGGAAGACTTAAAACTGGACAGGGATGTGTATCGTCACTTCACTGTTAGTCTTCCTAGCAGAATTCAGAGTCTCCTTGATTCTTACTAAAAACCAAGTCTTAAAGAATCCACTCCCATTGCCACAGATAGATTCTTAGGAGGTAGTAACTATATCTTCCTCTGTGCGCCACTCGTAATATTTTGTGTCCCATCCCTCGTAATGGACAAATACCTCCTTTCTGCCCTTCACCTCTCTCGTATCTTTAACTTCTAACTTGAAAAAAGTTTTAGTCGACCAGGATGGCTTTTTCTCCGCTTTTGCATCTAAAATGAGTGGGTCTCCTCCATTGAGTTTACGGTAGTCAGTTTTCCCCCTTCTTCTCAACTCCATGAAATTGGAAATACTAGTTGGAAAAGGAAAAGAGTTTCATTATAGCACTCGGTTTCCCTTCTTTTTGAGTTTCCCCTAGCTTTTACCCCCACCCTCTCCTTCCCAACGGCAGTGCCCCAAATACTTGAATGGGGCTATGTAAATTGTATTTATGAGGGCACAAAACATTTCCCGAGCGAAACCGTAGCAGGGACAGAACCAAATCAAAGAGGAACGATTACAACCTCTAATTACTACGTTGAACCTGGAGTATTCATTTCGTACTGGAGAAAATGCACCCTACTTTTCCATATACCTTTGGAACTTAACCAACCTTTAAGGCTTCAGTATATGTGTATTTTGTTGTTAAAGTCGTGGGTTTTATTTCATAAAAGTTACTAAGGAATCTTCCCAATTAAAAGTTTCTGAATAAGTTAGGTACGATTTCTTGGAAATCGTTCTTAATTTAGGAATGAAAAATGTTCTGAACGATTATCAATATAATAATGATGAAAATGATAGAAATTTATTATTAAAGTTAGGAATATTCCTAACTTTTATGAACTAGAGCCCCGGTGATGAACGCAGTGTAAACGTAGGCCTAGATTATAAAAGAAATCCATACGTGAATAATCGTATGGATAACATCATATAGAAAACAATGCTGAGAAGTTAGTCACCTTGCGAGACGAGGAATCGGTATAGGTACTACATGCATGCACTGAGAACTATGCCTAAACACACAAACCACCCTTTCATGAACATGGAATAGCCCAATTCAACACAACTCAGCACTGTTTACATGTCGATCCCCTACAGACTGATTGAGAACAACAATGATATTTTCTCTGTCTGAAATTAATCATTTTCCACAAAAAGAATTGAAAATGGACTCTTACCTGTTCTTCCTCAAACTATCCAAGTTTTAAATGAAAGGTTTGAATGAAAACGGTGAAAATTCGGGCTTGAATGACGGCTTCACACGGGCATCTTCGACTTGGCTTGAACGCATGCTGTAGACCTACTGAAAAATTTTGATCAAGCCTCCCGCCAGATTTGCCACAGATGTTACCACTGGATGTCAAAAATGACGGTCCAAAACCTTAGCCAATCCCAATAAATCTTACATCAGAATAAAGAAGACACTGTAATCTTTCTAAATCTGAGGCGAGGAAATGACGATAAACTACTTCAAGAAACACAAAGTCTTAATGAAAGAGCAGTTACCGCAAGGCCTCTATCAAGGAGGATTTAGTGTGTAATTGCAAGGCATTATTTTTATCCAGCATTTTTACTACCTTACTTCTTTAAAGGTAAAATGACGGTCCTGAACAGTATTATTTACTGTCCAAACAAACATAATTAGAGAGAGAAAGAACTTATTGTCAAAATACAGAAGGGAGGAAATTTATAACGATGCACTAACGAGCAAAGGAAAGAATGGCTTACACAGTAAAGGGATAGGGCGCTTCGCCGCCACGCAGTGAAGCGGAAGGGGTGCTGCACAGAAAGGAGCGCGAAGGAATTGTAATTGTGAGTCCTTGATTTAGACGGACCTACTTTTAGTTGAGCTAAGAGTTTGTCTGAAAGTCGGTTATCATATATTGAAAGAGGCCACAGGCCGGCAGGCGCAAGTACAGATGAAGGGGCATCCCTCTTTATTTTTTGTTTTGGTTGGGGGTGACCAACATTTTTTTTTGGGGGGGGGGACTTATATCCGAACAGTCTGATAAGCTGCTAACCGTCACAGCAAGTGTTGGTACTGTATGTACATCTTTTATTTTAACGAACCGTACCAAAACACCTGAAGCAATCAGAAATTTGTCTCCTCTAAGATCGAGGTCTCTGTATTTAGGCCTATGAGCTCCTCTGAAAGAGTCTGATGTTTGGCTGAAAAGAGCATGAAAATTTATAGTCATGTGTGTGATTTATCCCGTGGACATGGCACGCATGAATTATAATAGCTTACAATCTCCACGCAGATGTAGTTCGAATCGAAGCGATGAGTCCTAGGACATTGGTATTTCAAATGGAGTCAGCCTAGAGCTGATGCATGAGTAAGCCTAATCAGTGTTGCCAGTTTGGCGTTTTTGTCGCCAAACAGGGGGATTCAGCGTTTTGGGGGAAAGTTTGGCGTGACCATATTTGAAGGAGACGCCAATCGTAGTTTGGCGTTTTTCTGGCGTTTTCTTCAGTGTAGCGTTTTTTCTCCATTTTTGTCAATTTCAATGAGAAATTAGACCAATATTAGCTCTCACACAACAAAATTTGGCAAACTATGCAGTTACACCGGCGCCACCGTACTTTGAAAAATACACGCTGTTTACTTTAATACTAAAAAAGGGTGCATTTTCGGATGTCAGATCTTAGATTTGGACTAATGAAAACATGCCAACACCCTGACACCCGTCTCGAGGGCTAATGAGCCACAGGAGACGAAAACAAATACAGTATGTTCATGCAGCACCACTAATGGAAGTGACGCCATCATGCAGCAGACTTATAGGCTTCATGCGCTAGCTCGTCTGCCGTGTGAGCCCCCGTTTCTCAAAATCCTGGATACGCGCCTGACTGCCTTGGGACCATAGAAATCGGAATCCTAGCTTAAGTAATGGCTTTCGATGACTGGGACACGTACTGTGTCGGAAATGAAACAATCTGTTACGTAAACGATTATGCGAAATATCACCATTATCCATAAAGCCCCGTCCACACTATGCGACTCGCTGCGACGCAACTACTTGCGACGAGGTTATTCAGACGCGTCACATAGTGTGGAAGCCCTTGCAACTAGTTGCAAGCAGTGGCGCATCACAGTCTCACGCGACCAAACATGTTCGATTGCATGAGACCGAATTACGTGCAACCATCATTCTCTGTGCGTGCAACCGACCACAATGGTGGACTTCTGGACAAAGGACGCGAAGACGGGTTAATCGAGATGTGGAGAAGTAATCCGTGCCTCTTCGACGTAACAAGTAAAGATTATTCTAATAGAAATATCAAAACCATCGCTTCTTCGATCTGCGACAAGTTGCATAGTGTGGACACCTTGCTCTTAAAACTAGTGGGTCGTCAGTCGCTCACCGCGACGAGACAGTCTCGTCGCAGGGAATCGCGTCGCATAGTGTGGAAGGGGCTTAATGATTGCAAATGCGATACACATCGACTCTTATCATCTCATATAAACACAAACACTTGTTTGCAACATTCACAAAATATACACTAGCGCAAAACTACGTACGTGCATGATATAGCCCATACTTATCAATCATCTTATCATAGCCAGACATCGTGCGATAGGTAGACACCGTACACTGTTGATACCTCGTCACCATGTACAGTAAATATAAACAAATTCATAGGCTTATCAGCTTATTTGCGTAGATATTTTCTTGCCAGTAGTACACTGCGGTATGCACATCGTGCAGAACTCGGGGTATCATAATTGGTGATGAAAATTCCATGATGGCGACCTACAAACTCATATACTTTGACGCCTACAGTCGTGGGGAGACTCCTCGGCTGATGTTCAAGACTGCTGGGATAGATTTTGAAGACCACAGAATTTCTTATGAGGAGTGGCCTGAAGTTCAGAAAAGTTTGTATACTGTACATTTAATTTACTGCCTAGTTATCACAGATGTACACATTCACACGGTCAGGGCACGGGGACTGACTGAAGTTACTGAACATTATAGGCTCAGGTACTACAGGCGTAGGCTTACCTTTGTGTACATATCAATGTACGTAAAATTAAAAGCAGTTACTCAATACCCCAGACAGTTGCAATATAATTCTCACAACCACATTGAGTCGTAGGCCTACCACCTTACTGTGAATATATAGCAGACAGTAGTACTGTGTACTGTACTGTTGTAGATGAATAGAAACACTGTATGTGGATTCTAGGCCTAGACCTTAAAGTGCCTCAAGGAATGGGTACAGTACAAATCAGTGGTCAAAACATAGTCCTTATTTTCCACACAGCATTACGGACAATTCCCTGTGTGGTCTGTTGCTTATAATTGTGCAACTGCATTATCTTAGAAGCCTAGAAGAATCATATGTAGAAGAGCAGGTGAATGAGGGTATACATAGTAGGCACTAGACAGTTTCAGGGGACGGAAGATAATCAGACCACCACGTATATGGTCATGGTTACCAGTCATTCCCCCCCCGGGCAAGTTTGCCCTGAAACAGTTCGCCCCGGTCGTTTCGCCCCCAAGTGAAAGTGGTTTCGCCCTCAAATACCTACTGTACCTGTTGGCCCCCTTGAGTTCACTGATATCAAATGCTGTTGTGAGATTTTTTTACAATTTTTATGACAGCAAAACATTTTCACAATAACAACAACTGTGACAGGCATAAAGATGATAATGTAACTTATGATTGTAAGCAAGTTGTGGAAAAAATGGGGAAAACTAACTAAACTACTGTATCACCACCATGCATTTAGGTGGCTCTGCATGTGCTCATGCAATGTCCATGCTAGTTGAATAAAGAGTTGAAGTTATCCAACTGACTTTAATACACTTGTCACTTTACCAAGTAAAAAAAATAATTGGGAGAAAAGTAGCTCACTCTGTACACATGCAGTCAACTACTGTTACTACCAATCAGGTGTCACCTTGTCAAGATGTACGTTGTATTCACTTTCACGTCCATTATGAACCATGCTGTATGTGGCTGTTCCAAAAGTTTGTATGTTATGTCAATTAAAGACATTCAAAGTAAGGATTTTACTTGCAATGTAAATACAGGATCTTCAAAAATATGAGAATGGAATGTATATACTGCATCCAAATGTTTGTAAATGTGTTTAGGGGCGAACTGTAACAATTTTTGGAGCCAACTGGTAAACAATTTGGGATGAACTGGTAATCTGGGGGTGAACTGGTTTGGTGCAACCTTGCAAGGGTGCAAAACGACTGATTACCATGGTCAGTGAAGTCACAATTAACTATGCAGTATATTTCATACATCAATTTTCATGAATGTGATTCCTGATTTTTCAGATTCTTACAGTGAAAAACTCTTTCTCCTTGCTATCAAAGCTAGTATTTGATAATGCACTGTTGGCCCATGAACAAAAATGAAAAAAAAAAAGACAAATATTTCAATATCATCACAGTTTGTTTACAGCTCTGGAAGTATGTAATTCAGATTGGCACTTACTGTAAAGATAAGTTTACAGGTTGGTCAACTGTTTTATTGATCCCGAATACATCCACCCTCCAAACAATATTCAAATCAGAATCGTTCATGATGTGGCAGTTACTGTAAAGTCAAGAGGTTTGGGTGGTTTTTGTCCTACCCCCCACCTACATTCATCCAGCCTTTGTTTTGAAGGTTATTTGACTTAAATGCCATCATGTAGTGGGCCTACAAAAACTTACATTTCTGTACTGCAACAGTTTTGTTTTTCTTCTTTTCAGGACAGTTCCTCACATCCCCTCCCCAAAACCCCTTTTTCTTCTTTTTTATTAAAAGTAGAGTACTCTTTTGTATCAATCTGCCTGTTTTATACTGTACAATGTTCCTCTTGCAGCTATTCTCCATGGCATGATACCAGTCTTAGAGGTCAATGGCAAGAGGATCATACAGTCACTCGCGATCTGTAGGTACATCGCAAGAGAAGCAGGTGAGGCTGGTCTATTTACTGACATTTCCTTCCGCAGCACGTCTCTTTAAATACCTCAGGGTCAAAGTTCACAAGGCTATATCGTGGGTAAACTGGGAAGTTGCTAGCATTGTACTTTAACAGAAATAACAAAATGTTACAGGTAGGGAACAGATTCCAACTTTGAAAGAAACTTTAGATAACCTAATACAGCAGCAAAATTGAGGTGGTGAATGGGGTAGTGGTTGAATGTATATATGTCAAACAAAATGCAAACAGGGAACCAATTCTCAGCTAGGTATGTGTGATCTGCAAGTAAAAGACTATGAACTTACTGAATTGCTATTAAAAGGTAATAAGAAAAAATAAATTTGTAAGGCACAGTATACACACAGGTAGGACTATTTGCCATAGCAACCAAGTAGTAGTCAATTGTGTAGACCATAGGGTATGTAATGCAGGTCACTCACCTAAGAACACAAAGGTGAAATGCGTTCTTGTTGAACCACATAACGGTACGTATCTCGGGACTATTTGCCATAGCAACCAAGTAGTGATCAATAGTGTACACCATAGGGTATGAAATGAAGGTCTCTCACCTAAGAACACAAAGTTGAATTGCATTCTTGTTGAACTGCATTACGGTACGTATCTTAAATAGTGTGTAATCTCTTCTACCCAGGATCACCGTCCATTCTCAATAAATCTGCTTTTGAAAGAAAAAGTGAGCATTCCGGTCAGTAAGACAAAAGTGTTCGGATTTCTCTGAACTGGAGATGGTAGGCCTAACTGTCATATTCTGTGTGCATGTTCTCTCTTGTGCAGTAGAAATTCATTTTCCTAACTTTTGATATCACATCGTTATTACTGTATCTGCATCACAAACTTAGCACTTTCCTTCTTCAACATGGCCTACACTACTGTATGGCCCATCAAGCTTTTTAGGGACTTTTTAGTTATCAGGACCCTTTTTCCAGTTCATCCTTCAAAAGATGTGTCCCACTTTTAGCTTGCAGAAATAAGGTAAACATTGTTTGTCTATAAAATTTTGCTTTTAATGCTATTTATTCGTTTTCTAGGATTTTATGGTGACAGCAACTGGGAATCGACTCGGATCGATTCAATTTGCGAAACCGTGGTCGATTACGAGCATGATGTTGATAGATTGTGGCAACCCCATGACACTGATGAAATCAAGGTACACCCAGTGTAATTGCACTCATAATGTACACTATCTGCCGTTTCATTTGCTTTAAATAATGAATGGCTGTCTTATCGATATCTCATGCGACATCAGTCCCAGTAGTTCACTGCAAATGTTACCACGGTTTGGATAGTTTGTGGCACCTTTTCGCATTCTTTTGTGCAGAGAATGATAACAAAAGCACATTAAAGGTTTTGCTCGTGACATCACAATCAGCAACTGTCGTTACGCTGCCATACTTGATGGAATCAGTTTTTTGTCCATTAATCATGCTGTTTCAGTTACACTGTGTGGTGGTTATTATGGTATTTTTGTATTTTGCATCTCACAACTGGTCATACATAGATGGCAAATGGTCCTTAACTGGGTAGATGTGGGGGGTATGAATCAGAGAGGGAAGAAGGCCAGGCTGACTTCCCACCTATTTATTGTAAACAAAGAAGGAAGCAGATGCATTGGTAATAATTAGCACAGTACATCATTCATTGTATGGTACGGCGTGGCATTCATGTATGTAAGCATGTTGTTTTGTTATCCATCCAATAAGGTGTTTCCATGTGGAATGTGATGTCACTGCAAAACCTCTATGCACTCAATAGGTGATGTTTTGTTGCTCCTTGCATAGATGGTACCTTAGTTGTACTGTATCTGCAGAGAGTTAGCAAGGAGGAACTGACGTCACAAGCGACATTTATAAAACGACAAATCACCAACTATAGTACTTGCCTCATTTCACTTAGACATGAAATTGATATAATTTAAGTGACAGAATTTAAAAGAACATTAACATCTGTCTGTGAAGATGTACAGGTCCATTGACAAAATTAACAAACATGTATGCAGTATTAAAGTGTTTTGATAATACAGTTTGATTAATTGAATGAAATTTACCTATAAAAAAATAAAATATTGACAGTGCATAATAAAAGTATTAAAGCTCCCCTATCTTTATTGGTGTAAATATTATCTTAAGAGCTAGTTCTGTTTTGGAAATTTTGGATTTTTTAGCAAATTCTTATTGCCGATGATGCATTTCATGATTAGCTATCTGTGATGTCATAACATGCAGTATTACTTGAATATCCTTTATATTTCTTTAAAATCTCAACTTAAATCTAAATTTAAAGAAACTTTACAAATCTTCAAGGTTTAGGATCTTTTCTTTCACAACATGTAAATCTCAATTTAAAATAAATCTGGTCTACTTTTCACTGGTGTTGTACACTTATTTCAATGATACGCTAAATAAGCAATTCATTTTCAAAGAACCACAACAAATTTTGCCATAATTTCCATGTGATCCATGACATTTTGTAAGCTTGAGAACACTGCAAATTCATCTTGGTCACGATCAGTCTTCCTTAAACAGCAGTATCTTGTGAGGTCAGTTATTACGTTGGTATGGGGTTTGAAGTGCATGCAGATAAAAACAAACTCTTTCGTGTAAGATCTGCTGCAATTGTCAAACTTGAACATTTCTTTGTTTACTTCATCTTTGACATCTAGGAGTACTTGAAGAAGAGATACGTAGAGGAGAAAATACCAAAACTGTATGGTATACTGGAGACATTACTGAAAGAAAATAATGGTGGAGATGAGTTCTTTGTTGGAGAGAAGGTATTCATTACTTCCAAACGATATATAAAGTGTCTCATGCTGCATATAGTGACAAGTGCTGTACTGATCTCCTCGTAGCCCTTGCTAGGGGCTATTCGACCATTTAGCCTCTTATTACATCCAATGCAGTCCAAATTATACCCACTGTACTTGTTACCCCCTTTTAGTTCAATAACTCTTCTCTCATGTTAATCTGCCGTCCAACTGACATAAATCTCCCAACATAAGCTCACCTCTTTTCTAGTTTGTCATCTCCCTGAACTATTGCCACCTCTCAACGATTGTGTGAACACCGCAAGTGATAAGTAGCATATTTTGTAAGAATGCAGCTTTTAGGCACCATGTGTGGCCATTGTTTGACAGACTACTTATAAAGTAAAATGGTACACATGTTGTAACCAGTAAAAGGTTTAGTCAAATAAACTTGCTTCTAAAGTCTTTGATTTCATGTATATATTTCTTAAAGTATGTTTATTTCATCTGTACACAGATTTCCATGGCAGACTTTTACGTGTTCAATTACATCGACGGGACGGTGCGAACTCATTTCCCTGCCCATTATGATCCCAAAGATTTTCCAAAATTAGCGGCTCATATGGAAAGAATGAAGCAAATCCCACGAATTAAGGAGTGGCTTGAAAAGAGGCCAAAGACAGAATACTAATCAGTAAATTAAATGCCTTATTGAGTACTGTTTGTTGTTTGTATTAAAGACAATCATTTAAACATATTAAAGTTTGGTTTTCACCTGCCATGCAGTCGGAATTAGAAATCACTTCTTCTTAGATTTCGACCTAATGTTTTGGTCAATCCGCAGTTGTGATGGTGACCATTGTGAAGTGAATTAGAGGGCTTACTCGTCATCTTTGCCAAGAATGACGACAATCTACAATAGAGTATAACTTATATTTCTGATTCTGGGAGTACTTGCAAATTAAAAAGCTGTTTGTTTTCCCTATGACTTTAAATTAGTCTTACTGTCACCAATCTTCAGTCCCTTTACCGATCAGCTATTGTGCAGTTCTGCAATTTGTTTTATTCCTTTGGTAATAGATAACTACAACAAAAAGCCTTTATGCAAAATGACACTTTTGAAATTAACTTGTTAAAAGGAGGAAAATCTGAAATTCTTCCTTTTGACATCATTTCTTCCCTTTCAAAAAGGACAAATTTTCCAAAAAAGGACATTTTAACATGGTATATGAACTTCGTGTCAAAAAGTCACAATTCTGAAAATTTGAACCTGATCTGAAGATCCATTTTTTCTCAAAAACGGCAAAAAAAAAAAAAGACACGTGTTTCCAGTGATTTCATCATTGTATGCTAAGTTCACTTTGTATGCGTCCATTTCCCACATCATTGAGTTTTGGATTTGGAGAGGGGAAACTGATATGTATGGGGGGAGGGGATGGGTTCAAGAGGTACTGTAGTTTAATCGCAGTTTAATTTAAATGGGCAGCCAGTGTTCACTGTTTCTCACATATATATCTAGCAATTGTATAGTGCTTCCCGCAAGTGAATATATCTAAACTAAAGTAAGGAAGTTTTGTGTCCTTTTTTGTGAGGATCAACCAAAAATCCTAGCAGCAGATATGTGATTGCTGGACTTATTGCTGGACAATGGACTTAGAGAACTACAGCTTTAGATTGCTGGGATCTTCTGAGGCAAATGATGCAGAAGTGTGTCAGATATTACTGTACTAATAGTCAGCCAAAGATGACGTCATGAAAGCAATATTTAGTTAGCAAAATCTACGATCGTTCATTTCTCATTTTTTTTATGACAATTAAATTTTGTTTTGCAGAGGAGAGCTCCTATAGGAGAGTTTTTGCTTGAGACCTCCAGTGCCACCGGCATGTGATACTCCTTGTAGCTACATGAACACCATCAAATGGAGAACATTTTCAATATATTTTATTGCAGGGGTGTACAAGTTAAATCAAGCCGATGCGATATGATTTGTTTCTTTTCTAAAAGCATTTTTTCCTAACCACTAAGACCAATAAGAGAAAAATTTCATAATTTTATGATCTGTAATTAACTTTTGATCTGTAAAAAGCAAATGAACAAATAGAGAACAACGGCATGAAGGAACGAACGAGGGTTTCAGTATTCACGGCCAGCGTTGAGTTATGTGCAAAACTATGCTTCATAATGAGAAGAGTTAGAAAAGTATACATTTTTCTAGTAACGGCACAAGAAACTTAAAGTTGGTATACCGTAGATGGACTCCCATGTCAAAGAAAGTAAATGTGCGCATGGCGGTGGAATCGTCACATTTTTTGTATGCTTCCAAGTTAAGCTGACGGTATTATACTTTTACAGATCAAAAAGCAGCTGGCATTCTTCGTTGAGATTAAGCAAAGTCAACCTTAGCCAGCTGTGATAAAAAGTACTATCAAATCCGTTTTTCAGTTTTGTTTTTTGTATTTTTTTTTTTTTTAGTATTTGAGCTGAAATATTTCTCATAGTGATAATTCATCCTAATTGGAGGATAATTTCTTTATGTATGTAAAAGACAAATGTCAGTATAAGAGTTGAATCTTGCCAATGAGAGCTGCAGTTACGTGTCTTTCGTAAATAGAATCATAGACATATTGGTGAATCGTTTGTTCAATAGCCTACATACCGCCGATACTGTACGTTGATTTGTCGAATTGAGGCAGGCCTGCTGCGCAATGGATGTGTTTAACGCTATCTCGATTATAGTATCTTTATTATTGGGCCGAAGAGTGAACCAAAGTTAAACTTGGCTGAGGTCAGGATTTGTTTATTAACTGTGCCACTTTCCAATGCTTATCATTTTTATCGAATGAAGATCACTGTATGACTAAAGGGAATAAGCAGTCTTCCCTAATTTATTACTTTATATATGAACGAGCCATTAATGAATTAGCATAAGGGTTGTACACTAATTCAGTTTGGGATGACTTCATTGTCCCCTTTAAGTAAAAACTAGGCTACTTTTATTTTCTTTGGTGACTATATACTTGCCTAAGTTGGTGACTATATATGTTGGTGACTATATACGTCGGTGACTATATACGTTGGTGACTATATAAGTTGGTAACTATAAACTTGTCTAAGACTATGTACTCCCATCTGTTTACTTGTCTCTCGTTCTGTTTGCAGTCATGTAACAGTGATCATCCATGTTTCTGTCATATTTCGTTTCAATTCAAGTGATTGCATGACTCATTTTTTTTTTAATTCAAAAATTTTTGTTCAAATTTTTTTAATTTTTAATCCAAAGATTTTTTAATTCAAAGATTTTAATCCAAAGATTATTCAAGTATTATAATTCATATAAGAAAAACAATATATCCCAATCTGCAAAACTGGAGATTTGTTGTCTGGATTAATTGTCGTGTCATTTTATCACATTATCTTTGTACGGTGTACTCACCATCACGTTGATCCTTCAACGTTCAGTGTCCTGAGCGTCACTCGACATTTTCGTGGGTTTTTAGCACACACCAGTCATCGGGTGTGATCTATTGAGATAGGGCTCCATCTATCCGTCTGTCTACAGCATTGGGGAGTTCATATAAATGAACCCAAAGTCAAACTTAAAATGGCCTGGGTTGGATGTCCACAGCCCGAATGAAATTTGAGTACAGATAAAATGTCAGTACAGATATTTCTTCTTTTAACGCATCGAACAAACGTATATAATCACACTGTTTACCAGCTGTTAACTGTTTTGCCAATGCAACTTACCAATTTACTTTTTTTTGCAACTGTCCTAAATTCTTGAGTCCTCCAAGATGGCTAGAAAAAAACAGAACATGCCATTTTTCATTAAAATTGGTGATGAAAACTTGTTTAACTGTAAAACACAGATCAGATATTAGAGGAAAAACAGAAGATGCCGGTGTAGATTAAGTAGAATGATCATGCCCAAACAATCACTTAATTTGATACTGTACGTATGCAGATATACCAGAAACTTCTCCCTATCGGTTCCACCATTTCCTGTATGAAGTCTTCTTTTGACACTTTTTGCAGTGGCAGATTCTTGTGAGAAAGCTACCTCATTCTAACACCATCCGATCAAGTATAAATACGCTTTGGTGCTGGAAAATTGTACCGTCGAGTCAAAGGGGGACATTTAAGGAAATAACAGCTCCCTGATTTAACACTGACAGGAATTATCCATACGTCAGTATACAGTGCAGTAAGAATTGAAATCTGGGAGTACAGGGCAGCCTATACTTTCCAGGTTTTTCTGTGTGTCGAAACCGAAGAACCATCAATATAGTCGACAGATATTCGACAACATCACCTCACTTGGAAAACATTGTACGTACCAAAGGCGTAGGCAAAAGGAAGTGGTTTGACCTCCTATTTTGAAAATTTTTGAATGTGTTTCCCAACAATTTTGTGCTACATATGTTATTACTTTAAAGTAAAGCTAATGTTCATAAATTGTCATAATATGATTAAACTTTAAAAAGTGCTTGGCGGTGACCCGAGGAAGAATGTGACCATATTTTTCTTCTCTGAGTCGTGGAGGCTGCTCCCTTAATTGTCATGATATGAGGAAACGGTATTTCGCCTCTGATCGTAGATATGATAAGTATGATAATAAGTGTGTTTGAATAGGTTTCTGGGGTTGCATACTGTGAGCTTTTGAGCTTTTTAAGACACATGGGGCCGTCAGTTAGATTTAAATCCACGACAGTTGCCAAAATGTCACTGTATAGTCTGAGTTTATTTACACTTCAGTTCAAGATGACGACCAAATTATCCCACTAAATCAGCCGCAGTCATCATGTAAGGAAACAGGTCGTAGTTTCTCCACATTGTAAGTTAGTATGGGACTATACCAGGTGAAGATCCAACACTAATTAACCTACTGTAGCACGCTCTGAGTGTGCTCTCCAGCATGTAAACACACACATTGCAATTAACAATGCTAACAACCAATCAGGTGTCGAGCTGAACAAAAATAACAAAACGCGTGAACAACACAATGAACAGAAGAGACCAAAAACATGAAAGGTAATGAAAAGTCTTACAATACTTCTACCACTATAACGTAGAGAACCCGTTGGTCTTTGGGAGCGACGGGTAAACACGGCGTGGGGCGAACTGAATTTGGGCGCGAACCAGTTGGGGCGAACTTGCAAGGGGGGGGGGGGGTGGACGACCTGTAAGATATGTTCCACCAAAGAGGTCACCGCAGATGATTATAGCTATGATGATCTGGGCATCTGAAAGCTACCATATACCAGTGGGCGTCTTTTCATACCTAATTACATCTTCTTGGATCATCCGGTACATGTTTGTAACTCAATGGAGTATACACAAGGACTTGTTTCTGTTTAATTTTCATCGTTTGTTTAGTTTTTTCCGTAAATTATGCTCATGCCCAATATCTACAACAAAACAATTTTTGTGTAATGAATGCACAGTGTATTTAAAGACCACGTTCTCAGTTTCACTTAGCAAAGACTTGACTATATAGACTTAGCCAGGCTAAGGATATAGTCTAGATTAGTTCCTGAAGTAATATTATTGACAGTGCTCTACTTTACACTGGCCTGCCACGCGTCCCTCGGTTACGTAAGCTTTTAGTTTTAACCAGAAGTTCAAGTTGATCTGGCCAAGTTGAGCCGGGTCCCGTCGTTGTCAGTTCCACTCCAAATACTTACTTGGATGACGGAAATTATCATAATTCCGCCAAGTATGACGTTATGATTTTGCTAAAATATTTACACTCGCTCTTCCATGTCCTATCATACATGTTTTGCCAGTTATGGACATGACACCTAACCCCTGTTCAAGAAATCCTCAGTAGACATTGGATTGACACACCTGAAGATCGATGTTTAATTGTGACCATGTGGATCATCACGTAGGCCTACAGTCTGGCAGACAGGGATTCTCTAACTCCCTGATGGTGTTGGTAGACTGCTATGATAGGGCCGGCCGCCTGGCGGCCTGCTTGGTCTAACCTATATCTACAGTATCTAGGCAACGTGTATCGGTGCATATCGAGTTCTTTCATTATTCTTTCAAGAAACCGAGAATTTTTCTGTGGATAATCCGCGTAATGACTCGAAAGAGTTGAAACTTAAGAAATTAAGAGAAGCAAATTTTGTATTAATTTCTCTCAAATGATATACACTACAGCAAATAGTTGGCAAGAAGATGTAGCAAAATTTGGTATGCCAGGCCCGAGAGATGCGTTCTGATATTTACCACAGTAAGTTCAGATGCCCAGGTATACATTGGTCCATTTTGATGGGATGTATTTCTGTAACCATCTTTCAATTAAGTCTGACTAAACAGCACTCCAGTGTATTATAGAAGTACGAAAAAGCCTTCTGATGATGCCTCATGAGATCTGCTCTAGAAATTGCGATATAGCAAATGAATTATGACGTACGTGGGCCCCATTTTCACGGCCATTTTAGTGAACATTTTGACTACCATCTTGGATTTAAGTGCAATGATCAAGACCTCTGAGTACATTTTAAAAAAGTACAAAATGGAGTTCTGCGACCCCATTCATTTTTCATATCTACTTCGGAGGCTGATTGATATATGGTTAATTATATGTGATAGTCGCCATTTGGTCGTCATCTTGGGTAAAGAATTTTCCCTGACAGGGATTTTTGCCGATTTCGATATGTTGTGCTATGGCATATAGTCTGCCACTCTCATCTTCTACCATTTTTTCCCGGTTACACGCATTTTTTATCTTCAACGCGCCGCAACTTTCATGACTCGAATGGGAACCGTATTAGTTTGGTCCCTTAACGTGTAGTACCAAAATAAAGATTTCCTATTTAACAGTTTAGCGAAACAAGTCCCACTACCATACATACAGTACTACTTTACAGAGTATGCATGCACGACACATGCACAAGTACAGTGTCACTGTTACTGTTAGTAAACTGTGGACATCAGTAACCCCAGAAGTACTGTTAACTGTGATTTGTGAACAAGGTGCAACCTAGCTTTGCATGAATTCTTGGCGAATTCGAATGAGAAGATGCAGTCTTCACGGCTTTTGTCCAGTGCTGCTGGTGTTGGACCCCAATATAGGTTGATTTACTTTAACTTAATGGGTCGTGCAGAAACTGCAAGGATGATGTTCAAAGTAGCCGGGGTTGAGTTCGAGGATTTCAGAATAGAACAGAAACGTTGGTCGGAATTTAAACACAGTACGTAAGTTACGTTAGGCATAGGCCTATGCCATGCAAACAGATTCATACAGTCCAGAGTGCTGTAATAGGAATATCATACAGTGTTTTTTTATCTTGACACCAAAAGTTTCTGTACCACACTGTTGTAGACAAAGGCCTAAGTAAGCACAGTACAGTATTTTCCTGATCAGGCAATGCTTCACACTCACAGTCTCACTTAATATCAATTGTAGAACACTATTACCATACAAACAATAGATGTTAGCCACAATGCAATTAGCTTAAAATCAGCAAGCAGGCCCTTAGGTAAAGTACTGTACAGTTTAGAATCATATGGTTACTAAGTGTGTAACATGAATGGATGAATTTGTGCATTCATTGGTAAAAATTGGCCTTTCCTGTACATTACAGTATCTCCTCAAGAGATAAAGGCCTAGGCTATACAATACTTTAAGCAACTGTTAGCTTGAATTCGGTGCAAATTTAACCCTTCAACTGAACCGATGTTACATAGGTCTACAGAAAAGGTTGAAACTATTCACATGAACATCAGGCAAATGTACGTGCCATGGCCATTATTGGCACACTACAAACCCACATTAGAATGTACAGTAACCCTAAAAGTGACTGGCTTGTAAGTCTAAATCCTGCTAATTCACACAAATTTGTTTGGGCCGACATGTAGCCACAATCTATGTACAGATAATGCTCTAGTCACGGCCTTAAATGTGAACTTTATTGCGCCTCTTTTATGAAAAGATACTGGACATACTGTATGACGCGACAGGTGTTTGTTATCCTGCATTTACTCCTGTCTTCTTGGATGACAAGACGAATGCTAAATTGGCAGACTGACTATACTTTGAGAATTAAAGGTGAGGTATGTCGTATGTGTGTCACAACATGTGGAATACTGTGCTACGGTACTGTTACTGTAGATACTTCATGCCACCAGAAGAAACTTCCCTTTAATACTGCATGAGTGTGGAAGTCTATATTGGTTACGCTACGACATGAGACTAAATACGGTATGGTTGTATTAATGTTTGAACCCATCATGGTAAGCCTGCCATTCGAAAAGGTACAATTTACACTGTACCGTATGTTTGTCAAGGACTGTGGCTTTGTGTAATTCTGTCCACCCAGTCCTGTGCTACTGTACTGTAATTGAGGAGCTGTGAGGTACAGTATACTGTACTGTAGGGACCTTGAGTGCAACCAGAACTGACAGGAACATTCATCTGACAAGTTAAGGGGTTCTTAGTAATTTTTCACTACAGCTACTTCAAACCCTATCACTACTAGTACTGTATTTTGTTCATACTGTAATTCAAGATATTGCCATTTTAAGAATGACTTCTCCAGGTAAGTAAGATTCCCTGTCACAAAATGTTTTACCACACTGTACTGTACATGGGGCCAAATTGAAGTACATGTACATATTTATACTGTACTGTACATGTAACCCTCAAATATCACACCAAAGAAAATTTTAGATTGGTTTTGTTACAAGTACATCTTATGGCAAGCCTAACGAGAAATAATTTGAAAAACAGAGTTTATCACAGATACATGGCCAAAAATTTGGCTTTACAGAGTTTTTAAACAATCAGAGTTTATTGATTGAAAAACAGGGTTTTTGGTAGAAAGTTTATGCAACTTGGTTTTGACTGATAAACTAATTTTTTTTTTTTGAAAAAAGTCTGTTCTAGTGGAAAAGTTTTCAGTTTGATAAACAGAACTTTTCAATAAACCCAGGTTTTGATCTGTTTTCTGAGCGATAAACTCAGTTTTTCAAGAATTTTTTAGACAGTATCAAGTGAAAAATAGTTTTTTTTTTTAACCCCATTTTGATACATTCAGTTTTTCAAATAATCCTGTTTTTAGGTCAAAAGACTCTGTTTCTGTTTTTTGGCTTGTCTTGTGATAATTTACCAAAAATAGCTGCTTTGCTTCTGGTACAAAGAGTCCAATATACAGTAGATATGTACAGTACATTCTGCACAGATTGCATGTACAGCCCACTGACCCACAAGATTTTCTTTAATATTGAATGTACTGTAATAAGATTGCAGGCTGTATCTTTCCGTGATTTTTCTCTTTGATATTGCAGTGGCACCTCAAGGTCTTTTGCCAGTTTTAGAGGTTGATGGACAGAAACTGCCACAAAGTGGAGCTATCAACAGGTACCTAGCACGAGAGTTAGGTGGGTCCAGAATCCTGGAGGCCAATAATTGTTGTCTGCACAGTTGAGCATGTGACTACAAAATTTGGTCATTTGTCTTTCATCTTCATCTACTGGTGGATCCAAGGGTGGGGACAATGAGGACCTGTCAAAGATGGACCAAAAAGCTGTGTCTGAAAAAGTGCTGTTCAATTAATAAACTGTATTGTCAAGCAATATGCCTACCCAACACCCACAACAGTGCAGAGTCTGCAGACCCTGGGAAGTCAGTTTACAGGGCATTTTCATCTAAAATTTTCTGACGTGTGCTGCACCTTCTGATGGTGGCAATTTGCTTTTAGTAGGTAGTCCTTATGCAATTCTAGCTGGCTCAGTTATGTCATTAAATGATTTTGGAAGACTTGAGACTTCAGTCCCCCCTAGGGAGATGCACTCACTGTGCTGCTGTCTGGGGATATTCAGTTGTAGAAAATTTTTCAGAAGCGCAAGGGTACTCCTCGATCCTGATGCCTCAGGTCTCCGTTATTACATATGACTGTACCACTTTGGCCCCTCCCAAATAAATTTCCTGGATCCAGCAGTGTCTTCATCTATAACCTGTGCCATAAAGCCAACAATTTAGCACAGTATCATCAGATATAATACAGATTTCTATTAATTTTTTTAGTCGTTATTTCATGATGTGTATGGTATGCAGTGCTTATCCTCTAATACAGTACTGCATTTGTGACTTGTGTTTTTAGTGTCACCATGTGCACATGGCAGACCTCTGAAAGTAAATAAAGGTTTCACATATACTTACCCTTTGCTCACTCATACATCAAGTTTGACCTAGCTCACATTGCGATCAAAACATATTATTACGCAGCGCCTGCCAAGCTTGTACTTGCCCTTGTTTGGCTTTCACTGTGGCCCCAAGAGCAAGGGGTGTAAGTATAGTCACTCGATAATGAGTACCCACACCAGTGAGTATTGTACTGAGTGCTGTCAAATCATTTTTGATCCATCAGATCTTTGTAAAAATTGTATATCAGAGGACAAATTTTCACAAAGGTTTTTAGAAAACCAATTGAACTGTCCTCTGTAAAAATGTGAGTGCCATTTTGCTAAAATTCACTTGAATAAAAGAAAAAAACATTGAAGAGATATGGGTCAGATTGTAGGACATTTACTTTGCCAAGTTGAAATATCACTTTAAGTGTCCAACATGGTTTGCTTTAAGCGATAAGTGTGGAACTGCATGGTGATCATTCACAGCAAATTTAAAGTTACTGATACAGTTTGGACAAGAAAATATCAAATATTTTTCAAACTGTACTGACGGACCATTGATGCAAGACTTGTCTGTTGTGTAAGTGTCAGGGAAGAACGTGGGTTAATCCAGATGGAAGTGCATGCATGTCTTAAAATGAGAACATACTTGACAGTACTGTGGAGCCATGATATGATGCATTATTTGACTGAAAACCGATTGGAAACTGACATTTGTTGCCCACAAAATACTAGTGTTTGCACTGGACCAGAAGTTTGGAATCACCAAGTACCCGCACTGTAGTTCATATTCGGACAGGCACAGTGCCTGAAGGTCCTGTATACAGTACAGTGCCTTCGGTCAGTCTTTAACAGATTTTGATGGAATTTGTGGCTATTTTTAAGATTTTCAATGCTTAATGCACACAATACTCCACAATTTCATTTTCATGTAACACGACCTTTAAGTAGTAAATTGCTACTGTAGTTTATGTCTATGATTGTTCTACCGAATACCTCATACATATTTATGAAACATTAAGGATTCACTCTGGTTTCTTCCAGGTTTCTATGGTGACAACAACTGGGAAGCCAGTAAAATTGATGCTGTGGTTGAAACAATAGGAGACTGCCTTCATGATCTTGACATTTGGTGGATGATAAAAAATATAGATATTAGGGTAAGATAATATTGATTAACAACACAGGATAACTACCACAGTTATCTTGTTTTAAGATAAGCTAACTGGCATTTCAACCATTTTTAGTACTGAGTACTGTAGGTGGCAAATCATTGTTTGGTGTTAGAGTTATAGAAATCTTGAATAACAATTAAGAGCAATGTAATAAATATATTTAATTTGGACAAAAATGTGTTGTCACTAACAAGAATTGATTCTTAAAGTTTAGTACATCTAGTAATGTGATGGAAGTTTGGTGTCATTAACGTATTGCTGCATTGGAATCATTTTTAAGTTGAAGCTATCTAACATAATGTACATGGTCAATTTCATATGAAAAATATTGCCATCCAGAGCTTATTTTTTTAATTTTTCTTTAGTTAGGCCTACAGTACATTTCAAGTAATACGAAAGTGTGTCATACATTATAAGTGTGGCCAACAGCTTATATTGATGAGATGTACAGTACTATGTACAGTACAATACTGTAGCAAAAGAAACCGTTTGACTTGAACTCATATAGGGCAGTATGTATGCCATTTACTGTACCTCTGAAAAGTTGTGTGATTGGTGTACAATCACAAGATGTTGAAATTTGAGATTTGAAAAATGTTCTTGTAACATTGTTGAGTTTGAAATAATGAGGACAAAGTTGAAACACTTTTTGGTTCCTTGCATCAGCAAAGGAACCTATGCAGTCAGGTTGGCGTGTGTGTGTGTGTGTGTGTGCATCTGTGACACTTGCTTAGGTACCCTCTAACTCAATAGGGGAAAGTCCGATGAAAGTCAAACTTGGTATGTAGGTTTGCCATATTGAGAAAGTGTGCCCTACTGTTTTCGGTGGAGGTCAAAGGTCATCTGGGGGAACTGGGGGCAAAAGTCTGTTTTGCTTGGGTACGCTGTAACTCAATAGGGGAAAGTCTGATGAAAGTTAAACTTGGTATGTAGGTTTGCCATATTGAGAAGGTGTACCCTATCATTTTTGGTGGAGGTCAAAGGTCATCTGGGGGAACTGG
The DNA here is from genome assembly GCA_021234535.1 of Stichopus chloronotus. Lineage (NCBI taxonomy): Eukaryota > Metazoa > Echinodermata > Holothuroidea > Aspidochirotida > Stichopodidae > Stichopus > Stichopus chloronotus. The sequence goes on from CM037844.1 coordinate 13,089,503, forward strand.
GGGCAAAAATTTCTTTTGCTTGAGTACGCTCTAACTCAATAGGAGAAAGTCAGATGAAAGTCAAACTTAGTATATAGATTCCCCATATTGAGAAGGTGTGCCCTATTGTTTTTGATGGAGGTCAAAGGTCATCTAGGGGAACTGGGGGCAAAAGTCTGAAAACCTTGTTATGCTATGGATGCTCATATGTACCATCAGTCCCCCTCCAGTGCATCATGGAAGCACTGCTTGAGTTAGCAGTTTCTTGATCAAATGAAAAAGAAGCAGTGTTGTTTGCACTACTGTAGGTGGTCACACCAGACAAGTTTTGGCTGGATCAGTTTACCTCCTCGTGCCTGATTGCTACAGTAATAGGTGCATTCATGCAAGTGTCTTTTCAATTAGTGAGGTGGGCAGGTAACAATGAAAGAAAATAAGTCAGTTGGTGTTCTTACCAGTTTAAACTAGACCCCAGTAGTTCCCTCCAGGGCATGCTATCAGTTTATTGGACTTTCAAGGGGCATAGATGGGATAAGCCATATTGCAATTTGCAGAGCCCCTTCTTGAAATGAGAGATGCACAGCTGTTTGTGTTTTGTAAAATGAATGGGATTTTGCTGTGTATTGCAGAAATCAACATCTTCAATTCATTGCATTAATTGAAATGGCTTCTTTGAGGTTTATGAACTCAGGCATATCATATATATGTATATATAGTATGTATATTCCAAGTACAAGGAACCATAGTGCCCCAAGGCTGTTGTGAAATCATGCAAAATACTTCTTCTCTTACAGATTGTGTGTAACACTGTTGATGGTTGGTCACATTAGTGCTATGGAAGTGGTTCCATGTGGGTGCATGTTTGTCATGTTTGGGGTCCAATGTCTGAAATGGGCCATTTTATAGAAGCATGAAATATGTTTCTCTCTCTACAGATTTTATGTTACAAAAGTGAGAGTTCATGGTCAGAAATGGACCATACAGGCTATCGTACAAAATAATGCAATATGCTCCCTTTTACTTCATAATTAACATTATATGCTCTCCATCTGTGCAAGGAACCAGAGTGCTCTTGGGCTCTTGTTGAACTGTATATGTAATGCAGAATAATGACGAAGATGTGTCAAATATTGTAATTGTGGACAACCATAGTCTCAGATTCTATTTTACTCATGTAGCAAAAGAAAGATTTAAACTTGAAAGACATTAAAAGTAAGCTTTGTCTCTGAAGCATTGTGTGACGGGTTTCACATCACAAAATATTGAATATGAGACTTCTAAAATAATCTCAATAAACTCTGTGAGTTTCATAAAATAACGCCAAACCTGAAACAAGTTATGAATAGTAGAAACATTGAGAAATAATCAAGAAACAAGATCCTAAGAGAATCATCTCTTAATTCTGAGAATTTTTTTTATTGGTGGCATGTCAGGTGTGACAAATACCGTAATGTGACGGGTGTGACAGTGTCTCAAAATTACATCAATAGAATTCATAAGTGGCAGTTTCTTTATGGTTGTGTGACATGCATCTAGAAAAGAGCTACTGGAGCTTCATTCAGAAGTTGCAAAATAAAACCCTGAGTGAAAATCTGTTAGAATGTTGTTTATGTCTGTATTATGGTTTGTGAGATACAGTAGGACTTTTCAAAGTTTGATAAAAATGGAAAACAGGTGATGTGGTGTGTTGTGTTTTGTTGCGCCTATATTGTGTGTTACTGTAATTACTCAATTTATGAGTTTCACTTTGGTTGATGATATCCATATTTTATATAAAGAAAATACAAAAGTTCCAAAATGAAACCATCTGGATATATAAAATTCCCAAATGTCCTTGAAATGCAGGCTACTGTAAGTAAACAAAGGATTTATGTACAGTAAGACATATCATAGGAGTCCATCTCTTGACGTCACAAATTTACATACAGTACTTAGCCAATGTTTATACATGATTCAACTGTGAGACACTAATTTGCCTGTAAAATTGACCATCTTATGATGGATTTTTATGGAATTTGTGGCTATTTTTAGCAATTTGAATGATTAATGCACTCATTTACTCCAAAATGTCATTTTCATGTCTCATGACCTTTAAATAAGTAGCAGGACCCACTATTACATACTGCTATCTTCTGTAGTTTTGTGTTGTCAACTTTAATTTCTACATGAATTTTTCATTTCCCCATTAGTCTTGTTCTCATTCGCTTGAGAGCAGAAGGTCACAGTTTTATTGCCCCGTGAGTGTTAATTAACTTGATCTACACTAGAGCCGCATCCACATCTGAGTGAGTGGGGTCGATCAACGAGCTAGTGTCAAAGGTCACCAATGTTTACAAGTCAGCTTGCGGTTTGATGAAATCCGAGGTCACTTGATCTGCTGTTGTTCTCGCATTACAAACTTGGGTTGTAAACTTGAGTGTTCCAAAATCGGTGGATCTTGATTTTGATTGTTCGAGTGTTGCTGATCTGTATTTTCATTTGATTTTGATCAGCTACCACACCACTCATGGGAACACTGCTATTGACTTTGTTCTTAAAAGTATTTAATTAGCGCTCTCAATGTTGCCATAATAACAGCATCAAATCAAACATTTTTTCCCAAACAAATGTCCAACAAATGTTTGAGCAATTTCAGTGACATTTGTACCAGCTTCTGAACCATATAGCAAATGTCAATGTCAGCAAATAACTGGAGGTAACTGTACATGTTCGAAGGACTCTGTCTCCTGGGAAAGCTCATAAGAAGGGTGAGCAACCAACATTTATATTAACCTGACCAAGAAACTTTTCTTTCATAGGTAAAAGGCAAAGCGCTTTAAAAAAAAAGTGATGTAATAACCGACATATTTTTTTTATGAACAAAAGTTGAGTACAAGTGAAAAAAAAATTGTGATAAAGGAAATGAAAGGTAATTCATACTTAAATAAAGATTATGACATAGGCACAGAATACCTTAGTCATCAAATGGTGTGATGACCTGCAACCTCAGTCACAGTTTTATATTTGTTTTTGGAAGGGAGGAGTGAAGAGTCTCTCATTCAGTTCATCACTATTTGGTAATTGATAGGTATTCAAATGTCTACACAAAACAGATTTTGCTCTGTACAGTACATGTGAAGGTAAACTGTACAGTATTACAAATTGCAAAACAAAACCAGTTTTGAGCAAATAATTGATTGCATTTTTTGGTTTAAAGGGCCTGAAAGATGCTGGTCACTACATTAGTGACTGGACACACTCTGAAGTCTGAATGGTGTCCTGCACATGCATTCAGAATATAAGATATCATCAGTTTCTCTCAATACCCATTCAGTCTACTTTGCTGCAATGACATGTACTTGTGGTTATGGAGTATTTTCATTGGTACTGAAATACTTCTCACCCTCTGCCGAACAGGTGTTGCATATTTTAATGGTGAAAAAAAAAAAATAAGTCGTCAATGGATTTTATGATGAAACTTTCATTACAGTATGTATGAGATCAAACCACTATGAATTTAGAAAATCTAGAGGATCTTTCAATTATGTAAGCGTCTCATACGTTTGTAGGTTACGTAACTTTTTTGTTAAAAATGTGATTAGTGTTTTACTCCTTTTTGAAATTCCTAGTCAGTTCACCCATGAAACAATGACATGTCGCAATGCAATTTATCCCCTGAATTACAAACAGTATTACAGTATGATAAATCCACAATTTAAAAATACAGCATTTGAAATGAATCTGCTACTTAAGAGAAGATACAGTAAATACCAGAAGAGATTTTACTAGAATCCATAGATGCAATTTTTCTTGAAAGTGTTACATTGATTGTCCTTCGAGTGCAGCATGTTTTTCACACATGGCATTGATTTGCTGGAAAGAGTGTCAGTGAAACTGGACGTAATAATGCATCAATGAAGAACGTTCACCTAGCATTTAAAACTATTTTGGTATTTTAAAGTTTGAGGGTTGTTTTTTATGGAATTAACCACATACTGTGTTATAGCATCAAGAACCGACTTTAAAGGAGAACGAAACCCTGGGAATATCTTAATAACATATGAAACAGAAGTGTTTGACAAACACTTCTCAAAGTTTCATTGAAAAAATAATTTTTCCTTCCCAAGTTGTGCACATTTGAAATTCAGAGAAGGGTGCTGCTACGTTTGTCTGAGTTCAATGTTAACAGACTTGAGCAAGTCCAACTATGATGTCACATCAGCCCTGGTAGAAGAAATTTAATGTATTTCTTTGTTTTCCTTACCTATAATTTTCATAAATGCATATACATTTGCACACAATTTTGTGTTAAATTACTGTACTGGGGTGTATCATGCCGTGATCAAATTATTTATACTTTGACTTGAATAGATGCATAACTAACTGTTAACACTATTTTTCAATAAATTATAAAGAAAAAGAAAAGATTTTCAATACCAAGTGGTCAGGTTATAACACCACACGGTCAAAACTGCAGTGATCTGATTGATTTTTTATGAACTTTCAAATTGCAATATCTTGAAAAGTGAGCAACATATGAATATGAAATTTGGTGACGGTGATCACCACATGTTTGTCTTTCATTTGACTTTCATTCTTCTTTAAAGATGTAACGAAACCGGCAATTGACTTGCACAGTGTTTGGTTTTGATACTTTGACAATGTAGCTTGTATACCAGCAAGAAAACTGAAATCAAGTCGAATGATACTGTAGCTGTTTGTGTCTGTTATGCCTTCTTTCATTATGTGCAATCTTTGCTTGCCACATACATTGATTCCACTGATAATCACTAGCAATCCTTATCGATTGCATTCCTCAAAAGTGCAGATGTTGTTTTGTTGATTTATAGAATAAACTACAGAAGCACCATGAAGAAAAATTAATTCCCAGAGCTTTAGAACGGCTCAATGAACTCCTGGAAGAGAACAACGAGGGAAGCGGGTTCTTTGTTGGTAACAGGGTGAGCATGAATTGGTTGATATCCGTCGTTATTCATTGCAGTACATATTACGCGTTTAGACTGTACTTGTTTAAAGAATCTCATACTTACCATAGCCCCTTGAATTTCAGAACATAATAACCCGATGAATCGGGCAAAGATGTGACGAAATGTTTGCACCAAAGTGGTTAGCCAACACGTGAGTCACCCAACACGTGAGTCACCCAATAGACCTTTATAGTATGAAGATGTTGCAGTCCCCTTTATAGTTTACAAGCAAATTACTGTATGAGCAGGATTTTTTTTCTTACTTTTGTATTATTGTTTGTGTAATACTTGAGATTCATGGTGCTCTAGCAGTCCTGCTTAAGCACTTGAAATATCTTGATTGGTGCAAATCTGGTTTTAATTGATTGCTGTGTTTGTTTCATTTTTTTTTTTTTAGGTTTTGTAATTTCTGATACTAACTTGCTTCTATTACAAGGAGGAAATATTTTTGGTAAAGAGATTGTGTGAAAGTGTGAGTGATATCATTCAGGATTCAAAGACACATACAGGGTCAAAGCAGACTTCAAAGGCGATATGTTGTCTGATTTATACCTCATATGACGTCGATCTCTGCTTGATAACTCCCTGCAAACATCACTAGTTTATGTGAACTCTTTGCAAGGAGCAACAAAACATCTGTAGCACATGTATACGTATAAGGCTTTGCTCTCTTAATAGTATGTATCATTCCCTCTACAAGAGTATGTCTCTTCTGGTGAACCTCTCCGCAAAGGGTAAGTTTTGCGAACTTACCCTCTGCAGAGAGGTTCACCAGAAGAGGTGGACGTCACACAATATTTGGTAAGAGATCAGTCACCTTTAAAGGAAAGAGAGAACAAAACTGCATTTTTTCCCCCTTTTTTTATCGCAGATATCATTGGCTGATATTCACGCTATGAACTACATCACTCTCACCTTACCAATGCTACATCATATAAAGGCAGAAGACACATTTCCTAAACTAGGAGACCACAGCAGAAGGATTGCAAACATTCCACAGATAAGAGATTGGATAAAAGAAAGACCCTCTTCGAATCTCTGATGGTGCCATGTTTTTGGTAAGGTTTTGTTTTATGGACATGAAAGAAAAATTGTAATTGAAACAAAAAAAAAATGGCAACATTGGCTCAGTGTGAACAAGTTTGGGAAAGTTGAAATGTTTTAATTCTCCAATGTATTTTTTATGACAATATGGCATTTATGCTATCTTTTCATTTTATTTTTTTTTGTTTCTGTTTACAAATAGCTCTCATGTACCAAGATAATAATGGCTTTTAACAGTGACATCATTTTCTGCCATTTTTGAAGGCTTCAGTACGTGAAATCGTTTGTGGAGCAGCTATGTAACACTGTGTATTCATTCAAACATGTGGGTTGACAGAGTCTAACCTAAAAATATTGCCTTATCTGTGATGGGGAAGAAGATGTTTTGGGATATTTTGAATAATTATCACAGAAATGGTATTGTTTGTTTGACATGCATAGTTCATTAGTGCAGAAATTAACAAGCAGAGAAAACAAGCTTTAGAGACAATTAAACATGGATTTCATGTACTGTATATTACGTTGCCACAGGTTCAGTGCCATTCATGGATTCCATAATGCTTCACCTTCAAACTTTTGAAAGGTTCATTGCATTTGATGATTCATTGAATGCCGTAGCAGGGAAGGTGATGGATGATATGGGATGATATGGAAGTGTTGGACAATAGATGATGATGGTGATGGCTGATGATGATTGTGATGATTGTGATGATGGTGATGACAATTGTGATGATGATGATGATGATGATGATGATGATGATGATGATGATGATGATGATGATGATGATGACAATGATGATTGTGATAATGGTGATAGATGGTGATGATGATTGTGATGATGATGATGATGATGATGATGGTGATTCTGAAAAGGTGATGATGATGATGATGACAATGATGACTGTGATAATGGTGATAGATGGTGATGATGATGATTGTGATGATGATAAGGGTGATGATGATAATGGTGATGATGATAGTGATGATGATTGTGGTGATGGTGATGACAATGATTCTGATTGTGATGATGATGATGGATGATATGGGAGGTTATTTCTTACATTCAGAGTTTAATGTAATCTATGTAAATTTCTTTTTGAAGAGTGAATTTCAGTAGCACATAACTGACAAACACTCTGTCCATGTTCTAATTTTTTATCGTTATGCTGGTTCTTCGGAATGTAAAATTGTTGTTTTAAAAAGTCTTTTAATAAACATTGTACTGAAATTGATTAGATATTTTCAGTGTGCAGCTGATGTCGAGTATAGGCAATCTTACAGTCAAGGTTATTATTATTTTTTCACTTTTAATTGTGTAAGTTTTCACAGCGATGTCATGCAAATTTTGCTCTTCAATTTATAGCATTCAGTTTGGGTCTTACAAGCCATACAGTAAGTGTTTACATAATTAGCAGTAAAAGATTTCAGGTGAGGTGATGTTCTTACTTCAAGGAAAGATGGAATCCAGTCTGACGTGGAGCTACTCGGATGTACAGTACTTCACTCTACAAAATGAGTCATTTTAAGTTCTTCATGTTATGAACTGTTAGGTCTGCAATGTGCTGAGCAGGAATCATGGCTTGACAATTTTAAAATTAGATCTCAGAAATATAGGAAATGATTAAATTTAGATTTTTGTGACCCAGATTTTTCGCCGGCCCTAAGACATGTGCCTTGTCTGCCTAATGGTTAATCCAGCGCTGAACGTCTGACATTTGGTGATAACACAAAACAACCAATCTGATAGACGTTAATTATCAAATATTTAAAGTGGAAAATTATATCTAGTTAAAGAGGTTTGCGAAATTTCTCTTTGGAGCTATTAACCTGAACACGAGATTGCCCCCAGGTAATTTTTTCTTTTGGGTTTGAAAAAGCAGCAATCATAGTCGTGTCATCTTTCAAGTTCTTTTTTTTGTTTTTTGTTTTGAAGATGTCCTTTTCGGCAGTCTTTGATGACGTAATTTGTGAATTATGGCGGGGGGGGGGGGTGACAGGGAGGAATATCGCATTATCGTCTCTGTCAAAATCATGTGCAGGTGTCATACAATTTGAGTTTCAATCACGGATGCGGTGGAATCCGAGGACAAGTAAGTATAACTTACAGGAGATAAACTGTTATCGACAATGACAACCCATCTTGGAGACACTAAGTCGGGGACTGCGATGCTAAGACGTCGCTGGTTAGTTGACTGCCTATAGTGTGCCTTATTTTCTCCCTTAGGTGTTAATGTGTAATCAAGCAGAGAATGAACATGTAACGGACTTGAAGAGGGACAGTTGCATCATAACAAAATATGCAACTTAACACGCAATAGCACATACATACAATATGAAAAATATGTGCAAAATGCAATACGTACAAAATATAAAACCCCCCACGTTGAAAACCTTTGACACACGCCTGATATGCCCTACCATAGACCCATATGGCAACATGTGCCCTCATCATTTGATCTAAGGAGGGGGGGGGGGGCTTGACCATTACTTTGGTTCAAAACCAATATTGCGTCCATTACTAATGTTAAATTTGCTACAACCACATTTCTCATCGTGTACGTACTATTACGAACTTGACACTATACTTATCAGGGAGTAGCAACTCCCTGTAATTATCAGTCAATTGGAGAAATTTATAGTTGGAGAATATGTCACAGTAGGCTACAACTTGATTTCCAACTTGATTTCTGAATCGTTAGAGCTGTAGTCTCTACGACCAGTGAATGGGTCTTATACTGTAGGCCTATGTCCTTATTCCACTAACCGGACTTCGGGAAATAAGGCGTTTGTTTTACAGAAAGAAAAATTTTTAAAACCAATGTTTGTGGATATAAATTGACAGATCATACAAAGCCTATATTATTAACTTTTCCAAGTTAAAATCGAATCCTTGAGCCTTGCTCACAATCGACCACCACAAAGCGTTTTACAAGCTGAATTGTAAGTGCCTGCTTAAAGATCTTGTTTGAGACGTGAGGTTGCCCCTATTATTGCCTTTTCTTCAGATCTTGTCTATTGACCCGAAAGCTACAGTACAGTGGTATCGTGACACTGAAATCAATGAAATCACTCGGGGTTTTTGTATCCCAGAAAGTAATGGTAAAAAAGTTAACCTGCCCCAGTGCGCAGACAACGCCACATGTACTGCCTCAAGTGATAATGATATTCATCATTTTCTACGCATATTTAAAGGTTTAAGCATGCCACCGGGGCAAATATTAATTTAAACAAATCGCGTAGTTTTATTATTGGCAAACCCTGTCGTCGTCTACCCGCCAACATTGCCTGGAGCACATCTTCTATCAAAGTTACATGCCGACATTGGATTATTTTCGGGACGGAAGAAACCATCCCCGCAAACTGGGATTTAAAGATTGATAAGATCGCTAAATTGCAATTTATCCCTGTAAGAACTAATTAATCGAGGGAACAATTTAAAAAAAAAGCGAAGTGGAAATCATTGACAAAACCCTGTCAAACGGCAACAACGACAAAGAAAAAAAAAGGCTCCGTATAACATCTTGTGGAGTGAACATTTGCAGGTTCCATTACCGGTACGCTATTCTTGGAAAAATTAAAAACAAAAATATGCAAGGTCATTTAAATGTAGTTTAAAGCAATTTGCAACTGCTTCAAAGATTATAAGCAACCATACATAATTCTTTTGTTCCTTTTAAAGTTGTTTCTCAGCTAGCGTAATATTGTTACACTTGTTGTAGTAACAGCATTTATATTAATCATAAGTCTTGCCTTCTCTTTCCTCCTTTTCTAGTAATTGTGTCACAACGTGTTGCTAATATTGCACATATATTTTTCTTGAAATTAACAGTACAAACAAACTGAGTTAACTCTTTCATGTCGTATTCTATATTCGTTCAGGGTTTCACTCTGCAACTTTTAAATAAAACCAACTCATTTCTAGGAACATGTCCCTTGACCTTTAAAATACTGTAAAGTTGTTCCAATAGGATTTTCTTGACCGCATCGGGAATTTCACCTGGTCAGTTGCTCAAGTTCATTGACTTTTATTTTTGGCCATAACATCTTATCTTTGGTGATTCATGCATAAGTCACAAACTATACATTTCCGAATTCCGTATGACCAGAAAAAATAGTTTGACGTATCTATTAATTGGATTCAGATATATTTCCAAGTTGACCTCAACCTGTTTGATCTTTAAGTGCCCCCTACACCTTCACGAACAAATTTCATGAATGTGAAAAATAAAGTTTGTTCCTTACATTGTAAGCTCTCATCCCACAACCGAATTCGCCCCGCCCTATCTAGACAGCGGTTAAAGGAATAATCGTTTTTTATTTTCCAGAGGAAAAAATCTTACGCTCACTGCCTGTATACGTCAAAGTCTGATTGGTCAGTCACTGCTGTCATGGCAACTGATCAAACAAAGCGGCCTCAGGGTACATGCAGCATATAGGCCTACCAAAAGTTTCAAATTCATTGTAGGCTCTAATAGTGTTAGGCCTGCAGTATTAATTTTTCTCTGCTCAGCATTCTTCAATTAGAACTTGATTCGATTGCCATAGCAACAACAACGAAAGTTAATTTTTCTTCACGTAACTACATCAGTTTGGCAAGTTGGTTAAGGTGGAGAGAAACATGATTAATGTTGAACTGGAGCATGAAAACCCGCTCCCCCTGTAGCCCTATCGTGCATGGTTGATGTATGTAACATTTAACGTTCTTTTCTTGTTAACGTATGGATGTCTTTGAGCGGGTCTGTGGTTCCCACGAATGCCAACTGCATCTGACCTTGTGAAAATTTTTGGTCACTAAGAACATCTTTGGATATCATTCTAGACACTGAGGTTTTACCTTCTCCCAAAATGCATGGTGGTCAAGGGATTCCATTTTTAAGCAGAATTTTGCCTTGTGGCCCACGGCCTAGAAGGAGCATTCTCGATTCTTCCTCCTCCGAGTCCTCCTTATTCCCTACATCCGTCTCCTCATGGGTCTTGTCTTCATCATCTGGTACCCCTACGTCGCTGTCGTTTTTATGCGTAATTATTGAGATGACGCAAGAGACGGTAATGATCGCCGAACCTACCAGCTCGGTCCACTGAAACGAACGTCTTAGTAATACATGTTCGAGCATGTACACGATAGGTATCTCCCACGTTTGCAAAATGGATACCAAAAATGGGCTTTCTAGTGCCAACGTATAAAGCTTGAAAGACATACCGCAGTAGTAACAAAACCCGGCTAAGGCCGTTTCAATTACAGACATGGAGTCAGTGGGCAGCAGCCTCCACTGTTTTGAAATCATGGAGAGAGTAAACGCAATGATAAGCTGTTGAACCGTTTTTGACAGAACCATGGTCAACCTTTTGGCTTGGTACTCCAACATTAAAGTTTTACCAATCAACATAGCTAGGGCAAGAAACATTGCAGCGAATATTCCTGCGGAGATTCCGAATACTGCTTGCTGAAATGTGAACGATTCTGGTTCCGATCCACCGAACAGGAATTGGGGTCTCGCAATTAAGACGATTGACAAAGGGGAGGTCAAAGAGAGACAACAGTCGAACCATCTAAGATGGCCATACAGAAATATTGCGCTGAAAATCGTGACAAAGAAGACTTCGCTGTACACGATCGACATAGCATTTGCAGCACCGATATAAAAAACAGAAAATTCAGAAACAATCGCTGCAGTGGCCTCTAGAAAACCATAGAATACGATAGCAAGAAATAGCTTGAGGGATCTTTCATCGCGGCCGTTGCAGATCATTGTAACGTCAGTCAAGTTTGAGACAACCGATCCGACTGCTAATGCAACCTCGACCAATGATGCTGCTGTTACGATCGTAAACAGCGATACCCTCTCGCCAATGTCACGAACGACGATGTTTGCTGATGCAAATGAAAAATCACACAACAGAACACTGATCACAGCAATCACTCTTGATGACATCTGCCTCTGGTCATGGCCATCGAAGTGGTCATTGAAGAGGTCTTCTGGTAACGGCGGAGGAGTCATGATCTGTTCTATGTTTCCTCGCGGCTCGTCAATAGCGCCTATACGATGTCAGTCCGCGTCATTAAACCCTGTTGTAGAACGATATGTGCTACTTGAAGTGGTACGACTCCAGATTCTGTGTTCATCATTCACAGGAACATCAGTAAGAACGCCGAGACCCGCCACCAGCCGCGGTAGGCGTAATGAAAATATGTTGAAAATATTACCGGCATAGATCATCAGAGATGTTGGCTTGTACGTACTTGACGACCGACTTGGACTCGAGTCTCACTATGTGTGTGACTTGGCTTGCGATTTTCGTACATGGCTTTGCATTGATTCACTTGTGACTTGACTCGGACTTGCAACAAATGGCTTGTCGCTAACGCAAGCCAGAAGCATTATTAAGACGCCCAAGTTTTTATTTTATTAAAACGCTCTTGATTCCACACACAGACTACTACATAGTACTCATCAAGTTGTACCAGAACACAAACAATTGCAAGTCGCAGTGGCTTATGCGTTATTGCAAGAAGCGGTATTTGTTTTCCTGAATGTAATACCAGAATTCTGTACTTGGAGAGCTGAGCTCGAATATGATGTCTCCCCTCGTGCCGTCCCCGATCAATTCCCACCCGAATAATTCCCCTCCCCCCGACAATTCCCCTCGGCAAAATACCCGCTCCCCGGGACAACGTCCCCTAGACAATTCCTACCCGAGTAATTCCCAACCCAAAGGACTTCACCTCGGACAAGTCCTGACAGTTACTTCAGGAAAAGGGTACAGGTTAAGTTAAGGAACAAGTGGATTTGTTATCGGTAATTGTCCTGGAACCCAGCCAAACAGTGCTTTAAAATCAAGGCTCTGAAGCCAACACAGAAGGGATGAAGAGTATCAATATTCTGATATGACAACTGCCCAATCAAAATCTATTTGAGGCACTTACTTTAATCATCTACCGAAAATGTATTCTACGCGTTATCATTTTCCTATCATTATCATATTGTTATGATCTGCACCCAGTTCCTCTGATCGTGATTTGGAGGTGATTATACGGTAACTATTTTCATGTATTCCTTCAAAAAGGATCGATATGGAAGCTTTACAACATTAGGTGTTTCACTCTTATCGAAATTATGAAAAGTGGTGGGTAGTCGGTTCAATTCTAACGTAACGATTAACGAGACGACACAAAACTTGGTGCGAATAATGACTGTCGAACGATTGTTAGAATTTGGAACTCTACGTGACAAAAATCGGTTCACGATTTTGAAACCACTTGAATAACAACCGATCATCTAATATTAAATTCCATTGTTTCAAAAGAGCCGCTACTTTTAGGTTATGGGTTTTAATACGGGATGTTTACGTCAGTTTGAAAACTAGAGGTGGTTATCTTAAGATTTTCGAAAGAAATGCCTCTAATCTGTGGTCGTGACAATTTTTTTCTTCATCAGCTGTGCAGTGGTTTTTCTTTGAAATGATCTCTTTCCTCGATGAACTCGTTCTGCAGGATGTCAAAAAGATGTATAAATAATGAAGCAGTTCTACTTGGTAGACGTTTAGTTTCAAAAAGGATCAGGAGGGACAATTAAGTCCCCATCAAGGACCCTGAAAAAAAGAGGCAACAATCAAACCCGGTCACAGAGCCTTAAGTACTTGTCCAGTGCATTCTTAAACCCATTTACACTTCTTGCCATCACTACATCCTTATCAGGCAATCCATTCCACTCATTCAATACCCTCTGAGAAACGAAGTAACGACGGATATTGATCCTACTTTGAACCTTCTGGAGTTTAAGACAATGACCTCTAGTAATTTTACTATTAGCAAACTTGAAAAAAATCAGAAAATGATAAATTATCAAATCCATGAACAATGTTATAGACTTGTATCAAATTCCCACGTAATCTTCTCAGCTCAAGTGAAGTGAGATTTAAGAGACGTAACCTGCTGTTGTAGGGGACACCCTTTAGAAGCATTAAAAGATGACGAACGTCTGCGGTAGACGCACACAGTGGTAGCGTCTCCATGCAGTCAGGAGGGCCCAGTTTAAAAGGACTAACGGCGCCCGCATTTTTACCTTCTAACTTAGCTTCCTTCGTTTCCAACACTGCCAACAGTTTCTGTTAATTTACAGAAATAGACAATGCATAAACAAAACAGCGAAAGTACTGTCAATTATTGACCACGATACATTTTCTCTTTCCTTCATGTCTGTATTTTTTAGGAAGCTTTTAACAGTGAACACATCGGCTATAATTAAATGGGTTTTTTTTTCGAGGTATTGATAAAACATGCTCAAACGGCCGTCATTGTCTACACTTTATCCGAGTTACCGATTAGCACTAGTTTCCGACAGAGATATGATTCCTTGTGATTCTTGTATCACTCAACCCATCCAGTGTGAAAACTAAAGGTGGTTATCTTAAGATTTTCTAAAAAAAATGCCTTTAATCTGACAAATTTTTCTTCTCAGTTTTGTAACAGTTTTTCTTTGAAATGATCTCTTTACCCGAGTAAGTGCTTTGCACTAGTTGTTACTTCGACTTGAACGAAGTTCAGTCGAAGTAATGTAATCCCCAAAGCAGTTTGTGCAGTCGTGCCTACCGATCAGTGCGTTCGGGGCCCTTTCGACGGCGATTTCTCGGCTGTTATGGAAGCTACGGAGCTGAAATTTAGTGAACGGGTGGACCGTGTACGGCGGCGTGCGTCTGTGAAAGTTAGTGGGGATCGGCAGTTTAGTTTTCTCGCTAGTGAGAAAATTTCGGAAAATGGCCAATTTCTCTGGAATAAGGCAAAAAATCGAAAATTAACTAATCTCATTAAGATTTTACACTTGTTGTAAAGCTCGTCCGTATATTTGGTGAGAATTGATTGTGAAACCGTGGAGAAAATGCGAAATGAAATTCGCCTGTTTGTGTCCAAAATCAAGTTTCTAATATTTTCAATCTCCTCGCCAAGCATGGTTTGGTATCGCAGAGTGGATTAGTCCTGCTTGGTGGCTGTGATGTAGCTGTGTGTGCCATATTTTTCTTACGGTAGTCAACGTGTAATACGCAAGCCGGGTGTCTTTGATGCAGAGCATGCAGTCTACTTGCTTGTCATGCCTAGGTCAGTGGAAACCATTAAGGATAATGGTTGAGGAAGGAGTATTTTCGTTAATACTAACAACGAAACCAGCCCGTTTAAAGAGTTAGTTTTCAAGTTTACATGAATTAATTTAATTTTTTCCAGTATTATACATGGTTACGTATTTTGGTCGTGATGGTTGATTGTAATTAATGTCAATTTTCCATGAAATATATGATACACCCTTTATCACCATTTGGTATAAACTAATAGCAAATATGAATATGCAAAATGCTATTGTTGACTGCTAAACTTGAAGGGGATATTTTGTACTCACTTTCACAAGAATAAAAAGTATGGCTCCGAAAAGTTTCAAATTAAAACTTTAAGATATTGCCATTATTCTTTATTCGTACTGTGATCTTGTATTATGTCTCGATGATGACTGCCTTCAGAAAATCAGCTAATTTTAAGAAAGTGTTGCGAAACAACAAAAAGAAATATGAGAACAAGACGACGATTGCAAGATTCTGATTTTGATTTGCCAAAATAGCGTTAAGAACCAGCTGCTTATTTACCAGTTCCAAACTGCATTTGGCGGCCCCCACAACAGGCATGCCCCCTCCTTAAACCTAAGAAACTTAAATATTTTAATGAGAAAAACCACATAAGGATGAAAAAACGAAAAACAGTAAAATGACCAGCAAACAGAAGAATAGTAACCCACCATCACCCCCATTCACCGCAACTCCTATACCATTATGGACATCGCCCTTTCAACTTTTAATCTAGCGTTACTAACTTGTATGCCGTCTTTAGTCGAAGTTTGCGTCATTGACGCTCTAGTTAAAGATATCATTCCTTATGATTCTAGTATCACTCAACCAATCCAGTTTGAAAACTAGAGGTGATTATCTTAACATTTAAGATCTTAAGATTGTATTACAATATTTAGACTCTTTGTTTTCTCATTCATTACAAAATTGCAGATATGAGATCTCTTTTTCAATCCTGGCTGCATGTAGATTTGAAAAACCTGCAGCTGTCATCCTGAGACGTTGTAAAGCCAAAAGTTTTCTTGTACGCTCCGCGCCAACTGATGGTGGCGCTTCATTTAGATACGAACTGAAATTGTCATTTTTTTTCAGTCCAAACAACAAACTTATTGCAGACAACTCTGACATTTTAATATTGCTTTTGATTTTTTGGACAGGAACACTACTGCTGCTTGTGATGCTTCAAGAGAGTTCACTAGGTTTTTGCTGTAAGTCATTTTTGTCATCGATTGCCGTTTCATGTGCTAGGTGTCCCAAACATTTTGCTTACTTCGAAATGGAATATGACGACTAAGTAGACAACTTTAGTCCTTGAACAGTCTGTTGAGTCAGATTCTGATGGTATATGTTTATGGTGACTTGTGACCTGGCTTGTGCTTAAGTCCAAATGACTTGACTTACTATTGCGTGACTTGTAACTTAACTTTGAGCCGAAGCAAACGATTTGTGGCTTACTTGGACACACCAACATTGACTTGTTCCTTGACTTGCAAAAATTGACTTGTCACCATCTCTGTAGAATATTCCTTCAGCTGTTGTGGATGGCCACCTTCCTAAAATTCGTAACTGAAAACGTTTCTCCTTTGAGAGTGACAATCCATTTAAGATCAACTTTTTCCCTATCTAAGATACACAGTAGCTGTACACAAAGGAGACTCGTAGGGAGTTGACTTGAGATTTTTGCTAACAGGGAAATGTGTCTTGATCGTACGCTTTTGTCTTCTTTTGACATTTTACAATGACTTTCAGAATGACGTTACAACATGTGGGCCTTACATATTTGTTTTGGTACATTTTCTTACTTTTGGTAGCATATCACAACTACATGTCTGTCATCAAACTTTTCAACTGGTATTCCAAAGATACTTTTCGATCCTATATCACCGTATAGATTCCAGCAATTTAAAGGCTCTTGCAATGTGATGAAGTGTAAAGATGATGATGATGATTATGATGATATGCATTCAAATTTAAAGGGGAAATCAGGGTTTATTTTCACAATTTATTTCACTGCAATTCCCCACCGGTATCGTACAATGAGTTATAACAAAAAAAAAATGTGATCAAGATTATGTCAAAACATGTGGATGATTTCCAAAAACGAGTCAAATTCGCAAAAAATCGGTGAAGAACTCGGAAAGTCTGTAACATTCATGTTCATTAAGTCAAATATGGATATTCAACACTATCACCTTTTCGAAGTATGAGGAGGTGTGGCTGAATAGTTTCATACGTAGCCTACGGGTGCTGTATGTATCATCAAATATCATGAAACTCTTGTTTACTTAGCATTGTGTAATGCACGAACAGCATGGGCACTGTAAACATTCGGTTATGTTTATTCATATAACGTCATCTCAGTCTTACGCTGTGATTGGTCATCGTATAGAGGAGGCTGTCTTGTCTTGTACATGAACGTTTCTTTTTTGTACCTGATAAATATTAAGAGTTCTCATTCAACAGTAACTAACGCAATAATTACCGTTTCTTCTACCTTCAAACACCTCCCCAACCTCTCTATATTTCGGTGAACAATCAGTTTAGAAAGAAAAATCAACTAAAGGTGAATTTTCACAGTCAAACCCTGATTTCCCCTTATAGCTGTTTCCTTTCCACAACTTATTACTCTGCTACAATAAATTGACAGATTCAAATAAGAGCTTGAAAAAAGAAAACACATGATACATAGATTATGGTGTTTTCGCTTGTATCTCTTCTCCACATGTCAAATAAATTTACAAAAAAATCGAGAAACAAAGGACACAATCATCACAATCATGCATTTGTTTACAAAGAATTTGGTTGTCATGGAAACCCGATTCATCGATTCTCTTGGTTAACTGTTACGCTGAAAGCAGCTGAGGATTACTTGCACTATGAGGGCTTCCAGCTTCACCTATATACACATGATAGATGTTTATAAGTAAGAATGGATATGAACAAACATACATCTCCAATTACCCACTGTCAGAGTGGACTGGGTACGACATGCGGACCACCATCAGCCATGGGGGGAAACTTCCCATCTGTTTGAGATCTAAGCCAGCTAAAGATTTCGTTCGTTTAAGGAACACAATTCACCGGCAAAATTTCAACTAACTTGTGGAGAAATGAATTGTGCACCCCAGGACCTTTTCATTTTCAGAAAGACATCTCTAAAGTGATAATTTATTTGTACATCGCTTACGCGAGGATGGCGAAACTGAAATTGTTCACTGCAATATACTGTCATAAAAAAAAAAAAATGTGGAACTTTCAGAACATTTGAGACCAACTCCATTCATGCCAACGTGTACATTGCTACTACAAAAGCTCATGACAGGCAACATGAAAAATTAGTTCTTTACATCATCCAACAAAGACTGGTCTCTGAAAACAACACCTAGTGGCCTGCGATGTATTAAAACCAAGAAATAAAGTGTTAAAATTGCAACTTGTTTTCCAGTAAGCTAAACATTACGATTTCCTCTTTTATAACACAGCACCATTTCAACTGTTAAAATAAATAATGGATGTTTCGTATTTTCAGAAAGACATCTCTTAAATGATGACTTTTTGTACATCGCTTATGCATCAATGGTGAAACTGAAATTATCCACTACAATATACGGTCATCAAAAAGAAATTGTTGAACTTTTGAGAACATTTGAGAGCAACCTCATTCACGCCAAAGGCCACATAGCTGCTACAGACGCTCATGACAGGCAGCATGGGAAATAAGTTCCCTACTTCATCCAACAAAGACCAGACTATGAAAACAACAACTAGTGGCCTGTAGTGTATTATGAAACTGCAACTTGTTCTAAGGTCTGCAAAATAATATGATTTCCCCAATGTACTAAAGCACAATTTCAAATGCTAAAATTAATACTGGATGTATCTGAGGGTCACACTCGTGTACAGTATACGGTGGGGACGCATGCACCAAGAAGCAACGTGGCAGTGGTTGTTCTAATGGGATAAGACAACGGTAGCTTCTTATCACACACATCCTTCTTGCATGAAACACTCCCAATTTACTTTCCTTTTTCAAGTTTCTCCAACTGATCTATGAAATGGGGTCTGCCATTATGCTCCCGACGTGCTGTGAGAATATCGCAGCCGGTTTCTGTGACAATGATGGTGTGCTCAAACTGGGCAGACCGTTTTCCATCCACTGTGACTGCTGTCCAATCGTCTGGCCAAAGATTATCTTGCCATTTACCTGAAAAAGGTTTCATTAAGACATCTCTTTAAAGCATACAGCATATTATGACTATCATACAGCACACTATGACTGTCATACAGCATACTATGACTATCATGTAGCATATTATGATTATCAAACATGTTGTCTCCATGCAATACATAAATGTGAGAACCACACAAAAAGCACAATCAGTGAATTCACTTTTTAATAAAGTGATGTTCATGAGCAAAATTGGCCAATCAACAGTGATGTTAATGACATGTACATTAACTTTACATTGTACATTAACGGTACATTAGGTAACTTTAGAAACTATGAAGAAGTTTGCTGTGGTGGAGTATGTTTGAATACACACAGCCTTTGTTTAGGCCAGGGAGCAGTTATTTTAAGGGAAATACGAAGCTTTGAAGTCAGGTCTGCATCTGCCAAGGTCACAGAGTAATCTGTTTTTTTTTTTTTATCCTTTTTTTATCCTTCTCAAAATTTCTATAAGGCTTATGTGGGATTGGAAAGTACACAAAATGCGGTATTTGTCGTCTGCTGGAATTACACTAGGATGTGTGGTGTTTTCTGCACTGCCATAGCATCGCCAGTTGTCAGAGAAATAAGACTTACATGGTGGATTGGTCCCTTGGTCAAGCATATGAGAAAATAGTTAAAACCCTGCCTATCCGAACATGTCGGAACCAAACGTTGTTCGGATTACTGAAAAGTTCGGATAAACTGGGTTTCACCTGTATCTGTCATTTGCAGCCAGTGCAGCATGTATTTATTAATAAAGTGAAATTAACCATTGTTATGTTGTGTCTGAGTCATTTCTTTCATTTTTGAAGATTGAAACTTTTCAGTGTTTTTTTTTTTTTTATGGACTGAACTTCTAAAAAAGTATTTTAAATGGGGGCAATGAATGTCCATCTGGGTTAGGCTACTTTGTTCAGTGTTACCATACCACGTAGCCTACACACACAGAACTCTAATGTTATAAACCAAAAAACAACAGTTCATTTCAAAAACAGTTTTGCGATAAAATAACCACATGCAGTTAAAATTTACCTGTACAAATGGGATATACACTGGAACATACATGGAAAAATCCATGGAAAATGGGGATTTAAGTATGAATGGCCTAGGCTTAGTGCACTTTGGTAGGCTATTAAAATAATGACACTGTTCTGAGTCTACATGGTCGAAGAAACAGAACACACAAGAATTGGGGAAATTCTGTATTGTTGTTTATTCATTTCTCTGCTTGATGTTTAAAGTTGGTAGTAGAGGATAAACATTACAAATAGTCATGTTCAACTGCAATAAAAATTGATGGGGGATTAAAAGAGTATACCAGAGAGACAAAATGTTGCCAAATAAATGCTGAAATTTGACAAAGCTTGTGAGGGATAGCTGTTTTGCAAAAGTGAACTGCCAGTTCGGATAAACAGGGTTTTGGATAAACAGGGTTTTACTGTGTAATATTTAGGTCGTTTGTCAAAACATGGAAGAGTCAGTATCTGGCTATTTCAGAAAACTTCCAGGAACTTCTCATCTTGGCAATAGTAGACTTTTGCCTCTTCAGCTCATTTGCATGCAATCTGTTGTTGAGAAATGGGGTATTGTATTACTTTCAATTAAACAGAAATTGTTTAGAAGAATTTATGAAAGTTATTCTTGAAGTGCTGGCAGCAACAAACCTACACATCAAAATATTGTTCCAACTGAGCTACTTGTTTTAGAATTCATTGACTTAAATGATGTTGCTAGGATCATGTGATGACACTGACCCAGAACCACCCCATAAAGGAAACAAAATACATTGGTACTAACTGTTCCCAGGTATAACAGCTCTCTGTTTAGACAAGGGTGCCTTTTCTAAAGAATTGGAGTCACATGAAGAACAGCCAAAAACAAACACAAGATAGCTGCCAAAGGAATCACTCACCCATGTTAATCATTGGTTCTATCGTAAATGCATGACCAGCTTTCATAACTCCTATTGCTTTATTCTCTGGAAAAAGAAATGGGAAAGAGAGAAATGTTTATAAGTAAACTGAAAGGTTAGATTAATTATACCAGAATGAATTATTACTAGTTATTCCAGATGTACGTGACACTTTCTCACAGTTGTTTTACTTTCAAATCTGACTAAGGTTCACTAAATGGTAAAATGACATCACAGAATCAGAAGGGAAATTTGACAGTTGGTACACCTCAGTGCAGGTATACAGGGGTTAGTACACTTTAATGAGAATGAAAATCATGCTCTTTTCAAAAAGCTTATGTCTTTTCAAGCACATCAAACCAAAATAATTCTAGGAAATTCTTCCGCACACTTGCGGTTAGCATGGAACAAAACAGGCCCTGGTCCAAACATTTGTCGGAGATAATAATTAAGTAAAAATGTATGAACTGAACAGAAATGATGGGTACAGTGTTCGCGCTAAGGTGCAGGATCGTGTGAATCCCACTTTTGTCTTCCAAAGCAGGCACATAGAAAAAAAATCTAATGCAGGGAAAATCCTACACTTCTCCACTCCCTGCACACCTAAGTAAATCTAATGCGATCTAAGTTCTGGTCTTGTTCTAGATTCAAATCTAATCATAATCAAGATCAGCAGAGAATTTCTCAATCACAAAACAATACGTACTGTACAGTACACTTTACGCAGACTAATGTAACCAAAGATGCTAACAGCAGTGGTACAAGGGAATCTATACTATGAGTGTGTTGGATAAGGAGGTCAAAAGGAATTCTGATGATCTTTATTGGCCAATGCTGCCAGTTGAACAGTGTTGCTTCTCATTTTACAATACCCAAGCAAAGCTTAAAGCTTAAATATCATTACTATTATTATTATTATTATAAAGTTCGTACAGTTTTGGCTAAAAGGAGAATCACGTCATGTATGCAATATATTTTGATCAAACAATGAACTTCACTGAAAACTTTCCTCTTAAAATTAAGGATGTGATATTTGATGAAAAATATTAGTCTTAACCGTTAATCTTCCATCTATCTCTTGAATTTGATACCAACCTGGAAAGCAACATCTATACCACATTTCTTTTGGGCAAAATTAAACCATTTAGACTGTTAAGTACTGTAGAAAGATGATTTTCTTTCTTTCATTAAAATCTCAGTGAACCTGGGTCCTGTGGTGAATATAAGGGACTATTGCGCAAGTAATAGCAACAAAACGTTCATGCAAAAGCATTTTATTTGAAAATTTGTCAATTTTTTATTTACTTTTGGACAAAGAGACCAAGGTCTTTACAGCTTTTTACAACAGCAGCGACTATAGCCGGTCCTTTGGTGTGCCTTTAAAAACGCAGGAATAACGACACATCCTGCTTCAAAGGGAAAAACAACGGAGGAAAAGCAGAATATGAAATTTCACAATGTTTCACCACAACTATCCCTGAAACTTACTCGAGTAGTGGGGTATACTGGGAGTTGTGTGGAAGAGTCTGTGAATACCGTGACCGCAGTAAGTCCTTACCACTGAGAAACCATGTGACTGGACATTTTTCTGGATGACGTTACCGACCTCTCTGTAGCGGAGACCTGGTTTGACTGAAAGAGAAAGTAAAATATGTAGTACCCAAAACCAACAAATACTATATGACAGCCTTGACAGGGCATTTTTGTACTTACCTCGTCAATTTCAAAGTTGCATACTTCGATGTACCGTACGCATGGGGATGTACACATGTAGCTAAAATCATGTTTGAAAATTAATGGTTCTTACTACATGTGCCGACATAATGAATATGAAACTGTACAGGTCTCACGGGTGTGTCAAAAACATACTACTCAAGTGGCCGCTCCTTGGACAGAATCGGGAATTGTAGTATTTGGTGTAATGTATATAAAAGTAACTTGCAAACTGATCACATCATTGCGGCTTCAGTGATCTTGAGTTGTTTCGACTAGCTGAATATTCAACACTGGTATACTTCCCATTGGCTTGTTCAAAGAAGGAAACCATTGATTTGAATGAAAACTGTCAACCACTACATTATTTTATTTTACACTTTTTGTAGTTATGTTAAAAGAACTTGAAATCATATAGCAGAATTAACCACCTGAAACCTATTTATTTCCCCCAAATTGTCTGAATGATACAATCAGAAGCATTACCAAACTTTTAGACATGAAATTTCAATTTTTTTACTTTTTGCCTATGCATGCAATCACTTCAAGTGAAACCATTCCTAAACTGTCAATGCAACGTTCAGCGCAACATGTAACAAAGAGCAACTCTTTGTCATTTCATTGTGATCCAAAAGCTGGTTGGAGGGGGAGAGAGGAAGGGGTGAGGTGGGTGCTTACGGCTGGTAGGAATCAGTGAGAAATGTTACTGGAAGTGCAGGGTGGAAATATAACTATTGCATTACAATCACTAGTCAACCAACTACATGAAGCTATGATGGTGTCCGCAGAAGTCATGAAAGGCACTTTGAATGGTAACAGTCCGGTCACCAGGGGGTAATGGCACATGGTACTCACCTAGATCAAGGGCTTCTTTCAAACACCCATACGCAGTACGAACCAATTCTACACTCTTGTCATCAACCTTGCCGACAAAGAATGTCTCATTTAGGTCACCGTGGAAACCATTGTGATAAACTGTGATGTCCACTACAGGAGAAAAAGATGAAAGCGATCCAGTGGTATATCTACAGCAATCATTTATGGTGGAGGGAGGTGATGCTGTGATGGTGTTTACCACATACAGCAAGTTCAACTTTTCCTAAATGATATCTGTGAAGCATGAGAAGAGGGTCTAAGTCATAATAGGTACTATTGTCTTCAGAGAGTGCTCACAAGGAGCACTACTACAAAGGATCCCTCAAAGAGTGTTTCCACATATCTGATGCCTTTGGGCAATACATGTACATTTACCACAGTAAGCATTGATGGTGTTTATCTTCCAAAGTTATGACAAGAATTTCTAATACATTTTCTTGCCATCTGACACCTTTTCTGTTCTAAAAGAGTAGTAATAAAGACCAGCTTAAAATTATGATATGCTGTATGTGGAACACTTCATGTGTTTGAAATATATTGACTAAAACCACAATGACAATGTTTGGTGTCCACAGCAAATTTGTTACATCTGTACTGTTTGTAAACCTGATTAATGTAATCCCTCAAAATAAAACAGGAGGTATATCAACAAAGAAGTGTGATGAATATTCAAAAGCATTTAGTGACTGTTCATACAAGGTCACCAACTGTCCAGTACATTTGTTGCATCTGCCCTGCAGGATACATCTGTCTAGTAAGGACCTACTGTTACACTAGGTTTTCATCTAGGTGAGTTGGAATACAGTCACAAAATGTTTATATATAAACAATAGCCATGCAATTGACAAGTTTTATAAAAAGGGTGGAGACCAAAATTCCATGTAAAGGAAGAAATGGCATTTACCTTGCTTTCACATATGAAAGGTGAACAATGTAAAATCAATTAGAAGATGATATTTGTGGAGTCATTGCCAATTGATTTAAAAACAAATGGATTCTCTCCCTAGTGTTCACTTGTACGTTATCACGATTACAAGCTCGATTACAAATCCAAAACCATCAAGTAACTGTCATAGAACTGCTAATAGCAGTGCCATTAATCTCCTATTTGTAAACTTTGAAGACTCTTCCTAGAATTGCACTTCTAGTGGTAAAGGAAGTTCATGAATGACTCTCAGAGCTTAACATGTCAACTGGTGCAAAATCTGCTAACTCCATTCGGCTTGCACAAGCGTTGCAGATCGGCGGTTTTCAACATGATATGACAACATATTTTACTGCAACTGTGTACAGTATAGTGCTGTGCATAGAGCAGCATGCTTTTGTTGGCCCATGGTTGTACGAAGGAATACTTCCAAAGCTTGCACCTTACATTTGTATGATCCACATTTAGACAAAATTTCTCTCATGTCTCACAAAATAAGGGTTGAAAAATCTTTGCTTAAATCTTTGTGGGAACTTCAGGTTTG
The DNA here is from genome assembly GCA_021234535.1 of Stichopus chloronotus. NCBI lineage: Eukaryota > Metazoa > Echinodermata > Holothuroidea > Aspidochirotida > Stichopodidae > Stichopus > Stichopus chloronotus. Next base: position 13,114,781 of record CM037844.1, read on the forward strand.
AAATGAAATGCAACCTCAGTTTAATACGATGATGCAAATATGTCTGTGAATTTCTTGAACTTTGTAGGCTTATGACGTCTCATGTTCAGACTCACGGGCACACTAGGCATGCGTAGAATAAAGATTTGCATAACATAGCCCAGTAGTAAAGAAAATACATAAATAACTCAGGGGTAAAAAAATATATTGTAATGTATGTACGTCACTTCCATTAAACAATAGTTACAATAATATCAAGAAGTCAGTATAACTATGTATGTTCAGGAATCATTACACTAGCATACCCCATAAGTTCGCCATACACAGCGGTGTGTGGTTTTGTATAGGCCTATTTGTCACAGTAGTTTAGTAAACCTAGTAGCCTATACTTTAATGAACAAACATGCCTCGAAAATCCTCCAGAAAGTGAAAGTAAATGGGAGCAACTTTTTCTCATTTTCTTTCACGGGACTTGCAGTATGGTGTGTAGCGAAGACGAATTTTGTTAGTAAAGATTGCATAAAAAATAGCGGGATTTTGAAAGTGGTAACAATCGGTTACGTGTAATGGTAACAGTGTGAATTTTACTGATGCTGATTATTTACCAAGTGTCCGATAATCAGCCAGATGCCGATATGTGTTTTCATACACATAGCATAGATAGCTATTGACGTCACTCCTTCTGACGTCAGCTGTGGACAATGGATCCTAATATTTTGAAGGTTAGCACTTATTAGTATTCATACTTTGCATCTAAATTGTAATTATCGTTACTTGAAATTTTGACATCTATGTCACACTTTGTGTCCCAACTTCATGGTATGACCCATATCAGGGTTACATTTGAGAAAAATAACTAAGGATCACCTGATTATTGGATCAGGCCAATGTTATCACTATCAGTACAACATTGGATGGGCAAAACTTAGCAACTTTTACTTGCTGATGATTGCCGATGTTCAACAACCTGAAAGCATATGTGCACCTGGGTAGGAAACGCCTGCCGAGGGTCATTTTGCATCTGAAAGGTACAAAAAATGCCCTTGTGAATGTGTTCAGAGGGGGCTCTTTGACACACAAGTTTTACTAATACCTGTAAATTTGCAATGATTTTGGATTGGCAAAGCTTGATGGGTCATTGACTCATGTTCAAGATTCCATAAAGCTGATGTGCATGCATAGGCATGGTTCAAGGAGTATGAGGAATGGTTCAGAGTGATAACAAAAATACCAAACTGGACATTGGGCAGTGAAGAGCCACGTCGGTAAACCACGAAAAATAACTATGACTTGAAATGCTCACCATTCACAATGTCACCCTCAACCAGTTTCCTTTTGTCCGGTATACCGTGACAGATAACTTCATTAACGGATCTGGAAATGCAAAATTGGAAAAAGTTTTGGAAATTTTAACATGAAATTGCTTCAAACAGAGGAGGCAACCTGAAGCCCGTAGGCTGCATGTGACCTGCCCGTGAAATTTTTGCAGCCTGTGAGATGTCTCAAGAAAAAGAAAAAATCGTCAGTGCCAGATGTTTCATTGAATGCTGTCATGGCCAGACGGATCATTGAACGCTGTCAGGGCCAGACGGATCATTGAACGCTGTTAGGTATGGCTATATTTCCCCATTACTTGTCAACTATACTATACTGAGGTTATGTTTTTGTGAATTAAGGTTTGTATTGCTTGAACGTCCTTAGAATTTAAAGTTTGAGACCAGTGGCAGATCGTTGGTCAGGTGCGGTCCAGACAATTTTTCATTCCTCATATCTGGCACGTTCAGCCAATGTACTGTAGGTTGCCTGCATCAACTTTGACTACAATAGACTTTCTATAAAAAAAACAAAAAACAATACCATCAGCAACTACACAATGATTCTCACAACATTTTTCAAATCAACAGTCAAAATCATTCCCCACACTGCAATTGAACTAGCCAGTTCACTGGATTTGTTGCATTATATTAGTATCTATCTACTGTTTGGGCAAAGAGATATTGTACATAACTATAATTGCCATTTGCACTTTCTGTTACAGCTTATGATCTCCCTAAGTAGACACTCTCCATCGGTTTACAAAGCACATCTTCTTTTTGTAACTGGACAGTCCAGGAGATTCTCCATTTTGGGAGAAAAATCTTCCCCCAAGGAGGGAAATTTGTATTCATGAAGCATCACGAATAGGCAAAGCCTTGCTTTAATAACAATCGTTTCTTCTTTTGAATCACATGCACACATTCCATTGTAGTGTTAGTACGGTGAAACGAACAAACATGGCTGTGTGTGGTTTTCACACTGACTGCGGCGTTGGTAGTGCCTGACAGTAAGTGGTGAGTAATAACCCTGAGAAGATGGTTTTGTCGTAACCTATTAATATGTAACACAGTTTCTTGGCGTTCCTTAAGAACTGTATAGCATTGCAACCCTTGTGCAACTGTGAACGTCCGTAGGCTGACGAGTGTGCATGGTACTATGGAAGTGTTCAGGTGTCACTGTGCACATATGAATATGTACGCAGTGACAGACGACTGCATAACGTATAGCACTGAGGCTATTCCAAAGGTCACATTCCCTTTTTTGAGATTTTCGCAAAACGTACACAGTGGACTACCTTTCACTGCCTGGAAAACTTGTAGGTAATGTAACCAGCTTCATGACTATGCAGGTTTTGAACCTAACATCTCACCTTTTCTACTGTTCAAAATGATTTTCCCCCAAAAGCGGAAATCTCTTGGACTGCTGGATGCAAGATACTACATTTTGTTTGTTATACATTACTTCACAGTTGCATCATAGAGAAAAGAGAATTTAAGCACAAAACATAAATGATAAGGTGATTTGTAGAGCTTACGTGCAACAGGACTTTGGAAATCCTCTGTAGTTCAGTGGGGAGGGGTAGCATTTTCTTTCAACGCATGCTTGGTGGACAGCGGCATCAATCTCATCTGTGGTTATACCTGGTTTTATCATTGCTGCGGCTACATCTAAGACTTCTCGGCCGTACTGGAAGTTTGTGGAGAAGCAAAGTGTGAGATACCGGTTGAGATACCAGTTGGTTTAGGCAACTCAAAATTGCTATATGAATCAAGAGTGCACTACCAGCTGCATGATATTAATATCAAAATTGCTTAAATAAAATAATCACAAAAACTGCAATCAAAACTATTGAAATATCAAACTCATTAAAAATGAACAGAATACGCGTTGTTTTCAACCAATTCTACTTCTGTCCTTAGGGCCCCCCCAAATCATAAATCTCCCACTACATCTACATTAGCAGAGAAAATTTCCTACTGTACTTGTCTTTCTCCTGAGAGAGTGGAAAGATAACATGCAGTGTAGTGCAGTTCTTCATGATCTAGGAAATGCCCAGGAATTGCTGAGCGCTGATGTGGGAGGGTCACTGAGTGATGGGGTGGGGATCAACAAGAAGCACTGTGATTACTTTCAGCTATTACTGTATTCTCATTGCTGGCTGTGGGCCTGCAGTTTTGTACTGACACTTGTGGCTGCTAACTTCAAAACCACTGATGACTTGATCAATCACAAATGAAGCATTCAAATCATATTTACACAAAAAACATGAAACCACATTTGATACACACTGGAACACACACTTGCACAGCAGTTTAACTTTTTGGTATGTACAGTAGGTAACATTCTCTCTCTGTACAGCCACTGTGCCATTACCCCACTATGAGCATGTCTGCTATTTTAAATTTTAATGAATTTTAAGTGTCTTTATTCTGAAAATACACTACTGTATTTCGTTCTTATGAATATGCAGAGCTGCAAATAGACATGTATGCATGATGTATACTGTATATATTGTAGGTAGGTTACTGTATCTTCAAAGACTGAACACATATAAGTGATGGTAGGCTTGGTATTAAGGAGGTTAACAAAATGAAACTTTCAGCAATGTTGATATTTTAGTCATATTTTACTTATATATCTACTGTATCACGGTGAGAATCCGTATTCAGTATTGGTACTGTAGGTACTGGATCTGACGATTTTCAACAAATTTCTCTATATACATCGGTACCAGCAAAATTACCTCAAAAGGCGATACCACAAAACCAATATTCCTCTGTCAAGCAAAGGTTATGTTCTATTTACCTCTGCACACCTACACGACTTGAAGTCCTAATGCTTACCTTGAATCACACTTACCTTGAAATGACACTCATGGAGTTCTGGGTATGCCAGCAATTAATCCCAGATCTATACTTGTTCAAAATTTCACACACGCTTTTTTTACGACACACATACCATACCCTAATCGGCTTTTGTCAACTTTTGTGCACAGTTAGGCTCATTTTGAAAATATTGGTAAAGGATCAGTGTTGGAGGGTACTGAGAACAGGAATATCAGCTCTTGGTGCTGTATTGGTGACATTGGTCTGGTTCTAATTACAATACTTTCAGATGTATAAGTTTTATATTATTCATTCCTTCATGGAATATTGTGAAAGTTCAAGCTATCAGGAATATACAGTAGAGATATGGGCACCATAGACGGATTTGCAATGTCAGACGAGATTGAGCATTCCATGCTGTAACAAATATAAACCATATATATATATATATATATATATATATATATATATATATATATATATATATATATATATATATATATATATATATATATATATATATATATATATATATAGTACAGTACTTCTATTTTTTATTCACATTGTGGAAACACCTGGTTTACCAGAGAATCCATCACAAAATGTTTGATGCCCCTGCATTGTATATGCCTTTGATGTGCTTATCATGCATGCATCAATTGCCTGAAACATGTTTCTCTTCACTTTAATATGTGTCGTACAGTACACACAAAGGAGAACGGCAGTTGAAACAAACACACGGTGATAAAAAATAAGTAGCTAATTAACACAACAATGAACATTCGCTTCTATAGGGATAAAATGATCTGTAGTCCATCACGTGCAGATTGATACTTTTTGAAATGTTACCTTGCAGGCTATCCTGAGACCCTCAATCTCATCTTTACTGAGTATTTTTATTTGAGTGCTTCCTCTTATTTCCATCTCACTTATAGGATCACCTAAACAAAAATAAAACAAAGAGATAAGATCCAAAACACATGAAACATGAAGAAACCACTGACATGTGAAAGAATGTCAGCTTCACGTGCGATTACTGTATATCTGTATAGTACCATACACAGTGCCCGATGTCAATTGAGGATTCTTAGATTTTCAGTTCTTCGGAGAGCAGACAGTGCTGTATAGATCTCCACTTGAAGAGAAGTGATCAACTCGAATAAAACTTACTGTAAACAAGAGTCACACTGATGCAGAAAAATGTTGTGGTGGAAGTGCACAAACATACATGTACACTGCTAGCGAGACGTTCTTAAATATCAATGAATACGCTTACTGTACAGTAATCCTTTTAATACTCAAAGAATTTTGCAGACTTCAAATGCAACTAAGACCTGCATTTTGGAGAACAAATACTGTACAATGTGACATGCATCCAGAAAAGGGCCAGCTTCGATCAGAAGTTGCACAGTGAAACCCTAAATGACAATCCATTGGAACTGTGTTTACATCTATTACCATTCTGTACAGTACGACTTTTCAAAGATCGATGAAAATGCAAAAGAGATGACATGAGGTGTTGCACAGTGTATTTCTTTACTAACCCTTTACTTAATTACTGGGTTTCACATTGGTGATACTGGTATTTTTGAAGACAAAAAATACAGCCTTCCAAAGTAAAACCCTCTGGGGGTACAGAATAAAATTTTGGACTGTCCTTGAAATAAAGTTTAAGTCTAGCATAGGATAACAAATTCAATTTAACAAAAATAACAAATTTGCGTACATGGTCAACTTTTATCCATGACGCAGGTGTTGACATGTAATTGTCAACATTTGATGGATTTTGATGGAATTTGTGGGTATTTTTTACATTTTCAATGATTAACACACCTACTACTCCAAAATGTCATTTGCATCTCATACGACTTTTAACATGAATGGAAACTGAACTGTACTCTACAGTATTGTGCAGTTGCTCCTGTGACCATCCTCCTGACACATCACTGACAGTGACCTAACAACAAGTACAACATTTTTCTTGAAAATTGATGACTAGCAAAACGTGCCCTTCAACATGAAGTTCTGATCTCATACAGTAAGTCTTCTTAAACCTGAAAATGACTGATTAACACCCACACTGTTCCAAAAGCTTTTCGCATGGTACTCACCATCAGGACGATCAGCATAATCTGGTCTTTGTATCCCTTCGGGAACAGTTCTTATAGGACTCTGTTAACAACCAAAACACAAGACAGACTCTATGGTAATGTACAGTATTGATACAGGATGGTAACAATGCAAGAATACACCAAGTGAATATTGCAGACTGATGTACCGCAACCCCCTGCTGCATTAATAGATTTTGTTCGTAGGTTACGACATTTATACAGAGCCAGCTCCATTTGGCATATGAATATTGGGATCAAACGTTTTAATCGTAAACAGCATTTTTTTTTGTTTCCAAAGTTCATATACTGTTAAGTTCTATTCCAAGAAACTTGATTTCTGTGAAAAAAAATTCTGTAGCATGGCCTACTGTACACATCCGGTAAAATCTATCACTGATACTCTGTAGAGACAAAAATGCTGTCAAGGCCCTTTCACAGGGTTCTTTTTGCTATGCCCTTTCTGAAGCTTACTTTGAGCATTGTTGCATATAGTGTACAGAACAGTATATTGTGTGCAAACAGCAATTTTAATATTTTTACAAAAGTGCTTGATGACTGGTGAAATGTCCAAACTGAATTACGATATGACACAGAAATTTCATGGCATTGTGTGAGCCTCCTGCACAATAAGGTTAAATTTCTCTGCCACAGTTTTGCAGCCTTCATACAGTTCTCACCCTCGGGTGTGGCCTCAATGGTCCAGAGAAAACATAGCCTGGAAACGGATTGTAGTTTGCCGTTTCATTCTGCTGGAGAAGAATGCTTTTCATGCGTTCCTTCTTGTGAATTTGTTTGTGCTCCTTCCAGCTTCCTTTGAAACATTCCTATAAAGAAATGGAAGCGTCCAACAGAGGGCTATATTATATTCAATGCAATGAAAATAATCAAAATTCTTGTAGCAGATATCATGAGCAATGTGTACTGTACACAGCTTCTTTTGTTGTGCAAATTTGTATTTGCAATCTACAATGCAGAATAGTGCTGTTGTGATATTGCAATTACTGCAATATCCCGATACCTCTTTCTCCACAATGCCAAAAATTACTTCTAGCATGTACCGTATTGCAATATACAAGAAAAAGGAAAATCGATGAAGTAATTAAATTTTCAAATCTTGCTCTCCTTTCTCCCTTGTTTTATTTCTTTAGTACATATTTCCAGTGTAACTGTGTAAGTACTGTATAAGTGTTATTTTTCGACAAAAGGAAACTAAAAAAACAAGATCAAATAGCTACCCAAAATGTGTTAGGGTCTATCTGTAACTGTAATGTAGTATGCACTAGTACATGCAATGAACGGCACACATTGCATACTGGACAAAAAATGTACAGTACACCACTATACAAGTGCACAGAATTCAAAGGCAAATTGGAAGTCTGCAGATGCAATAGTGATGTTAATGGTACTGTACAGTAGCTATCATGCACGAAACTACAGTACATGTACTAACCTAATTCAACAATGCACAGTAAATACAGTACTGAATTAATGACAAAAAAATATACAGAATAATGAAAAAAGCAGCACGTTTTCATTATTTTCTTGAACATTCAGTATTTCCTTCTCTTGGCATAAAATTTGGGGGCATACAGCAATTAAGTTGAGGACATAATTCCTAAAGTACACTTTGTTCAGAATCATCTCCCTCACATATGTACTGTGACCGTAAACTGTTTCAGTTCCAGAAATGTACTGTAGCATTGAAAGTCATCTACTGTACCGTAATTATAGCCTCGTACAGTAGAGTAAGTGTGCACCACGGACTGAACAGTAAATGGACATGGACATTCAATGGACAAACTGGAATTGCTCTGAATGTGGGTACAGTATAAAGAAGTAGGGTACTTTACTTGGTGACCAAGTTATAGGTTGACCAAGGTTGTCATGAAAATTTGAACGGACTACTCCTTTTACCAGGAAATTTATGTTAAAAGAAAGAAATCAGTGTCATAGACAACATAGGCAACATTACTATACAGTCTTCTTGGTTCTTGAACTGCCTCCTTGACATATTCAACATACAGTACTGTAAACAATGACCAGCAGTGTGAGCTCATGGAGTCACTGGGGTGTACTGTAGGAAGCCTCCACAAGAAAATAAATGTTCACTCCGCTCCCTACCCTGCTCGTGTTACAGCCCCATACTGTAGGAGTGGTACTGAACTGTGCAGTGCACAACTTTTCCATCACTAAATTAAGATAAACCATGACCATAAGGGTGGTTTTATGGGGTCCAGGTGTTCACTTCCCAAAGAATGTTCTCAAGACAACCCAACCCATCTCCTCCTACAGTATACCCTCAATGCTGCCTATTTGATGCAACCCTGGGAGTCTCACAGATACTGTAGTACTGTAATCTGCATGCTAGAGTACTGTACAGGCAGCATAGATGTGATGCTAACTGGACTGTGATGCTAACTTGAAAAGACTCAGTCCCCTTTCTCAAAAAGCACCACACATTTCATGTTCATAACATCAAAATCATGTGTCTTTAATCACCGTGGCACGGTGACCATGCCTTCGCTTGGGACACAGTTTTCCTCAACAAGCTAAAATGATCAAAGTTCTATTCATGAATTTATTGTTACATGACATCATAATCTCATCATGGCACTGTGACCATGCCTCCATATGGCACACGATCTTCCTCATCGAGCTAAAATGATCAGAGTTCTATTGATTTATTGTAACATAAAGTCCTTCAGGATGTACTGTAACATGATGTCATAATTTGATCTTTTATACTACGAACACAGCATCTTTAAAATATTTATAGGTACTAATTTAGAATCCATACCGATCGGACGAGCTAAAAGAGGGCGCTATTTTTTATGGGGTGAGCGTTATTTAAATGGGCTTGGATATATTTTGGGGGACTGAAGAGTTGTGAGACTAAAAGAGATGGGAGGAGAACAAAATAAATATACGAGCAAAGTAATTCTTTCATTCACTTTGAGTCCTATTTATCTTTATTATCAATCTTGTAACCTCTTATCTCCTACGATCCTGTCCTGTTGTTTTTCCTTTTATTTTCTTTTTTATTCTTATCCCGAGGCTATAGCCTATGGAGAGAGAAAGAGAAGACAAATTAATATTAACACACTTCAGTCGGGAAGCAAACCCAGTACCCTAGAGAGCAGTTATTCCACACATGTGCCGTTTACCCTTTGGGCTATGAGCCAAGTTGAAGGTCTTTCTTCAGAAGTACTGTAACCTAGGAACCTCCTGTCCCTTTATATTTACATATTTTCATATTCATAAGTATACAGCAAAAGGTTATGCGTGAATATTTAGTGTGTAATGAATATTCACAGGATTTCTACAGCATTACTAATGTACTGTATTTGTTTTTTTTTTATGCCAACGATAATGCTATTGTGTATGCCCGCCTCGTTGTTATTGTTCTGTTAGGTTAGTTCTCCTCTAAATAGTAGCCTAGCTAAGATTTAACTCTCTTGTGACTCACGACTGCCGTTAAACTATTAGGGTTTATTCTGAAGTATAACAACACATTTCAAATAGACTACTCCACCTCTAAAAATGGCAGAAGCTCCATCATCATCATCTAAATGTTGGAATCCGAGTTACAGTCGGAAGTCAGATACAGTACAGTATACCTACAGTATGACAGATTGTTTAAAGAGGTGCTTTAAGACAAACTGACCACCAAAAATTGGTTAATGTCAATGGGAATTATTATGGAAGACCTTGAATGTCCCACTTGCCACGCGAAAATGAAACTTGAAGCAATCTCAGGCCACAAATCAATAAGTAATGGATACAGGTAAGAGTTACAAATTCCCTGACTAAGAAGTTTTCTATTACCTCTGGAAGCAAACACCGCGACACAGTGAACATTCCTGCGGTACATCTTTATTCATTTTTTAATGATGAAAGGCCTTATTCTTTTTCTAAAGGGATCGAAATACCCTGAAAGTATTTTAGATATTTCCATGTATGTTAACTGTCTGAAAGTAAAAGTTGTTTCGTATAAACCATACACAGCATCATAATGTTATTTCCTAATTGGTTTGGTTTGGTTTCTTTTTTAATCTTTGTGTGACTCTTGTGACTTTTTAAGTACCGTCTTTTTTGGTATTCATCAATCCCCACGTGACAATATAGATAAATGTTATTATCCCTTCAATATAAATAACTAACTAAATAACTGATGATATTTTCTTTATTTTAATTGAAATGCAGATGGAGATGTCGGTCTACAGTAGCAAACCAATGGTTCATCAATCAACAATGTCTGTACTGTAATCTGACGATGAAAGAGCTACAGTACTCCAGTGCTCATATTGGTGGAGCAGGAAATTTTCCCAAGAGTTCCTTCAGCATGAGCTGAAATTTTTGTCCGAGACTTGTGTTGACTGGTGCTCATTCCCTCGAGAAGTTTGCGAGACAATCGCGCTGAAACAAAGCCAGCAGATAAGTGAACCAGGAATTCACGTAGAAACAGCAGAGAGCAAGTTTGGGAGAAGAAAATATAACAAAGGAAGAATGAAAAAGGGACAGTGGGTCTTTAGAGGGTAAGAAGTTTAAAGGATCAGAGTAAGATATCGATGGTGGTCGTAGAGGAGAGGGATGAAGAGACTCTCCTTGGTCTTGTAAAGAAGTGGATAAAGCAAGGGTCTGTGATCCACAGAGATTCGTGGAAAGCCCATGACAAAATCAGTAATGAAGGCTACGTTCATCTGAAGGTGAATCAGTCCATTGAGTTTGTCAACTCAGAGACAAGAGCGTGCACGAATCACATTGAGAACGTGTGGCTATGTACATGCCAAAAAAGCGCATGCCCGCATATGGAACCACATATGAGCATTTCCAGGGATACCTAGCAAAGCATTTGCGGCATTTGAAGGAGAAGTTTGAAGGACAGGACACTTTCCTTCAGCTCCTTCAGGCAATTTCTTCAGTTTCCAAAGTAAATGGCATATTCCTTCAAATTAAGATTATTTCAGTTGTGTATTGATAGTTACTTAAAACTTCTCTCTTTTTTCCCTTCAAATTTCTGTGTCTGTATGATTGTCAAGCAAATAAACATGAGTATAAAAAGTAACAATAAAGTGAACCTTCTCCAATTTTTAGCTGCTCATCATTGTGGCAAAATAAACATGAGTCTAAAAAGAAACGATAAAGAAATAAACATGAGTATAAAAAGAAATGATAAAGTGAATGGTTTTGGCGGAATAGATGGCGGTAGACCGAATTGAATAGAACAATCAAATCGAAGCTAGGGAGTGCGTTCATATGGTATGGATTCTAAAGTTGCGCCTATTTATACTCTGTAGGCACAGCAACATACCAGATCATTCCACTGTGACTGTGCAAATTTAAGAAAGTATTCTTTCAAAATTGACACTGTTAATTTCTGCAGCTACTCCACCTTTCCTCCTGGACTGGAGTTTCATTTTGATTTTCAATATATAGTAGCCAGAAATGTTCAAATTCTCACTGCAGGGTCATTTTGTGTACTATACTGTGGGTCTCGGCTCCATATTGAAGAGTTTGCAGTGTGCAGGGGATTTCAGCCCAGCTGTTAAAAAAGGATACAGATCCCCAGGCATTTTGCAAGTTTTGCAATGGCCTAGGCTTGGCCTACTCTACGCCTACATGTAGATTATATCCATAGGCCCTAATAACAGAATACAGTATACCAATTACCAATACCATACAGACATTGAACATGCTATAAGCGAGAAAGTTACAGTAATTTAAAGTACTGGTACTAATTTAGAATCAGTGACCGGAACTTACGTCAGCTTCTCTATCAGACAAGCTAAAAGAGGGCGCTATTTTTGATGGGGTGAGCGCTAGAAAAATGGGGCATGGTTTTTTTGGGGTACTAAAAGGGTTACATAAATTTAATGACGAATAGTGCCATCATTTTGAATTTACACCTCGTAGGACTTTCCCGTGTTTTTGTTCTGATCTCCTGTGCGTTTTTTTTTCCTTCTTTCATCCTTGATATTCTATAGATTCCTTTCCCTGATATTATATCAGAGTTTACTCCATATGTTCTTATTTATAGCTGTGTGAAAGAGGAGAGAATGTTAGCGAAAGATATATCAATTCTCATAGGATTCGAACCTTGACTTATCATTACAACACTTAATTAATTATAAAGAGCGTAGTTATAACCCACAGATGGAGGTGCCGTGACCGGGAGAAAAACCCGCACCAGTCTACGCAGTCAGTTCGGAAGCATTCCTGGTTTGAAAAGAGCAACCTAACCATTAACGCACTGCTCCAATTTACCTATTGGTGGAGCCGGAATGCTTCCCAGGACCATATGGAGCATGAGCTGAACATCCCATCAGCTACCTGCGTAGACTGGTGCAGCTTTACAAGAGAGGTGTGTGAAGAGCCTGAGGTGCTCATAAGAAGAGCTCACCAATTGGAGGACCTGGAATTCATGTCGAAATAGACGAGGCCAAATTCGGGAAACGGAAGTACCACCGGGGCCAGATGCAGGTGGGCCAGTGGGTGTTTGGTGGACGAGAAAAAGAAAACCCAGCAAAGATCTTCATGGTCCCAGTACCACCGCAGGACGAGGAAACACTCCTGGCCCTTATCAAGAAATGGATCCTTCCTGGCTCCATCATTCACAGTGACTGCTGGAAGTCCTACTCGAAGCTGAAAGACATCGGGTACACGCATCTGACTGTGAACCACTCTGTTGAATTCACTAATCAAGAGACAGGTATGTTATCTTCTTATTTAACAACTTGTTGACTGTTCATCCCCTTTTTGACTTGAACCTAACACTATTTCTACCCTTTTTGCAATGGTAGGTGCGTGTACCAACCACATTGAAAACGAATGGCTCCATGCAAAGAGAGGACTTCCAGAATGTGGAGCCAGGCATGCCCACATCGCTGGATATCTCGCAGAACACCTTTGGAGAATCAAAGTAAAGACCGAAGGAAAGGATCCATTTCTTGAGTTCCTGTATGCGGCCTCGGAGGTATACGACGTATGGAACCCTCCTATTACCCTTTCGACATGAAACCCAGGGTTTCCCCTGGGTTTTTCAGAGTATGAAGCGGTGAGGGCGAATTACTTGACGCCGCCATGAATTTTGGGGTCAAATCCGTACTTAGTAGGTTCTCGAAGAATGGGTGATTCTTGGATTTTGACCATGATATAAACAGCGCTAGAAAGAGTGTAAATCTCCAGGAGGGTAGTCACAATATAGTCGGATTTTCCACCACTTACATGGCACTGTAGGCGTCATTCGATATCAAAACGATTGTCATACGAGCGTGGGGTCAATGGGCCTGCCATAGGGCCCCTTGAGGGGTCCATGGACGATTTCGGTAGGGGTTCAGGGTGCACAGCACCCGGAAACTCAGCGATTTTAGCGTTTTTAGACGTGTACGAATCATTTGAAATACATGCTAAATTTCAACTCTTTATGTTTTAACGAGTGAAAACACGATAGTCCTATCAGAAAAAAATCATTGATATTGCTTCAAAATCAAAACATTCTATGAAATGTTGTACATGTCATGTGGAGTAAACTGTATTACATACATTTTTGAAGTTGAAATGTCCCTAAAAGTTTCATGAAAAGAATCACGTAAGATCGTGTGTAGCCTTCTGAAATTTTTAAGTAATCATATCCTAACACAGTGGGTGTATACTGAATAGCCTAACCACCCTGGCAATTCATATTTCTGTATAACAGGGAACAACCGACATTTTGTAAGTTGCAGGCCTCAGAGTTTTATTGTTTTGTTCATTGATCAAAGTCACTTTAAAATGTTTAGACTAAAGGTTTGAAGAAGCAGACTATTGGTTTCGTGAGGGGTTTTGGACATAGAAATATACGTTCAGTTTTGTATTTCTATGGGTTGCGATATGTCCGTTAGCTGTCATTCTGCAGATAGTTTGCGTATGCAGGCATGCCTAAGGCAGGCCTAAGCTTATGCTTTTTAATTGACATTGAATGTAGTAAAGGAGGTATACGTAGAATCCTCTGGAAACATTTGCCAACGTTGTTTTTTCACATATATAACTTGAAAAATATTGACCATGAGTAAAAAATAAGGGCATTATATTACAGGAATAGTAATTTACTTCAATTTTTGTTGAAGATTGAATGTGGATGGGGCATTTCGGATACACAATTGAATGGATTTATTTACCAGTTATTTTCGGACGTAACTATTTAGGAAACCACATGTGTGATCTCTACCATTCTGTGATCGAATGTTCAAAACAAGTTATGCATGATATGTACAAGATAAACACAGCCAGAAGTCCAGAAGCGGATTTCCCGACTTTTTACAGCCCTGTCACAAAAACACGAGGCGGTAATTACCGTATTTTTTGGCGAGGCGGTCTTAAAAAGTTGCGAGGCGGCCGCCTCCGGAATTAAGTACCAGGGGAAACCCTGAAACCCATGTAAGTTTTGTTGTACTTTGCATCTATTCCTTTAATTTCTTTTTGTATTGAACGTACCTTATGTATTTAATGTAATGTACGTAATGACGTAATGCCGTTAACGTATTTAATGTACCTAGCGTACGTAATGTATTTAATGTTATCTCCTTTAATGTGACAATTTTCCACGCATACACTGTTCTCTACGCATACACTGTTCTCTATTTTTACTCTTTTAGCGTCCCACACGCCAACCCACGAGTCAACCAGGAGTTCTATTGTGTTTGCGTTCATTCCTTTCATCGTGTTAATCTCCTTTCATCATGTTAATCTGCTTTCATTGTCGGAGCCTTCATTCCTTTCATCGTGTCTATTTCCTTTCACCGCGTCTCAGGCCATTATGTTGGGTGCACCTGCTGTGGATTCCTGATATAAGTTCCGGTCACTGATTCTAAATTAGAGCCAAAGTACTTAAAGTGGTGACATTTGGTTCTGAGCCACACAAACGGACCACCCGTTACTCGTTAGGCCATTTTATCTGCAGTAATTCTATGCGTTGGGCAAAGTGACACTACTCGTTACACTATAGTACCGTCAACAACTTAGGCCTAGTTGTTTCACGTTACTGTAACGTTAGGCTAGTGAAGTTGCAAAGTTAGTCTCTGGCTTACTTTACTACTTACAGAAACATTACCTGTTCACAGAAATAAGAGCCATCGATTCCCAGTTTGATGCAAGTGGGACACTGTAATTTTGCCTCTTTTGTACAGTTCTCACTTTCGCAGGTACGTATAACAGCAGCAGATGACATTTTGACTGAGCTAGTACAGTACTACTGTAAGTGCCCTAGCCTGACTTAGGCTCAACGTAACTCAGTCCAGCGGTGTCACGCAGTCTACGGGGCCCTGCTTGTGGATCGATCGTGGAAGCCTAGATTATGTGACACTGACAGATGAGTTAATATCACTGATCTCTAGATTATCTGGACTGGTGGATCAGCTTACTCTGTAAAGCCATCCGAAACCGGTTTTATCTAGTTCTCTGCAAATGCAAGCACCTTGTTTGGGTAAACCAACATGGCTGACGTTAGTGTCTATGGAACGCCGACATGACAACAGCGATCGATAGAGGGAAGAAGATGGATTTAGTGGCAGGGATATAAAACGATGTAGGCTAGCCACGTAAAATGAAGAAGTAGCGATCTGTAAATGATATATAGAACCGATGTAAAGTGTAGACGTAAATGAAATAGATGAATACTAAAGTAATATGGATAGAAAAATTCGCGCCACTGCCTATTGGTTTTCACTCTTGCCATTTCATGAATCAGTGAAGCAAAATGGTTGAAACCACACTTCCAGTGGCCGCTTCTCCGGTGACTGACCGATAGAGTGTAGAGAAGTGCTGATCAGCCAAATGAGCCAGTCCAGTTAATTTACAGATCAATCCTTCATACGGTACACACGCTTGTTGCAAGTGCAAGTGTCGATAGATAGAAGAACAGTTCAATTTTCCTTTCATTTTTCTTTTTGAAGTGGTGGTACCCACAAATATATTTCCTAAGTTCCCCACCCGCCAAGTTGACGTTTTGGTAAAGTCAGGCAGAAGAGTGACTGAATAAATTCACCCATATGGACAAACTTAACATGCATTTGACGGACCGTGCCTAAATACCATATTTTGATCATTTGTTAGGTTCATATCTTTCGCGCTAGTACTGAGGTATCAAGTGAATGGCTAAGGTGTGCTATTCCATGTCAGTAATATTTGTTTTTAAAGGTGTTATATCTCCCATATGCTGATAAGGATTAAATATTGCCTGTACATCATGAAAACGTGTCAAATTCCATAGAAAAAGTGCTTTGGATTTTATCTAATTCCACTGTTTTGGTAAAGATAATTAAGTTACATGTGTCTGTCTTAGCACCTTCGTGTGTATAATCAGTGGATATGTCTTATGTGTGCTAGTTCATACAATTATTTTTTAGTTGTATTGGTGTTAAAGCTCTCATATATGCTGAGAAAGGAGTTGCAATGTTTCCCTGATGAAAAGATGTCAATTTCCACAACTTGAAACTACGTTATTTGTATCCATCTCTTGTCTCTATTTTGGTAAAATAGGGTACATTAATTCTTATAAGTAGATGTTGTAACAGGTAATTTACCTGCTGTAACCTCAGGTAATTTATCTAATGTAACAAGTAGCTAACTTGTTATATCAAACAACTGATCGAGGTATCAACTGTTTAAGCCGGTGATTGACAGAAATTTTAGTTTCCTTAAGCAAGACATTGTTGTTAGACTCTATATAAGTAGTTGGTTAGGCCTCATTTAAAGTTTATGTGCTGTTCAAGCCAGGAACCCATATTTTTCTAAAGATAAGGATTTACATGAGACAGTCCAGTCCAGGCCGGGGCTACTAGATTGATTAGGATTTTCAAGGGTGTCCCCTATAACAGCAGGTTACGTCTCTTACATCTCACTTCACTTGAGCTGAGAAGATAACGTGGAGATTTGATACAAGTCTACAAGATTGTTCATGGTTTTGATAATTTATCATCTTTTGATTTTTTTCAAGTTTCCAAATAGTAAAATTGCAAAAGGTCATTGTCCTAAACTCCAGTAGGTTCAAAGTAGAAACAATATTCGTCGTTACTTCTTTTCTCAGAGGGTAGTGAATGATTGGTATGGGTGAGGATGTAGTGATAGCAAGAAGTGTAAATTGGCTTAAGATTGCACGGGACAAGGACTTTAGCCTTTGTGACCCGGTTTGATTTTTATACTTTTTCACTGGGGTCCTAGATGCGGACTTAAGTGTTACTAAAGTAACTGGTTTTGGGTGAATCACCTGTTAAAACAAGTTTAACTCAACAGTTACCTCTTAATTACCTGTTGTTTCCTGTTAAAAACCAGTTCAAATGTTATCAGGTATCAACTAGAATTTTCTCCTGGGATGCAGGAACCTATAACAACAAACATCTAGAGCTCTGACAACTCATGGGACCTTACAAGAGTTACTGAAAGAACTGCCGTCGTTTCATCACAATCCTAACATCACCTACAGCAGCCTTTCACAGTAACCAAGTCACGAATGATAATGGCCAAACTGCTGGACATGAAATTTTAATACTTTTACTACATTTTTTACACATTCAATTATTTTGAGGAACGATGAGAAAAATCGCCAAACGGTTAAGAAAAGTCCCCTGTAGTTGTAATTTAAGCAAAAAAAATATCAGTGATATACGATATTTATATCTGGCACATCGTGGCACATCTCGTCTTTTGTGAAAAGGGCCTTCGCATTTCCTTAATTGGTTTACCAGTTATGTGATTAGATAATGATCGAGTGATGTGATGTAATAAGTATGCTCGGGCCATTTACTTGACTCTTCTTCAGAATCACGACATTGGCTGGGAGACGGCCGGGACCAGGACTTGCCACCCGGCGACTCCAAGCCCCTAATAATTAGAGTCATCCGTGGAGACTTCTGTTGAATATTTAAAAGCTTAAGTTGTCCGCTGTCTCTATATCATACTGTATTTTAATTTTTTTTTCTTTGTTGTTTCTTTGTTTGGAGCCTTCATTGTCTATGCTGTAATTTCTGCTGAAAGTTTAATGTTTTTGATAAATGTATAGAGGCCGTTATGACATTATTCAAACCAACACACTGGAAAAATTTAAACGTCATTTTGTAACAGATTTTGAACGCTTCAGGGTGTATATATTTGGTGTGGGGGGGGGGGGCGGCAAAGTCGACACATCGTCTCTATTCTTGACTGCTGTCCTGGCGCAGGGATACAAGAGAAGGACCAAGTTACTCCTCCCTTTTTTGAAACTTTTTGTTGCCTCTAGAATCTAACTTTTTGTTGCCTCTAGAATCTAACTTAAATATGCGAAATGCTGCAATACATGCTGCTTATTTACAAACTAGATCTCAGGCTACGTGCTGGAAATGCCCTGATTTCGATGACTCCTGACTTGTGGAACCGGCTACCACCCTACACCGTCTAGGACTCAAAGTACTAAACACATGCACACACACACACTCGAATACAACAAAGTACTTCCCTTGATTTTGCGAGAACTAGCGAAGTTCCAATTACTATGAATTAATGGAATGGGCACGACGACACTGTCTACTGGAAAGAAAGATTCCCTATTCCATAATCGACCTACAAGGTCGTCAAAAGAACAGCTTTAATATACTGTATGATTCTAAAAATTAGCCGTCTTAATTCTACACTGACCTCTGTGCGTTGACTTATTTGCTCATTAGCACTTTAGGGCAAATCAGACCCCTGTGGAGTCCAAACCATACCTCGACGGCGGACTTGATAACCTAAATGGTCAAAGGCATTTTAAATTTAAAGAACACCAAACAAACAAAAGGTACTTATGACAAAATGGTTTACCCGACGTGTACTAACAAGGATTTGTAGGTTGCATATAATGGCATTTGCATTTCTCTTAATTACTGTACTGGCTTCTCACTACTGACAGAAATAATTTGTTGAGGATGCTAGCTTGGAAGTGGGAGCACTTGTAAAGAGGAACGGGTAGTAAGTCCATGCATATAGGTCGGAATTCCCAGAAAAAGAATCTCGTCACTTAGATAATGAATTTCCTCGGCACTTTTATTTTTATTATATCTGATTACTTTCAAGACGTATAATATCTCTTAAAATGTAAACATTCGTCTCTATTTTACAATTAAAACTCGGTGTTTTACCAAACTTTCACTTACTGCTACATTGTAATAACTCGGCGACAGGTTGTTCTCAATTTTGAGAGCCATTTTGAAACTGACTCCCTGCCCTTATATTTGAAACCAAGGTATACTCATATTAACAACGTGAGGCTATACTTGATTCTGGTCATAATTTAGCTGAATAATGGACAAATATACTTTAGGAATGCTCGTATGCCCAGCCCATATAAACAGTTTTCATTGAATTACGGAGGCCATTTTGGAAAACGGGCTCATTTGTCTCATTCAAGTTTATCCATAATAACAAACTGGTCTAATTAATCATTTACTAAGATTGAAACAAATTCAGACATTGACAAATATTTCTCATAAAAAATTTTGGTAGCCCATATATTTTTTATATTTATTCTGCCATTTTGAGAATAGCATCCTCATTGCATCTGCATGGGTACAGTCTTTTTTATGTAATACATAGTCGGACTTGTTCCACGTGAAAAGCTGGTTATAAGTGCACCATAATTTCTCCATCTACAGGTGTCAGGCACATCTTTCAATGGTAAACTGGTCTGTGAGCCAATTTTTCCCTAGATGCGCCAAGTTTGAAAACCTATCGGTTATAACCTACATGGAAAAGATACAGGCATAGTCGTTCAGTTCTAGTCAGTGCAGTTCAGAAAATGTAAAGAAAAACAACACCAGCAGGCAGTGAAACATATTTCTATGCCTAATAATATATGTAAAATGAATAAATCGAAAAGTTAAAATGAAAATCATGTACAACGCTATAGAGTCTAAGCACCAAACATGCCAACACTACTTGAATGTTTAAGTCTGAGCACATTTTACTCGCCGTCGGTCGTAGTCCCCTTAAATTTCCTTTTCTCTCCTGTTAAAGTTGCTTTTCGACTTTCTCCAGAGGCTCAGAGAAAGATCCACTCACAATGAAATCCTGAAATCTGATCCTAAAGAAAAGTAAACAAATATGTGCAAAAATAATTCGTCAATTTACCAACTAAAGTATGAGTCCGGATACAATGAACTATATCAGAATCAAGTAAATTATAACTTTCTTGGCTAATGTTGCCAATTGTCTAGAGTTAACTTACTCAAACTAACGATCAAATTACAGCTAAGTGTCATTTACAGGTAAATTAACAAAGACATAAGAAGCAACGTTAAAGTGGGATAGGGGAGTATAAATTTCGGACTGTGCACCTCACCCTTTAACCCAGACCAAAACATATATTTCTGTTGCTAAATTTTTCTACTTTTTTTTCTCCCAACAATTAGAGGGCCATTAAAAAAAAAAAAAACATATGAAAAATTGCATGCCATACACATCGCGTTAACATATGAAAAAGTACATTCAAAAATCTAGGAATGTAGTTTGTTTTTGCCAACCAGAATATACAATATATACCACCCCAGCAGGCACGGTAAAAACGAATTAAAGGAAAAGAAAAGGGATTATATATTTGTGGAAACGACTGAGGCCCGTCAGGACTGTCTAAGCTGAGTCCCACGATCAGCTGGAGCGTCAAAAACTGTTTTCCTTTACAAGCCCCCTATAGATGGCTGGATATGGCACTTCCTTGGTTCTTCTAAGCTGGATGTACCCATCCTTGAAGTAGGCATTTAATGTATGTAATTTCTCGATCGATAAGGTAAAAACATCAGCCTATGTAAAATGGTGATACATACTCGAATGGGTTGAGTTCATACTAAAATTATAATGAATTATGCAGCTTTCTCCATTTTCTTGGAGCATTTGGCAAACATTTTTTTTGGGGGGGGGGGGGGGGGAGGAGTGAAGAATCATCGCTAGTCCCGCTTTTTCTCAAAGACAAGGATGTTCGGTTCCAAAGAATAAGTCCTCTTGTAGAATGTTAAACATTCTTTACAGAAAACTTTGGGCTCACGCTGAAATAATGACATAATACTCAACTCTGTCATAAACAGTAATACTGGCGACCGAACAGGATCGTAATATATTATCTTGCACATGTTTATACATATATGATCTCGTCGTATTAGAAATTGTTGACATAAACACTGTTTGACACAATTTTTCTCCGATATTTCATGATTCAAAAACATTGATTCCATTTTCCGCCATTCTTTAGGGAACACAGATAGATTGTTAGGTTTGTACATAAGAAAAATCTGTTATCGGTGGAAACCGTTTGAATATATGTAGATTAAGACTGACAGCCAGGCATTTTTGTGAAAATATTTATGATAATGGCAATATACAACTTATTAAATTTGTAACCTTCGGTAGTTGACGAAAATTACCTCTTCAAATTCTGAAGTAGGGAACACAGTCTAATTGTCCTTTAGTAGTGTGAAAAAGCTGGGGATGGACATACTTTCGTGCCCAGCTGCCTCTAAAAGTGGACGGGTGATACCTTTTCTCCCGCTGTTCATACGCCTATGATTAATTGAATACTTCCTGAGTGAATGTAAACAAAAATTGCGACCAATCGCCTCGATTATTGTAGTTCAATCCTGATTTTCTATAAGTTTCCTTCAAAACTATGGGAAAAAATAAAAATGAATCGTTTTTCTGACTTTTTTATTGTTATTCCTACTTTTTGTTTGTTTGTCTGACTTTATTTCTTGTTTGTTCTAACTTTTTCCGTTTTTCTGAGTTTTTTTTATTAGTTTTTCTAACTATCCTTTTCTTTTTTGTTATTCCGACTTTTGTTTTTTGTTTTCTGAGCCCTTTTTTCGTTTTGTTTTTATTTTTTTCCCTTTGCTGACTTTTATTTTGCGTTATAAAGAATTTGGTTTTTTGTTTTCTGAGTTTTGTTTTCGTTTTTCTGAGCTTTTAATTCGTTTTGCTAACTTTTTTTTTTTTTACTTATTCGGACTTTTTTCTCGATTGTCTTACTTTACTAAAAAAAGGGCATAAAACGAAATTTCCCCATGGCCCTATCCAGCCACCGTATCCAACAAATAGCGTCCTTAGATTCTTTCCATGAGGAAAACGACTCTGAACTGGGTCGTTAAAGTTCCTGTGGGAATCACTTTCGGTACACAATTGAATTCCGTGCAGGCCCGTAGCCAGCCCATGTGGAGGGGTGGGTCTTTTTTTCCAAGATGTGGACCTTTTTCCAAATACGAAAGCTGGTGGGGGGCGTGCTGTAAGCATGAAGTTGCTAAGGGTCCGGGGGCATTTTCCAGGGAGTTTTTGAAATCTGCAGATTTACCGCAATCTGGAGCATTTTAGAGGACTACAAAGACCTTCGGACAATTACATAAACAGTAGAAACAGGGGCGTAGCCAGGAATATGTCAAGGGGGGGGGGGGGGGTGCGAACTCGTGAAGACTATCTAAGCGGAGCGCCACCATTGGTTGGCGCGGAGCGTGCATGAAAATTTTGAGTTTTACAAACCCCCCAGATGGCCGGAAATAGCCCTTCCCAAGTCTTTCAGTTGCATGAACCCAGCCTTGAAATATAGATCTCATGTCTACAATTTCTCAATTACTGAGAAAACAATTAGTCTGTGAAAAATAATGCGATGCCAAGATGAGCATTCAAAGAAACGTTTGGCTCTACAAACCACTCAGACAGTAGAAAACGGCTTCTCCTGGGTGTTTTACATGAATACATATATGCTCCCAATCCTGCATTCCACACCTGCCTTGGTAGGCCTGCCGCATAAGTTGAGGGAATTACTATTTAGCGATATCGCGGGAAAAAAGCGAAAATGAGATCAAGCAGGGTCGCCCTATTCGCCCTCCTTTCCCTGGCTATGCCGATGCTCCTGGGTATTTCTGGCGAAGAGCAAAAAAAAAAAAAATCACAATATGGCCAAGGGGGGGGGGGTCGCCTCTTTGTCCCTGCTTGGCTATGCGCCTGAGTAGACACTCTTTGATCGTTGTGGCGGTTTGAACAGGGCTTAAAATGTACCGACTGCACCCGACTACGGATGAACATATTAAATCGGGCCCGGCGATGGCTTACGACACAACTGAAATCTAGTCGTGGAACCGGTCACACCGTCACGACCACAGCAGACGCGGTGGGTGGTCGCCGTCGTGTCGCAGGTTGTCGTGGTAGTGTCCCTGGCTTTGTATTGTTCTATCTCAATGATATCCACGGCCACAATGACATAACTAAGCATACGCATTTCTGAGCTTATTATCTAATCACCCCACATAGTATTTGTATGTAGTGATGACATATTGTGGTCAGTTTGGGCCTGTATACATTTTATGACAGAAGTGCAGAAAGGCTTTATCTTCCTGCAAAAAGTGAACGGAAATTCGGTCTCAATATGTCGAGATAAAAAGTATTTCATAGCTGACCCTTCAAACACAGGGCTGGGGAAATGGACCTCCCTCAAGTTGGGGTGGGTCGTTCGAACGCTCCGACCCCCCCCCCTGGCTACGGGTCTGCCTTGTTAATATGTCATATACCATTTAAAGGGGCTCATTGAGTTGATATCAGTAAAGATAGCGGTGATTTTGAAGTATACAAACACACGACAATACTCACAATTAGCATAATTAATCAAGTTTCACATCCAAAAGTTATATGAAAACTGTCAATTTTTTTCGAATTTTTGACCGTTATTTGCTCTGATTGTGTGCATGTGAATGTAGTAATGTGAAAATGTCTGGTCACAAAGTTTCAAAAACCAAATTTAATCGTTGGTTACTCACTCATTAATGTTCCAACGTATGTAAAACTTTGGGATCCTTTTAGTTTGACTGTTTGTCATTAGTATGTGAAGGAAACTTGACCGGTTTAGAAAAATTGAGTGAATTTCACAAAACAACTCAATGAGCCTCTTTAAGCTTTGTAAGTTAAACGTGAAACAATTTTATGTTTTAAAGACACACCTGATATTCTCATTTATATAAAACTCGAATCTCTGCAAAACATATAAGTACCTTTAATGTAACTTGTAAATAGTTTTGAAATCCAATCTTCCCTATTGTGATAATTGAAAACGGAGTCCTCAAATGTATATTTCTCAGAGGTGTGAGGGACAATCTTATTTCACAAAGACTAAGTTTACCTAACTCCTTCTAAAATTAACGACTGCAGGTTGCAGTGAGACAGAACTTAGCAATCATTACTAAAATTCTCGTCAAGAAACATCGATTTTGAAAAGGTTATAAGACGCATAGGATAAATTGTCACTTTTAAAAATGGAAACAGATCCGTCGCTGCCGGTTACCGCATCGTTCAAGAATGTATGCAACCAGTCGTAACAGTAATGCGGTCCTCATATATAGGCTATCAATATATGGTGAGTTAAAAACACACACACACACACTTCTTAGACTTTATTGTTTAAATTTACTCACTTCATTGATTCAGAGATGTAGCGATAAACTGGACGCCTTTCGAAGCCATTAAATTCTGATCTCATCGCAGCAGAGTATGATCCTTGGTCTACAGAGGTTACAGTCGTAAAGAACACAGATAGAATGATGTCACAGAAAGCAGTGACTACCTGTACTGATTACAGAAGGACATATACTGGTACGGTGACCAGATATGGTGTATAATGTCATTCGTGAGCAGGTGACTTAAATTTTAACAATATGGTATTGTTGCCATAATATACGGTAGTTGCATGCGTGATTGTGCCTGTACCCATAGTGTTGCTCCATTTTATTGCAGGGTTATGAAGGTGATATCTTTGTGAACTAGTGTTCCAGTGGTCCACTCGTGACGGTCGTCACTGGCACGACAGAAATTAATGTACATGGCATTATACTAAAATGAATTTCACAAGTACAACATCCCCCTTTAAAGAAAATACAACGTTTTGTGGGGACTCACAGAAGGGCTGAATTTTCTTCAAATTGAATGCAATACAGTCCACATCCAAAACAACACATACCAGGGAAATATATCCAGTCCCCCGAGGACATCTCTGGAAGATCACAGCACCGTAACACAATATCGTCGGCGGTGCAACAAGGACCCCAAATTCGACAACTGGTGGTGGGGGCACATTCGTACTTCTTTTCTACCGGCTGAAGATTTTAACAAAGATACAAACATAACAACAGTAATGAAAAGAAAAGTAAACAGATCTGCACTGGTGCTACAGTCTGCAATTTATCATACTACAATTAAATTTATACTCTCCTTTTTCACGTGACGTCCGACCACTTTAGCAATCTGTCATTCATGCAAGTTACTACGTCCTATGTTTCTTAACAATTGTCAAGTGATAATAGCTAGCAGTATTGGCTATCATGGCACCTTCGAATTAACTATATATCGACGTTATAGTTATACAGCTTTGAGCTTTAAGGGATGAAAATTAAAAGTGGCAATCCCGTCTCTGTACAAGCTATACAGGAATCTCATAGTTTCAGTTTCATTTTTTTTCTAATATAATAGAAATCTTCTGAATCTATTCAATTGATTAACAGAAAAAATATCCCCAATTTAAAATTGTACATTCGAATATCAAGCTGAAATAAACAATAATGATTCATTTTAGACATTCTTCTAGAGCAACAACTTTCCTTGTTGGTAATCGTTATGTCTAGGTGGGGGGAATTAGGTTGCTTATTTGCAAAGTTTCCACCACATGTCCTTAGTCATTTTCTGTTTGTAATTTATTTGCCATTTTAACATGTCAATTGCAAGAGTACCACGCAATTATCATACTTTTACGCTGCTGTCTTGGCATTTACACAAAAGCATGCACTTTCTTAAAGCTAACTAACCTTAGTTATTGGGAGCACTTTTTCCTGAAACAGGACAAATCTCAAGAAGGACGAGAATATGCCATCGTTGATGTAGTATTCCACCTTGTGAGGAAGGTCCGTTCGGAGTTTTTTACCGATGATATTGGCAACCAAGGCTGTGGAAGGTCTCGAAAAGTGGGACCCTGGTTCTGCGATGACAGTCACAGCTGCATCATCTTCACTAAACTCTCCCGATAAACTGTCGCGTATCTTCTTTGCAACCTGAAGGGTTACATCCATAGCAGAAAAGAATAAAGAAAGTCTCTGGTTGTAGAAAAGATTGTATTTTATTCTGTCTTGAAGAGTTTCTCTTCCAGAAGAGGTAAAAAACATGTTTTAAGTAAAATAAATGAGACATGTTTACAGACGAAAGTTTACAGAGAAGAAAGTTTTGCCGTGGGCTATAGCAAATAAATTCTTGTTTAATTCAAAATTGATATAGATGACAGTCGATCAGTTTTTAGGAAAATATATACAGAAGGACTAAAAAACAACTTATTTTTTATTTCTAAATTTTTCTTTGCTTCCACGATTTGGATACCGTGTTTTATGCCTCTTCCTAGCTTTCCAGAAGGAATGTTGGTGATGGAAGGTCCTCAATTGTAACCTTCAAAGCTTATAGGTAAATATTGCAGGTGACCTTTGATCGAACAGCATTCCTTATTCAATGTAGAGAGAGGCACACAACACATGTTCATGAATATTATCTATGGGACGTCAACAAAAGAAAATTGAGTAATGGTTTGTCTCTCTACTTGGGCACTTTTTGACAGAATTTGCCATCGGTAGATAATTTTCACCATAAATCTGTTAAGAGGATGTGTTCATACCCGATTTGGAGGTAGAACGTGCAAAAGGATATGTAAGATGTAGGTCACAACCCTCCCCCCCCCCCTAATATCCTCCTTTAACGTTCCCAGAGAGTCAACAAGACGAGACTCGCATGACATGCTAACCGAAAGTACAGCCTACGCTACATTTCTAACAGAAGAACTTACATCGCTGAAACTGAAACTGGAATAACACACCGTCGTCTGTGATGGAAAACCGCCCCCAATGTCAAGTAACTTCATGTTAAAGCCAATATCTCGTCCTTCTAGAATCACCCGTTTGGACTCTTTAATAGCTCGGTCGTACCCCTCCAGTGATTTTGGTTGACAACCCACGTGAAAACTAAACAAAGTTAGAATATATCACGAAACTAGTGTAAATTAGGTGAAAAATGTCTATCATCCGCACTACTTTTTATATATGACTGTACGCGCTATGACAATGTTTTTTTTTTTTTTTTCACAGTGCCTGCGTTGCCGGTGAGGATGGGAGGAAGCGGAGGATAAATTGATATCTCCGGCAAAGAAAAGTTCTAGATAAAATGACCTTTTTGACAAAAAGTGATCATATTATACATAAAATAAGTTTTTTAAGGCGTTCATTCAGACATTTAATCCACGAAAACTTTTTTTCAGAGCCCGCGCTTCTATACAGTCATTTACCTCTATGTGAGTCGACTGTGTTGGTCATGTATCATGTCACAAATCACATCTTCACTATTAAACCATCTTCAAGAGATCAGTAAATATAAAAGTGAAAGCCCACTCTTAGTATTAGTAAACACACCTTGTGACCTTGTGGCTAAGTCACGTAATTTGAAATATGGTATATTTTAAGTACAACCCCCCCCCCCCAAAAAAAAAACGCTTTTGTAAGTTTTATCTAAGAACATGGCATATTATTTACAAAATGTGCACATGTTGTGATACTTTAAAGCTAAAGTGTAGCTCCACACACCAAGAATGTATGTAATATCCCAGCAGTAAATGTGACATGCAAATGACCTCACTTTCCTCTTCGTTAATTTTGAAGGGCCGACAAAAAGAACTATTCTTGTATTATATAATACCGTCACAAGTTAACCCCTTTATCGCTCAAATCATTATGAAACATTATGGAATTTAAATCTGTTAATAGTGTAAATATGGTGATGGTGTTTTGATAACATTAAGTCACAGAAATGCTTTGAAAAGTTTGAAAAGCAATGCATATATGTTAGAAAAAATTTTCAGAGATATTCCAAAAGGAAGTTTATCGAGGCACTAGCTCTGAATTACTTGTAGCATGCCTAATAACCTGCAGTGATATTTGGATATTAAGGAAATGTTAATCAAATTTGCCGGACCGTGCATGAACGGTCGGATAATGCACGATCAGGGGTTAATGCGAGCAATCATTCAGGAGGGAACAGCCACAGTGCATCCAGGGATAGCGATTAACACCCGCGAGAGCATTTTCGTGTAATTGATGCGTAGGTCAAAAGTTTCTTAATCTTGTTCATACATACAAAACCAGATTTTGACTTAAAAACAAACACGAAAAGAAATAAAAATTGGTTTTGTAAATGGCAGCATTTTTCATTGAAAACCCCGAGAAAAGGTAAATTAGATTCACAACATGTCAAAAGTGTTGATAGACAAAGTACCACCATTGTTTTGTGTATAAGACAGACGGCAGAACACTGTCGATATAGCTACATTTTCATTGTATCCATCCACCGGAATGCACTCTTTAATCGACGACCGTAGTTTACAGTAAGTAGGATAATGCACTGTCACATGACTAAAAAGGCCCAATAGGAGTTAGGGATTCTTAACAAGTATGTATCTTTAATTTAATACAATATAACATATTTTATGATTCCTTCATTATATTATCATATAATATAACTAAATTGATAACGACTAATATTGTCTGTTTATACTGTTTGAATAATTACTTCGATGAAGTTCCATGCATGGAACAATGTACGAATGGGAAATATGGCAATATGCACTCCGGGAGGGGAGAAGGGCACAGAGTGTGGAAGGGATAAAGTGCGTTACAGAGAGAGTTTGGCATGTGTGGGTGGGAACGTATGCGCCTCAGGCCTAAATGGTACATATATGCATACCTTACCGAGGGCGAGGGACGCGCACAAATTCTACTCTTTTTTAGGGAAAAGATGATTTTCTGCCTACTTGCTTTCTAATTGCCAAAAAAAATGTATATCTCAATCCACTTCGTACAGACATCAATAGCTTAATTGCTGTTTCCACTGATTTAAAAAAAAATATGCCTTTCTGAAAAGTGGGGAACTAGTCCTCCCGCTCCGTG
Organism: Stichopus chloronotus; assembly: GCA_021234535.1. Classification (NCBI taxonomy): domain Eukaryota; kingdom Metazoa; phylum Echinodermata; class Holothuroidea; order Aspidochirotida; family Stichopodidae; genus Stichopus; species Stichopus chloronotus. Next base: position 13,143,992 of record CM037844.1, read on the forward strand.
AGGAACCGTCAGTGCACGTACCTGACTCCAATGACTTCCAGCTTCAAAGCTTTTGCAATTCTCAACAGGTCCTTCGTTTTCTCTTTCGGGCAACCGAATTTGTCCCCCATAGCGTTAGTGAGACTGGTGGTGAACCCCTTGGTACAGATACGTAGCAGGAGCCTTTGAATATGGTAAAACCAAAAAAAAAGGTGATGCAAACCCATGGTAGTGCGGTGTCATCAAACAGAAATTCGCTCTAGATGGTTTGCTTCATCTTCAGCTGAGGGGTGTGGGGTGGTTGTGGGACTGGAGAAATGAAAAAGTTGGCTGGAGAGGAAGACTGATCTCGGGTAGGATGATGCCTTTCTGATATCTTTCTCATCAGTTTTGTAGACTGCATTGAAGCAAGTGTCTGGAATGTGACTTTTAATGTCACAGGAGACGTTTTGAGATCAAAAGCTATAAGTTGGTCGACAGTGGATCATCCCAGAACCAGCGGTGTCGTGCGCATTTCTTCTTGGGGGCTAATCACACGATTAGCAGAGAGGTGTGCTCCCTTTGCTATTGAGATACGCAATTGATACGTGATGATAAAAATCTTTCGTGACTTTAAAAAAAAAAAAAACATTAAAGATATCAGTTTGCATGCATTGGGAAACGTAATGTTTCAAGACATTCATTTTAGACATTGATCGACTTGGAAATACTTCAAGAAGCAGGGACTAAATATCTTTGAAATTAATAGCAGCCGGGATGAGGTGAATGTTATAATTTATATATAATAATAATTAGGGAAAATAACAATGATCGACATGCAGAGAACAATTAAATTAGCTATACTTACTTCATATTTGGTGCAATTTGCCTGATTTTGTCCAGTTCATCTTCGTCATCAAAAACAGTTATTTCCACACCGACAGAGGATGCGTACCTCAGGTGAGACGGCTGCTTACGTGTGTTAGAATACACGATTTTGGATGGTTGAACACCGAGGTTTAGGACCATTTGGATCTCAGCCTTTAAAATATAAAGAAAAGAAAATCCTGTCCGAAAACGGTGCAGGTCTTTACCAACTTTTGGACAAATGCCTAAATGTTCACTCTTTTGGAGCCAGAACACGCTCAAAAATAAGTTAATTTTACTGGAACTTTAATCAAACACACAAACGTCTTAGTAAAGTTTATTGACACTTTATGGGTCTCTCTGATTTTCTTAATCGTACAACATATCACGGAAACATCCCTTGTAACAATTAAGTTTCACACAAATCATGTATTTCGTATTGGCTAGTGAGGGTGTCTTTATTTGGAAGTAAGATACAGTTGTTTAGCTTAATGACAGGTAAATGTCTAGTCAGTGTGAAGTACCCATGCGTGTCTGTATCGGGAAAAAAAATGAAACCTAATTTACAAAGAAGGCGCATGACAGATGAAAGGTCAAACGATGTTTTTAAGTTAAGTCATAAGACTATGACATTACTTTATAAGCCTAGCTTAGGTTGAATCCATTTTTAAAACTGAACGTACGCAATGTTTTTTTTTTCAAATACCTTGCTTGCACAATCAAATCCGAATCCCATTCTTGCCAATAACTGAAGTAAGACGGAGTCTGGATTTGCTTTGATTGCGTAGTATGGATGAATCCCTGGTAGCAAACGTTGCCATTGTTCAGCCATTCTTACTTGATATCCCAAGTCCATCACGAAAAATGCATTTTCTGTGCCCTTGCAAATCATAAGAACCATGAAGAATGTCACAGTATATATAGTGATTGACATTTCTCTGAGGTTTATGCAACATGAAATGTGTATCTCTGATTGTCTTTGGCCATAAATCAATGGTCAACCTAAATTAAATTACCAGTAAAACTGAAAAAAATATTCATAATTAGTAAGAAATTCATTGGCCTAATGTCAAATGATGATGTCAAGAACTTAAGAATTACTGGGATGCAGAACTATGGAGCCAGCTCTCTCTCTCTCTCTCTCTGTGTTTTTTGTGAGGATGTGTGTGCATGGGTGTGTTGGGGGGGGGGGGGAGTGTGGAGGTGATGATGAGACAAAAATGTCTTTTCATCTAGCACTAAAGCATTACTTAAAAGACAATCATATCAGTTACAGTCAAATCAGTGCCACAACCTTTGGTCTATAACAGTGAAATCTTCAATGGCAAGCACATACATAATCAATGTAAATTTGGATTCCCATACTGTTTATGAAATCGATTTAGACAACATTTCTGTATACTTCAAGAATTATTTTTCTGGAAGGAAGATATATTTGGTATGGTTGCATGTGTGTCATCGAGGACAATGGAAACTTTATTTCAAATCGTGTCCCCCACAACCACAGCCCTCTATAAGTGATTGCTTCAACCACTATCCGAACACTTACGTAGTATACACATTGTAACGTTTGCCCGGACAGGTCGTGTGGTGAGGAATCAGGTTGGTGAAGGGGTAGGGAAGGGGAGAGAACCTGGAGAGGTAGGGACTGGATGACACCGATGAAAATAAATGAGTACAATAACAGAGCATGTTAGGTGTAGCAAGTATAATTGAAGTCATCACCACTGCCGCAATACCAAGCAAATGACGAGGTGATAAAATAATTCAACAAGTAAGTAAAGGTCAAGTGCAGTGAGCTAACACTCATATTATGCAATCGCAGGTAACTAAACTTACTGGGCATAAACAATATAACGTAGTGTCAGGCATTACCTCTAAAACTCAGCTGTTGAAAGGCAGCGCAGCTGAAAATGAGCAGCCAAACGCAGCGCATGGTGAAACTCAGCAGCTAAACGCAGCGCAGCTGAAACTCAGCAGTGTAGAAGATGATGAATTCGACGCAGCTCAGCAGCTGAACATACGCAACGCAGCTGAGAGTCAGCAATGTAAATACTACGCAGCGGAAACCGCTCTACTAATAAGTCAAAAATAAACACAAAGTCCCTAAAAATCGCCCATCACCAGATGGATAAAAATTCCCAGGCGTTTATAAAGCACCCCGTTATCGTGTAAGATACCAAACAAAACAAATTACTGTGTAAAGTCCTATACCATCAACTGACCAATTATGGCATATCAAGCCAGATTGACGTACACAAAGGTCTAACCACGAGATGGTCAAGTATTCTACCCCATATTACGTAAGCAAACTAACCCCACCTCACTGTCTGGACGAACCTCGCTACCCCTGCTAGGGAGAACAAAGCCGACCCTGTGAACAGGAAGTCTGCAAACTGTCACAACACTGAATCACCACCCCGCTAACTTACAAAACTTACAAGCACAAAGCTCAAACTTTGAAATATCACTTTGCCTGCACATAAATGCACACAATTAGTTAAGATAAGCTGTTACAAGTGGAGGTATCTAAATATACGAGAAAGATTTTCTCGTAACACCATGTATTACGTCGGCATTGGTGATTTCTTAATCGTCAACACTGATAAAACTGAAGGAAGAAGGGTGAATTTCGAAAGTATATTCTCGATCGTGGTATGACAACACTAATTTGTTTGAAATAATTATCCTCTCCATCATTGTTTTCTCCTACTTGCCATCTAGAAATGTAATAGCGAGACAGACTATGAAAATATACTTTTCATAACATAAAACATAAGTAAATAAACGACATAGTTGGCCATTGAGGTTGTGCAGATGCTCCTGCTGGATATATTTACATTTCATGGAACCTTCCATTAACAACAGCTGAAGGAAAAGTTAAAAAAAAATCACGGCTAATTTACGTGCTTTGTAATGTTTAGAATCCACAAAGTAAGTGTGGTCAGTAGATTTTAATCGAACTTGTGGTTATATGTGGTAGGTTAAGTCAATTTACCTCGAATGTGAACAATATAATAAGGAATTAATTTCAGTCATATCGTGCTCAATTCCGTCTTTATGATTTCTTTCGGAGATTTGGTGAACTATGGCTACTTTCTTCAAACATTTAAACCTTGACCAGACCGTCCGTTACTCTGTTAAACATTAAGTAAGTCTTCATCAGTTTGATGACAACCACGCTAAAGTTACTGAGCGACTTTGCTCTTCTTTGGTACCCCATTTTGCAATTCATAGTGTAATGTTGAACGTTGTGATTAAAATGTTTTCCACAGCGTCGTTTTTCGAAAAAAAAGTAGATAAATAAAACTAAGGAATGTATGTATATTTGTACTTTGTTCATTGCTTTATGCAAACCTTGGTTGTAAAAAGTAAGAGTGTTAATAATAGCATATAAAAGTTAATTTCGGCTTACCTGACACAGCTTTTGTTCTCTTATGCATTTTCTAATGACGTCTGTCATTACTGTATCATCAGGAACAACCGAGAGACCAAATTCCATGATGTCACTGCAATGCGAGCTGTGATAGGCAAATACAACATTCGGCGAACCAAAATCCCATCGCACTATTTATATGACAGTGGTATATAAGCCTATACGCAAGTCGGCTGAGACATCGATGACAGTTATATATAAATTGATGAGACCAGCCTACAAATACCTGGTAGTGGTATTGTTGCATAATAGGCGGTAAAGTCCTACTAAACAGATAAGAAGGTGCAACACATTTATTGGATCATGTTTTGCCCATTTCCTTCCTATCACGGAGCAAATGAAACAGTCTCAAAGGTTTGAGCTAGGAGATTGCTACCGTTTTGTGAGATGTCCTTTTCCTACAAAGCCTACCAATTACACTGAAATAATACCATCTTTTGAAATTTGCCACTTTTCGAGCGGTTGTGCCTGATTGGAACGTCCCCGGAATCTACTCCTTCAAGAAAACGGACATAATCCAGAAAAAAAAAAAAAACTCAAGAACTGTTTGCAGCTTTCATGACTGCGCCAAAATTGCTGTGGATACTCGTTCCAGGGGCACCTTCAGTGGCAGAAGTAAACAGTAATAATAAAACAAATTACCGTAATTACCGTAATACCAAAAAGAACGTGAGTTTTATTTACTACAACAATATGAATACACACTGACTGCTTCTTTCTTTAAAATTGCTAAATTTCGTTCATTGTAACGAGCATCTTCTGAGTGTTGCTTTTATGATTGACGAGCAGTTTGCAATTGTTGATGAACCTCCGGTGATGTTTGACTTTTGAGGGTAACGTCTTGTATTCATAATTATGATACCTATAAATGAGTCTCAAATAAACACTTCCACTAAATGGTTAAATAAAAAAGAAATATTACCGTTTTATTTACAAGTAGTAGACCTATAAAATTTATTTTCAGGCGTCAGGTGTCTGGAGGACGAATGAAATGGAAACTGACATATACTGATGTGTAACTGACGTGGAAAAGGGCGTACTTGAGAAGATTGCAAATTAGATTACGGTAGCGCCTCTACACGATGTTTAATACAAAAGTGTCAGAAAACGAATGAAACGCCAATACTCTTTCAGATCATGACTCTTCAAGTTCACCAGGAATATTAAATCTGAACATGGGCTTAAAGCTTGAATATGAGTTGTATTGGGAATCCTCTGCGGCTGTTGTCTATCTTTGTTCTTGGTCGGTGTTTCAGGGAAGATAAAGTAGGGGGCAGCATCACCTGTCACAAAATCTGAACGATAACTATAAGTACTTACCTCCAGATATTTGAATCTGAAAATTGTCTTGACATATTTGTTGTCCCTATAAAAAATTTAGACTCTTCGAGAGAGGCTAGCTATCAATCAAAGTCACTTTGAATCAAGCAGACCAATTAGAATGAATACGAACATTCATTTGCGAAAACATGGTGCTTAAACGATATTCATTAGTAGTGGCTGTAACATATTTGAATTTTGGAAAAAAAAATATGAAAAATTTTTAACTCATATTTCAGTTTTATAACGTAAAAGTGGGAGTCAAAGTAGTCCATCTTCTTCTGTTACAGACGTTATGAGAGCACTGTGAGAAATCGTTACGTTGTTATGCCCCCCCCCCCCACCTCACCCCACCTTCTGGAATAAGCCTTATATATATATAGATGATTGTTTCAAGTTTCAATAGCTCTACAAGACACTAGTATTCTCGTTCTTAGCTTCTACATTTCTAAACAAGATATTCTCAACCAATCCGATAAGAAACCAGTCAGTAGATGTTGCGAAGGCGGAATTGTTTTCAGGAAATGGTGATTGATGTTTTGAGCGAGAAGAATCAACAATTAGGCTGTAGGAAGACTTGCCGTCTTAGAATATATTTTCTGTTGAAATTTAACTGAAGAATTGAATTGCCGGAAATAGTTTTTTACTGAGTTAGTTCCTAATATGTTAGTTTCTGCTGGTATGTATGATAAACACTACTTCATAATGTATGTAGCTCATGCGCAACACTTCAATTGATGGATCGCCCCCTATAAACTCCAGTAGATCAAAACCCAGATGTCTGGAGTATAAGCACGGAGGTGCAATTGATTCCCGTGATACAAAATTAAAAGAAGGTTGGCCTACCATGGAACGTGCATTAAGGAGAGGACAATGCAAGATCGGGATTAATGCAAACAATCCTAGGGCGCAGGCCAAATGTATCCAGCGATATCATTAACCTCTAGAGAGTGTTATCCTCAGTTAAGGCACAAGTCGAGCGTGAATTAACCTTGTTCAATCATACACAGCGAGATTTTGATCAAAAAAGATGAAAACAAAGAAAATTTGGGTTTATAAGAAACCACACATTTGTCGGAAACGAACCCCGAGATGAGGCAAACACTATTAACGACATGAGAAAAATATTCGGGACTCGGGAGCAATTGAGAAAGCACCAGCATTGTTTTGTGTAAAATACGGTAACAGACGACAAAGCACTGTCGATCTACAGGTTAATTATACCCATCCGCTGATGAAAGAATATCGGATAATGATTAAGAATTAAGAGAAAAGTCAACTCAAAAACGTGTGAAACATACCCTAAATATTGCACATTTGATGGAAAGGTCATCCAACACACGTGCGCGGTCGAAGGTCAACGTGAAGCGGTACACTACAGAATATGAGGTCAATAGAAAAGCGGCCTTGAATCGTAACATTTTATCATACAGGGATCCAAAAACTGACGAATCCTTTAAAGGATTAGATCTTTTCTCCGAAAACAATTGGATTCTCCTCGAATGTATAATTTATCCTCACATATTTGACAAAGTTACATAATGTATAGAGATGTGATACCTTTCATTGTCGTCGCCAATAACTTGTTACTGTTTGTGGTATGTGTGACCATATGAAGACCATCATACCCTCCAACGCAGTAATCGATACACATGACACATTACTTCTGATCAAATAGTAACATACCCATCGATTTAGAAATCCATCTGTTGAACAGAATATTTCATACGGTTCCATTACTCGATAAACAGAGATCATTGAATTACTAGCATAAGGAAACTGCGTGGCATACTTTTGTTTGAGAGCGGTAAACAGATATCAAATTAAAGGAGGACAATTGCGAAACAAGAGGGCAATCCACGGCGTTGCGTATCTCATCGCCAACATGCATTGACTTAAATACAGGGTATGCACACAGGGATTTGTAATAGTTTACTGCAACCACATCTCACAGAGACTTAGTTCGGGGAACTAGTTGTAAATGAGTTGCAAACATTCTTCAAGCGTAAACTGGTGGTAAGCATCTCAATACTGATATCTACTGTAAGGTAGCAAACTTAAGGTTATAGCCTGGTGCTACTAGGCTCAAGTAACGATAACTAATGGCTCAAAAGTATCTGTGCATATTACCTTACATAACGCAATTATAACATTGGGTTATTCCATGCAGGTTAGGCTTAGTGGTTAGAGTTAGGGGCAGGATATAAAAGCATCCCTCTATGTGTATTTGCACATAAGTCTCCTATTTACCTGTGCAGGACCTGGTTCTGCTAAAATTATTGTTTGACTTAAAAATACCTTTCTCATAAGAGACATTTTCCACAGGGGCCAGTTCTGCCAAAGATGTTTTGGCTAAAGTTAAAAAGGTGGTGTCTAGTATTGACCCAGATGCTGGCTCTAAGTTTGTTACCAAACAATCATACAATTTCACCAGTTTACTATAAGAGTAATATACTGTAACTTCATTATTGTGTTCGTAGGAACGGCCTGGCTAAAATTTGCCTATAATGCTTAATTAGCGCTCAAGATATGGTGGAAATACAAATTTTGGGGCAAAATTGACTTTTTTTCTCAAAAATCACCTTTTCACTCTCTTTAATACAAAAATGATATACCTTGAATATTACATTCTCAAGTAAGTCCTTGCAAAATTTTGCATTAAATGCTCAAACACATCTCAAGATATGCTGGAAATACCAATTTTGGGACAAAATTGGCTTTTTTTCCCCCCAAAATCAGCAAATTTCACTGGATTTATCATTACAGTAATATTATGTTGAACAATGTGTTCTCAGGTAAGTACATACAAAAATTTAAGTTAATTGGTGTAATAGTTCTCCAGATATGCTGGAAATACAAATTTTGGGGCAAAATTGTTTTTGTTTTCTCAGATATCAGCAAAATTCACTGGATTTATCATTACAGTAATATTATGTTGAACGATGTGTTCTCAGGTAAGTACTTACAAAAATTTAAGTTAATTGGCCTAATAGTTCTCCAGATATGCTGGAAATACCAATTTTGGGGCAAAATTGGCTTTTTTTCTCACAAATCAGCAAATTTGACTCGATTTACCATATAACTAATACATGTTACACATATTGACATCATGCACAACCGTACCAAGTTTCAACTTAATCGCTCATATGCTTTCCAAACTATTCTGGAAAAACCACATTTTGGACAGGTCCGGACGCACACACACCCGCACGAACGCACCCACGCACACGCACACCCGCGTATGCATTGGCAAGGACACATTTTCTTTTATACCACCCAACGGGACCCTCCTGTACCCACGGTCACTCTACCATGGGGTACCCCTGGGGTGTCGCTAGTCATCTACTCAAGCGTTTCCATGGCAACCATTCTCCCATGGGTGCACAGTACAATATATAGCTTCACTAGCCAAGTGACTACAATATCTCATCTTGCCCCTATAGGGCGATGAGATAAAAAAGAGAGGAAGATTTGACATATACAGTAACCTTCTGCACAGTCTTCCTAGAAGAAATATATCAATCGGAGGAATTATGAGCACGGTACAGCACATAACTCATCAACTTAACATCTAAACATCTTACTAAATTGTAAACAAACAGATCGTTAATTAGACGGCCATCAGAGGTTGAAATTAGTTTTGCCTTAAGTTCATTAACGATTATCTGACCCTTTCTGACATTTTCAAACGAAGTTTCCAACTTTTCCCTTGTAAATGAAGTCTAGTTAAAGGCAGTCTTTCTAGTTATGACCTACATACATTATTAAATATGAACAACGGTGTGGCATATCTCTGGCAACCAGTGAAGAGCGAGAGATGTATCAATTTTTACCAGAGTCATCATTGTTACCGATAATGGGCTGTGTCAACAATTAGACTAAGTCGCAATCTGCAGCTGAAATTCTGAGGAAATATCTAAATAGATGATTTCATATAAACTAAGTTTACCACTAAAAACGTTAGAGTGACTTACTATCTTCAGCCAAAGCAAAGACAAAAGGAAGAAGCATCAAATAAAGGTAATGTCTTTATTACTTTACTTAAGTCTAACGAAACTCCTGCCTGAATCAAAATTTTCGGTCAACTTGTTTTCACACAATTTTCTAAACTTCGTGATAAGTAGTTTGCTAAAAGTTTTTTCCTCTTTCATTATTTCTCCCCCTTCCAATTTTATGATCGGACAATCAGTACGGTAAGTAAATAAAATCGTTAAAAATCGTCTCTTCGGACATATTCAGTTATCCACTATACTAAGTGTAAAAGATTACAATTCTGGAATTGGCCTTGGAATTTTTGGCTGATGAAAGATGGAAAAACAAACAAGCGTATACTCTTAAAGTACCCGTTGCCTTTTTTTTTTTTTGAGGATCTTGCCAAAGCTACCATCATAAAAGCAACCCAGAATGCTTTCGACTTTGATACTTATTATTAGATTTATTATTTAGATTTTTATGTTACAGTAGAAACTCAAATATGTAACCATACATCCACTGTAAAGAGGAAGTACTTTCTGATCTCAAAAAATATAGAGTCTGCTGCAAAAAGTCAGGTTGGTAATTATTAAAAAATAATTCTGTCGTATTAATAATTATTCAGTATTAGTCTGATTTTTAAAGTCGAATGAGTGAATACTTTAATATTATTTTGATCTTTAGACTCACATGGTAGATGGTCATTATTGACCTATATATTGTATGTTCTGGTCCAATTATATTATTGTAAGTCCAATTTCGCATTTGCATAAACACAAGATGATAAAGGATCAAAAAGATCAAAATCATGGTTTTCTTTCATGCTTTTGAAACGATTACAAACAACATCTGCTGTAATGTTCTTTTCTAAAAAAATAGCTTATTGAAATCGTAGATGGAAAATCAAAGAAGGTGTCATTGATATAACATTTAGATGAGTTAATTCTACGCAGCCAGGGTAGATGACTTGTATGGTATATTTTCAGTACTGTCGATACCTTTTTGATATGACATTGCCAGGCTTGATGTATTTATATGATACTAATTCTTGTCCTCCTGTATTTCAATCTTTAAAAGAAAAACTATCAAAGATGACCAATGGAAAGTTATCTGTAATTTTGCGATTATGGACTACTACATAGCAACAAACCAATTTAATTTTAATTTTTAGTTTGCTTTCATCATTGGTATAACAGGTGTTTAAACATGTCGCACTTTTCAGAGATGTATGGCGGTACACAGGACGTCTTTGAAAACAGTGAAACAAAGTCCCTTCCACACGATCATACTTTTGTCCGGGAACATGTTCATACAAATGTATGACATTGTTCACCGTTTTCCTCTTAAGCATGCAGCAAAGTGTACATTCGAACGTAATGTTCATGTGCCATTGTAAACAAGTCCCAAAGCCTCTCAGAAGTGAATGTCCTGCAGCTGTAGACGTTGATTTCTGCTGAGTATCCAAGTAAGGGGGTATTAGGTAAGTTTAGGCGACCATTTTCCTTACCAGGACCATACATTATGGACAAATAATAAGAATATATGGAAACGTTTATGAATGTTTTTAACATTTCGTTGGAAAAATGAAACATGCGACCAAAGATTTGAACACCGTCATAAATGTTGTTCAACGTTATTGGAAAGCATGTGTACACGATCATACATTTGATCATATAAACATCATTATTCAGATTGATGATGAGTTTTGTGAACAAACGCATGGCAAACGAAATATGACAAATTGCTCCCTTTTGAATAGTAGTTTCTTAGTCAGTAGTTTCTTAACATTAGCATTTTTTCCATCCATATTTTATTTCAACTTTTGCTCATTGTGCATTTACATAACTGATATAAAACAAAAATCTCTCATTTTCTAAAACATGAAAAGAAAATCTTTAAGCACATACTCAAGACATGGATTCCAACTTAATATGACAAAATGTATCCTTTAATTCATCATACGTGAAGTATCTTTTACTAACATTTCTCATTGAAATATGCTTCTCGACCTCCAAAGCAAATTTAAATTTATGTTCAAATTCATAAAAAGTTGGCAGTTTATTATTTTGCTTACATTGAAAAATGAAATATCAAATTATAAATCAGGGATGCTTAAGCAACTGATTGAAAGTTCTTACTTCGAGAAAACAGAACATCTACCAAGGAAACATACTCTCAGCATCCAACAAAAAGACGATATATGGCTGTTCCAAAATAAATAAAATAAATGCTCGAAAGTCTCATCATGAATTTTACAAAAATAACATAACGGACTCACAGTTCGATTCATGAGATTTAAGCGACATTGTTCCCCAAATTCCATGTAAAAAACGAAATTGGAAGTACTGTAACTTAACATCCCTCACCGTAAACCAGATTTTAGACAAAAATATTTAACCATTTACTCTAATCAAAGTTATAATTACATTTCTGTAAAGCTGTTGAAGGGCTTAAGATTTCTTTATTGTTAGCAGTACATCTGAAAAGTACATCTAAACCTCAGATGTACTTTTCATTCCCATGAGATTATGTCCCGTAAAGAAAATATTGGTAACATCGGCGAATAAGATGGTGGAACAGTTTTTAGTGACATAATAAATATTATTAGCATAAAGAATACAAGGAATGGGCCTTATGCAGAGCCATGTGGAACACCGCATAAAATATTCATTGGCTTTGAGTATATGTTTTTTAAAGTAGTGATTTGTACTCTATTAGACAGATAATTATTGATCTACTTCCGACCGACACCTCTAAAACCATAATGGGACAATTTCATCAACAAAATATGATAATCATTTGTGTCAAAGACTTTGGACAGATCTAAAAAAAAAAAGCACACACAGAAATCATTTTCTTGTCCATAGCATCACACAAATTATCCAGGACGTTTGTCAAAGCAAGCTCAGTAAATGTTGGCCCTTATAAATTAAATTATTCTTACTGATAAAATTGTGCCACCTAACTGAATCGTATATCACACACCTCATGTTTGTTACAATGAACATCCTTGTAAACATTTTGCATTCGGCATTTGGTCCAATTGATGGCATTAAGGTCGGGTAAGTATCGGAAGTAAGGATGACGTGTGACCGACGTCATGATAAGGAACAGCCACACCTCAGATGGAAATCCAAAAATATTGCAGTTGTCTCGTCGACTTCACGTGGACATTAAATGGTTGGGTTTTAGTCCACACGACATCAGACGGCCGTCGTTGGCGACGTTGATCCAACGCCGAACGACTTTGAAAACGGCGACGCAGAACAATACATAGCCCTTTTTTGCTTTCTTCATTTTGTTTCTACAATGCAATTGAACTTGGCTATTGCATTGCAAAAGAGCGGCCAGTAGTTTTGATAAGCACAGCTCTGGTACGCTGAATGGACCTCTCGACCACTTGTTCTTCAGCATAACGGAGTCGCGAACTACAGTGTACCTACTTAAATGACCTTGGCCTTGGCGTTTACCTGACCAGTACACAGCAATATCCTTAGACCATAGCAAAAATATCACCCAGTTAAAAGATCTATGTAGGACAGGTCAAAACTCTCCTAAAGTGCTCCATGAAACTGCGTGTGCAGTTTTTGTCTTTCTTGCAGACGGTACAAATACTATGTTAGTAAATTAATAAATTTCACAAAAGCTAGTAGAGTAACAGACTAAGACTACATAAATTGTTAAAGGGTTAAATAAGTGTTCCTGAAGTAAATAGTAGCCTAAGTAAGCAAAGGATAACGCAAGATAGGTCAGTGTTTCTCTTCTGACGTCATAAATTTGCATACCTAGCCCCTATTTATTCATGATGCAGGGATAAGGCAGGATGTAAGACAAAATCTGCCAGTAAAATCTTCAATATTTGATCAAATTTAATGGAAGTTGTAGCTACCTTCAAAATTATCTTCAAAAAATTGCTGACAATATTTCAAAATGTCACTTTCATGTCACACAATCTTTAAATACACCAAACTTAGTAAATTCTGGCCTCCCGTCCCAATGTCAGCCTGCTTCCTTAGATTTGCTCAATAGTTGCTCTGTTCCACAGATATGGCGTAGCTCTAATAGAACATTACGTAAAAATAAATGTGTGGACAGACAAGTCACCCATATTTATGTAATGTTGCAGACGGTCGGTTCTCCATGAGTTGCACAAAGGTTGCAATGTCATATATTCTGGACATGTAAGTATACTAAGGTAGTAAAGGGAACTGGAGTAACCTCAAGGTAAGCCCACATTAGACGATTCAAATTATTAATACATAGCAACGTTTGTGGGCCTATAATAGCTCCATTCCTGATAGAGTGTTTGTTCCACTATCGATCACTGTTTGATTATCGGGAAGAATAGAGACGCCAAAGACGCCATGAACTATCACTTTGCCGATGACACCTCCGAAGGAGAATTGGACAGCTTTGAGGGCAGCACTCTCTCTAAGAGTTATTGTTTATGTAGTCGATAAATTATGTATTACACCGTGTTATTTATACTAGTCACTTTTGTTATTACAGCACCATATTGGCCAGCATCGCAAACGCTTGAAAAGAACTCAATGAAACGTGGAGCCACGTCAAGTCAAAATAATTTCGGAGCCATTGGGAACTCGTTTCAAAGCAATTTCTATAGCTTCACCCAGCTGAAAAACTGTTTTCATGTTATACCAACGCAATTGTTACTGTAACAACGGTCACCCCCTTTGAAAAGTGCGAACTGATAAATCTATGTCGGTCGGTTGAATAACTTCAGTTAAAAAACAAGTTTTTCTTTGTCTCTTCATTTGTGAACGTCTTTTCCCTCTGTAATTGCTGGTGATGATATGTCTGGCTAGCGTGTGATGTCAAGCAATATGGATCCATTACTATTAAGAATTACAATAATTATTACAAGACTCCAGAAAAATCAACCAAAAACGTTCGTTTTTCAAATAGCAATATGCAAAGCTCACTTGATGTCATAGCAAGTGACGACAACATGTAAGCAAATTGATCAGGAGCTTTTGCTAATCAATGGTTGGCAGACAACACATTTTGGTGAGCAAATTTGAAACATTTTGATTATGCTTACGTGCACGACCTGTACATAATTTCTGTAACAGAACAAAAATAACTGGGGAAATACATAAAAGGAAAAGTGTCAATTTGTCTCCACAAATTGGCAGTGCTTTCCGCTCAGTTATTTATTTATTTAATTGCATTTTTGTTCTCCGACCACAGTTTGTATACTTAGACATTTGTTTCCAGTGTACGTCCAAATATCACAACCTTTTAACATTATTCAACAAATGCTGACAAGGTTACACAAATCACGAAGAACTGACCTCATTAACGGAAAACCGTTGTACAGCTTTCCAGATAGTCCTGATACTTTAAAGATACTTTTTCAAACAAAAAGACACCATTCGGTAGTGGAATAAATTCACGTACACGAAATATGAAGCTTTTACAAAAATACATTTTATTCACTCGCAAGTCGCCATGTTGTTGTGAAATTACGTGATTCGTGACGTCACACATGCACCTGCACATGCTCCTGTACATGTCACGTAATATTGTCGGTACAATGTACGTCACACATTTCCAAGATGGCGATACGCTGAAAAACAAGTTATGTTTGGAAAGAAGTAATTACGAAAATAACCACCCAATACTGTCGTGACTGTTTGTAAATAGATGTACACTAAGTGTAGATTGAAATTGGAACACCCACTACGGTTCCTCTTTAAAAAGCCAGCAAACCTTCTTCCCTATGCAATTACATATTTTGTTTATGGGAACTACAATCTCTCCCATTAATGCAATAAACAACGCATGAAAACCTAGGTAGGTGATGTCTTATTGACCCTGCTACTACTTTCTACCTACTTAGGAAAGAATCACCACGAAGGGATAAAAACGACGCAAGGCAACAAGTTTGTAATAATGTTTGAAAAACAGGATTTTTAGCAACTTCAGTGCAGCATGTGGTTGTATGCAAGTACAAAATGTACTTCATGTAGAGCAGTTACGTGCACACTTGTGGCTTCGGCTCGAATATAGTCAAAAGAGAATTCAACTTTCAGGTGGCACCAGAGAAAGCATCAATTCACAACTATTGCGAACCTAAAGCACAGTTGCAACTGGGCTTTCATGGTTCACAAATTGCGATACAAAGCCATCTGTTTCGCCCCTGAAAGGTCGTCTAACACACTTATACTTTCAAGCGTAACATTTAGTGGTACCGTACACTGGTAACATGACGGTCAGTATATTAATATAGTCTCGTCCCCTATCAAGAGGATGAAAGAAGAGTCTGGATATTGGTGGTGCGTTTCTCGCTATATTTATTCACAAGAGACTATCAGTACTTGTAATTGCTATGTAAATACAAACTTAACAATCACTCCGTGAGATATATATTGACGAAAAACTATGACGACATTTCTGAAACCTGACACTTTTGTGTTTACAACTGAGTCTTTCGAAGCACTGTATAACCGTCATTGAGCCAGTGAGATAGCAACTGTATGTTCACCATGGTCTTATTCGATGAGTGACTATTACTTATCTCAGTCGACAAGTGACAATTTTTTTACTACTTCCAAGTAGAAAACATAGTCAAAGAATACGTAGTCAATCCACTGCAGATAAAGCACTATTTGGTGATTTGTAGAATGCCCATGAGAAAGAGATCTTATCTTTCTTCCATTTTTAACACTGAACATCATCACACCAATCTATAAAATATCACGGTCACCGTGTTACATTTGGAATTTCCTGCCCTTTGCATAACTAAGGCAGTGCAATCATTTCATTCTTGAAAGCCATTGAAGGTTGTCTCATTTTCAATTATCAATGATTCATTTATTTTGCCTTGTTTTGCCTTTTATGTTTAAATGTTATCTCTACGAAGAGCGTGTTATGATATCTATTTTCAAAGGAATGTATATGTCAACAAGGTTCAGCAAGCTTCTTTTGGACACTCGTTACCCATATATATTTTCCATTTTAATTGTCACCTGATGAAAGTGTTCCTCAAAAGAACTGAAATAAATGTTAATACCAGCAAGCAAAAGCCATGTATTGAATGGCATGGTACCCCGCACCGATCGACGATGTCACACATATACGTTGCTGCTAGCAATATCGTTTTCACGAGGGCGATTATGGTTATGGACTAGATACTTGCCATGGACTGTGTCATCAGTTTAGAAACTAT
This sequence comes from Stichopus chloronotus, assembly GCA_021234535.1. Classification (NCBI taxonomy): domain Eukaryota; kingdom Metazoa; phylum Echinodermata; class Holothuroidea; order Aspidochirotida; family Stichopodidae; genus Stichopus; species Stichopus chloronotus. The sequence goes on from CM037844.1 coordinate 13,160,737, forward strand.
GTGGCTATTTGGAATTGAAATTGTTCAAGTTGGGAGATATTTGACGTGCATGCTCTCAGTATACTCTTATTACCACTTAAACATAACTGACCTATGATCTTGTGTTAAGAAAGATGGGAAGAAAAATGGAGAACACATCAAAACAAATTTTAAGTATTCATTAAGAAGGGAACGTCAAGCCATGATGTAATATATTCAGGTTACTTATGGTTTGAGCTAACAATTTCACAAGACATTAACACATTTGGTGATATTTCTTGTTTGAACATATTGATATAAAAATTACAAAAAAAAAGTTGTTAAGAAAATGAAGTTCAATGAGAATTCCCCATTAACTGAAAATCAAGCTACACGTTTGCACTTGCTTTCAGTGTATCCGTCCAGCTGTTTTGCAATCTTCCGAACGTAAACACATAGTAATAAGACTGTGGGTGAACACTGAAAGCTACATTACTCTGTGAGATGCAACCTCTTGGTAGATATTTTGGACAGTGATATTATAAGTAAAATTTCATGATGAAGTGATTCATATATGTTCCATTTTAATCCCATGTCAAGCCTAAAGAAGACCCTCCTAAAATCGCACTTTAATAATCGGTGAGGGAAATAAAATGGAAACTGTGAAATCGATATATTTTAAGAACGTATTCGATTTCAATGGCTGCCCGGTTTCTCTTCAGTGCCGCACTGCACACCGTTCACTTGCTTTCGTCTCTGCGTGGCGGATTGCGCATCTAAAATGGCTTCTTGCAATTTTTGGCTGATGAAGACAAAAATATATATATATGTATTATAGACTTTCACGTCCATGCCACTCTAAAAGAAATGGTTGACATAAGTACTTTGGAATTGCTTGATTTCGTTGCTTGCAATCAAAACTCAAATATCTTAGGCTGATCACTACACATGCCCAATGATGAGGGAGTATAACTACGTAAGGTCTATCAAAATATAGAGTGGATTTCTAATCACATTATGTTTAGACAGCTGTTTAGTTCACAGTCTTATTGGTGATATTCCAGTATTAGTTTGCTGTTTAAATTCAACTTGGCGATTATTAAATCATATTTTGCTGTTTGAGTTGAGACTTCTTAGATTATTGAGGTATATTGTAATCCGCTGTCTCAAGTCGAATTACGTCTTTGCATATCCACAAGACAATAACGAATCAAAATTCTTCAAGCTAATATTAAGCCTGCATAAAAATCTTTCATTTTGTTAATCTTTTTTCTAGAATTCCAGCCTAATTAAAAATAAACTGAAAACATTGAAAAGCGTTGTCCCTGTTTGCACAACGAATTGGGTTTACATAACGAAGAGGGTTGTATGTTTTGAATATTAACTTGTCCAAGCTTTAAGAAAACTATCGAAGATTACTAATAGTGCACAGTCCCTGTGTTTATGCGATTGTAGACTACATAACATTTTTTTTTGTTTACACAAAGATTTTAACCAGTCTTAAAACTTACTACATTGATTCACAGATGTAGTAGTACACAGGACGTCTCTGAAATCCGTTAAACGTCGTTGCCATCGCTGACGTGTAAGCTCCATGATCTAGCGGAGGAACATCAATTTATTGAAACACACTTTTTTCTAAAATATTGGTGATGTTTGGCGTTAAAAGCCTGAATATGTAGGCCTATGTGGCACAAATCGTGAACAAAAAATTCTGTCTTTTAAACAAATCTTCCTCAATTATTCTATTGATTGTCCAGTACTCATGTGTAATCTGAAATAGAGAAAATAGCAAACTATTCGTCGACTGTTCGCTTTAAAAACATTAGTATTATCTTAAGATAAAGTATATACATAATTTACTTGTACATTATGTGCATTATAATGCATATTTAAATAATTTGTGAAGTCCAGAGAAACAGCTGTTTCAAATTTCCCATTTACTTGTATGTTCAACAATTTATAGATTATTACTCAAATGGGTACATTGCAATCAGTGAGATCTGGTACTAGTTAACGCTTTTGATTTGGCCCTAGGATACCTATGCGTTAGACTGCACGTGGAGGGAATAACACAAGCTTACCTGGGAACCATAGCCAATCACCGCAAGACATGTCAGGTAGTTCACAAGTTGATAACACAATGTCAAATGCAGTGCAACATGGACCCCATATGAGACTTTTTTCAGTAGCTGCTCCATCGTACTTGCTATCTACAGGCTATGTAACAGTAAGATACGTAAGTGTTAAATTGTAAATCTATGTAACAATACAACTTGTTTTATAGTCGTTTTGAGAAATCGACAACAATTGGTTAACTTTAATTAGTCTGATTCCGATTTGAAGACGACCCCCTGTGGCGTTCCACGGCTATACGTTCTTGGTCCATTCTTGTTTTTAATCTATGTCAATAATATTCAGAAGTCCTTATCTCTCGCATTATTTGATGCAAATGTATTCTTCCTTTATTCTGATCTAAACTGAGGTGCTGAAATTGTAAGCAAGGAATTGCCGTGTTTCTGTTTGGTTAAATATAAACAAATAAATCGAATAGTTTTTACCCCTACAGGAGACAAATGTATGATACAAAGTTCACAATCGACGACCAATCAATTTCTTTCACTAGAAAATGTGGTTGACATAACCTCGTAATGCATTGAATTATGTTAAAAGAAAACGAACCGTGGAAATTTTATAGCAATTTTGTGCGAATGGAAATTTGAAAAAGTGAACTTGCAAAATTTTTGAAAATACTTCCAACCGTGTTGTATATTCTCTGGCGTTTAGAACGCTGAAATTAACCGGATTATATGTAGAGTTAGTTGGTTATATTAAATAAGGAATTTAGAAATTAGAATACTGCATATTGCCAAGAGATGTGGAGTAAATGTTGAAGTGTCTACATTATTCTGGAACTAGGGAAACGAAGCAAGATTGGATAAATGAAACTGACCATTATTTTTGTGAGACGATTGCATTTGACAAAGGAAGTTTAGTTAGGAAATGTGAATAACTTGAGTTATTGAGTTATATAACTTGATAACTTGAGACAATAAATATAATATTTAAATGGAATGGACGTATGAAGAGCAAATTACAGAGAAATATAGATATGTAAGGAATTAATAGCTCTGGTTTATTTTCGAGCTTTGAAGAGCATATTATTTTGAATCCTTTTTGTGTTCAAATAAATTTGTTGAGTAAAACTTAAATAAAAAACAGTGAGCAGAATGATGAAAGAGATTTGGGCAGATAATCTCAGAAATCCTACAACAAATTCAGTCCTTTGTAATTCGGTTGTAAACAAAGAAAAAAAATTGAATAAATGCTGTAACATTTTTTAAACCAAGTTGGTTTTGAGTAAGATCTAGAATTAGGCTAGGAGATATGGCACAAGACTTTTGTATTTTTGTACATGATAGTTGTATAACGTACTCAAACACTGGCTATAACGTTTTCTGACAGTTTAAAAACTGTGTATACTTTTCCTGATAGGAATATCTATTACCGATATATAATTATTTATAAGGTTTACAACAGAATAGAAGTACAGGACTATAGTAGTTTGTAGGCTACCTACGTTTACGTTTGACAGTATAGCTCATAAAAGTAAAAAGGACATTGATATAAACAGTTTGTAAAGTTTGGGTATGGAAAAACTGTAAGTTCTTAACCATCTTTTCAGCGGTATGCCACTCGAAATACGTGACTTACAGTGAAGCTCACGCCTGAGATTTGACCATTGAAATTCTTTCTGTTCAATACGAAAATTAAACCTAATTATAATACATTAGAAAACGACTGCCAATTGGTATACAAGTGATACCCGACGAAGATTTCATTCATGTTTGAATCACGTAATACAATAGACGTACACATCAGGTATGCATGTACTAGCTGTCGTAGACGAAGTAGGACAGCTGTACCAGTGTTGTGTGTAATTACGTACTACAAACCGTTCGTGCGGGCAACTCAGTGGTCGCAGACTACTACTGCTTTTTGCTTCTTACCCTTAATTACTTTTCCTTGTTATCACTTTATTGGTAGACTATGCCAAGACGATCTACAAAAGCCGTAGACATGCAGAAATACATTTCAACAACATCTCTCTTCCTCCCCCCCCCCCCCCCCCACACGTCATATGCAAATGTTTCTTGTGAATGAGCCTACTTTCGCAATTCTTGTGAATGAGCCTTCTTTCGCATTTCCAATAAATTGCCAGAAAAAACTTGTACGTACTTTCTTAGCCGTACTTACTTCTCCTTGTTATCACTTTATTGACATAATATTGCAAGACGATCTACAAAAACGTAGACAGGCAGCAATACATTTCAACAACACCTCTCTTTTCACGCCTAACGTCATATGCAAAGGTTTCTTGTGAATAAGCCTTCTTGATATTGTAACAAGGCTACTTAATTTTTACATGTGGCACTTTGGTGGAAAACTTCCCGGCATTTCGTAATTACTGATCTTATATTTCACAACCTTGTCATATACAGGTCTCTTCTGCTATACGAGTCCTTTCGCAAAATCTCAGTATGCTTCTTGCAGCTAGTCGCCCGATAAACTGAACGAGAGAAATGCGATCACGTGACCAACGGGAAACACCGCCAAACACAATAATGTGGACATTCTAATCATGTCCATTTGTAAATACTACTAACATCCTCAGCGTTATATTCAATAAAGGTATTACCTGGACACCTAACATTCAAAAACTCAAAAGGAACTGCTTTTAAGAGGAGTCATGAATAAAGTTAATAATCTTGTTCTCAATTAGAACGTTTTCTTCTCTTGGTATAATACTATTGTTTTATCCCACCTAGATTGACCTAATGTTTGGGTCAATGAGTGTCCACCATCAATCAATAGTTTCTTTCTGGTCCAGAAGATAAGATAAAAATTATTTGTAACGCTTCCCGTTACAAACATTCTGCCCTTTTTGCAATAAATTAGAGGTTCTCACATTTTTTGATATCTATGAGCACCAACTAGGAAATTCAATCTTTAAGTGACATGAAATATTATACCTCATAATGATTTAAATGTGTTTACTTTTACCGAAAGTAGCTATAGATATTGTACTAAAAACAAACAAACAAACAAACAAACATTATGTGTACCTCTTACTCATTCTGCTAGGTAAAAGTTCTAGAAAAGTTTGAAGATTTAATTACTCCAATCACGACAAGTAGATATTTCTTTCATAAGCTAAGCTGTTTCTCCTCTTAATTTTCCTTCTTGTTTTTGTATTTCCTTTTTTCCTTTTGTTTTAGATTAAGATGTGTTTAGATTTTACTGTACTTTGTTTTATTTTTTCGTTATTTCTGTATGATTGGCCTAGGCCTTGAAAAGCTATAGGATTTGGTCACTTTTCCCTGCATTCTTTATTGTGCGTTTTGAAATATTTGTAACCTCTTAGCTCCTTTTTTGTCCTGAATGTTCAAATAAAGCTATTCGAGTCAAAATTAAATCAAAATGGAACACAAAAATAAATGGAGGAAATACTTGTAACATACAACAATTAAAGAATGCAATGCCTTAAAAGCACAGTAAAAGGAGTAGCCAAATTGGAATCTAATAAAATATGTGTTTTGTGTGCTAAGGTTTTACGCTACATCTGTCAAGTTTTAAGTTTAGAGATTTGCCTTATAAGGTGTACGCAAGTGTAAAAAGTAATTGGTAAATTTGAACAAGAATGCATTATCACTCAACAGTTGATTTTATGTGTTAATAATAGTTCCATTGTATTATTATCATTGACAGCCTAATACCTAGTGAATGCTGGAAACTTTTATTTATGAATATATATAAGGAATCACAATCACAGACCTTTCATTGTCCTTTTTTTTTTTTTTTTCTTGCCTTTTGATAAAATAGAGAGGTCTTCCGTTGGAAGTCAATCGATGATTACATGCATAAAGACGTAACTTAATAGTAATGATATAATCATTAAATAAAATTATTAGCTCATGTTTTTAAATAAATCATGCAAAGTATCAGGCTTAACTACAACACATGAAACTTACTTTAGCAACAGGTATTGAATCTCGAAAAAAAAGAGTTATCAAGAATGACGAAAAAAGCCCATCATTGATAAAGTATTCCACCTGTTTCTCAGCCTCCGAGTCATCTGATACATTCTGAAGCTCTTTGCTTCTTTTTCCTATTATGTTGACAACCAACGCGGCAGAACGGCCCGCAAATAGCGATCCTGGTTCGGCGATGATCTCTAAAGTCTTGTCATTGCCAAACTCATCTGAAATTGTTTTACGTATTGCTTGAGCTACCTGCAAACGAGAAAAAAATACGCTAGAAGACCGAAGTACACTGTACTGCAGTGTTCCTTTTAGTTCAGCAAATGTTACTGATCATCGCTCAAAGATGAAAAGGTACTAAAGAACCTTTTTTGTTGCGTCATATTCACGGTTACTTACTTTAAACGTATGCCTGAATGGCTAGGAGATCAAATTCAACACTGGCTCAGGCTATTTTAAAATAGCAATTATTAATATATGAAAGATTGGTAATCATAACCAACGACAAAGAGGAGGAATTTTAGAGGAATTCTTCACGGACGATTGAAAAATGGCTTACTGATATCTCAAAATGTCCTTAAGTCAAGATGATGTTTTCAAGGGGAACTTCTTTACTAAAGATAAAAGGTCCAGTTGCCGGAAGATTACAAAATGCCTTGTAACACCAGCAAAACACTGCAAGTAGTCTTTGTTGTTCTTTAGAACTTTAGTGATACTTTGACCTTGAAATTTCACACCACTCAAGAAGTAGATTGGGCTTATTGTAGATTAACTACAAAATGCTGTGGGGATGAATGTCTCATCTCTTAGCTATCACAATCTGCTTTTACGAGAGTCACAATGAAAAGAAATACGAAGATACGAATATTCAAATAACTGTGTCTGGGTGACATCACGACTTTGCCATAATGCAACTAACCATTTTGAATGGATACTTCTTTAATAATTCATGAATCTCAAACGGAACTTGCTAATAAGATGTTTTATTTTTTTCACTTGAAAAGAGAAAAATGTCCCACGTATTTTACTAATATATCAATCTCCTTCGGTGGCCAATCGATCTCTTGGAGTAGGAATACTTATTTACAGCCCCTCCCCAAATCCCACCTTTCCAAAATCTGATTGCTGCTATAGTGTTTGTCATTTGTTGATTTGAATTCACCGGGACGATGAAGAATAATTCAATTTGTCACCCTACAATATTTAACACTCCCAGTTTACAGCGAGGATGTTTATTGGCTCAGTCTACTTCTTTTTAAAGCTGGAAAATGTGTTTTCAATTTGTCTTTGAAAGTCAAATACAGCGAAAAATGTCATAATCACTACAAAAAAGATAACTTTGTTTAACCCCCACTTTTGCATAAATGAATATTCATATCCATTGCCATTAATTTGGTCTCTTTGATTTCAAGTAACGGTGATTGACTGCTATGTTTTCTTAGAAAGTTTAAATTTTGTAGGGCCAAAGAAATGTTTAGACAATTGTGATATTAAAATATCTAGAAGATACTAAGCGCATATAGTTCTCTTTCAGATTTTGTGACAGATGATCTATTCTACGTCTGAAACCCTGACAAAGAAGAAAAGTAGAAGACAAGGCGATGGGCAATACAACTCATATTCCACTTTTAAAAGTGTAGTAGTGCTTTTCTAGAGAGCGTTTGTTTGAACGAGATAGAAGCTCTTAATAAGAGTGACTTCTGTTTAACATCCGAGATTACTCTACTGTCAGTCTTGTCGCTATTGTCACTGTCACTCTCATTTTTCTAATTAAGCCATATGACGTGTTGGTCATGTTCATTAGAAATGCCCTTTTCTAGGAAAAGAAAAACATATTAATAGATACAGTTATATTAAGTTCAAGTTTCATGTCGACAATCTTCGCCAAAAAAACTTAGTTTGCTGAATATTACAGTGCTTTGAAATTTCAACGACCTTGCAACATAGAGAATTATTACTTCTCTGTTGCGACTAGTTTTGTTTTGTTCTGTTGTGGGTAATTTTCTGCAAGGTAGTCTTATTTTGCTGCAAGGAAAGCACTTTTCCCAAAGAACCGTCCATCAAGTATTACTTATAACTGTACGTTATTCTTGAAACTTAATAATCCAATAGAATGTAGTGTTAAAATTGAAAGAGTCTTTTTGTGTTACACAAAAGATAAATGTGTAAAAAACTAGTGTATAAACTGAAGTTACATGTGCCATAACATTGGATGTTGCATATATTATTTACTTCTAGAGACTCAGTCATTGTATACATTCACACCAGTCGTCAGTACGTAAGAAATTAAGCATGGTGTAAACCTATAGTTGTTCAGTGCAGAACCTTTCAATGAAAGAATTTTCAAATTTCAGAGAGAAATCTAGATGAAACTTAGAAGTGAATGTCGTTGCGTATGCAACAAGCTTCAACTTCATCTCACTTTAATATTGCTTTAATCCTATTACTTGTTGTTTACTTATTTGCCTATCACAGAAATGCAGGCTATTTATGACAGTAAAATACCAGGGTCAGGATAAAGAAGTATCTGGTCAATTTGGGTTTTACGTATAGGCCATAATGGTCTACCTACGGATTTGTTTCTTGACCAATGATGCTTTATTTTGTACAATAGATGATTGAGTGCCTGTCAATGTGTGAGTCCAGTAGGTGGCTGAGTGTGCTTCCAACTGACCTACTTCGGTGATTTGTCGTACACAACAGGATTTGTTGTAGACAAACACGATTTTGTTGTGGGTAACAAAGTTTAGTATACACAAAATGAAATTGTTATTATGAGTAGTGACAATAGAAAAGATTTGTTGAATAGTTGACAAGTGCTTTTGCCAGGGAGTTTGTTGTCTGTAACAGTATGCTGTCTGTGGCAAATTGTTTGTCACGACAAAGTCATTACCTACCTCAATTGCTACTCTTGAGTTTGTTGTCTATGGCAACTGCTGGTCGTAACAAGTCTGTTGTTAGCGACAAACTTTATGCTCTGTCTGTCTACCATTCAAATATAATTGCTTATATCAACAATGACATTTCCATTAATGAATGCTTACCCACATGTAATAAACGAGCATTACGTATTAACTTATAGGAAATCTGACACAATTTGGCCCGCTCATGTGTATCAGCATATCAAGGTTGAAATCTCCTAAACAGGAACGCAAAAAGACTGAAATTATGTGAGATTGGACGTTAAAATGCATGTCCAAGCCTACTTATCTTGCTAAACTACCTCTCATTATCCATGATTTAATTCATATCATTCTTGAGTTCTGGCATCCAAATCTGGCCAGTATCTGTGTACGTTTTGACGGATAATGTCACTTGAAATGATATATTCTTATTTCAAACCAAAAAACGACACGACTTTGTCCAGCTAGGTACAATTCCTTCAAATTCACGCAGGTGATCCTTTCTCCGTTCCTGTGGACTAGGTCATGGCATGTTCCTTCGCCCTCGAATGTGACAGCGTGATACCTTTGCAGCCAAGTCAAGGCAGATATTACTGCATGTTAAAAAGTAAAGTCGTGGTAACAACTGGTCGAGCAAAATGTCTTTTTTGCGACAAGATCTGTAGATATGATAAACGTAAACAAACCGAGCGACACACTGAACTTGACTAAAAAACCTGCACTGTATTTCGACGTAAATGACAAGTATTTGTATCACCATAAAAACGTTTGCTGTCTGATCTGAAAAGAAAACTATCATGGAATTATATAAAATTATTTCAAAGGCTGAGTATTAAAATCGAGTATGACGCTGACAAAAAACTTTAATTCCCAATGCACATTTACATAGAATTGACAAAACCTTACCTCGACAAATTTTAGCGGTGAAGCCTCAGACACCGATTCCGAGGGAAAGCCTCCTCCTAGGTTAAGGAGCCGCATATTGAATCCTAGGTCTCTGCCTTCTAAGAAAACAAGCTTTGCTTCACTAATAGCTCGAATAGATCCTTCTGTTTTTTGTGGCTCACATCCAACGTGAAAACTAGAATACAATCCACCAATGAATATAAAAATTAGATCAAAATTGGCTTCAAGCTTATCTCATAGACAAAGAGAAAAATATTTTACATCTCTTCAATAGTTTCCGAGTGTAGTCATAGCTTTCTAAAGGTTATCACTCCATTCTCTAAATGAAAAAAAAGCAAGAAACAGCAGAGTTGAAACAGATAAAAACAATTTAGTGCGAAAGGTAAGGTAACACAAAAATGTATATCTCATATTTGTGGCAGTTATATTGCTGTCTTTTTATATGTCAGTGAAAAGATAAGGACACATGGGTAACTGCAATGGGGGAAAATTCTTTGTTGTCATCGTAGTAAAGACCGTATAAATCAATTTCAGAAGCCGACTGCATGTACAATTTCTTCATTTGAGACAAAGACAAACATATTTTAAATTGTCACATGTTTATAAGTTAATATTGTTGTATATGGTAAATGTTACGGGCTTCCGTACTTCAGGCTTTACAAAGAGCTCGATTTCTGGTGTCTATCCGAGTTTGTTAACTTTTTCTTTTTTCCTTCACTCAGTAAGTGTAGACAATACAATACATTCGAATGGGTGGAGCATACAATGTTACTTAGAAAGATTTCGCAATAAGCACTGATCGGTTAATCATGGGTGGCAACGATTTACATATAGACCTTTACACATTTGATTGGTCAATGTTATCTTCGAGCTCGTGACTGTCAGCCTCAAAGGCGTTCACAACCACGAGGCCCGGACACTGGTAATCTTACTTTTGAATTGTAAGCTCATCTCTCTCCCATCTGTCTCTGTATACTATGTAGGTCTGTGTCATTGTACCTTCTTTTTCTCTCTCGTCAACGTCATGTAATTTTCAATCATCTTCGTCAAAATATTTTTTGTCTAATTTCTGTGTGCCAGTTGAATCATAAATAAGTGGAACTCTAATCAGCAAAATTAAACTAATCTCTCGCTCTCTCTGTGGAATGACGGCGTTCCTACCACGACTTTAAACCCCAAACAAAAAACCCCGTACACAGCATGGTGCTCGGAAGGGATTAACAAACATTTGGATTGACGATTCCCTAATTGGAAGTGTTCAACTTGGATGACCTGGTTTTGGACGTATTTTATTGGTTATGGTCAAGTCGCCGCTTAACCTACCGGTAGACACCAAACATAGTTATTTAATTTCCTACGTATCGCCAACCATGAAAGGCTATTCCTGTTAAACAATGCTGCCTCCTGAGATAAAAACACCGTGAAGAACAACAAAACCTGCCACACTGACGGCTAGAAGCAACTCCTATAAAACTAAGACCAGGAAACAAGTCATTCAAAGTGAGTAAGTGGGAGCTCTTACCCCTAAACCCCCACCCTTCAGTCAGAGTGTTGCCTTTCTTTTTTTTATTTCATTCATTTTTATGAAAATTTATTTGAGCCACAATATATTACAGAGAACATACGTAAGTGAAAATAGGTGAAACAGATGATGACTTGGTAGGAACTCAGAGAAAGCTCCATAGAGCGCGTAGAGCTTGTAGTATGAGTTCTCGAGCTCCTTAAGCAATATAAAAGCACGAATAACACAGAGCCGAAGACAAAAGGGAAATGGTAATGAAAGGAAAGAAACAGAAAAGAGGGAGAAGGGAAAAAGAAAAATAGTAATCACCTAGGTTTGTCCATTACATAAAGTTTCAGAGATTTTTAAAAGTCTACTTAGAGTTACAGTATTGAATTTTTGTGGGAAGGGAGTTCCAAAAGTCAAGACCGGCGAAGGGGATTGCATGTTGTGATGACGTGAGTCTAAAAGCAGGAGTAGAAACGGAATTTCTGCCACGAGGAAGGTGAGTATATGAGTTTCATGACGGAATTGAAAAGTATGTCTATAGATAGGGATAAATGTCAAAAATAGGGAGTATGTTAAGCTTAGCGAATGAGACATTTAAAGGAGTTAAAGGGAGTTAAATAAGTATAAGACGAACAGCTCTCTTCTGGAGTATTAAAAGTGGGTAAATATTGGAAACGAAGCCGGAGTAGCGTCATAATGATCAATCTTCCTGTTAATTGATTCGCACAATATGTTTGTGTAACTGATACATTTAGGACTCGTATGCAGCTACCCGTAATAGCAATATCAGGCATAGGCTAGGCCTACATTTTGTACGTGCAAGAAAGTAGTGTAGCATCAGTAGTGGTGTAACTTCGCCTGTAGTAATTCTTAATTTGACAGGATGCCACACATTTTGGTCTTAGTATTTGCACCTGTATGAGATTTTACACTTAAACGATGACGTCGTCATCAAAGGGAAAGTCCAAGACTTCGTTGTGAGCGCGGACCCACACACATAACGCCAGATGTCATAATGACGCCATTTTGGAAATGAATATGCTTTGTGAGTCTTTTTTTTCAATTGTAACGATGTATAATCAGGGAGACCTCCTTGATATATAATCATAAGTCTTTTATTTTTAAGAACAGAGATGACGATGTACTAAAGTCTCTTCTTTTAATTATAACGGTAATGAAGAACAATGACGTATAATGATCTTTTTGGACGATAATGTTAATGTGTGACGTCACTTCAAATTTCGATATTGAGTCTGAATTGAGCCTAGCCTAGGCATTCCTTTTTACTGTTTGTAAATTATACACCTGTTAGGTTATATTGTTGTTAATACATTCCTTTCGTGGATAGCTCTTTCCTACGCTGTCATAGCAACGATTTCAGGTATAAGTTAATAGTGGTTTAGATCAGTTGAACCTATGCATACTTATTGCAATGTTTCTAGTGGGTGGAATGATTTCTTACTCATGACGACAATGAGGTAATTTATTTAATGCAGGGTACACAAGTTGTTTTGTGATCGAAAGTTACTGTGTTGTGTATAAGTTTCATGGGTGATGATAATCGAGAAGTATTTGTTTAATGGATTCCTGGATACATGTGAGCATGCGTTTACAGGTTTCACTTCTTTTCCTACATTTTGTGATGGTGTGCGCACTTACAAATAAAGGCTACTTTTCATCTTATTCATTTCTTTGAAAAGTTTGATTCCCAAATGGTTGCCATTGATTATCGTTGATTGTGACTTTCCATTCCACTATCTGTCCCGATGTGTAGAGACCTTTTGCTGTGCAAGAGCTCTCACGTGGTGCACTGCTGTCATAGCTCATATTTTGTATGCATATTTTCACATTGCATTCACCATTTTCTATTGTTATGGTCGTACTCTTAAATGAATGTTGACATGAACCTCATATTTTAGTAAAATTTTGGTTACTACGTAACAAATTTGTAGTCCTACCAAGACTGTAAACCCCAACCAATCCCATACACAATATAATGAAAACAAGTACAAAGTTAGGTTTTGATGTGTATATATGTTACCATTTTTGTTTTGTTTCATTCAAAGGTTCTATGACAATTATCAGTCATATCAATGACTGGAATGTATTTTCACTTTACCTTACTCCAATCACATCCAGATTCAGCTTTCTTGCATATTCAAGAAGCATTTTAGTATTCCTCTTCTGACAACCAAATTTGTCTCCCATCTTGCATGTTAACGAATGAACAAAGCCTTTCGTACAGAGACGGAGGAGAAGCCTATGAAAGGGGAGAAGGGAGAAATGCTATATTAAAAAGAACTTGTTATACGAATTGTAACACAAGTTGTCAAGACAGTATCATGAATGATCCTCACATTACGCATCAATCACTTTAATGCTCTTCTGCCTGAAATACCTCCGACATTTGAACTTGAACTTTGAACTTTATTTCAATTTCTTCAAACATGAATATACAATTAAATATATAGATATGAACAGATTAAAAGAGATTGAGGAATGACAACAAGAGCTTATAATGTACGTTGTCACTCCTAAATACAAAGGAATAAAGCAAAGTAAACTAAAGGTTATTGCATTTTTCCCCTTTTCATATCATTTAAAATAAACACTTCTTGTTCTCGTCGTCTAATGTATGCACGAAATGGATTATTCAACGTAAGAAATATGCACGCAATAAACAAGTGAATAATTATACATATAAATAATATTGCAAAGATAAAAACTAAAAAATAATCACACTTACTTCATATGTGGAGCAATTTGTTTCATTTTGTAAAGTTCATCCGGGTCGTCGAATACAGCTAATTCTACTCCTACTGATGAAGCATACCTGAGATGAGATGGCTGCTTACGAGTCTGAGAATAAACAATTTTGGTGGGGGAGACTCCTAAATTTAGAACCGTCTGCATCTCATGCTACAAGAGAAAAGAGGGTGTAACATTTGGAAGAGCGCGTATTATTTCTTCAGATATGTTAATGGTGCTTACAAGTGCAATTTAATCTCAGAAATATGTCTTCAATAATTAATATGTATTATAGCAAGGTAAAACAGATCATCAATCTCCACCGTACCTTACTGGCACAATCAAATCCGAAACCCATCCGTGTCAATACTTGAAGCAAAACAGGGTCTGGATTTGTTTTGACTGCGTAATACGGATGGACTTCCGGTAGCAGGTGTTTCCATTGTTCAGCCGTTCTAACTAGGTGTCCTAAGTCCATTACGAAAAAGGCATCTTCTGTTCCCTGTTAAGTTGGAAAATGTTCGTTTTATCAAGAGTACCTTGTGGTAAAAAGATAAGACGTTACGCAGATCATAGACATCAGATGTAACACATATAAGACGTAAGACATAACACAGATAAGACATAAGACATATGACCTGGCACAAGGAAGACATAACCCCTACAGGGAATGCCAAACCGTTATAACATACACGTTGTACAAGCACAACCACGGATTATTTACCGATGGTCTCATTTTCATTAGTATACTTACACGTACGTGATTACCGGTTAGGCAATTTTTATGATCAGTGGCTGCAGTACATTTGTATGGTGTCATTACTATTATTTATTAAAGAGGAACTTACATAATCAAAACAAAAACTTTGTTCTAAAGCCGTTTTCAATAAAACGATGCATGGATATTTATAACAGTTGTGAACACAGAATGAGCAACGCAATGTAGCTTACTTGAAAGGGGATGGCAACGACTTTCTTACAGTGACAAAACACTGACAGGCTACGAAAAATTCACTAAAATTACGTCCAGGGTTCCATGAATATTTCTGTGTTTCATTAAAGGTGGGGACTAATTCACCGTTTACCGTCTACGCGGAGCGCCAACCGCGTAGTGCCCCAAGTAGAAATGGCATTAATAAGGTCTCATTAAAGGCACCAGGGCATTCCTTACTTTCAGATTTCGTATTTCAGAAGCTTACTCTTCAAAAAATTAAGAATAATGATAGTCTACATGCAAATAATTTGCATATTTTAATTGGCTCGCTTTTTAGTTGGGGTGAGGGAGGGACCAAGGCCCCCACTCGGCACCACCCACCAGGACCACTGTGACTACTTCAGTCAATTTATTGGGCAGTATATGGTTTTCACTTTCGAAGCATTTTCAAACTTCAGTGCTTTACATATTGAGTTTTCAATAAATTAATAAACACACAGCTATACCCACATCTAGCAGCAAACTGAGTGACATTTGAAATGCTCCCATTTCCATTTCACTGCCAATTGTTTTAGTTATTGCCACGAAGAAGGAAAAAAACATAGTGTAGTAAGTACTTTATTTTTATTTGATTCTGTATAAATACAGGGTAGTTTATATCTTGTTTGGAAATGATATAATTTTTCAATTAATATTGACTGTTTCAAGTAGATCCAAACCGCTACTTCGTTGTAAAGCAAGTAGTAGTATGAGAGTATGGGATGTATATGTCTTATGACTATGTGCTTCGTAGGATATCTCGTCAGTTAAAATTAACGAGCCTATACTTAATTACAATATACTCGCGATAATATATTTTAATATACTCGAGATTTCTTTAGGTTTTGGCTACCGAGGCATATATGCCAACTACATAACGGAACTCCTTTTAAGATATTGACTTTTACATCATTCTTGGTTAATCGATACGATAAAAGAACGCCCTGTGTCCTAAATAATTGGAATCTATATTTGGCTGTATTATTCAGCTCTGAAAAACATTAAGACAATTTCATGAAACATTACCTTATTTACCACCTAGTACTCTCTCTTTTTTTTGTCAAGGATGTCATTAAGTTTTGTCCAAAAATGCATTTGAAAAGACTTCACTATTTCCGGAAAATACAGCTCAATGGAGTGAAGTTCATCCCACTAGCATGGTTAGTTCAATTGCTTGGAAAGGCAGTCTTTTCAAAATGCAAGTAATCTTTTCGACGTGGTCGATGAAAACTTCGAAATAGTTACTCTGGAAGATGACTGGCTGAGGGTGCAAATCCGCAACCTATAATACCGTCCCATCACTAGTGTAAATCCAGTACGGCAAGCCAATTGCTTGATAAGCACCCAATAAATTGCTGACATCACAGAGATAATAATAAAGGTGTTTTTGGCAAAGAGGCTGCGAATTGCGTAACAACTTGCCGAAGTTTTCCTCGGGTTCTGATTATGACGCCATTTCCTCAGGCTACTACTTCTGGTGAATACCGGGAGAGCAACTACGACTGTGGTATTTCCTCTCTGAAAAAAATGCTCCTGAGGGAAAGGGATTTCGGACGGCCTTGCAGGTCGTATTTCAGGGAAAAGGAGTTTAAAACCCCCTCGACCTCTCCCTGTATCCTTCCTTGCAGTGCTATGAATTTTAAGGAGAATGAATTAAACCTAACTCTCAAAAGCATTTTACATTTTAAGTCTACTTTAAGCGTGCTTTCGCAATGTTCAATGGATTATGATAAACATCAAGCTAGTGCTTCAAATATTACTCAGTGTTTTTACAAAAGAAAAATGTTAATTCTTGCTTCAAGTCCACAGGTAATGTAAGTAAAGTATCGTAAAGTACTAGTCTGTGAAACGCTGGTTGTTGTTGACTAAGACTGTTATGCCATACTAAGATTGTCGTACGATAGTAAGCTTGTTATGCTATATCAACGTCTTGGCAGACTGGTCGTCAGTGCCGTGAAGGCACAGATTACTACAAATTAACAAATATCACCAACTCTTGAACATTAAAAATTTTTGTACATTGCAAAATGCACTAAATACATTACGCGCTGGCCTGTGTCAATAGCACGGTGTTTCTTTTACATCCTATGGTTGCTTAGCATATTACTTACATTTATTACAAAGTTTTCATACCTGGTGTAGTGTTTGTTCTGCTATGCTTTTTTTGATGATATCTAACACTGTTTGGTTATCGGGAACAACAGAGATTCCGAATTCCATCATAAACACGTAAACTATAAGCTTGGACGCAGACGACTACAACACTCTCCACGAAATTACTAGTGACGTCGTCCTGGATTTGTTTATATCAGTTTATTGGTACTGTCATTTCTGTACTTTGTAGGTTAATATTTGCAAGCAGGTGTTAGGGTTCATACAGGCGTAAATGCTTGAAAGGAACTCAAAGAAACTGGAGCCGAGTCAAGGTAATTAGCATAAATTGGAACTTTTTGTACAACAACCGTTCAAATAGGTTGCATGATTATTCGTATGGAGGCTTTTTAAGAATGAGACTGTAAAGTCCAGCTCATCAGAAAGCAGTGTTTGATCCCTTCCCTAGAAACATTACATGCAGTTCAACTGAATGAAGAGTTACGATCTTTCTAACCATGTTGATACAGATTAGGAACTAGATAAATACTTAATGATCTTTTTTCAAGTAAATTGGAGACCTCCTCCTCCTCTGTTGATGATGATGAGGAGGGCAAGGGGGTTGTGGAGAAGGGAGTTGGTAAAATGAAAGTTTGCAAAACGTCTGGATTTGATCTACCTCTCCATGGATCCGTTTCCACGGTGTCGCACATATTTCCCAAATTGTCCTTTTACGGTTGGATTCCAGTTACATTCAAATCAAATAAAGTAACTGTTAAATAGTTAAGTCCTGAAATTTCGGCCTTTTGAATTTTTTTACATAATATCAGTGACGCTTTGGGAAGGTAAGGCTTAAGGGGCTTATAGTCTCAATGAAACACGTGTTGGCTAAAGGTATGTTCGGTCCACCAAAGTTTGTCAAGTGCTCCAAAGAAAAAACACCCCAGGTATAATACGATCTCATTCATTTTGATAGTCTTAAGGCTTACGTGCCTTAGCTCTAACTAATGTCTACCGACCGTAACCTAAACTTGTCATGTGTCTCTTGTTCCCGAGATTCAGATCCTCTAGAGAGAGAATCGTGACTTCAGTAAATAATCAAACCGTTTTTCTTTCATGTAATAGTTATTTTTGTACTGATTTCGGCTGATTCGACTAGATGATGATTATTGATCATTCAAAGATCAGTTGAAGATTCAAAGTATGGCAGGACGGCAGCCTTCTTTTCAAGAAATTTTCTCACAGATAGAAATTCAGTAATTTGCTGCTCAGGAGTAACTTGTTTACCCCACATTTCAAAAATTCAGCATAACTCTTCCTTTGCATAAGGTTATAAGGAGATGAGGACTTTGCAGATATTAATTGATGAGCTTGAATGGCTTAAGAATAATCAGAACTGCCCACATTATGTGTCAAGCTGATGCATTGTAAACGCCCAATTTTCCATTGCGACAAAAGCGATGTTCAATATAGTAAAACATGCAGTATACGACATAGTACGCCGCATTGCAGTCTAACATACCTACGGTGCAAACAGGACATGAAGTGTTTAATCTGGAGCTTGACGATTAGATGCTGATATGAATATGCAAAGAGGTAGCACAAATGGCACACAGAATCATCGCAATGATACCCTGCAATAATCGTTATGACTTCTAAAGATGACAAATTAATTCCAGCAATACATTTGTTCTTTTTGTAATATTGCAGCATGTAGGAAACGACTTCTTCTGACGTATTTTCTTCTCTATGGCTACCACATTTAGTACGTGACTTGAAAAACTTAAAAGTGTTGACATATCAAAGTCTTGAAACGACCTGCAGGTTCATTTCTAAGGTCACATTTTAGTTCAATGATCTATTCTATGAATAGAGATGCACCATTTTTATCGAGGCCTATAAATATCGGCTTCCATTCTGTGCTTGACCACCATGCACTTGTTGCCGCCATTGACCACGAAATCGGGTTATGTTTTCTGTCCATGACGTCAGAGGAGAATAACTAAATCACGTAGTAGTCCCTTTTTTTCAAAACGTCTTGAAAATCTACGCATAGTCTTCTTTTTTGAATTTTTTGTCTGGACCTTTTTGGGCTTTAAGGATTAAACACAATAGTGCTGAATCCTTGCCAATTAATTTACATTTATTTTGTTTTTATAGAAATTTGAGAGATAGTATTTCTTAAACTCGAACCGTAGAGTATTTAGAAGTAACCTAAGAAATGAAGGTCCCTTTGATGGCTTCTTTTCTTTCCTTTATGTGTTAAGGACAATAATTGATTTGCCGACGGTAAAATTATGTCAGCATATGAAAAGCATCATATATTTTAAAGCAGAAAACGATACACAAGGTAATGTGTATTAGAAGACTACCAGCATTATAAGACGGGGTGGTATATTTTTGTTGGAAAGTTGCTAAAGGAGAATAGGTAGTTGTGACTCACAGAAGCTGTCCGCAGTTCGTCTCCAAAAAGGTCAGAAATATTGTCTCTGGCACGGATTATGAAAAAAGAAACAACTAACCAAACAGTTTAAGCTGGGACAAACATAGTCTGACATACTTATTCCACACAAATATTTCTTTTTTTCTCTCCTTTATTACATTTCATCTCTCGAGTGGTAAGTAATCACATTTTTATGATAATATAACGTTTGGTACATAATAGTTGAAAAAAAAAAATTATACAACACCAGGAAGTCGACAAATTAATATAGTGGATGATTTTTACATAAATACAAATATTTACATAAATCCAAAAGCTTAACTTTGATACACTAAACACCTCAGATTTTTTTACTCTGGCTTTCTTTCTTGGCCAAGAGTACTTTCATCTGTTCTTTAATGAAGCGTAAAGCGATATACATTTAAATGATTGGGACTAATGAAAGGCAGTGCCTGGTATGCTTAAAAAAGTTTACACAATCAAACACTACAACCTCCAGGTTATTTATTGGTAAACAATAGCAAAGGAACAAAGGAAAAATGCCTCTCCAAAGAGGCAATTAGATCACAAAATCAAAAAAACTGAATCAATGTGAACTAAACAGATTTGGACATGAAGCAAAAGCTCGCTCAAGATCACTAAAATTTACAACCGTTTTAACCTCATTCCTTTTCTGTTGCTCAACTTTTACAGCAAATTTAAATTTACGAAAGAAATCATTGATTAAGGGTTTTTCATTTCTTAATTTACATTCAAAAATAAATTTCTTCATATACATAGTTAAGAAGTTGAAAGGATGACAAGGTCGAATACAACAAAAATAATAGTCTCGCTTGGAAAAGAAAAAATGCTTTCTCAAAAACAGGTTTTCAACATCCAAAATAAAGGTAGACGTGAAGCTACAATCTCAAAATAAATGGTCAATGGTTTCAACCTCAGATTCACAAAATGTACATAAAGGGTTATCAGTTTTATTCATTAGCGAGAGAAGTCTATTAGTGGGAAGAACTCTATGAAGGAATCTAAATTGAAAGTAACGAACAGAGGGGTATGAAGTTGATTTCCAAGGAGTAGAGAAAAAACGTGACCAATCCACATTTGAAATATTATCATAAATGGCTTGCCATTTAAAACAGGCAGTAGGTTTCACAGCAATTTTCTTTATCAAAATACCATAAATAAATTGTGAACTACTATAACTGCTCAATAACTTATCAAATAATTCTTCCTTAGCATTTCTGTCATTGAAAAGATGAATAGACTCACGCCAATTGTGCGGGATACTATGCACAAGGCCTAGATACAAGGTGAAAGGTAGTGAGTCAATATTAAATTTATTAATAAAGGTTTCGAAACTTAATGGTCTACCATGATCATCAAATAAGTCTTTAACATACTGAACATTCTTCTCAAATAACCGAGGGTAGAATACAACTTTATCATTTACACGAATGTTTGAATTATTCCAAATATGTTGATTACCAAAATCACTTCTAGGGTTGCAGTAGGAAGCACGACACCAGGCCTCCGTGACCTGTCTAACAAAGTTATTATCAATAGTTTTAACGTCAGACGGACTACAATTACAATTAAAAAAATATTTTTTTACCGTAAGCATTTAAGCTAAAGTCAAAGAAATATTTCCATGGACCATTCGAATTATCTACATAACGACGAATCCAAGTAGATTTGAGACTATCAATAAAAGTACTAACGTGAGTAACTTTCAAGCCACCTTCATTAATTGGATTAATTATAGTAGTGCGTTTTATCTTATCAGGATTCCCTGCCCAAATAAAATTGAAAATAGTGCTTTCAGTCTCCTTAATAAATGAACTCGGAGGGTTTGGAAGAACAAGGAAAAGGTATACTAACTGTGAAAGTCCAAAACTTTTAACGATAACATTTCGGCCAATCGGTGTTAAAGCACGACTAGCCCATATACGAAGAGTAGTTTTTAGTCGAGATAATTTAGGCTGAAAACTAAGACGGAATAAATCATCGCCATTGTGGGTGAAAACAATACCTAACATATTGACAGGACCTAACGTAACCTCAAAATTGAAATCATTTAAGAACAGGGGCCTTCTTCTAATAAAATAACCAAGTGGAAAAAGTTGAGACTTGGAGCTATTAATTTTGAGACCGGAAGCTTTTTTAAGACAATCGAGGATATCAACAACTCCATTAAGGCTAGTACTATTGTGGTCTAAAATGAAAGTAGTGTCGTCGGCATACTGAAGACTTCTATGCTCTTCAACTCCAGTAACAATCCCCTTAACAATACCGGACTGTTTTACCCTAAGAGCAAGCGTCTCTACACAGAGAATAAATAAATAGGGGCTAAGTGGGCAGCCCTGACGAACACCTCTGCTAATTGGGAAAAAAACCGGTAGAGTAACCGTTGTTCAGCACACAAGCGTGTGCATTCTTGTAAAGAGTACTTACCCAAGTTTGTATACTGTTCCCAAAATTAAAAAAAGAGAGAGTGGCCTGTATATAATTCCATTCCAATGTATCGAATGCTTTTTCAAAATCCACTAAAAGCAAAAAACCTGGAATATTATGCTCTGAAGTGTGATCAATCAAGTCGAGGATAAATCTGACATGTTCTCCAATAAATTTACCTTTTAAAAAACCAGTTTGTTGAGGACCTATCAGCGACTGGATCACTCGTTGAAACCTATTAGCAATAACCTTTGCACCGATTTTATAACCCACATTCAACAGGGAAATTGGGCGATAATTTTGGAGGAGGGTGGAGTCTTTTCCTGGTTTTGAAATAAGAGTGATAACACTACGGGATTGCTCAGGTGAAAGAAACCCCTTACGATAACCAAAATTTAGAGAATCAACTACAAATTGTCCAATTAATGGCCAAAACAGCTTATAAAAGTTAACAGAAAAGCCATCGCTTCCCGGAGACTTATCATTTTTCATCGAATTAAGAGAAATAGAACAATCATTAAGAGTAAGTTCCCCCTCACACTGAGTTGCATCCTCTATTTCTAAAGAAGTATGACGTAAGTCCCGCAGAAAGGGGTCGGGGACAGTCTTGACAGAAGAGTAGAGGGACTGGTAAAAATTACAAATTTCCTTAAGAATAATCTCATTATCATCGACAACAACGCCATTGGGCTTCAACAACTTGGAAATTTTATTGTTATTCTTATTTCGCTTTTCTAAGTTTAAGAAGTATTTTGAATTCTTCTCACCATCCTCAACCCATCGAACACGGGAACGTATAATAGTACCCTGTAGTTTGTAATGCAAATACAAAATAAGATCATTTTGACCCGAAGTTAGAAGAGAACGAGTCTCGTCCGATTCATCTACAAAGAGTTGTTGTTCAAGATTAGAAATTTTCAAAAGCAAGTCTTTCTCTTTACGCCGCCTCTCCCGGGCTTTTTCTTTGGAATACTTTAAAGACACTTCACGTAACTTAAACTTTTGGAATTCCCACCTTGTGCAAGGATCCATGGAAGTCCCTAGATCAATTTCGCTTTGAATGACACTGTTGATGAGCTCAGTGTAGCAGCTGTCCTGCAAAAGCGAATTATTTAGTTTCCAGTACCCTGGACCCCTTTTTATGGATGCAAGATTAAGAGATAAATAAGTAAAGGAGTGATCAGACTGGATGGCCGGCGAGAAAGATATATCCGTAGCGGAGTGCTCTAAGCTACGGGAAACACAAATATTTCTTCCGTCATTATCTGACCATATTTAAACCACAATTACAAAAAGATGAAATTGACGTATTTTTTTAGGTATTCGAGAAAAAAAAGGGTAAGAAAGGAAAAAAATGTACATGCTTAAAAGACAGAATTATATTACACGCATACATTCCAGTAACTGATATAGGACATTTCACTTAATTCCTTTAAAGGATTTTCTTAATAAACCATGAAGTTCAATTTCATGTTAATACTAAAAAGGATTCAATAGTTCAAAATGACTCTCGGCGGACCTGTTCCGATGGATGTGGCTTAGTAAATGAATGGAATGTTTACACTTGTTTTAACCCGTCAGTCGCATGTACTATCGTGTTTACACATTTAGATTAAAATAGCTCATCACTATTACCAATTTAACATTTCAACTCTGATGAAGCTCTCCCACCTGTGAACAGGTTTTTTCATCTTTAATCTTTTTTTTTAAAATTAATTATCGGACAACTCTTTAAGTAAATCGGTTATCGTACAATCGTTATATTCAAGCAGCGCAATCGGTCTCCTTTGGCAGCTCAGTCTTCACTCACAGTTCCTCACGGTGCTTCCATCTATTAGCAGATCTGGATTTGTGGAGAGAGGATTCAGTCACTGAAATAGCGTCTTGTAATTTTTGGCTGATGTAAAACAAACAAACAAAAGTAAACCTGTAAAATATCCTTCTCCATTGTACGAGGAGATTGTTACCTACACAATGATGTCGACTGCATTTCCTTATATTTGGCAATTACGTCTGATTAGTTGTCATATAATAGCATCTAAAATTCTTTGACATCATTATTCTTGACGTTGATATTTAACTATTTTGTTAGATTTCCATGTTATTGCAACTGCGATCCAAGTACTTTCAAATGAATTTACGTCACCACCCGTTATTGAGCGAGTATGGTTTCTTACAAAAGACAAATCTTACCTTATACATGAATGCAGCCATCGTGTTACGTTATTACATCCGTATTTTGAACACGTGACACAGTGGGCCACTAATGGCCTGAAATCCACAAAGTGGGTCTTAGTTTGGTCTAGCTACGTATGTACCTTTACCTGAACCACACAACTGTCATATTTAGTGCCCGTGGATGTTTCTGGAGCAAAAGTGTCTACAACATTGCATGGACGTGCCCCACGACCACGCATACTGTTGTTTATTCACTCACTTACACTTTGAAACCTGTTGGGTACGGATGTCTCTTGTTAAGTTTTAAAAGTAAAAAAATTAGTAAAAAAGGACCCATTCCTGGGTAATGTTTAACTCAACGGTGACCGTTTTGGCCAGTCGTTTAGCAAACCGTTTAGGAGGAGGCATGCGTACACTAGGTAAAAAGATTCCATTTTTTTAGAGTGTACGCTTCACGTATGAACAGTAATATAAGCCATACAGTACCGCAAAACAAGTTGGGTTTGAATGCATATGTGACACTACAGTAAGTACAGGCTAATAGAACCTGTTTCCATCAAATGAAAGAACGCTCACACTAATTAATTTTGTCCAATTAAACAAAATGTTTGCGCATTCATATTGCAGTCACTAGCAAAATGTCTGTATATACTGAGTGTCCCATGCATATGCAGGCAATGGGTGAAGGGAAGGTACTCTGTATATGCCATCCTTGGCACAGGCTTTCCGAAAATTTCCTTACCAGTTAGATAGATATTATTGTAATGGGGAAAATCTAAGATTTAAACACAAGAAGAACCATGCATTTACAATTTTTATTTTTCTTCATATTGGAGCTTTTTTCCTACATCTTTATCTTCTGCAATCAACATCGTTCATAACAACCATCTCTGATACGATATGGCTTTTTATTCCACACGTGGACAGTCCGTTTAGACGTTATGAACGGTTTAAAGGGAAATAGGGCTTTAGAATACTCCAACATGGCATACAAAGAAAAAGCTTTTATCATTGTTGAAGAATTCAGTCTCATCTATAAAGATCTGTAAAAGATTCATCTTCTCAAAACATTACCCATGTGATGAGTAACGGAAGATGCATCATTTGAATTTTGGAAAAGTTCGGGTGACAAAATTATTGTTGGGTAACAAATAAAAGAAATCATATCTGTAATAAACTTATTTCTTGAAAAGGAGGCTACTGTCCTTCCTTATTTTGAATAACCAATCATTCTATGTCCACAAACATTTTTTAAAGTTATAATTGTTTTCTGTAAAATAAACGTTTCATTTTCCACCTTTAACATAATTAAGACTAGAAGGATTACTTGGTTCAAAAAATTCCATACGACATATTAAGACTTTCACGATGAAGATGATGTCTTTGTTTTGGAGCCTACTAAAATTTGGAAAATTAAATGTAATATAATGGTTCGATTACAGACAACACAGTAGCAAACCAGAGTAATTTTGTTTTTCAGTTGTTTAAGCGTATATCAATTAAGCGTATATCGACTGCTTCTCAATGAACTTACTGCATTGATTCGGAGATGTAGTGGTAAACAGAACGTCTCTGAAAACCGTTAAACGTCGTTGTCATCGCTGAAGTGTACGCTCCATGATCTACGGCGAAATATCGAGTGATTCAATAAAAAAAAAACACATTTACAACGATTAGGTAACAATAATTGACACATAAAATGATAGACTTAGACGAAGCACCAAAAGCATGTTAATGCGAAGAGCAAAAAGTGTTATTTTCTAAATTAAAGTTGATGACTCAAGGCATGGGAGAAGAAAATTGAATTCTTTGAACCTGGCACTAAAGAGAGTCTTGAAATCTCTGGAAAATGTCCTTTTGACCTTGACTCTCATTTAAATTGCATATGAATTGAATATGAAATTGCATATAAATTGCAGATGTTGATGAAGATTTTATTTAAAATAAACCGTTATCGTAAAGTGATGAATTATGATGAATATGCAAGTATTATGCTAATCCTAATAGATTTTTCTCTGGTGTGGTAGCAGCTTTAATTCATCAGAGATAAGCACACGGCTTCGGACACTTTTTATGTTTGCGTAATATGTCTAGTTTTAGTTGGTATATCCAAGAAACCTTTATTTACACCTGATTGTAGTCTATGAAACGGTTCGTAGAACAATGCTTTGATCCGACCCTGAGATTTCGATCGAGACCTCTGTCTCATAAACCAAAATGACTGATTATTATCTCTTTAGAATCGAGATAATTTATGGCGTAGAGCTCTCGCCATATGCACTTGATTAAAGAGCTCATAAGATCAAGAGTTCTCTAGCATTTTATCGCTTTGACCCAAACTTCCGTCAGGTTGCAGATTGCAGGTGTGTGCAGTAAGTGGCGGCAGGCACAACATCAAATTGATCTACAGTGATATGCATCAAACTGTGTCAGAAGTCAACAATTTTTGAAGGATTTTCCGACGTAGTAAACGACATAAACCATTTAAAACCATGTCTAAACTCCTAACACCTTTCAAGCCCATTAAATTTGCAAGTAAAAACAGATGTTCTTGGCTGCATAGAGTTGGGTTTAAATCGAGTAGTTTCCTATCTCCTCCTACATTGCAGAACCATTATGAAATCAAGCCAGTTTTTCTTCCTTTTTTCTTCATGTAAATGACAATTTTGTTGAGTCTTCCATTGATTTTTCAATAGAGAATAATTATTTGAAATAGAGAAGATAGGAACACATTTAATTACTCTCATGGTCTTGTCGGTTCCAAAATTCAATGAGCGCTTTCTTCAGGTAAACTATAAGCTACTAATTTGCATATGTGCATAGCTATTGTGCATATTTAGTTAACTTCAACTGTGACTTCTCATGAGAAATGTCTGAAATCACACATATACTATAATGTCTGAAAACCATTTTAAGCCAATGGAATCCACTGAAAACAGCCATGTGTTACTTATGACACTTGGAAGGAAATAACACAAACTTACCTGGGAACCATAGCCAATCACCAGTAGACATGTCGGGCAGTTCACAAGCTGACATCACGATGTCCAGTCCAGTGCAAGATTGACCCCATATGAGACTTTTTTCAGTAGCTGCTCCATGGTACTTGTAATTTACCGCCTTCGTAGAAGTAAGGATGGCAGGCAAAGGGTAAACATTGAAGAGAGGTATAGCAAATACGGTTCAATTGACAGTGCAATACGTAAAGCAGATAGTGGGGAAAAAAATCATGGGAAATAAAAAAAAAAGAAGAGTGACTTTTATGTGATAATATTGTTAAGTTATATCTGCAAAGATTTAAGTAAAGATGTTTACAAGGATTTCAAAGCATATAGCTAATTGCTAAATTTTAACTGTTGCCAGTGAAACTGACCGTACTATCAACTGGGACGTCTTATTAGCGGGAGATCCACCGAAAACTTGAATTTATCCTAGTCCAATTAGATTGACTGTAGACTGGAAAGTAAAGACTTTAATTTGGAATTACCGAAGTAAAGGATATTGAATTTCTTCATTGTATATCTAGCCAATCCCGTTCATACTTACAACCACCGCAACAGAAGTAACTAACTGGAATTGCAATGCCTTTACATCGAACTAGTAGAAGGTAGTCGAGCACTAAATGTTGTCCCGACATCCAGAACGGTTACTTATTGGCAAGGAACCTTATGATGTTGGCAATATACCACCACTGATAATTTAAGCAAATGAGCAAAAGAAGAATAAGACTAAACATTGCTATCGGATTTCCATTGGTATTCGCATTCGCTTCCATGATCTGAGAGTCACATCCCTACTTAGGAAATCCAAGGAACTATAGAAGCATGTTTTAATTAGTGTAGAAACGCGTCGAACATTCAAATGAATTTACATGCTATAGACGACTGGCAATGTGAAAGTGATTGCGTGTGTACTGAAAATACCAAAAAGATAAGATTATGTTTGATCTTTACTTTTTCTTTAAATGTACACGCGAGGTTGTACATGAACGGACTATATCTTTCAATGAAGGAAAATGACAGTAACTACATGGAAAAGCAACCGGATTGGCATAAAAACAGTAAAAAAAAAACAGAAATCATATTTGAAAATTAACGGTTCTTCCTCTAAGAGCGTATATAATGAATATGCAACAGTGCAGGTCTCACTAGTGTATTAAACAAATTCTACTCAAGTGGTCTCTCCTTGGTCGGTATCGGGAAGTGTAGTATTTGGTGAAAGGATGTACTGTATTTACAAGTAACTTACGAACTGAACACAAAATTGCGGCGTCAGTGATCCTGAGTTGTTTTGACTAACTGAATATTCAATACTAGTGTACTTCCCATTGGCTTGTTCAAAGAAGCACACCGTTGATTTGAATGAAAACTGTCACCCACAAATTATCGTATTCTGCACTTTTTTGTCGTTATATTAGAAGAATGTGAGATCATATGGCAGAATTAGCCAACTGAAACCTATTTATTTTCCCAGATTGTCTGAATTGTGTAATTAAAAGCCTTACCAAACTTTTGGAGATGAAATTTCAATGTTTTGACTTTTTGCCTAAGCACACAATCACTTTAAGGCAATGGGTAAATTTCTCGATCTGTACTTCGGGATGTAGCATACGATGGGCCCTCCTTGTACTTAGTTCCCAATACCTGCTGAGCCTATTCAATCATATGGAACACCACACAAAGAAACACAACCCTTTGAAGAAAAAGTTTTCGATGGATCTCTAGCTAGCAGCACCTCCCTGCTGTTACTGAAAGTTTGATTTCATGTGAAGTTAACACTTTAAATTCGCCATTATTTATAGACCACGGTCCATTGGATGTAACTTAGTTACAAATACTTTCCCATAAAGAGTAATACGCTTGAAACTGATTCAAAACGAAAGTCGGCTCAATGGAATGTTCACAGTACTGGTGTCGATTAGAGTTGTATGGCAGAGTTAACGTTGTAGACAGAGTTTTATATTTGTTCATTATCCCGTATTTTGTAGGCAATTGATCATGCTAGTAATACCGAAAGGTAATGGGTTAAATATACCAAAATCGTTTTATCGCAAGGATAAACCTTGAAATTTAGTCTGCGTATTTTGTAAGGAGAGACGGTGATTGGTGTTGATCGAAGTTCGAGCTGAAGTGTCAAACAAATAATGCCATTGAGACAAATCGAAAGTCGTCGAAGTTTTCATACCACAGCCCTATTTCTGTTCACTCTTATAGCCTTCTTATTAGTAAGTTACGATTTTTAAAAAAATAATGGTGTATCCACCGACAATATCATGATTCTGTTGGTGTTTAATTGCAGATGACATAATGGCATAATGCCGTAATACATGCAATTGTACATATATATATATATATATATATATATATATATATATATATATATATATATATATATATATATATATATATATATATATATATATATATATATATATAAATATATATATATATATATATATATATATATATATATATATATATATATATATATATATATATATAAGAGACTTACTTTGGGAACAAGTTGCCACTCTGGTAGAAGGGCATTTTTCAAGAACGATGAAAATATTCCATCATTGACAAAATATTCCACCTGTTTGTCAGCTACCGAGTTATCTGATACATTCTGCAACTCTTTGCTTCTTTTTCCTATTATGTTGACCACCAACGCGGCAGAACGGCCGGCAAATAGCGATCCTGGTTCCGCGATGATCTCTAAGGTCTTGTCGTTGCCAAACTCATCTGAAATTGTTTTACGTATTGCTTGAGCTACCTGCCATTGAAGCAGAGATATGCCATATAGCTGAAAAAAAGTACCTTTCATGTGCCGTGTACTTAATTGTGTTTCTTGCATAATATAAAGTACTATCCAGCGACAAAGTGATAACTTCTTTTACTTATGGAGATTTTCTATGACCACTGCCATTCTTTGATTTGCTCTCACAATTTTACATAGACATAGAGCAATGTATCTGTCATCTGCCACACGTGCACTGATTTAATTTTCATTCATTCATCGCAATTGTCATAATTTCTGTCTTTTCTCTCTTTGGAAACTTCTGTGATTTTTTCTTTCTATATTATTTACAATTTTGCTTGGTTTTGATATTATATCGACCAATGAAAATGCTATTGAAAAGTCACTGTAAGTAGTTTGCAATTTGAAATCAAGGGAGAAAAAAAATCTCCTCTATAATTATTGAAAATAATTATTGAAATCTCCCTATGGATACATTTCATTTTACAATGGCTAGTATTCCCTTCCCGTTCACACTGAGAATGGGCACTTATTTTCTCAGTACATCGTGTAGAGGATGTTTATTAATTGACGCTTAGTAAAGAACCTAGTTTGTGACGGGTGATCGAAGCTTTTGTTTCACATCCAAGTATGAACGGATTCTTGCAGGCTTGTTTCTCTCCATATGCTTGGAAACGCTCATTACAATGGGAGGTTACTTGTCATGACGTCACTTTGATTAATCATAAGCTCAGTCTTTGAGAGATTGTACTCTCTAGACAATCTGAAATCTCGGGTGCCTTTTGTTTTATTTTTGACGCTCTGGTCAACTTAAGTTCTGTGCTCTCTTCAACAAAAAATGTAACGACCGTTTATGCGATTTGGTCATTTTATATCTGAGACAATCAAACCGTTTTGGAATTCGTTGTTCCTCATTCGACTTCGTGAAGCCCATCTAAGTTGACCGATATTTCAAAACATGAACTTTAACAAAATCATTTCTCAATATGACTATTAATAATCAAAAGTCACGCAACAATCACATTTAACCCTGGCAAAATGATCGTTCACAACATTCACTTGCTGGCTTGTTTGACATCGAAACTTAAAGGCTGTATTGCATCACCCTAAGCTATATTTTTACCTCCCGGGAAGCAAAATTCTCAACTCTTAGATTGACAGCAAATTCGAAGGATGCAGAGCAGCTCGTATTACACAGCGTACACAGGATCCACTGTTTTGATTACACATGTGGAGGAATTTAAGACAGGCTGAGGGAGGGACTAGAGGTAGGTGGTTGGGAGAACTGAAACTGTCTGGGGTGATGAGTTTTTGTCTTTAAGTTTAATTGTCAATATTTTTAGATACTATCAGCGACGTCAATGTAAATTGAAATGTGGGGATTGATGGACATATTTCACTAACCTGCTCCTTTGAAAGGGCCAATGCAATGCACTTTTTGATGGTTTGGGACATATTGGATAGGCCGCCAACGGCTTTCCCTTTCAGAGATCTGACCTAACGTCCTTTTATGTGAACAGAAGGAAAGCCCTGCGAGCTCTGCGGCATTTGCAGAACTGTGGGCTTTGAAATGAAGGATTTCTGAATCTTCGAAGGATATTTAAAGGGCAAACCTGGTTAGAAATTGCAACGTCCATTATGTTTTGAGACTAATGATCAATCTGATGATTGACATGTGGCCGCCAGGGTCTGGTTATAGAGGGTGCGTTTTGTCAAACGTCTATGAAGGGCAATTCCGGCGCGTGTCCAGGGATTTTAGCCGAGCTGGCCTCGAGGACATCAGTGCGCGGCAGGACTATCTAAACGAAGCGCGACCATCGGTTGGCGGGGAGCGAAAATAAACATTGTTGGCTTGACAAACCTCCCAGATGGACGGAAATGGCATTTCCCGGCGGTCATACTAAACTGGATATGTAGGCCTCCTCAGCCTTGAAATAAGGATATCGTGTCTGTAATTCTGCAATTTCCCACTTCATTGAAAAGAATAATGAAAAATGGTATTACATGTCAGATTGCGGATCGGGTGATACAAGAATCATATTGAATTATGCACCCTCTTCGAGTAATTTGCATTTGGGGTCTAAGCACATAGGAGTGCCGGCTCCTGAAATTTTTGGAAGGTTAGAGTTTTTTTTTTCTTCTAATTACTGAGCGTGGTTACTATCAAGCGGAGAACCATAACAAGTTAGCGCATAGCGCACAGAATTTGTTTTGTTTTGCACAGTCCCCCAGATAGGCGAAAGGGCGTTTCAGAGTGTTCTAGCCCGCATACACTCAGCCTTAAAAGAGGGTTCACATAATGCGAAATTTAATCTATAAAAATGGTAATGTATGTACGAGAATTTCAGCGAAACATTGGGGGTGAAAATCTTCAGAGAAATTTGAAAACAAAATTCGTTTGGAAAGATCTAATGATTTGGAGCACATATTGCCTATACGTCATCGATTTTTACTTTCTAGCGGTAACAGCTTTTTTGCTTTTTGAGAAATTTTCAACAAACATGTGACCTCACCTCAAACAAAGTCTGGTGCAATATTTTTGTTTACCTTACAATTAATTTTAATATGGAGAAATTATGGTCGTCAGAAAAGTTATGCCAACAATTTTTGCTTTCATCGATTGACAGTTTCTTTTTTATTAACTTGCTACAACCGTCGATGATTGCAGAACTCCTCCGTGTGCAGATAAAATTTGAAGATGGTAGCCACAATGAAGAGAAAAAAATGCCATACAATAGTATTTTGATAGATGGGGAAGCATGAGAAGACTGATGGCTAGTCTAGATCTGTGACAGGGTTGTAAGGGAGAAGACCTGTGTCCCTATGCCCTTTCAGTAATTTTTCGCCTACTATAGGTAAACTTACATGCAATCTACTGGAATACTTTGCTTCTTTTGAAGTCATAAAATGTGCTCAATTGAGATATGAAAATTTCGAAGTGTTTGCTCTTTTTCTGACAATCGTCGCTCTGATTTTTTTTTTTTTTTTGAGAGGACACCCGGCCGTGGCGGTCCTGACTGCGTATCGACAATTTCTTCAAATACCAGATCACCAACAGGAATTTGACCCCATTTTCCCTTTTGGGGAATTTTGAAATTTTGAACGCCCCACAATCTTTTTATTCACCATAAATGATTCTGCGAAGAAAGTTTCCCGCCTTTCGTCTTGGCTAGAAATTCTTTATTCCTATTTCTTAGGAATTACCTGTGAAGGAAATGTGAACTTAAAAGAAAGCAGTTATAAATTCAGTCACGGTTAATAAGACGTTACCATACAAACTTAAAATCCGATAATTGTACATTAACGTTACCGTTACTCCATATAAATGTGGTTACTGTTCTCCATTAATTTCGAGCTTCTTCGAAAGGAATTTGCAAGTCTACAGTCAACGTATGTACCCTAGTAATTTAGTCTCTACTGCCAAGGTGAGTTAGCCAACATTACCTTCATCCATTAACATAGTGTGTCAAACAAAACACTTCGCGTACACTTTTGGGATGGTATAGATGGCTCTACCGTTGATATATGAACAAAAAAACTTGTCACACATAGTTCCCTTGTAAGCATTTATCAGCCTAGCGATTACATGAGTCACTGAGGTCTGGGACTACATTTGTCAGAGTGTTCCCCCACTATTCACAAAGTGAGCAAAACATTCCTATTTTACAAAATGTGGGGGCGGGCATTTAATGTTATGTCCCCCACTCGTGTTTCTGTCAGGGAAACCTGTCCGCTCGTCTGTACCCCCCCTCTTCCCCCAGGGTTGACGCCGATGCATACTATTCATAAACCATACCTCGACAAATTTTAACGGTGAAATCTCATGTTCCGATGACGAAGGAAAGCCTCCTCCGAGGTCAAGAAGACTCATGTTAAATCCTAAGTCTCTGCCTTCCAAGAAAACAAGTTTTGCTTCAGAGATAGCTCGGCTATACCCCTGTGTCGTTTGTGGATCTACTCCAACGTGGAAACTGGAATAAAATCCGTCAATTAAACGTAAATCGCTGTTTGCGACAACTTGATTTTGAAAGACAAAAAATGAAAACGTTCAGTCTTTTCATTTAGCACTTCGTTTGCTAAGTTAATACGAAAATTTAACAGATTTTAAAGCGAATAAAGATATTTAATACTCAATTTAAAGTAATATGTACAAGAAA
Organism: Stichopus chloronotus; assembly: GCA_021234535.1. Lineage (NCBI taxonomy): Eukaryota > Metazoa > Echinodermata > Holothuroidea > Aspidochirotida > Stichopodidae > Stichopus > Stichopus chloronotus. The sequence continues at coordinate 13,194,850 of CM037844.1, forward strand.
GCTTTTTTTTTCATATGTGTGACAATAATTATCCGGTATACTGGCTTAAGTTATTAAAAGGTAGTGAAAAATCTGCCATATTGGAGAAAGAGTATCCGTACAAGGCAGTTTGACATATCAGAAACCGACTGGACATTAGATGCATACATTTCAGCAAACAGAGAAATAGTTTACATATACGATTGTATATCGTTAAGTACATCCACAGAAGAGTTTCAAGTTGATGAGCAAAAAAAAAAACAGGCTCCACAAGGAAGTTGAGTAGGCTACATGCGGTACCTGCTTATGACCAAATGGAATCGCGTTACTGCTTACCTCAATTAAATCAATGATTGGAATGCATTTTAACTTTACCTTACTCCAATGACATCTAATTGTAGCTTCTTAGCATATTTAAGAAGGGTTTTAGTGTGTATCTTCCGACAACCAAATTTGTCTCCCATTTTGTGTGTTGAGGAATGAACAAAACCCTTCGTGCAGAGACGGAGGAGAAGCCTGAGAAAGAAAAGAATGCATCAGTACTTTCAAAAGATTAACTTATTTTAAGTGCTATGACACAAGTTATTAAATTTCGAAAAATTTGTGCCCCCATAAGGCACTTTAGTTCGTCTTTTCTACCATGATCACTCCGAATTACTGCTCTCATTTTATAGCATATTAAATACCTGTTTACATAAATATACATAAAGATATACATATATGTGTGTGTTTGCATGGTATCTCGTAATTACTATTGAAATAGTAACTTAACATAACTATACTTACTTCATATGAGGAGCAATTTGCTTGATTTTGTAAAGTTCATCCGGGTCGTCGAATACTGTTAATTCTACTCCTACCGATGAAGCGTATCTGAGGTGGGAAGGCTGCTTACGTGTCTGAGCGTAAACAATTTTAGAAGGGGAAACTCCCAAGTTGAGAACTATCTGAATTTCATGCTACAAAAAAAAATGAATAAATAAATAAATAAAGAAGAACAGTATGTCACATTTCGAAGTTTAGTACATTGCCTTTGTTGTTCAAATATTTCGATGTTTCTTGCAGTTACAATTTAGTCTATGTATCGAATACGTAGAATATAATACAGAAATATTTATTAGAACGAATAACACGTAAACCAAATCACAACATACACCATACCTTACTGGCACAATCAAATCCGAAACCCATCCGTGTCAATACTTGAAGCAAAGCAGGGTCTGGATTTGCCTTGACGGCATAATACGGATGGACTTCCGGTAGCAGGTGTTTCCATTCTTCAGTCATTTTGACTTGGTATCCCAAGTCCATTACGAAAAAGGCATCTTCGGTTCTCTGCAAATTTAGAAATAACAAGGTCACTCCCTAAGCTGCGTAATTATCTCAGAGGTATTTCTATCCTTTATTCGTCGGTACCAGTTTAATATCATTCACAGACCAACGTCATTTAAATCAATTAATCCTTAAGCAATTACGTAAGTCAGAACAATGCTTTTAAAGGTAGGTCTATGAAACTCCCTAGTGAAACGAAGGTTTTATCAACAAATTAGAGATCATAACAGTACTGTTACCCACAGCTTGAGCTAAAAATCAAGGGCAATGTCCAATCTAGATTTGTCGGTACTTTGTCACAACCGATTGATTTGCAGCAACAGGCTCGTACCTCGAATATTTACTCAAATAATTAATTTTGCAAATTCTTTGAGATATTTCATGTAACTGGGAACGATGACTTGTCTACAATATTGTTTGCATCTTTTTAAGGGACATAAGAAGCGATGGTGAAGAATTCCTTTAATTGCAACCATTTTCCTCGATGGGATAGTCTGCAGAAATAATCTTACTGAAGGACTGATTTGCATACAATAAAAAAGCAAGGCCGGTGATCGAGTACAGGAAAGAACCGGCGATCAACGGTTTTGACTAGGTTTTGGCATGTTTTTAACTTTGTCTCTTGTTGGGGAATTACATAAGTTTTCAGAGAATACTTAACTTTTTTATGGTCAATCATCACGACAAGCTACATTTTTGGCTGGGGAGTAAAATTTTCAATCGGACCTGCTCTTTGATCGACAGCTAATTCGAAAAATGCAGAGTAGGCCCACTGCTCACACAACACAGCATACGCAGGGGCCCGTTCTTTGACTACGTATGGACTAATTTTACACAGACTGCTCGAAGGTTACTGTGGGACTAGGGGCGATGAGTCTATGACGGTCTTTTAAGAGGGTTATTGAGGTGCTTCCTAAAACTTTCACGTTTCCTTCACATACTAATGACGAATGTTCAATCTAAGAGGATCCCCATGTGTCACATGTAGGGAACATTAATTAGTGAGTAAATATCTATTCAATTTGGATTTTGAAAATTCGTGACCAGACACTTTTCACATTTGTACTAATTCATATAAACACAGTGAGTACAAGTCAGCGTAGAAAAATTCAAAAATTTTGACAGTTTTTCATAACTGTTGGCTGTGAATCTTGACTTATTACGCTTATTATAAGCATTTGTCATGTGTTTGTGTCCTCACAAAGTTATCGATATCAACTCATTGATTAATTTAACTTAATTACTTGCGAAGAGGTTATGTCGAGTGTTCCGCGTGGTTTAAAGCTCTGCACTCCGAGTGATGACTGTGAAAATATTAAATTAATATTAAATTGAAATATTACTTAGAACAAACAAGCTTATAAAACTTGAACAGTTTTTCCTCTATCTTAAGTTTTTAAAGAAATTGACCATGGAGAGAAACTAATATTTCACAAAGAACTTAGTGACATTTTTCTTTCTCTAGTGAAAACCGTATGTATCTCAATATCCTTCACTATGTTCGGTTCAAAAGTTCCGAATTTTTAAGAAGTATTTGTTTCAAAATGGTACATGAGGTAATCGGGACCCTGTAATGTAATTTAGGCACAAGTGGAAATCTTTCTTGACCAGAGAACAGCAAACAGCAATATGTTGACTTAGGGACAAGTTATTGGCAGCGTGTTTGAATTGCCTGCAGTCACGGTGGGAAATTGTTTTCTATTACTTGAAAGACATTCAATTGTCAGTAAAATATGCCTACAAGAAACCCTAAAAAAACCCCAAAACTTTGCAATTATATTTTCATGACTACATGATTGAATTAATGAATAAGTAGTATACAACTTAAACGTCATTAGCATGAGCAGGACACAGTGTTGAATATACGAACTGCCAATCAGAAATATAGCAGCTTAAAGCAGGATGTGCTGTTCAGAAGTGTACAAAGTGTGCAACAAAATACTGGCTATACTTCAGTTACAGTAAAAAAGCTATAAAAAGCTGCGGCATTGTGGTCTATTCGTATTCAAATTAAAAAAAATCGTATTCAAAAAATCCACAAGCAATGCCTTTGCATGAGAGTTTTCTTGTGGTTTCTCGTACGGGACTCCTGTATATTTATCACAGCAACCGGTTCTTTTAACTTCTTAAATCACGTTTTTTTCTACCGTAAGTAACACTCTAATTATTGAACTTTATTCCGAAAAAAAAAATGCCCTGATGGTTTTTAGGTTGTTATAAAATGGAAGAGACTGACTGAAGTGTAACGAAGAAGATTTTTTTTTTTTTAACTTATACACCAGTAAATTATTTCAATTTTTGTATAAACGATCCGTACCTGATGTAATGTTTGTTCTGCGATGTATTTTCTTATGATATCTACCACCGTTTGATTATCGGGAACAACTGAGACGCCAAAGTCCATGATGCTTACTCTTGGCTCGCCTGTGAACAAATAAAACTGAACTGCACAGCTACATCTATTACAACATTCTTCCACAGAGTTATTGTTAACATACTGCGACTTGTATTTTTTTTATACTTCTGTTTGTATTAGTCACGTTTGTGTCATATGCAAGCCTTTGTATCAGAGATCACACGCTCACAGCACTGCATACGTAATGTCTTATCTTTGTGGCTTTACCTGTGCGAGAAAAAAAAAAAAAATCTTGAGAAGAAGTTTACTCTTCTGCCGGGGCCAGGCAGAATTTGCTGAAGGTTTTGGTATGTATATCACAGTATTCATGTGCACGTCTTTTTTATGTATTTAAGGAAAATACCAAACATGGGAAAACCTTTAAAAGAAAAAATTCTTGGAGTCACGTCTGGGTGAGGTAATTCTGGAAGAACTGGAAAATCGGTCCAGGGCTCTTTTAGAGCTGGACTGCCAAGAATTGGGCTTTGTCGTAGACGAATGTTTGTTTTACCACCTCTATTCCTGATACAGGTATCCTTGTTCTGATAGCAAGCCCTTGTTTTCTCCCGAGCGAAATATCTGATATGACTCAGACTCTAAAATGTGAGTCAATCACTGAATTTCGCTGATCCAGAAAGTTCTCTGAAATTCTCTGTATCAAATCTTACGATGGAATCCATTTGGTTCCCGTGATGCACCAAATGGAGCATTTGGTGAACAGCATCAAATTTCATCTGCCGTCTGTGATGTTATCAAACAAACAAATTAAAGGGCCAGGGATAATTGTAGTATCGCTGCGAATTCAAGATTTTGTAACTGAGGGAACTAAAGCAACATTTTGGGCGATTTAATAGGTCAAGTAATGATGACATTTCCTTCTGCTTATCCTGCCCACCCATGTTGGATGTCAGTTTAGTATGAAAGCAATTTCAGAAACAACGAAAGGGTACTTTTCCTTCTCTTTTCTAATAATTTCAATGATAATACAGTTTTGCCTAATCGATGATGGAAAGACTTGTCAATATTTATTGCAGAACCCTGCAAGGGCATCCACTTCCCACTACACCTCTCTCTCGCCACTCCTCTCTCCCGACCACTACACGCCCTCAAGTTTGTCCCCGCTCACCTAGCATTTGAATCTGAATCAACACTGACGTCATGCGGCAATTGGTTGTATTTACCATTTTCACGTTCATTATTACGGTCTTAAATAAATGCCGTAATATATAAATTGAATAATAAGAGACAAAAAATAAAATAATTTTTAAAAAAGTATAAAAAGTAAATTCAGTTCGTTTCATCCGACTTTATTTCAATCTCTTTTATGTCTTATAATACTTATAAAACAAGATTCAAGTGATTCGAGATTCAAGAGACGTCTGTAAATTGAAATTATTAATATTTAATTAAAATTAAAATTAATGAAAGTAAATTTTAGTAAATTAATAATACTTGAGCAGGTACATGCTAATTACAGTAATACATTTCTGGAGGTGTTTTTTTTCACGGATCTACTTCACTCACAATCAGTATTATCCATTGCTATGAAACAGCTTTCAACTATGCCAACAATGCTGAAATATGTCCAACATATACAATAAACACTAAAATAATCCCTCAGACAAGTGATTGCGACGCCTATACCACATTTCTACTTTCTACAGGTTGTCGACATGTAGTGACGGAACTACCGCATAGTCGGAGGGGAGAGCGATTGATCCCCCCGCCCCCATCCCGATTGACTCGAATTGATTACCGATCTCCCTTTTCAGCTTTTCACTTCCCTACTTTTCACCAAATTACACCTGCGTTTTTACCGTTTAGTTAGTACAGTTTGTGCCAGTTTGAAGTATTCAGAAAAATACTTGGACAGGGATGATTGTTGGCACTTAACCCTAAACATTTATCTCACAAGGGGCTTGTTGTCATATAGGCCTGTTGGTGTACGTGCCGTGGAAACGCTCATTGGGTTAATGAGGTGCATGTTGATGCATATAGTGAAAAAAGTGGCTTTGTGGGCTCAGACCTAGCTCTCCATACACGGACCAGGGGCGCAAGATGACGGAGACGAAAAAAGAAAAGAACAAAGAAAAATATAGGACGAAAAAAAATGAAAAAAGCATTTCAAAATGACAAAAGATAATGCCAGCTTGGTTACTTTTAGCCTCTCCTCAACCAGGGAATGATGATGGTGTGCTCAAATTCATATTCTTCAAGATTCAAGCAAGTTTTACAGGCTTCATCATAAAAGGTACAAATCAGATTTAAAAAGCGGAAAACATATGCAATGAGAAGTTTTACTGTCCAAGAAAATACTGACAGTACCACTTCCTGGAGCTTACTTGCTGAGCTTGAGAAGAGCGCTTTCCGGCACTCCAGAGGTATTTTTATGTAAAATTTTCTAGTGGGCTCCTTGTCAGCTAATTGGGGTACTGCGCTTAGATTGCCTTTGCACAATTCCAAGTTCCTTAGTCCCAACTTCTGGGAGAGCCACTGCAATAGAGGCATGCATTATTTCCGTTTCACACGGTATCATACTCGTTGATGCCCCTTCATTCATGAAGGGGGGCCAGGACTCTGGGGCGCACGTCGAGTATTTCGACCCTCAGCAAACAACCCTTGTGACTCCACAGCCCCAGTGAAAACAGTGGGGTCGGCTACAGGTATGTTCAGTCCCCCCCCCTCCCAATATTTGCCAAGTGCCTCAAGAACAAGTATGCAATCTACCGAAATTGAAAATCCCGCTCCTTGTCGTATTCCATAATCATTCGATACTAACCATTTGATGTATATACTCCTAAATCTCATTGAGTTAGTTGTATATAAGATTCAGGTTACAAGTTCTGAATAGAAGACAGGCTGATAAACTGTCACCGCATACACGCACGCACTTAGAATAAGGCACAAATTCTTGCACTCGTGCACGCGTGTGCGTCAAAAGCATACATTCTGGGATTTACGAGGGTGTCAAAGAATTCCTGCCCTCAGCACGGCCGCACGCGCGGTCACTGTGGGCGTTTGGTAATATCCCCTGAAAAAAAGTGCGTTGTGGGTGATTCTTTTAACAGCACGTGAAAATCATCTGCTAAAATGTAATCAGTGAACGTACCGCCATGGAAAGTGACACGTGTACCAAACATAATCACCCAACCCAAAACATGGTTGCGTGGGATGAAATACCGGTGTTGTGTCACAGTCATGGAAAAACAATGGTGTTGATACCACGCACTACCGCACTGTATTAAGTGTTATAACAACCCTGACCTTTGACCTTGACGTATGACGTAATCAGTGAGGCGGAAACTACATCTCATACTGGCACACCTACCTACTTACTTTGAGCTTCATCCGACTTACCGTCTAGCTGGAAATCGTGACCCACTTTTCAGACCACTGCCGACTGGACGTTTCAACTCGTCATCTTTAACTTTGTGACTCCATCAATTAGCTTAAAAAATCTAGTATTGTCTTCTTTCCACATATGGTAGTTTCAATAACTCTAGGCCATTCCCACATAAATGTGATGTTAAATGTTTTTTTTTTTCGTGACCTGTAAACCTTGACCTTTCATCTGTGACGTCATCGGTCGGGCTATCGCCTGGATACGAGGACTATGTACGGGGGCGTTCGCTTGCATTAACCCCGTGCTTTAATCTTGATTAACCTTGTTCATCCATACAATGTTTATGAAAAAAGACGAAGGCGAAAGGAAATTTGGATTGTAAGTGACTTTAACATAGAGTTATCAAACATCAAAGGAAGACAAGTTTACTTTGCATTGAAAAATACTCTCTAAATATCCCGCAGAAATTAAAAATTTAAAGTGAAAACAATGAAAGTGAATATTCATTCTTAAAAAGTAAGGACTCTCGAAAAGAGTTATTTTTACTCCTATAGAGTGAGTATTCACTCTTAATTTTGGAGTGATATCTAATCTCGCTCCTTGGAATTTAGAAATTGCATAAAATGCTTCTTTTGATGACACTGCCAATATTTTTCCCCGGTTTGGTTACTTCATTGGGATTTTTCTCAACTAGCAGGAATTCGATCCAGACCAACTAATTATCCGTTCTCGTTTTCTTCGTTGCATTAGTATTTTTATAATAGCCCACACATGTTTAAAGTGTACCTAAAAGTCTAGATTAACAAGAAAACATATTTTAGGGGTTGGACAATAATCCTATTCCCGTAACTCCCATGTCCTTAGCTTGTTCCGTTGCTGAGACATAAATGTAAAATATTCACTTAATTAAAAAAAAGTCAGGATGAAGGAGGCCTATATAGTCAAGTCACCTAACAATAGAAAGACAAGTAATCAGACTTCGTGGCAAGGTGCAATGACCACCTCTGATGCATGTCGCACGACCTTTTTGCTTCACTACACAACTCTAGCGAGATATAACTTCGTTGTTTGCCAATAAACACAGTGTCATATGAAAGAGACTCTGACATCGATCGACTTTAACACTCTCCAACAAATTATTGTATATATATATATATATATTTTCCGTATTCGTTATATCTCTTTATTTGTACCAGTCACTTTCGTTTTGACAGCCGGATATTCGTCAGAACGTTTTACGGTTGAATGACGACTGAAGACAAATAGGCCTAACTGGTTAATAAAGAACCCAAAGCAACTTGGAATCCAGTCCAATTAGTTGAACTTGGTGATTATCGTTCTGAAAGGACGTTGCGTTAAGCTTGAATTGACCACAGTGGTTGCAGCTCATCGCCGTAAGCAACCGTCGATCACCCCTGCATATCTTAAGGAACGTTACATACAGTCCAATGGATGAAAGAGTTACGAACTTCTTGACCATATTAGGAAAGATTAACCGATGACAAAGGGAGGAAGGCTTAATTGAGCCTATTGAAAAACATTGACCCTATCTGTTTTTCAAATACAAGGATGGGGGACGGGAGGGAATGGCAAAATGAGAGTTTGGAAAGCTTACAGATGTAATCTTGTTGTACATGCGTCCACCTCTATGCATTCTATACCGTATCAATCTTTTAATGGCACACAATATTAGACTCTCCCATGTTTGTTATTTTTTTTATCGTGTCAGCTGCTTAAGCTTGAAATCACATGACGTAATTTTGCTTACCCATAGTTCTTAGAGAACAGTACATATATATGTTTGAAATGTTTAGGTTCAATTGGTCAACGTCTAAAATAATTATGTCAGGATATGACCTTTGTCCCAGTTGTGAACTATCCTTACGTAGCACTGGAACCTGAAGTAAGTTTAAAGGGGAAATCAGGGTTTGACTGAGAAAATTCTCTGTTAGTTGATTTTTCTTTCTAAACTGACTGTTCACCAAATATAGAGACGTTCGCGAGCTGTTTGAAGGTAGAAGAAACGGTAATTATTGCGTTAATTACTGTTGAATGAGAACTCGTAATATTTATCGGGTACAAAAAATAAACGTTATGTAAAAGACAAGACAGCCTCCTGAATACGATTATACCAAATTTGACTCGTTTCTCGAAATTGTCCACATGTTTTGAGATAATCTTGATCATATTTGTTAGTTTTAAGTCATTGTACAATAAAGGTGGGGAATTGTAGTGAAACAAACTGTGAAAATGGCCATGATTTCCCCTTTAACCTATTTCACCGCGATTTTAGATCAATTGATGAACTAGAGCATGGGAAAATGATCAAAATTGTCAGGTTGTTTTAAAGAAAAAAGCTTATTACCCAGACAGTTTCTCTCAACCACTTATGACTAGTCTCTCCCTCAGCCTGTCTAATGCTCCTCCACACGTATAATCCAAACAGTGGATCCTTGCGTATGTTGTGCAATGTGAACTACTCTGCATCTTTTGAATTTGCTGTCAATCAAAGAGTAGCACCATGCAGTTAAGAATTCTAATGTACGGCAGAATATCGTATGGTAATTTTAAGATCATTGTATCCAATGGAGCAATCACATGTTTCTTACGTTTTGTATAGATTTTATACTTGCGTTACTGTGAATGTACAGTTCTGTTTCTATAGACTGTACCTTAAGTCCATGGCAGAAGCATAGGAAAATGTATTATAGTTGTTGAAAACTTAAAAACAAACCTCACTCACTCGACTCGCAACTTTAAATCTTGTTCCATTCCTGAGATATCAAAATGTTGAAAGACATGCACTTAATTTGAAATAGCCAGTTTTGATGCAAAACTGTGTGATATCCTTTTTAACTCACATTATCTGCTTTTGTTTCCTTTGAAATTAAGATTACATAACCTTCAAAGGTTAACTGTTTCATTGTGCGTAGATGGCGTATATAATCAGTTCATCCCATATTAGTACGACACTGATCATTTTGTGACATTCTGATTTGTTTGTACAACGGTTAAACATCTCAACTTGTTATAATTCCATACTTCACGGACCTGCATGTTGAGTGTTCTACAGAAGTCCCTCGCGGTAGGATGGTGAACGTGCAAGTGACCGAGGGCTATGATCAGTAGGGTGGAACGATGGCGCTATTGAGAAATAAAGTTGTTGGGCAAAAGCCATTGTTAATGTTCACCTTATGTGATTACGTGTTCACTGAAAAACCAAAAAGATTAGATTGTGTTTGATCTTAACTTTTTCTTTATTTTTAAATGTACACGCGAGGTTGTACATGAACGGACTAGGCCTACGTCTTTCAATGAAGGAAATGACAGTAACTACTTCGAAAAGCAACGGGATTGGCAGAAAAAAACAGTAAAAAAGAGAAATCACATTTGAAAATTAATTGTTCTTACTATAACCACCTACATAATGAATATGCAACAGTACAGGTCTCCCTAGTGTATCAAAAACTTACTACTCAAGCCGTCGCTCCTTAATAGGTATCCGGAATTGTAGTACTTGGTGAAAGGAAACACTGTACTTACAAATAACCTACCTACTGAACACAACCGCGGCGTCAGTGATCCTGAGTTGTTAACTGAACATTCAGTACTAGTATACTTCCCATTGGCTTGTTCAAAGAAGCACACCGTTGATTTGAATGTAAACTCTCAACCACTACATTATCGTATTCTACACTTTTTGTCCTTATGTTAGATGAATTTGGAATCATATGGCAAAATTAAGTAGGTGAAACCTATTTATTTTCCCAGATTGTCTGAATGGTGTAATTAAAAGCCTTGCCAAACTTTTGGAGATGACATTTCAATGTTTTCACTTTTTGGCTACGCACGCAATCACTTTAACTCTGCAGCCTTAGAGTGTTTACGTGCGTAGGCAAAGACCAAAAACATGTAGTTGACAGTTTTCATTCAAATCAACAGTGTGCTTCTTTGAACAAGCCAATGGGAAGTATACTAGTATTGACTATACAGTTAGTCAAACAACTCAGGATCACTGAGTCGCAATGATGTGAGTAGTTTGTAGGTTATTTGTAAATACAGTGCTTCCTTTCACCAAATACTAAAATTACCAACACCGACCAAGGAGCTACGACTTGAGTAGCATGTTTTTGATACGCCAGTGAAACCTGTACTGTTGCATATTGATTATGCCGCTTATAGTAGGCGGTTATAGTAAGAACTGTTAATTTTCAAATATGATTTCTGTTTTTTACTGTTTTCATGCCAACCCCTTTGCTTTTCAAAAAAAGTTACTGTTATTTTCCTTCATGAAAAGACGTAGCCCGTCCATGTACAACCTCGCGTGTACATTTAAGTAAAAAGGAAAAGTTAAGATCAAACATAATCTTATCCTTATGGTTTTTCAGTACACACTTAATCACTTGAAACACTGATGACTATTAACAACGACATATCTTCTGCAAAGTGAGAGACATTAAGCACATTCTCATCTATGGAATGTCAACATGAGGGAACATTAAGAAAGAAAAGAAAGGTTTTTTTTTTTCTCTACTGGGGCACTTTTGGACAAAATTTGTCACGGGGCAAATCATTTTTTACTGCCCAGATCTGTTACGGAGATACTCCTATAACTGCTTTAGAAAGAGCAAACAGTTTTGTACAGTATTTGTTACCCTCTCCTCCTTCAAACTGACAAACGTATTCCATAATTTTTACGTCACTTGAATTTCTTGTGTATTTTTCCCTAGACCGTCACATTTCGTACAAAAACCATATAGTTGTATGGCGCCATTGTTGATTATGATTGCGTGAGAATTTGAAGCCTGTTAATTTTAGTGTTACCCATGTTGATGGTATTCGAGTTGGACGGAAATGGATGCTGCCTCACCACTCATCATGATACATGTTACTTAAGTTGCCTTGGAGCCCATGTGATCCAGAAAGTCTCCGGCAGTCATAAAGCTACAAGAACATTTGAAGGAGGAGGGATGGGGTAAAGAGTTTCAGTAGGTTGTGGGGAATATTTCTCACAATGATCCCCTAAAAGGTCCACTGCAATTGACACTGACTAACATTAAAAAGAATTCCAGTCATTCTAAGTGGGTTCGAAGTGGATACCTTGCGAGGGTGGTGACAGTATAATAAAAAATAAGACCTTATCCAAATGACTGGTGTACATGTATGTCTACCTGCACTCTTGCTGGCCTAAGTTATAGGCTTTGAACGTAGTCCTCAATGGGATGTTAGCAAGGCAAGACTAAGCAACTATGTTGTCGGCAATAGTTAGGAATAGTGACGTCAGGTGAATCGTGGCACAAAACATAGAAACGTAAACCAAAGAATACCATGCTGAGGATACGATGCACGCACAATGTATGGTTTACGCTGGAACAAGACCTGCAAACATTGCTGAAAGCATGCCCGTGGTGTATGAATCCGTTTATTGCTGCGGCCCAGTCCATTAGCATGCAAATGACAGGCACAGATCCAATGAACAGGAAATACAGGAAAGTACAAAAGGCAGAATGAAAGCTACGCATGCTTGGGCGTGGATCCATCCACAAAAGTGCGGGGAGGCGAACCTTTTCCACCATTTGTGAAATGGTACATCTTGTAAGGGAGCGAAGTGAGGAGTGGCGGGGACAGGGTTTGGGGGTTCGTTCCTCTCCCACGGGAGAAGCTGTTTTTTGTTAATGTGAAAATACGTGAGTTGGTGTATACTTTATGTTTTGTGTGCATAAGGAGACATATTATTATATGTTTTATGAAACATTTTGTCGGAATAATCATATAGAAATCAAATACACACATATTGCTGGCAAATAATTGATCATTCTAATTACCATTCTAAAAGAATCAGAATCACATAAGAGCCTCAACCAAAGTAGTGTCCTGTGTTGCTTTGTGCATAGGCTCACTATTAGATACAATGCTTATTTAGTGAGCCTACAATTTGTCCCTTACGGTATCAGTAGAGTTTTCAAGTATGCTGTCAGTCCATGCAGTCTTGGCGGAGTGCGATATTCAAAGTTTGGTCCAAAATGCCTCCGAGATTGCTGGAAATACCACTTCCCTATTGCCTATTACCACATAGAAACAGGGAAAAGACCAGCTGAATATTCAGAAAGAAACATGTAAATACCAAAACGTTGCTCAAAAGTAACGGCTGCCCCTCCTCCTATTGGCTACGCGCCTGAGTTGTGAATCGTCATCCATGCGAGGGAAATGGAAAGTTGAATATGGCAAACGATGTCATTTTGTTAGCGAATTAGCTTTTAAAATGCAGTGTCAAATAACCCTGTCATCGCCATTCCCCATTCAAAATACAAACATCGTACTGGATGGATTAGGGCTCTAAGGAGGGAGTGTCTTCGTCCCCTGTCGAAAATATAAAGAAATTGGAAGGTACCTATATGGCAAATGGTACCATATGTAGTGATGGGACGTATCCCCTTCCCCCCCCCCCCCCACTCCCCCATGATCCACGATCATGTGCAGAGGCAATGTCACCAAATGCTGTCAAAGGATATCATGAATGATAATAAAACTTGAACGCTACTGCCTTTCCCAGCGTCTCTGACCGTAATTTGGTGCCATTATACATATTAGGTATGATCTATACGTTTCTTAACACAACTGTGTGAAACTTACAAAACAAAACGTGAGGATTCGTTGGGTGAAAGCAATGTGATGCACTGGAGGCAACTTGTTGAGATAATTCCCCAAGCCGTTACATTTATTGCAGAAGCATATTTGTGATTGAACAGTCAATGGTGTTTTCTGAAAAGAAGAGTTCAAGGCAAAAGTATTTGAAATGTTCTCAACTGTTTGCATATACTAAACGTTAGGTCTTTCACAGCGTTGTCTCACCACTTGGTTGGTCGTTTTCTGCAACAAGCTTATATCGGAACCAGTTGGGCCAGGGAGGGGGTGAAATTCGCAACATGAGTGAAGTACCCATCGATCTTCGGAATAAGACATTAGACCATTATCAATTACTTGTTCGTAGAGTCATGAATACGACGCATATTTGACATGCTGAACAAAGTGGGTGCCAAACTGAAAATGTAACGTGATCACAATTCATCAAAGAATATATACAGGCCATCCACTTTTTTCTTGGCTTCATGAGAATCGGTGATGGTTTAATATATGGTATACACTTTCGATACTAGTGACACGGGTAAAACGAGCTACATCTTCATCATTTACAAGATATGAAAGGGTGGGTATCACAGTACTTGATATTGCACTTAATAAGCTTTGCACTTTTTTCTTCTTTTTTATTTAGAAAAGACCTGAAATCATCCTTCATGATTTTATGCGAAAGATACAGAGGGCTTTTAGAGTTGACGAGTTTTGAATTATACTTTTGTTAGTCCTTATTACCCAGCTAGAATAGTTTCTGTTCTCTCACCTTAGTAATGCGGAGCTTCATACTGCCTCTGGAGACATAGCGTGGTCATAAGAATCAACAAAATTTACAATCTGGCAATTCTAAAAGCCCAAATATCTTTCGTATGAAATCATCAACGATGATTCTAGGCTTCACAAGTTCACTCTGACTGAGTGTAACGTCAGACAGTTATACCGCTTACAATCACTTAAATCCAGCCTGATCATCTGAGAACCAGCAAAAGTTATATTCCAGCCCCCTGCAACTTTAAAAGACCAAATGTCTTTCGTATGAAATCACCAACGATGAGTTTGGCGCTTATAATGAGAAACGTGCTAAGTTCACTCTGACTGAGTGTAACGTCAGACTGTAATACCGCTTACAATCACTTAAATTCAGCCTCATCATATGAGAACCAGTAAAAGATATATTCCAACCCATGCAACTTTAAAAAACCAAAGGTTTTTTGAATTAAATCACGAACGATGATTTCGTACATTTCCTTAAAGGGAAATAGGGCGTTTGTTTTGCACGAAACATCCATATTTTTAAAACCAATGTTTGTGGACGCAGAATGATAGATTATTCAAAATATGGAAGGACAGTAGTCTTCTTTTCAAGAAATAAGTTTCTCACAGATAAAAACTCAGTTATTTGTTGTTCATCACGAATTTGTTCACCCAAACTTTTCAAAATTCAAATGATGCATCTTCCGTCACTCATCACATGCATAATGTTTTGAGGAGATGAAGCTCTGGCAGATGTTTATTGATGAGAGTGAATGGTTTAACAACGACTAAAGCTATTTCTCTTATATGTCATGTTGGTGTATTCTAAACGCCCTATTTCCCTTTAAAAAAGCGCGCAACCCTCACAGACTGAGTGTAACGTCTGATAGTAGTGATACCGCTTACATTCTACTTAATTTACTCGCTGGTTGATTCACCCCAACTGATTCTGAAGCAGGATGAGATGCAACGTTGACAGCTGCCATCCTCGTACATGTCATTTACGAGTGATGCATATTTCCCTTAAATCGTGACCAAACAGACGGATGACAAAATATCATCCAGTGCTAAAATGCCCGTAACAGACACGATTTAGATATAAACGACTATGAAATTAATGTACGTGGAGCTCGACTGTCTTGTTATACCTGACCAGTGCCCAAAAAAGTTGAGTCAAATACTCGTACATCAAGATTGTTGCAAATTAGTGAACGGAACCAATGAGATGTTTCAAGTTAGCTTGTTATTGATACATAATATTCCTCGGATGATTCCAAGCAATGTTTCACCCACTGATGTTTCATTGCACTGACTTACAGTTTTATCATAGGTCATGAATGGACATGTAAAACGCTTAACTTTTACCAGAAAAATTGATCGTAAACTTATTTATTACAGATTCAGTAAATATCTAATCAAAAGGTATGGCTTTATTCAAGTAGACACTGTCATAACTTCCATGATAGTCATATCTCTCTAACCAAGAAGGAGTTCAAAGTTTCACTGAGCTTAAAGAAAAAAATCAGGATTGGCGTACTGACATATCGGCTGTTGTAAAATGTCCACAGAAGAATTCTTGACCTACTTGCCTCGTGAAAGTGGCACTTTAGCTACAAATTTAGAGCTACAAATTTAGGGCTATCTAGCTGCATTGAGATGCTTATCCTGTTTCGTAATCATTATGTGACTTTAGCCTCGAATTGCAGAAAGTAAAGGGGTTTGCAGCTTCAGAGTGCAATAGGTCATTATTGAAACTGATCAAAGCTACTGCCTTTCATGCTTGCTTGTTTCATCACACTTTACAGTCACTCATACTTGATGTTTGAGGGGATTTGATGATGCTCAAATGTGGAACACCTGCCAGTGTGCATACCATTCACAATGAATTTAATTTGAGAAGAAAAAAACATTACCTGAGACGAAATTGAATTCTGGATGTATTTCAATATTGAACTCAATTATCGCTCACCATAACGAGGCACGTCACATCACCTACGAAAGACTGATGTGAATTACTGTTGCATATTTGTTAATTTTGCAAGTATTTCAAAGGCCTAGAACTAAGTACGTATTTTTCCATTACTCAGTCCAGTAAAGAGGGTTATATGTAACTTTTACAACGCACAGAAGTAATAATTTACTATTGATCATCTTTTGTTGACGTTTAATCTGCTGCTGATGCTTCAGTGAATCGTTCATTGATAGTTATCGTTGTAGTCTCACTTCAGCTAAACCTGCGAAGTACCTAAATATAATCAGACCTAGACCAACTACAGTAGGCCCAACTGTGGCAACTCATTACGCAGTTTATACCATTAGCACTCGGTTAAGCTATACCTCAACTGCGAGGTCAATGCGCCATAAAGACGTTCTGTGATCGTTGGCGTTGTGTGTACTTATTTCTAGACACGTTTGCAATCATTCTTTGACGGTTTCTCATTTTTATCCAATGAAATCCAGGAACTTTGTTCTGATTACCCTGACAATGTCAGTCAATGTCTCGAGAGTTGCCCTAGCAATACGACGATGGAAGGTCACATCTCACCATTATGTTACGTGTATGAAAAGGGGCCTCATTTGAGCTACCCGGGTCCCCCTTCCGTCATATTTCCAGCTAATCATTTTTTTTTATGTCGAAGAGCACTAATTTAAGTACAGATGATGTGAAATTACGACGATTCAATGAGATGTACATTGCTTTAGAAAACTGAAGATGTCTTAGTAATTATTTCGGTCCGAAAGCCTTGTCGAGAGGGAAAAGAACACCGCAGAAATCTTCCACCCTTTCTGTCTCAAACGTTGCATGGTCGACATCAGGTAATTTGTAAATGCCATGATGGGCCAGACCGTTACATCACATGACGGGTATCGGGAATATCTGATATGATCTACATTGCGTGTACGAGGGGCCCCTTAGATTTTAGTCAATGGTAGAGGTTAATGGTGGTATAGGACCACAAGTATTCAATCTGCACAATTCCAAAGATGTTCCACGATCTGATGATTTGGTGAAACAGCTACAACTGCCAGACTTCATATTGTTCACTGAGCCGAGTCTGAACGTCGACTTAAGTTTAGGTTCATCTCAAAATGTCTACAATACTAAAAAATAGTTTAACCAACTATATGTAAATACAACAATTGTGAAATATCAAAGAAAACGTTTGTTGTGGCAACAAACCAAAACCTACCAGGTTTCTCGAGTACGTGTGACTTTCAAAAACTATTAGCTATCAAGAATGTAAACTTTGCACAGAGTACATTGCACAAAATACGTGTTTACGAACTTATTGTTAAAGATAGCAGCCAGTATGAATAAATGAATCAATCAATCAACGAATGGATGGATGAGTGGAAGAATTAATAAATGAATGAAAGGTTTAAGAAGGGCCTCTACCTTGACAACAAGGCTTGCACGGCTGTGCTGAAAACAATATAAACATCAAAAGTAATAAGAAATAAATCAGAAAGAACATCGAATACCTATAAAGGTAATTACTTATCACTGACTTTCATTACAAAATTATGAAAAGATATTTTAGGTGTTTCTTGAAACTATGGATACTGTTAATATTCCGGAGATCAAGAGGGAGGGCATTTCACAAGTTAGGAACACAAATTACAAAATTGTGATCTATCACAAAGGGTTGAAGTAGTATTTGGTAAGTCAATGGTGTCAGAAAGAGTAGAGGTGATGAAGTGATCCGATAAGTTGACCGGAGTTAACCCATGCAGGCATTTGTAAACCATTAAAATTACTTTGAAAAGATTCTCTCGCGTCGCGAACCCCAACCAGCGGAGCTCAACAAAGAGGTCAGAAACATGTTCTCTCTTCGTTCTACCGTAAATAAGGGAGGTGGAAGAGGAGATACCGTACAACATAAATTTCTTCTTTTGGAATAGCGTAGTTTCGGCTTTATTGTTCACCTCTTGAAGATTCAATGGGATTAAAGGGTATTAGGAACTTAACGTAAAAGGTCTATGTTGTCTATTCCGTTGTAAATTACCTATCGACAAATTTTGTGTGTAGCTATAGCATTGCCAGTCGTTATTCTTGAAAATTAGTTTTCAACTTCCGACGCCTTCCGACGCCTATCGCAGTGGAAAAATTTGATGTTGTGTAACTTATTGAACATGGGTACACCCTCTGCAAACTTGCGAAAATGAGTGAACATCGAAAAAGTCCAACAGTGAAATATAGTCTTATGATCGTTTTCGTTATCTGAATATGGCAAAGGTCTATGTCTGATTCTTATATACCAGCCTGTCTTGATTCCAAAGAGATAGCCAGCCGTTTCGATTTTTGAGACAGTGGTTTTGAGTTAATTGTCGGCAACGAACCTAGCATCGAAGCTTTTTGCTACGCAATACTTTTCAAAGGTTACAAGCATGCAGGTGTGAATGAAGATTACTTGGATGTCCCTAGAAGTAAGTTACATCCAAAAAAGTAAAACGGCACTCTAAGCTGTTCTCATCCCTTTATGAATTTAACAGGATTAGCATAACTTAACCGTCCCGTTGTATCTCCTTCTCTAGCACCTCCCTGCGTAAATTAACCTAGCAGCACAATTTTGAACAATCTGTAGTCTACTCAAGAAATTTCAATTAATACCATAATACAAGCAATTTCAATCTTAGAGAGAACCAATGCCATAGCAAGAGTCTTAAGCTGATTAAAATTAAATTATATACAATTTAAGCTTAGAAAGTTTACGAAGGCTAGAAAAGCAGAGGGAGGCGGTAGCAGAGATTTGTTCGCCAAACGTAAGCCTATTATCTAGGAAAACACCAAGATTTTCAACAGAACTGGCGAAGCTTGCAAAATCAACGGCGCTTATGAAGGTGTCACCAATACAGATGTCATCCAAAACACTGTCACGACCAACAGGAATAATTTTGGTTTTACTCAAACACAGAAAGTGAGAATTCGTCCCAAAAGTTAAACTTCAAGACACGTGATTGGAAGGAGATGTCTTATACGCCTGATGGTCACCAGCAAAACCTTCAATCTTAAAACCAATGTTTTGAATTTCAATGTATAAAGAACGATTATGTATACATTGAACGGGACAAGGACAGACCCCTGACGTAGACCATCCTCAATATCAATATAACTAGAGACACTAGAGCCTACTTTATTTCCTGACACCTGCCGATCAGAAACGAATTGAACCATTTGAGAGCAATACCACATATGCCGATATCATGATAAAGCACAGTAAGCAGTTTATCATGATCCACAGTATCAAAGGCAGCACTGAGATCAAAAAGAGCTATCAGCAGCACCTAACAGACCATTAACAATCTTAAGTATGGCAGTTCCGTGCTGTTATACTTTCTGTGGGCAGATCGATGGGGCATGTAGAGTTGATAAGTTAAACGATCGATGTTATTACTTAAACGTTTAAGTACAACTCTCTCAACCGGTTGGAGAATACAGTGAAGATTAGAAATAGTCCGATAATTTCAAAAACTTTCTTTGTCTAAAGCAGACTTCTTCATTAAGGGTGTAACATCAGAATGTTTAACACATACAGACCCCTAAGAGAGGAAAAGATTAACAAACTTACATCAGAAAGGAAAGAGTATATCAATATTGGCATGTACAATAGGCAGGGGATCACTGGGACTGCACTTAATACTAGTATCTTTAACAATCTCAATAAGTTCCTCCACGCTTGTTGTGAGATTATCCTGGTTGATTCGAACATCAACCAATTTTTAGTCCCAACATACAGTTAGCGATGGCTATATAAAGTAAAAGACGTTGTTCTGGCATATAGGCTACGTTTCTTGGCCGAGTAAGTTCATGGTAAAAATGGAAAAATAGCCTACAGGTAACATAATAACAACTGAAACTTTAATTACACTTTCTTTTACAATGTAAGCAAACGAAGTTGTACGACAGAAAGCCCTGCAACTTTTTCTTGGCTTTACATCGTAGTTACTTTCCCCGTATGGCGCTGATCCGCAAAAAACATACATTTCTTGTTAATCCACACATCAATCATCTGGTTAGGCCTAACTATTGTCTTTTAGTAATTAATATATAAGAATAAAATACAGCCTTAATACGTTTCGACCCCATTCTTCGTAGATTTCGGAAGCTGTACTGGTTCCACTTTTGTAATGCATGCTATGCAAGAGAGTGGCGAAAACTGAAATTCACCAAACAACTTTATCACCATGAGGATAATTTCACTAACCATGACAACCAGTAAAACATGCGGGTAATTCTACTGTTCTCATATGGCTCTGATATGTGGGATCCACAAACGAAACGCCTCCTCTTAATCCAGTTATGGGATGTCATCTTCGTGTCATAGGCTAACATTTCACTTCTAAAAATATAATATAGCTTTCTTGTCGTCATTCAAATTAAATTCAAATTTCCTATTTTTGTCAACAGAACACAATGAATACTGCAAAGTCACTACCTACAGTGCATTGCTGCAAAACATATACATACAAGAGCACTGCGCATTGCAGCGAAGTATATAGAGTACAGTGCAGGATATTGTACGGCACAATATATCCACCATATATGCTCCCAACTTTTACCTGACAAATAGTCCAGTCTATCCCTCACGAAATGCGACCCTCTCATGTTGCCTTGGTTTTAACATCCTAAACATAGCTTATGTTCTCTACATCGCATGCGTCCCACATTGTTGAATTAACTTCCATGTAATTTCAGTATGACGGCATAAAACTAATCTCCGATATCTCCTGAATCCAGACTAAGATGTTGGTAACTAATACTCCAGTCACAATTGAGTCCCGATGGGTTCACGATTAGTTCCCGACGTAGTTTTATGCAATATCTGCCGAGCGCCTGTAGATCACTTGCCTGCTGTTGGGTCATTTTCGCGAATCGGGATGGCGCCGGGTTCACCTTAGTTCGAAGTTAAATTCATTCCAGACGTTGGGCATCCGAAAGTCATCGCCAAAAATTGGTTGATGTCCTGACGATGTCCGGCTAGACATCTGGCATATGGGTTTAAATTAATCAGTCTATATATTAGCCGGGTGCCGGTCTGGTTCTACCACAAGTGACTGCAGGGCCCCGCACTTCGAATAGCCGATTACCTGGAGACGGGTCGGCTATTGTTCCGAAGTCACTACCAGGGGAGGCACCAGGTGGGGGCATGGGGGAAAATGTCCCAGTCAGTGCCTTGTCCCCCAGTCCCCCCCCTCCCACTCAGCTCCTGAAGTATAGTGTCCTTTCAGGAGTTTAAAAGGCAAAATAATTCACAAATAATTTTTCTCCCTGTTTGAATCATTCGCAAACTACCTTGCATTAAAATCATTTAGAATCTTTGCTTTGGATGATGCATTATTGACCAACATACACCTATCCTGAGACCTAATTTTTTACCAAGAGATTTGCTAAAACCTCAGAGCTTCCGGGAACTTCGCCCCCTGGACCCACACCTGGGCTTTGCCCCTGGACCCCAACAGGGGCCCTAGGACGCGCCCCTGGACCCCACCCGTAAGCTTCGTGCTCGATTTCGCGATGCCCGGGGAAACTCTTTGCCTCCCAACATTTTCTTTTCCCCTCCATTTGCTCCCCCCCCCCCCACTTTTAAATCCTGGTGCCGCCACTCGTCACTACCTGTTAACCCTGCGGACCTCGTGGCCCCTTTTTAATTTGACCGTGTCAGCGGTATTGGCCGATTTTTCTCCTGTTTGTAATCCTGCATGTACTTTTCAGGGCAGGTCTGTTCTACAATATAATGAATTACATAGAGCAAGCTTCAAAACAGTTTCTATTAAAGCAGCCAGTGACGTCTTACGCCTTCAAAATCTCTCGAATGTATGATACTTGGCATACCTAGAGAGCTGTCACAGGAGGATCTCTCATAATTCTATCAAGTTGAGTATTTTGGGCTTGCCATCCGTGAAGGCCATCGGCCTGTGGACAAGACACCCTGCTAGCTTTTCCGAATTTCCGATCCTATGTACGTTTGCTATAACTTTGTCAACTGTCGAAATCGTTGCATGTCCTAGAGTAGTTCAATAAGAGTTACCTGCATCATTCTCCATTGATACTGCTTATTCAACGGTCCAAAGCCTAGCCACCTGATGTGGTTCTGTGTATTGTTAACGTTGCTTACCAACGTCTAATCGTAGGTTCTGGTTATAGAGACTTCATCACCGGTCACCTTTGTTACAACCGATAATATAAAAACCAAGCTATAATGTAAAAACGACCGATAACGTAAAAAGAAATTAGCTTAGGCTACAGGATTACACATACAATTGTACGATAGGATAAAAGGACGCTACACTCACCGACAGCTTGGATAAATACGAACAAAACTTTGCACAAAAGAATACGATACACACGAAAAACACAGAAAATGTCACAAGAAAAACTCACACAAACCAGGAAACAAACAGTAAAAAGTGAAATCGTAAAACAAGAGCAAGCAAAACCAAAGGAAGTATGAATCAAAATTCTAAGTTCAAGTTCAAGTTCAACAAACATTTATTTCGGTCACGTCATATGAACAGTTACAAATATAAATAAACATAAGTACACAGAATGAAGACCGAGGGCTATCCACAGGAAGCTTACCAAACCTTATAAGCGTGGATACGCTAAAAGAAACAAATCAAAGAAGAAAAACAAAAAGGAAACACTCAAACGGGAAAACAAGAAAGGAAACCAGAAGACACTGGACACAAAGAAAGAAGGAAAAAATAACTGGAAGCTACTACAGAGGAGTAATTGACAATAGGAAACGTTTTCATTTGTTCTTAAAGGTGTTAAAGGAAGCGTGGCAATGATTGGTAATACTGTGAGGGAGAGAATTCCAAAAATTAGGAGCTACATTCTGACACTGAAAAGCACATCAGTTAGATGATCGATAATAAAAAAAAATTACCGATAATGTAAAAACAACCGATAATGTAAAAAAATTGCCGATAATGGAAAAACGCTTGTGTACCGATAATGTAAAAAAAAATTACCGATAATGTAAAAACTGTTCTAAAGACGATTTCATACTGGCACTTGCCCCCCTCTACTTTTTTACCAGAGCCTAAAGAAATAATAAAAATAATAAGGAAAATGAGCGAAAGGAAAAGAGACCATAGAAACTATAAGAGAATCTCCAATAGTCTACAACGATCCATTTTGCAGTGTTAAAAAATGACGGAAAACATTGATAGCAAATACCATCGTAATGGAAGATTTTTCTAGGAAGATTTTTCTCGGCGCGCTTCGCGTGCACCTCAAAGGGAGGTAATTGATACAATCAAAATTTCATTTGGCTACCACACAATTTCTTTCAAATCATGTTCGTCTGCTACGGGCCACACTATTGTTATTTGAAGATCTGAAGTAAGGGTCACTGAGGTCATTACCTGCACCATGGTCCTTGCACACAAAATCCCAAATCCTACCCATATATTGGGAATGGCAATTCTCGATATTTTTTCCACGTGCTTTTCATAAGCCTAATGCCTCATTTATAGTGATGTACTGCTGTGCGTACCAAAATTACACCTGGGGTAAGTAGGATTTCCTCAAGAAAGTAAATTATGTTACAATATATTGAAAATAATTAAATTGAGATACTTGTGGTATGTTAGGTGTCAGTTAAGTGCCGATTTCATTTGAAAAATGCGTCATTTTAATGCCTGCAATGTCGTAAATACCTCAGAGTTTCCGGGAGATTCTCCCCCTGGACCCCCACCAGAGGTCCTCAGGCTGGCCCCACCCTACACCGTTAAGGGGAGTGTATCGTGCTCCCACGTCGCCTTTGGCGCCGTTTGGTATTCCATCAGCGTTTGCCCCCACACTTTCAGATGTCAAATTCCGCTCCTGCGTGAAAGTACATAATAAATACATTTAAATTAATACATACGTACCATATATACATATTGATATGTGTATATGTACACTATATAGCTATATCCTGCTGTATTTATCATACTCACCCCTAACCTTACGGAGGAATAAATTTCTGTCCCCGGAATATTGAATAGTGATATTATTTTCCTAATCAACATTTTGAAAATGATTATTGGGACAAAACGAGGGGTGCGATGTGCCACTTTCTTTGCCATTAATGACCTTGGTGACCTTTTGGTATGAAAACGGCAGACCAGTGAGTGTACATATCCAATAGCGTAGGCCACTAATATCACCAGTCACCTTTCCGATCAGACAATGCTTTCTGGCGTTTCTTCCATGCCCCTTTCTGGAGCGACAAGGAAGAATTCCTAACAAAGTCCTAAACCACTTTGGCTACACTCAGACACAACACATTAGCTATGTATGTTGTGTTTAGTGAGTTAGGATCCTCCAGGTCTTTACTTTTGTTTAACATCCACAAATACACTGTTACTTTTGTGACCCCATTTGTACAGGCCTAAACTTACAGAGGCTGCATACGCACACACGCACGCACGCACGCACAAACCAACCTATCTACCTCCCCGCCTGTACGCTGTCGCACTGCATGCCCATTTACCTACCTACCTACATGCCTACGTACATACACACTACATACATACTTACATACACACATGTACGTAGGACTGTATGAAATTGTCGTTAGAACAGTTTTCACATTGTCGGTAAAAAGTGTGTTACCTGTACCTACATACATGTCTATACCCACCTACTTACACACATTTACGTGGGACCATATGAAATCGTCTTTAGAACCATTTTTACATTATCGGTGATTTTTTTTTACGTTATCGGTGGTTTTCATATTATCGGTTAATTTTTACATTATCGTTTGTAACAACCTTTCACAGCAACTTCTGTGTGGCATTCTCTGCAGTGTCATGGTCGCCCTGTTTATCTACATTGCTGACCTAATCCACATCACTGTCTTTACGAATATCAATGCACATGGCTGTCACCATGTACCGGCTAACCAGCTACCTGACACTTGAAGCATTAAATCCTTTTGTTACGCTCCATTATTTGAACATCATGCATAATTGTTTTAGACTGATCAGGAAATAGTTTGTACCTTGTAATCTGAGTCTGTCTGAACCCAAAGTCTGTGTAAGAAATTATAAATCTAATGGAAACTATACGTTTTACCCATTTCCCCTGGGAAAATTTCTCAAAAATTGCCACGTTAACCATGTTAACGTTCAAGTAAATATCCAGAAGGTATGTAGTTTGGTCATAAAATCATTCTTGTCACATGTATGACTACATCAAACCTCAGACAGTTTGTTTCACCTAAAAGGTGCAAATGCCTCTTGGGGAAAATGCAATAAGTAGATGTATACCTTGGGCATTCTTTAAAAATTTCATAAGGTTCTTAGCCGTACCGTTGCGTTAGGCAGTGAACCAGTGACCACCCCGCCTCCTTCCTCCATTCACTTGTCCTAAGGATTTTGAAATAAATAGCCTATCCAGAGGGACAGAGGCGATTTCCACAAAACTTTAAACAGGCAACTTTTCATATTGAAATCGCCAATCATGCAAGTCAAATTGAAAGATCGTAATCTGTCTGTATGTGTGTACGTCTCTTTCTTCTGATTGTTTTTCTTATCTCATCAATACTTTACACTGCAGTTCTGTCATTTTAAAAGTGGCTGAGTTGAACTGTCAAATATTTGTCTAGAGCTGTATTTTCTACTTGCTCTGTAAATGGTTGCTCTGATCACAACGCAGCTACAGTGTCCACAGCGGAAGTCACACTGTGCCAGCTACCTCACAGTGATGTATAGGTACCCTGTTTTGTCGCTATTAAATATGTTTAATATGCTGACTTCATACAGGGCCCTCTAAAGTACGTGAACGCTCGAATCGTATATTACTGAATGTTGTCAGTACATGTTGACTTTGTAAGTGTGACGCTCGCAAGGTCAATATCATTTCATATTCCCTGTGATACCGTGCTGTAACTGCGTACCCGGTGTCAAGTGTTGTCTGATTGAGTGAGGTTGTTGGCGGTAACTTCAACAGTCGAAGTTTGCATCATGGAGAATACGTTCAAAATACGTCAAGATACGGATTCTATGATTGACGTCATTAGGAGTTGTTTGATCGACCATACAATGTATCAGGTAAATGAGACATTAGTGTGCATCCTTACATATAGGCCTATCTAGAAATAAGTAATAATCTAATGAAACGCGTTAGGCTACTAATTATCCCACCGACTATACACGAGCCTACTGTGCTCTTACTGAAAGTTTGCCCTGACCTTGTGTTTTACTTTGTGTACTGCACGGCGCGGTTTGCAATTATGATTATAAGACTCACCGCCCCTTTTTCGAACTTTGCAGGCCTCACTGGTCCTGAATTCTCCCCATATCTTACCTTACATTAATAGAGTTGAGATTTTTAGTTATGTATTTCATGTAGCCTATAAAACACAGTCTTGGTTCTAGACAACTTTACTGCAGAAATCTTGAACGCGTGTACCTACAATTGAGTGAGGTGTGCACTATGTAGATTTACCTCTTGTGGGTGCGAGTTCAAATTGGCGGTCTTAATATGGTGCATGAGTTGTATATCAAAGCCGTGACGAATCAGGAGCAGCAGTGAGATAGCTGCGATAGAACGTTTAAGGCAAGAGTGATTTGAATTGTGAAATGCAACAGAGCGTATAGTTGAATTGTCATGATATATAGGGCTCACCTCATTACAATTTTAGTCTTAGAAATGTTAAGGGTGCACGGGCACCAACGGCAACCCCTTTGAATACCCCTATAATAGCCATACATATACAAGAAATAAAATCACATGTTTAGACTCTGCTATCACCATTCTATTTTTTTTCTTCTTCTTCTTCGTTTCTCTGCGTATTCTATATTATCGTAATGAAATTTTCTTCGCGCATGTGTGATGTAACAGGGATCTGATGATGCTTTTTTCGTGATGGACATGGGATATCAAGTCAGAATGGTAGATCAATGGACAGAACAACTTCCAAACATTTATCCATTTTATGCCGTGAAAGTGAATCCGGATCCAGGACTTTTGCGAATTCTTGCCCAGATGAACTTTGGCTTTGACTGTGCGAGTTTGGTAAGAGTTTCGATGACCTATAA
The DNA here is from genome assembly GCA_021234535.1 of Stichopus chloronotus. Lineage (NCBI taxonomy): Eukaryota > Metazoa > Echinodermata > Holothuroidea > Aspidochirotida > Stichopodidae > Stichopus > Stichopus chloronotus. Next base: position 13,222,323 of record CM037844.1, read on the forward strand.
GAATGGTAACTGAACATATGTTACAGAAGGCTAATGGAACAATTTCATATCAGTCAGTGGTCAGTGTACTATCAGATCGAACACATGTCGGTTCTGCATTCACCATGCACCAAATTGAATAATTTTGCACATTATAATCAAACGCCTTCAGCATGCACCATTCTCATATATAAGACAGACGAATTTCGTGTTTGTGGGGTCATAATATTTGCCATATAAATCTAATTCAGTACATTAAAGCATGTACATGTCTGAGCCAAAGATATCTCTTTGCAAGTCATAATAAATTGATGAAACATCGGTAGCTGTGAGCGTGTGATACAAATACGGGCAAAGAGTAACAGATCAATCACCTTTAAGATATCTTCATACATTAGTATAATGTTCTCGAATACATGTTGTAATCTGTCAGATTTAGTTAGGGAGGTTTTGTACCGATTGCATAATTGACCTGAAAATGCCTCGCAGTAACGTAAACCTGCATCCTTTAAAGTATCCTTTTTTAGTACCGTTTACGTAATGCATTCGGGCATTCGAAGAGTGTGTACGTTGTACTACGAATATAGTCTTGTATACACGCCAGATGCACATATAAGGTCATATGAGAGTTCAAGTATTCACGTATCCGTTGTACTTTAGAGTCTTCTTGAATGATGTAGAGCTTGCTGGGGGCAGATGAAATATTTAGCTAACCGGTAATTAGTTAATAATATTTAGAAGTAGCTGCATATGAGACTGGTGAGAATCCGAAGCTTCTTTTTTATTCAAAAGAAACGTTCACTCAAGAAAGTTTCATCTCCTAGATATCACAGATTTACGTAGGCCCACTTTGCAATTACAGAATTCATGCACAAGCGTAGATTATCAGGAGGACAGTAACTGGATCTGATGAATCAAACTCTTGCCTCTTTCATTTTCTACTCCACATGTAGCATGAGATTCAGACAATTTTGGACTTGAACGTTTCTCCTTCGAGAATTGTGTACGCCCAAACCCATAAACAACCGTCCCATCTGAGGTATGCGTCTTCAGTTGGTGTCGATTTGACTGTGTTTGACGACGAAAATGAACTTCACAAGATAAAGAAACTCGCACCAAATATGAGGTACAGTATCAACTTATTTCTCGGTACTGATATAACAAGAATGCAACAACAACAATCACAACATACCCTTTATTTCCGCTACTTACTATAGTCTTCCATTGTTACTTCCACTATTATCCAATTGGCGGATCCAAAATGTTCACGTAACTAGACGTGACGATGATAATAACACTCACACTTCCGGACAAGCACTGATGATGATTGTTTTCAAATTTCGTCACTTCATTCTTTTTTTTTTCCAAGTGAAGTCCATGATAAGAACACCACCTCTTGGGGTACTTTTTGAAGATGAAAAACGTCAGTGCAATATACTCTGAACACACACACACACACGCACACACAAAAAAAAACCGATGACTACGGTCAGTTACATATACATTAAACAAATCATGAAACGTTCATCGAATAATTTAAAAACGGAAACAGATATGTATAACTTGATTACTTGATTAGTTGTTTTAACATTCTGTGAAGTCTTCTCCCAGTTACAAAATGATAAAATATAGCTTATCCTTCCAGTAATCAAGAAACATTTGTAGTGTAGCTATGTTCGAGGGACATCGGTGAATTCAGTTCACTTAAGATCTTTTTATTCTTGCTCGGTTCTCAGACTCCTCTTACGCTTAAGCACCAAGGACTTTGCCGAGAGTTTGGCAGGACCAATGACAGACAAATTTGGTTGCGTAAGGGAAGATACTGCTCGTCTTTTACAAGTTGCAAAGCAATTAGACCTGAATGTGGTCGGAGTGAGGTATGTGAACAGTAAAAGTTCATTGCTGATGAACGTCACTTTAAGAGTTGAATATATGCTGTTGTAGATATTTTAAGTTTGGAGACGAATGTTGAGGCGCACTTGATATTTTTCGACAAAACGTCTACGTCTTAATTTTTGGTAATAGTCACCTTGTTTGTATTCCCTTATTGTTTCTCTTTAACCTAAAACAATGTTTTTTTACCTTCTTGAAAAATAAGTCACTTTCTTTCTGTACAATTTATAATATATTTTCACTGCATGATTGTAAAAAAAAAAACACGTAGTGAGGTTCCTGAAATTAGCTTAATATCATTAAATATTAAAAATCAATTAATCACACGGTTGATTAGATTTCCATTCTTTAAAAAATCATTTTGGGTGTATGCTCTTTCCAATGAAAACAAAATACATTAGCTTTCACGTTGGGCGGCTAGGAGTAAGACCGACGTCTACCTGCGGGTACATCCGAGCCATCAAAGAGGCCAGGCGGATATTCTCGGAAGGACGAGCGATGGGTTTTCAGTTTGACATACTAGATATCGGAGGTGGATTCCCAGCGGAATACACCGATGGAGATTCTTCAACAGTCAGCTTCAACGAGGTATAAAATTTACATTATAGTTCCATTGACTTTAGTCTGATCAGAGGTTTACTACAAATGGCGTTAATTTGATAAGGTAGGATATTAGTAGGTCTGGCACCTAATGAGACAGACCATTGCAAGACCAAGCTATGATCAAGTTGACATATTTGTCCTTTTTGGCCTCGTTGATAATCCTAACCGTTGTAATCATGAGGGTGTCTAAATGACGTCTGACTTGCAAACGTGATATCTCAAGAAGAAAAGCTTTGAAAGGTCTCATATTTGGTATGTGAGTGTACCGCATCAAGTACAAAATGTGCATTGTTCTTGGTGGAAGTCAAAGGTAATTTAGGGTCAACGGGGTTTAAATTAAGAAAAGTTTATGAACACTGTATCTCAAGAAGGTAAGCTTGAGCAAATTTCATGTTTGATATGTAGGTGTACCACATTGAGTACAAGAACCCTACTACTTTTAATGGACGTCGCATGTGATTTCAGGCTAACAGGGGTCAAATAGTGAAAACACAGAAGACATAAGGTCTCAAAAAGTAAAGCTTGCACTGATCTTACATTTGTTATTTAGGTGTAATGTTTTAACATATTGACCATAATGACAATTTGGTTGAGGGCTTTTTTTTTTTTTTGGCAACAGGGGGTCAATTGGTGAGAACCATATACACATGACATCTCAAGACAGGGAGATCTTGAACATACTTCTGCAGTATTCAGTTGCGCATGTTGAGACAAAATACGTGGAAAAGAACAGTTCAAAAATAGAAAACGCTTAGCTTATCATTCAGTGAAACAATGGATTATAACTTTTCTCAGTTAAGATATGTCATCATTAGTGTAAATTTTATATTTTGAATAGAGTGTTACTTTGTTTAAATTTCCTTAGTCCTAGTGTCTTACAACTTACATTGAATTTCTTTCTTCATCAAGGTAGCACAAGATGTGAGTATTACTTTAAAAAAAGAATTTAGGGATTACGAAACCGTACAATTGATCGCGGAACCCGGATCATATTTTGCGATGCCTTCAACAGTGTTGGTCGCTAACATTATCGGCAAGAGACAGAAAATTTCTTCTGAAAAAAGCCAACCGTCGAAAGAATCCCAAGCAGAATTTGATTACTTCATCAACGACGGGATATTTTCTTCCTTCATGAAGTGGGTTCTCGTCCCGAATGACAAACCAGTGGTTAAGGTATCTATTCTCCATCGATTCTTATCTCGATGGAAGATCCTTCTTTACTCCGAATGTTATTTCCATAGTAACACCAAAGTGAATCAATCCAGATTATAAGGGTACCGCCTTGTCCACCTTACTTTAAACACTGTTCACGTTATTAAAAGAAGTAAACTTAAAATCACTCACAGTTTCCCGTTCTGTAAAAGGTAATCTGTAGTCATGCAACTGTTACTTTGAAACATGATGAAACCGCCCTTCTAAAAATTTGTTAAGGTGCTCATTCTCTGCTTCATTACATATTAGTGACTCCCACTGCATAGATACGTGATACAAAGACAGTTTCAACGTAAAACGTTATTTGAGGAGGTTTTCCGTTTAATGGAGCATTTACCAATTCATTATTTCTGCAGTCACTACAGACGAAATGCCAAAACACTGAAGGACACAGATCAAGGGCACAAAGATTTCCCATATGATCATACATACACCTCATTTAACGTTGTGAAATCTCAATGTACACTGTTTTAAGAAGAACAGTCACAGAATGTACACCAATACGAATCATTTCTTCGACATTTAAATACTGATCTGTTTGGGTGGTTTGATCGTCACAGGACTTAAAGCATTTGTATTAACACAAACTTTCCTGTCTGGTTAGAACATTTGAGGTTGAATGAGAACAGTCCTTATCAAAATAGCAAAAGCATCAAAAATAGATCAAAAAGTAAAAACAGGAATAACTAAAAGGTGAACAGGTGGAGCATAGAGAAAGAATCCTTTCGCGTAATATCTCTCGATCATTTTCAATTGTCTCATGTTGTATTTTATATGCTGTATATGAATAATACCTACCTGTGATTAAATCAATGGAAGAAGCTGCAAGACAAAGATGACAAGGACAACTTAAATTACAATGGCGTAACCTGTAATTAGTACCGTGCATATTCACAATAATTACTTTACGAATTTATTAATTGACTATAAGTGTACTTATTTTTCATTTAGCCAGTCGCCGTGGAATACGCACATGTTCCCAATCATACCAGTCGGATTTGGGGTCAAACTTGTTGTGGAAAAGACGTTGTGTTGCTGAACTGTGAGCTTCCAGAGATGAATGTGGGGGACTGGTTGTATTTTACAGGTATCCTCCTTTACGCATAAGTTGGACCCGTTAACTCATTCCTGGAATACACTGAACTTTGATAAAAAAAAAAAATGTGCGAAATGCCCAATAACCCTTTACGTCACTCTTACGTTATTACTTCAAAAAGTCGATCTGTCACTGACCAGTCAACATCAATCCACATTAATTATTTTCAATTATTTGTATAACGTTTAACAAAAATTGGATACATATTATCTTTTGAAAATTCCCCTCTACATAACGAAGAGTACCCTGCGCAAAATGCGTAAATTTATCAATGAAACTTAAATATCTGTTGCAAAACAAGTTTATACATGAAATTATTGCAATCTGATCATATATCCGACAAGGTATAACCACTGCACGACAGTGTCTAGTCAACTTTTATTTAATTATGTAGTGATCATTCCTACGAACCGAATTCAATTTGCAAACGTTATTAAATAGGCTATTTCTGAAAAAAAAAAAAAAAAAACTTTGAATATCGATTTTTCAGACCAAGGTTCATACGCAGCAGCCTTATCATCGACATTTAATGGATTCCAGAAGCCTTCCGTGTATCGGTTTATATCTCCCTCAATGAGGTGAGAGAACTTTATCAGTGTGCGGTTACTCACTCTATGGGATGAGGTATCACTCATTTAACAGTACCGTATATCAAACATTCTATGATGTGCATGAGAGAAATTCATTTTCTCGACTGTGAGGTGCGGGATGATCGGTTTCTTGTTATTAAATTCACCTTATGACGCGAGACATGTTACATTTATGTTTTTCATCCTGTGGGGTTCATGACAGACCAAAACGTATCGATATATATCACTCATCGTAAGAGATGTTCGGTAAATCAGGTATGGTAACCATTCCATGAGCTGGTTATGGACTTGTAGTATTGCATTCATTCTGCATGATCTGGAATATGTTCATGCAGTATCCCTTCCGCTAAAAATGCCTCCATCGAACCTCACCTCTAGATTGTTTTAGTGAGGTTCTACTTCTTGCAAATCCTCATCGGATAGGGTCGTTTGTATCATCCCATGCTATGATGATCCGCATGGATTGATCTCGTAAATAGGTCAGTTGTATCAGGGAGCTGTTATTTAGAACAGTTCCCTGGTTGTATCAATCCAATGTCTAGACTTTCTTGAACGGCATGGTAGGGGGTATGAGGTGTCATGCCAATAGGCAAAACATGTGTAATCAAGGATGGAAGAGGATCTGTTGAATATTTTAGCACAATATATTTTTTTTTTAAGTTGATCGATGTATCACTAATTCTATATGGTGGCAGAGGGTTAGCTTATTGTATCTCATTCAATCTTTCAAGTTAGCGAGGACTTTTTTTGTTGGCAAATGAATGAGGGACATCGCATTGACTCTGCTATGTATTCCATTTTGTTTTTACTTTTTTTCATAGGGACAGATTGAAAGAACTAGTTGAAGTGAATCCCTTTCAGAAGAACAACACAAAATAGTTCTTCAGCCGCTGAGACCTATTCCCGACAGAAGCTGTAATGGTGTACATATACATAGGTGACGAGAGAATTGGAAGGCAACTTAATTAAGCTGGTGTACTGAGTAATAGTAACTCAATAATAAAATTTGAACCACTTGATTTAAGCGTAAGGGTACATGCCATAAGCCTTTATATATCCACACTAAGAACTACCGGGACCTGACCACAATTGCCTAGTCAGTGACGACTTAATTCACAGTAACTACAAATACACTATACTGTAGGAATGCTTCCAGATCCACAGTAGGCCCATGTGTATATCAGTTGCGATAATCAACGACTTACGTGTGTCTGACAGTGTTGATACTAACGAATATAGCCACACAATGAGTACGAGTTACGGTAAAGTGTATCTTCTTTCTTACATTGTTTGCATTAACAAACCTGTAGTCTGTCAGATAGTTCACTGTTGACTGCGCTTGTTTTGCATTGAAAAGAATCATCTGGAAACTAGGCAACTGGGGTAGTTGAAACAAGTGTCTGCGATAGGCTTGTTACCAGTTCAAAGTACGTTGTCACTTTAAATTTGCTTTCATGTCAGTGGAACATTAAACATTGCTGGTACAATTAACTGCAATCCATGTGCTAGAACGTTATCTTATCTATCTGATTACACTGAACATTTTGGTACGTTATCTGATTACATGTTACGAAAAGGTGGTCTCGCATTCAATACGTGTATGCTATTCTATCTTCTTTTTTTTTCGCATGTTCACGACACCCTAACAGAGTATGAAAATTCAAAGCCATAATTGAGTCATCTGACTCCCAGAATGGCGTTCATCGGTGATAACTCTGCAATGGAGTCAACTAATATTGAGGTGATGGGGCCGTTAACTGACTTTTTGGATTGCAGGGAATGTAAAACGTCATGAGTATGATATGTACAACATATAGATCTGTATCGGCAGAGAGAAAGAAACACATACGTCACATACTTCTATGATCCATTAACAAAGAGTGTAACTAAATTCAATGGTCATTTATCTTATGTGTCACAAAAAAGGCTTTTAATACTGCTATATAGTCTTTACCTCCTCGGTGAACGGTGTATCCAACATGTATCAAAAAGTCGGCTTGTCTCGTATAAAAATGAAGAAATGGTATACGTTTGAGTGGTTTGACTATTTTATGAGTGCAATACATAGTAGCTGAAGTTTTCGACAAGGTTCGAAGTTCATCCGGATAGGTTACATCTAGAAGTAAAAATTTATGAGCGATTATTGCAACAGTTGTGTTTTTTTCTTTTGACCAGTAAAAGAAGGAAAAATATGCCATGGATAGAATTAAGTTTCAATTAAACAGAATCCACTAAGGGGTGGAATGTATATGCCACGTTTATACAAACAATTTTTATTAATTAATATGTACTCTAATTGCTATGAAAACACAAAGGTCCAAGTGTTACGTCACTTTTCACCATGCGATCCGTTATTTTTTTTTTTGGGGGGGGCAGTTGTTACTTATGAGCAATTTTCTTTATCCATACCTCTTAAAATCTCAGATGTTCTTTTTACTGTTCCTGTACTTTATAGAACTAGACCAATACATCTATTACATCAAAAGAAATCGCTACCTACTTTTAAATTTATATCGAGCAATATTGTGGATATATTTAAGCTTCGTGCAGATATCTGAAATCGTAACGTTTAGTTTACACTCTGAATACATTATGGTAAAAAATGACTAAAGATAGATTAACTTGCACTGACCCGAAATAAAAAAAAACAACTTGTTAGACATAATTTAACAAGCTTTAACAAGTGTAATGTAACAAGCTTTAAAACTTTATTTTACAGCTATAAATATTTAACTTTTATGGAATGAAATGTAATTTTAAAATGTATTGAAGTATTTCGAACTACTTTTATTCAACGGATGTTATTGAAACATTTAACAGATGTCAAATACAAACGCTCTATTTGCTACGTGTTATTACCACATTGAAAATTGAAAAAAAAATAAGAAGCTCATTTTTGTGAAGAACAAATTTAAATGTTATTCAGTCTGTACAAAATATACCCACGGGATTATACAATCCAAGACGAAACGCAAAATAATACAACCTTTCAACGATTGAAGAAAGAGCATACGACATTAAACGAAAATAACGGAAAATTTCAGCGCAGAGAGGTAATGAATACCCAAACGCCATCCTTTACTTTGCATATTGTGGGGACTCTGCGGTAGGTTGGAATACTAGTACATTCAGTTGTGAGACTAGGGGGTGGGAAAGGATGTCCGAATGTGTGTTTTTATGTGTATGTGTGTGTGTACAAAAGAAGCTGTGCCACAATCTCTTCCTAGAAGGTATGAATGACCCTCAAAATTGTTGCCCGGATATCAGATGTAGTGTAAGCCCGACTGATGACGTCATAGGTCAAAGCTCAAGGGCCACAGGTCACGAAAACGAAAAACACGTTTTAAGCATTACCTCTATGTGCGAATATCGTAGAGTTAAAAGTAAGAGTTAGTTAAATCTATCATAGTCGAAAAGCAGACGATACAATAAATCTGTTAAAAATATTGGTTAAAGGACACGTGGCCAAAAGTCCGATCGGCAAAATACTCCTAAAATGTGTGACACGATCTCCTCCTACACGATCAGTCGAATGTGGTTGGTGGGTAGGTAGGCTACCTCGGTACGAGATGTGCTGCCCGACAGATGACGTCGACCGATAATGTCATTAGATCAAAGTAAAAAATCACCGTTGCCATAGCGTATAATACAGTATGTTAGGTACTGGTAGTACATGGTGGCAACATAACTTACATATTTGCCTTTCCATAAATGTGACACGGAATTTCAACATATAACCAAGTTGTATTGTCTAGTTTCATCACTCTAGAATATTCACACATTGAGATAATGTTCAAAATGCGTTTTTCGTGATCATGATTTGTGAACTTTGAGCTATGACGTCATTAGTCGGTCGGACAATATACTCTGGAACCTGCCCACCAGCTTTGAAGTTTATCCAAACTTACCGTCTGGGAGAAGAACGTGATATACTTTTTAGAGCATTTTGACGATTTGACCTATAATCACGTGACCTTTGACGTCATCATTATTTGACGTCATCAGTATCTGATGTCATCAACATTTTAAAAAATATTCTGGTATTGTCAATCTTTCATATGTGGTTCTGTCATAACTCTAGGATATTCACACATTGAGATAATGCCAATTTTTTTTTTCGTTTTTGTGACTTGTGACCTATGACGTCATCGCTCTGGGGGACATGACACCTTGTGCCCGGGCACATCTACCCCGGGTTCATCCGGAGTACCGTCTAGGAGGAGACCGTGACACATGTTCGGTTGTACACACACGTACACACACGCATTTGGACATCCCTTCGCACACCTAAACCGCAGGTGGGTAATTCTGATCCATGTCATTTGTATACCATGAGGTATACAAATGACATAAGGGCTACTGACCCACCAAGTTTCGGTTGAATACTTCAAGAGTTGTAAGGTGGGCCACCATTTAAGCGTCTTTTTGGCGAAAGTCTCCTCTCACGTAAATACAATATCTCCTCCCTGTATACTACATACAGGGATGAGATAATATACAGCTCAGCACACTGTGAGAGTACATGAAATTATGGATATCGAATGACCAGGCAAAACGATAGTGATCCATCTCCGCGGATTGCCTTCTTGTTGCTTTTGTACTTTCGACAATCTCTTTTACAAAAAATGCGAAAGCGACGGCATATAGTATAGTAAAGTTTAATGATCGTTGGCAGCAGTGTCGTTCAGTTGGACGAGGATTAAATCTCCTTAAAATAAATGTATCCTGTTGAAAGTGTGAGGGTACATATACACCTTCCGGCATTTAGTGACGCTTCTACTTTCTCGTAGACTCCCGTCATAATTGCTATCTAGCAAATTCTAAATTACAAATACTGGCAGATTGTTGCTATAAATAGAAGTCTGTTTTGTTTTTTGTAGACGTTGCTCGGTATGCCACATGCATATCTTCTTTATGCATTAGTAGATCAACGACCGGGAAATTCGTCAGTGAGAACTGGGGCGAATCCAGATTTTTTGTTTCGAGCGTTCAGTAGATTTAAACATTGGAAGAGTGTCTTCCGTCTGAAGGATTTAGGCAAAATAGCTCTCTCAATATAGTATTCGAGTTTCTACACGAAACTCGTGACAACAGATCCCATCAGTTACAAATCTGTGATAGAATATGAAAGGACAAATTAATCAATTTGGAAGTTTTGGAGGTTCGCAGGCACGCATGGTGCCTCCTGGCATCCGCCCCTGAGTGAGACGAAATTAGTAATATGAGGAATATATCTTTTAATTCCTCTCTCCATTACGGATTCATCAATTTGGGAAATTTTGGTGGTGCATGTACACCCATGGGACCCGGAATCAAACCCACTGTGTGAGATTGCTAATGTGAGCACTCTCTCTCTGTCTTTTTTCATCCCATTATTTTTCAGAATTCCTATGTAAGGTTTGGAGGTCTTTTGTCGTGGAGACCTTTTAACTGTAGTTCACATAATTAATGTTTGATGTGATCTATATTATTCTGACTGCAGTCACGGCCAAGAAAGTTCCACACAATAGTCTGTTGACAAAGATTTGATACAAACGTCCTGGTAGAAACAAGTTGTATCGTATACGGATATAGCAAAACTCAATCATTAATTTGATCGGCTGCTCTTAGTTGAAGTTATACCCCAATTAAAAATCAGTGGTATAAATAGTTCTGCTGTATCCCCAACTTTTTTGGTGGTGCGAAAATGACACTAAGTCTTACGTTTCTTTGCACCTCCGAACAGGAAACGTTCAAACCACACTATGAGCAGAACGAGAGGGGTAGCACATGGTGGTTACACAAACGGAAGTATACAGTGTCGAACAGCTGGGAAGGGTAATTTGTTGGGTCTGGGGTCATTTTCCTAGCGATTACGTAATCATTTTCAACATCATTATTCTCAACTTCTCATCATTATTCTCAACTAGAAAATTAGGTTACGATACGTAACCACATTGGACACAACCACGTTCATTTCTTGCCTTTAGAACGTTGACATTTATTGGATTGTATGTAGAGTATAGAGTTAGTTACATTAAACTGGGGCGGGCAATATTTCATAAAAAATGGAAGATGCAAATATGGTGAAAACGACTGACTTGAACCAGAAATGCCAAGAGATGTGGAATAAATGGTAAATGGTTAAGTGTATTTACTATTCTGGAAGTTGGGCAAACGAAGCAAGATTGGATAAAAGAAATGAATCATAACTTTTGTGGGACGATTGTATTTGATAAAGGAAGTTAGTTTAGTAGGTATGAATAACTTTGAGGAATAATGACAGGGGAAACGCAATGGTTACACTGTATGGATATATGAAGAGCCAATCACAGAGAAATATAGATATGTGAGGAATAAATAAAGCCTGAGAGAAGCGCACTATTTTGAATCCTTTTTGTTTTGAGATGACTTTGTGAAATATTTAACTTGAATTAAATAAAAACATTAAACAGAATGATGAAGGAGAACTGTAAAGAAAACTTCAGGCATCTTTAACCAAAAGCAGTCCTTTGGAATTGGTTGGTAAACAAAGAAACAAAAGAATAAATACTACTACATACTTAAACCAAGCTGGTATTTAGCAAGATGTAGGATTAGTAGATATGGCACAAGACCCCTGTGTAAGAACATTATCTACATGGTAGTTGCATCACCTACTAGTGCAAAAGACACTGATGGGTGTTCATATATGTGCTTTGCTTTCAAAAACATTCAAACACGGCAGATTCTGGCTGTAACATTTCATAACGGTTTGATAACAATGAATGATTTGCATGATAGGAATGTGTATGACCGATATATTGTTGTCTATCGGGTTTACGTACGTACCATGAAAAACGTACAGATTATAGTAGTATATAGGCTACCTGGGTTTGGACAGATAAGACAGAGCAATTACGGAATACAATAGACGTACGTATCACATATATGCATGTGCTATAGTTGAAGTAGACGAACTAGAACAGCTGTACCAGTGTTGTGTATAATTTTGTACATTACACACATACCGTTCGTGCGTTCAACTCAGGAGTTGCAGACATAACCATTCTATTGATCTTCTCGCAATTCCAACGAATTGCCAGCGAAAAATTTATACGTACTTTCTTACCCTAAGTTACTTCTCCTTGTGATCACTTTCTTGACAAAATATTGCTGGAATTTAGTTTCGCAACACGTTGAAATGAGTTGAGATTCAAAATGGAAATAATATATGAACGAATAAATCTTCAAAATCCGTAGAGGGGCAGACCTACGTTTACCCAACATCTCTCTTTCACGTCTAACTTCATATGCGAAGTTTTCGGGTGAATGAGCCAACTTAATATGGTAATTAGACCACTTAAAATCTATTTGTGGTACTTTTATGGAAAAATACCATGCAACTGGCTTAAGTACTTTTCATTTCCCACAATCTTGTCACATACCACATACAGGTCTCTTCTGCTGTTCAAATCTTGTCACAAAATGTCAATTTGTTTCTTGCATATACTTGCACGATAAACTGAACCACAGGAATGAGATCACGTGACCAGCGGAAAACGCGACCAAACACAATAATGGAATGCTGCTCATGTCCATGTTCTTTAATTAATCTCCCTTTCATACTCAGTGTGAAAAATTATTGGACGGTTTCGATGTCTAATGACATAAAGAGAGAACTCTGTTTTAACCTCCATGTGAAAACTTTCAAGAAATGAACGAACGGTTATATATCGATGAGTATAATCTTCTTCATTTTACAAGGAATTGTAAGAAGACAAATGAAGAGTCCCTGTCTGATTGCTTTCTATGTGAATTTAAAACGCCAGTTTGCAAGCAATTCTTCAGAAGCACCACTTAAAACAGTAACTGCTATTTTACAATCAATACTGACTCATCCGATATTTACAATATTTAAAACAAACTCGGGTCTCTGAACGATAACCTCAATAGCAAACAACTATCAATTTGTATTCACGTGAGCAGAAATATACATTGTCTAAGTAAATACTTCTTTCTTACTCCATATGCGTTTGACATTCATGACCCCTTAAAGTTAGAAAAGAGGTGATATAGAAACACGGTATCATATAAGACATGTCATGATTTGTTTTGTCCGAGATCGGTCAGTAGATTTACATAGGTATGACACACTCTCGAAGATTGTGAAGACATTCTGAACATCTTAGTCAGCCTGCAATTGTATACAAACTAGCCTACTGTAAACATACTCGTCGTCCCTCGACCTCGACGCAGGGGGGGGGGGGGCAGTGATTGTCTCCTAATAAATATAGTTTTACCATTGCTCATGAATAAACATATCATCATTGATTGGTTGAATTTGAAACGGTTGTGTGTAATTAATACAAAAGGAATAAATGATAGGCCGCCACTTTTTTTCAGAATCATTCATTTATCTTAATTACTCACTAATTAATGCTAGTTCGGGGAAAAGAAAATATATCTTTTAGTTTGATAATGTGTGTCAACATTGTAGTGAAAAGTACATCAAAATTGTCAACTAAATAAGGTGAAATGAGTGTTCAAACGCAACTTGCTGCTTTCACTGATTCTTTTTTTCAACATGAGAACGAAAATAAACTGATTAGATTGTTAAGGTATTTGTAACTGGTTCAAGTTTTATTGAGATCGTGCAATTCGAAAAAGAAGAGCGCTCATTATTTGTGACAGACTCCCACCACCATTATTGCACCAACGAAAACATGCATCCTGGATGTAGTGTGTCATTGTAAGAGCCGGCGAACATCAGTGATTATCCTGCAATAAATAAAGAGAGCGAGCAATGAAGTGTTAAGACAATGTCAGCAAATGTCAAAATGAACAAATCTACACAATTACCACACATACCCCAGAATGTGACCATTTTATTAATTTAAATAAAATATTTTATTAAATTTAACTGTTTTTGCATCATCAAGTAGTTTAAGAGATTTTGTTAAGTAAGTTTTCAAGCTTACAGTACAGTAGTTGCAGATGCATGCTTACCCCTCATTAGAGAAAGACAGCATAACAAAGTATTGTGATTGCCTTACTCAAACTACCTAACCGCTTACAATGTTGTAAAGACGGGTGAATATAGGGACGGGAGACCATAGAGACTGTTAGTATCATCATGATAGTGATCATCAATATATGATCTGGATATGATGATAAGGAGTATGAAGATGATGTTTGGAGTGATGCTTCAGATGAAAGTATTGAGAATGGTTATGATGATGATGATGACGATGATGATGATGATGATGATGATGAGGATGAGGATGATGATGAGGATAATGAGGATGATGACGATGATGATGATGTTGATAATGGTGATGATGGTGACGACGATGATGATAATGATAAGATGATGATCTCGACTGTGAGAGAATGATGACAATGAAAATGAAGGTGATGGTGCTTGCCAATTGAGGTAATGCTGATGGTTACGACGATGCTTGCTGATCCGTATTCGATTTGTTTGTGTCTTTTAAATTACCCATGATCACGCATGTATATTTCTACTATACTGTATTTTTGATATAACATTTCAATATTCTACGATTGATTCTATCCCGAAGTGTTTTCTCTTGTTATTATTGGACTTCATAACTTCATTTGTCTTATTGAGCTGAGCTGTATATTATTCGTCTTTTGTCTTGACATGAGTGTAAACATACTTAGGCCTAAATAGTTACAGACTTGCAAAATGAGAAAATGTAATCTCTTCCATTAATAATAATAAATTAATAAAATAATAATACCGCTACTATAGGCAGTTGAAGTTATTTTACATTAAGATCAATTAGACACACTAAGCTTTTCAATGAAAATCCAGACCTATATGCACTACCGGATTACTAATTTTATAAACTGTGGTTTCAATAGTGCCTACCTGATGATTATAAGAAGATGATGTATGAGAGTATTCGCCCTCTCTGCCGCAGCTGGAGGGAAGGATTTACTTTATGCCAAGACGACAAATACTAGGTCCTTGAATTCTTCTTTTACCATCTTCATAGTAGCATTTCTCAGTAAGGTAATATACAATTTTTCAACTGCATTGTGACTAAAAAAATTGTCCAGTAAATTGTATTCTTGCTATATTGGTATATTCCTACTTTTATGTGTCTTAAAAAAAAACTTTTGAAGGCTTGCAATCGTTATGTCTTCTCCCAATGGTGCTGCGTAATCTTTGCCTAATTTACTTAACTTTTCATTTTCCTTCAGACGGATACATTTGCAATTGACAAATACCAATAGCATATTAAATATCATATGAACAAGTTAAACACACCTCTTCTGCATTCTTCTGGAGCACAGCAGCCTACACCTCCGGTAAGAGCGCAACTGCAATCGCAACCTTTTTTTGAAGGCCTTATGTATCCTTTCATGAGAAACAAATGGCAATAATAACCTCTTTGAAAGACTTGCATTACATGTGATATGAATGTAATATGAATAGGAAACTTAAATTCTATTTGAAGTTACATTCAAATTCTCAACGCCACCTAATAGCTTTTGAACAAGACTTGAACCCAAAACTAGAAACAAACAGCCCAAGGAAAGGTGTAGCCCATCGGTCAGAGTCATTATACTGCTGGCAAAAAAAGAAAATTTCTAGTCCTAACTGTAGTCTATGCAGTTACATTGTAAATACCGTCCACATAAATTTTTCTTTAAATAAACTTTTCAGTGAAATGCTCTGCTTAGGTAGGTTTTTGCCTGGATTCCTTTGATCACCAATTTTATATATTTGATTGTTTAGGTAAATCTTTTGTGTATCAAAAAGACAGACAGTCCAAGAAACAATATTTTTATATGCTTCATAAAAAATGACGCCAGTAAGAAAGAATGGTATGGTATTTAACCAAGTAAAGTAACTTTCTCAGCGACCTTTTAGAATCATCAATGACTACTGACTTTAGCACATGTAGATTCATTCAACAATACAGACAAAGTTAAAGTTAACTTAAGAGATTTAAACTGTTAGTACTTTCCTGTAATGTCAGGAAAATGATATATTAGAGAATGAATATGTGACGATAGGTATTCCATCTATCGCTTATGGAGTTTTTTAGCTGAGATCGCAAAAAGGATCAGTGACATGAAAATATATCAAAGTAATGCAGATGGAAACAATTCATAAAAAGAGACAAAATATTTCTAGATAACATACCATGCGGTGCAGCGTTGACAAACAAAATCATCGCACTCAAAACAAGGACCACGATCTATAACGGGGAAGACAGCAAGGTGAGAAATGTAAAAGGAGAATATGAAACTTAGTTTAAATCTTTCTTAGATCAATTTAATAACATTTCCATGACATTCTTGACCATATAAACAATTTCAAAGGGAAAAATTACAATTTTTACTATGAAGTTCTTTACTTTAGGATACATGTAAAATTTCAAAATCGGAAAAACCTAACTTTGTTGGAAAACTTAGTAATCTGTACTTACAAGAACGGTCAGTTTCATTGTTGTTGGATACTTCGAAGCTCTGTCAGGTAAAAATTCAGTCTGTCCTTGAATGGCACTGTCGAAGTAGAGTTACCTATGGTCAGAGAATACATGACCTTATATAGGCTTGTGCAAGAGCTTAGGGTCAAACAAGAGAAAGTAAGGAGCAATGTCAGTAAAAAAGTATTACAGATTATAAAATCTATTTAGAGCAACAATATATGCCGGCATATTTCAGTTAGAAGCTCCTAGTTTGAATTTAATTATGAGAGCGTGAAAATAGAATGGCAAACTTTTCAATAGACGACATTAAATTTAAGGAAGATGTAGGCCTTATTCGTGCATCCGTGTAAAGCTTGCTCCCAACGATCACAAAACTAAATCTGTGAATACCTTGTACCACCTACTTCGTATCTTTTGTGACAAAACTGCCAAACATGCGGTTCTGATGTAAAAACAAATGCTATATCAAAATCCCCTCCTTTCTCCTCCTTTTTAAAGATCTGTTTATTAATGTGGTACCAGTTCCAAATACACCCGTGTTTACATTTATACCATACATATTACACATTCCATGTATGTGTAGTTTCCAATAACTTACAACAGACTTTTTCTTAAAATGTAAGAAAAACCTATGAACAGTATATATACAACGATTAGGTCTTGAAGGATAACATCCTCGTGGGTCAGAAGAGCTAGAGTTTAGCCATCAGCGGAAGTTTCTTATTTTTATGAGTCGAATGTGCATTCCTAAAAATGTAATCTGCTAATGTGCTTGGCCCTTAAGTCTGGTAGTATATGCTGCTATCGTGGAAGCTCGAGATTCATCTACTCCAAAATTCTGGTCTAAAATGTGGACTTTTAGGACCAACAACGTAATAGCATGCAAGCAGTCTCTCCTCATTATTGAAAATTTTCAGCAAGAAAGCGTAAAAAAAAAAATGGACCTTCATTCTGCGACGTAACTATGATAGCGCAACTACGATAGAGCCTCTCCAATCATGCAAATACAAAGTTGGCATTTTCACAAGTGAGGCTCCGTTGTTTGGATCATACTATAATCTCCGAAAAGAAGGAAAAGTATTTATCTCAAGTCATCTAGTTCCCCATGGGTTGAGGAAAACTGTTTATTCATTCGAAAGTTGTTTTGTAATTTCAATAGTAGTAGCGTTAATTTATCATTACTTATTCTTAGTCAACAGTTTAGGTTCACACACCCACATCCCCTCTCTGAATTCACAGCTCTGGAACACAATGTATACTCCATGTATCGCAAGATTGATGGACAAAATGACAAGTATGATTCGGAACTTATCAGTTTATGGGATTCCCTACATGCAAATTTAAGACTAACCGTAAATACTCAACGAATAAATACATTGCATTTTTTGTGACTCTGTGCTTCGTGCTAGTTAACTTTGTTCTTTTCATTGGTATTTTTTATTTATCGCTTGTTTACCGCATTTTAATCACAAAAAGAATAAAAAGTATATCCATTGGAAGAGTATATTCCTCCTATGGGCCCCTTCGTCTCCTCATTGCTAAGCTAAGGAAAACTAAAGTGTCTGCCACACTACAGCGATATCTGATTCAAATTCTATGCGATTTTTTTCAAGTTTATCTTAGATCTTCTCCAAACTTAGATAAAATCGGCTAAAAGCTCGCGACCCTATAGAGTCACATGAGGCGTTGCTAACGAAAGCAAAAATATAGCCTTTCATGCCTTTCCAGCCTTTTTGGACATCAACTCCAAAGACCATTTTTAAGTGAACAACATCAAAACGATTTCGAAACAAATCTGTCGGAGAGTCGTATATCAGGTAAAATTGAATTGGGACAATTTGTAGGAATACTTTTATGAGCAGATATTAGTGCTGAAAGACCACCCTAAGAGAAAATACTGATAAAACACCACTGGTCTGATATTTTTTTCAATTGGAACCTTTATATCCGTGTAGCGTGACCCACGCATAGCGATCATTCGAACGCGGTGATTATAATGGTGGAGAATTTATTCTGCTAGTAGGTGGTTCTCAGCTATGGGATTGCCAAATCACGGGGACCAGAACCAACCAGTTTTTAAACTTCACAGAAAAGGTTCTTCTACTGTCAGGGTAAAGCCCAATATTTAATTTCATTGTCCAATAAGTTACCATCTTGGTTGTTCATGGACAACCAGTGGTGCATCTACAAAGGTTCGAATGCTCTGATGAACACGCTGGGAACTTTAAGATGATTCGCGTATTAGCCAGAATCTTCTACCAAACCAAACTACTACAAATACTCACAAGCTGGAACTGGAACTTTGCTCTCTTCTGTATTTAGTATCATGTTATTGAGCAGGCGCTCTTTAGAAGATTCTCGTGTGAAAATTTCAAGCAAGTGACTTTTGTGTGTATACCCTAGTCGACTGAGAGCATTTGAAAATATTCCCATCAGATCTGAGAAAATATACGTCCATCTGATCTAAAGGCTTCTGTCACCTGCCACGTGTGCTTACTACAGGTCAACTGTGTATTGAAGTTATTGGCCGGAGACAGTCTAATCCACATTCTGTGTACATTCGTGCTGTTGACATTCCTGTATTCTGGGACACTGTTTATCAATCACCTCCATCGCCGAAGCTCAGGTTACGGTTAGCCGACGTTAATCGACAGTCGAAGTCTACGCCAACGTATATATGTATCTAGCTATTTCAGCGTTATGGTTGCCTACAGTGGTCGTCTACGACTCCACGTAAATGACGTCCAAGCTGTGTTACCAGTTACCCGGTACCACCCTTAAAATAAGTTTAAATGTTAAGCTGCAATTAACTGAACACTCTCATCATTTAAGCCTAATCAGATTGTACATTGTTATCTGAATCTGTCTGAACCTGAAGTCTGGAAGAGTAATTATATTCTGATTGAAACGTAAAGTAACAGTGTCGTGCTATCTGTCATCTGCTTGGGTACCAATTTATTGACATTTTCTGTGACAATATTTATTTTTAACTACCGTCACCGTTGCATGTTTAATAGTATTAACCTGCAGTGAGAGGCAGGAAACACAGTGATTCGACATTTTTTTTCCTTAAGAATTATTAAATACAGCGTTTTTAGCAAGATGGACATTTAAGTATTTTACCGTATTCATCATGTTATTACGGAGATAAACAAAATCAACAAAATTCTTCAATCGATATAAGAAATAATTGATGACGTGTGGATATACCTTTACGAATTGTTTAAAGTTAGGGATGAGAACATATTTCACAAATGAAACAAAAGAATATAACATCGTTTAACAAATAATCAAATACTCCATGAATTTCTCTTTAATGGCATTTTTTTCCCTGAAGACGTTTTTGTGTCAAATTCAGATAATATTCGCAACCAACACTGTTGAAATAATCGCCCAAAATATGAACCAGGTTTCACGATGACGATGTGATGCTATCGTTAGTAAATTCATTCTTCACGGTAAAAGAGATAGCCATGTTTAACCTCAAAAGAGAAAGAATTTTAATAATTTTAATACTCCTCGCATGGTAACAACTTAAATGCTGATGTATGAACAAATTTAAGGTAATTCAACCAAACCATTTGCATTTGGAATTTCATTTCACAGGTAAATCTCTGTCTCTTCATTTACGTCAAGGTGTAAACAAACATCAACTCACATTTCTCATCTTTACACAGTACGATAAACCTTGTACCTTCTTTTTGTACAATGCTTGGCCTACTTGGGTAACAGAGCAGTTAATATCCTAGTCTGACAGAATAAAATCTTAGATGTATTTTTTAACTTTGGTCAAGCTCTTCCGAGAATATATAGGTGCCAGCACTATTTGGAATCTCGCTGAAGCTTATTGTTGAGTAATTATTGACAGTTTCCTTTAGGTTTTCTCTTTCGATATATATATAGTATGTCAAACTGAAAACCCATGGCTCGTCTTTCAGAGAATATCGGTCTTGCCTCTCTTATGGCTCCGACATAACCCGCAGGTAGATGACGGCGTTGAGTCCAATGAGAAAGCCCTCGAGGTTCAGAGTAAAGAAAATCCAGAAAATGGAATATTTATGCAAGAGTTGTTTTATTAATTTTGTTTTGATCTTAAACAGCATTCAGGTAATTTCCTGAACCTAAGAACGTCCGTCTTCACAATCCCTTCCATTCACTGTAATTGTAGAAGAGAAGAGAGATTGATTTTCATTTACGTTTAAACAAAAATATTCTTAAATGTGTACAGGAATGAAACGTTAGTATAAAAGAGTAAACTACACTTAGTGGAGAGTACCTAATTTGCCTAAAAATCCGCCCTGTGGTGTCTCTACGAAGAGACTCCCGCAATCTCGTTCAACCGCAAAACACGTAAATTGCCCACGTACCTCGCCCCGAATAGCTGCCAGTTACTTCGAAACTTGTGAAAGACGAACACTATCAGTCAATTGGCAATCAAATCCATCTACCATTGGCTCTGCTTTGTTTTTTGTAAAAGTTCAGACGGTGCGTATGGGCGTAAAAAGCTAAAATACTGGCAATTTTAGCTAACTTAATTTCGCAACGTCTCAGAAATCTAGGAACATCGTTATCCTCACTTGCAAAACAATAAAATATTTAATTCAGCATTTGACGGAGGAATAACCAGAGACGCCCTCCTCCCCCCCCCCTCCAAAAATGGACAATTTTTCATATCTCAGTCTAGTAAATTTTACGGCATAAAAAGATGCCAAATATGGCACCGGATAGCCCCAATTTACCTGTAACTGGATAATTTCTCAATAAATCCGCAATACCATCTGAATTTCTTATATTTCACTCTAGGAGCAACGCTAGTTCGAAAATCTCCAATACCAGTTGAAGCTTTTCATATGTCAGTCTTACACATTTTATGACATCAAAAGATGTGTCTTAGGTTACCTAGTAATTGAAAGATATCTCAATAAATCCGAACTATCTTTTACATTTCTCTAGGTCTAGTAGCTACGATAGCCACAAAAAGTGAAATATCACTGGGAAGTTTTCATATCTCAGTCTAGCACAATTTATGAACTCAAAAGACGCCAAATATTGCACTAGATTGCATCTAAAGTTACCTTTTAGGTGAAAATTTTCTCAAAAATGATACTGGGACATCTTCTTCCTTAACAATCTTCCCCAGAGGAATCGTCACTCACCTCATGCTTCCCCCTTCCCTATCAAAATACTATTGTACGACATTCATTTTTCATCACATTGGCTATCTTTTACAAAGGTTATTGGTGCGAGAAGTGGCTCTACGTTGTTATGCAATAATCGACGGTTGTAGCAAACTAAGTATTACTTAAGCATTATTTAAAAAACTATCCCCAGAGAGTAACTGAAAGAGTAACTTTCCTGGATCCATAATTTCAGGGGAAAAGCGAAAACAGGCCTTGCGGCGAATCACATTCGGTATCGTATCGACTAAGACTCCCCGAATGGGGCGGGGGCATCCTCCGAGGGGAAACGTTCCCCTATCCTCACCTGACTAACCCCTATTGAGAGTGTTCAATATTTTCCTTTTCGCCTTACCCTTTAAACCTCCCGAATAAGTGAATCTCCTCCGATTGCCTTCCGGTGGCCCCCGTTTCCCCTTTTAAAAACGCTACTGCTGTTATCATTAAAAAGTTTAAGCTGTTGAATTAACGTTTCTGGTAATTACGATAGCATAAATAGTCTATATAAAAGTTCAGTTTCACAATGGTAAGTGATATCGATATTTTTGAAGAAGAAAATACATGCTTTCAAAATAAAGCCCTCCGGGCATATAAAAATTCTCAAATGTCCTCGAAATAAAGATCACTGTACATAAACAAAGGATCTATCATTTGACTTTGTTCAAGATTACCGCCAAAGTTACAATGTATCAATTTAGGTTCCTAAATATACTTTTAACAGCAGAAATATGAGGTTCAAGCTGTGCTCAATTTCCAATTGTGAAGTAACAGTACAGAAAATCTTGACATATCATTAAATTTGTGAGACACTGGTTGTACTAAAACTCCATCTACATGAGTGTTTTGGATTTGACCAACTCCATTATTATTTCTCAAATCCTTAGGTGCGTCATTCTCATATAGTCACACAGTCACAGTCAAATACAAATTTAGCTGCCAAAGAACTCGCAAAAGTCCTTGGACAGGATTACTTTCCATGGCATAATATGGATAAATGTTTGGAAGCTGCTGTATCCATTCAGGGGGCTGATCCACTCCTCTTTGCCATTTTAACTTGACGTCCAGTATCCTTATGGAAAATGCATTAT
This sequence comes from Stichopus chloronotus, assembly GCA_021234535.1. Classification (NCBI taxonomy): domain Eukaryota; kingdom Metazoa; phylum Echinodermata; class Holothuroidea; order Aspidochirotida; family Stichopodidae; genus Stichopus; species Stichopus chloronotus. Next base: position 13,245,390 of record CM037844.1, read on the forward strand.
CAGTTCTCTCTTAACGCATGTTCAACGACAATTTTAATTTTGATTCACATTGTGTTTGTGAAAGCAAAGAGAAGGAAAATAAATTAAAAAATTTATGACCATGTAATCATATATTTGTGGTATGTTTGATTTTGCTGCACTATACAGTCTATATGGCTAGTCGATCAACTCCACGTAATGGAAGTCCTCTCACCCACGTACACAAATACATGTTTCTGTGCAAATCTGCCGACACAGGACTTGTGTGTATGTCGCTAATGAGTATGTGTTTCCTACTACCCTCACTCCAGGGAGGTAGAGTGGCATCTCACTGTTCTCTCTAAATTACTGTCACTCTAAACCTAATATCAGAGAAATAGAAGGTAACTCTTATACGTGTGATGAATATGCGCGAACAATACCACCATCTTTCCCTTAATTTGCCGTCGCACGATAAAAACGAAACTACTTTTTTGCACACCATGCGGTGTCATGCCTACAGTGACACACAAAGGGCAAGTACACTCGTTGTACCGATTAGTGGCACAGTAAGCTGGTGTAACGGTTAGCAGCTCGTTCCGACAAGGTTATTGCTCCATTGTTGGGCTACGTAGTTTATCTATAGCAGCAAAGCTATTACATCGTAATCTTATGCAGCCACTTCTCCTTTTACGAATTTCTAATGGTAAGCTTTAATTTTTAATGCACTAAGCTTCAGTCACTCTCTCTACTGACGACGTGAGAACCAAATACCATTGATTTGTCCATTCCATTATACCTATTTATGCTGAGCTTGTGAAATATGTTTCGCAGATTTAATTAAAGAAAGATCGTTCCACGACAATTCATCCATTTAAACTATTCACAGGAAATCATACTGGTATTCTATATTTTACCGTTCTTATGCTCTGGATTATAGAGGAGGGATACAGCCAGTTAAGTAGCGTGATCAGTGAAAGAAAACCAAGTATGTACGCAACTATCACATAATTTGTACTGCGAACAGAGTCGATTGCATATATATGCCAATATAAATAGGCTTAACAAAAGAAACACTGGCACTGTACAATACGTGGCGTCATCATCTTTATACCTCATTGTGTCTCAAGGACGGTAATAAATATGAACAAATTTTCAACAGATTTTCACTCAGGGGTTTACTTCGCAACTTCTGTATGAAGCTATAGCTCTTTCCTAGATGCATGTCACAGGACCTTTAATAAACATGATACACTGCGATCCTGGATCACAATATTAAGCCTTCACTATACACAGGGATGTTGGATATGGAAAATATATTCATCCCTACATTCAGTTGGGTAAAAGCAGCCTCTTCAATTGAGGTCAATATGACTGAACCCCTCCCCAACCCCTAAGTTTCGAAAAAGTAGTCCATCAACTTATGAAACTTCTGATGAAACTTTAATTAAGCAGTGACTTGCGTCAGTTTATTTTCTGATTCAATTAAAGGTTATGAGGCATATCAGTATCTGAATGTAACTTGTAACTGATCTTTCAAACTAATCTCGTACTCTGTATTACACACCCGGAGAGATTGAATTCTAATTTAATTTTTTATGAAATATCTCGGACTATTAGTTACACATAAGGACTAAGTACCGGCAAATGTTAAAGTGGGAAAGAGGGAAATATTGAATTTGCTATGACAATGTGCAGTCGTGCCAAAGTTGCAAATACAAGAGAAAAACAAAATGAAAAAATCTTAAAAGTACAAATATCGGTAAGTATTCAAGTACAGTGAACTTGTAAAAAGGTACAGAGTTGCGATTTCTATTATTACAGTGAAAACAGCATCCAGTAGATCACATTAAAGTTATATTGGACCATTTGATTCCAATATTATCACTATGGTACCGAAAGACTGGAAACTTGTCAGGAGGCAGTGTAGCAGTGTACAGACTCTTTTTACACACAGATGAAACTTTTTTGGAAAGAAAATAAAACATTAATTGAAGATTTCTAACACGTTTTATTGTGCCTTGAACTCATTAAGTCGTTACAGGCTACAAGCTGTAGGTGGTCATAGTTTGTAAATCATATATATCCATATGCATGAGTTAAATAATAATTGAACGACACTAGGAAAATCCACATCACAACCGGTCTCGTCCTTTTTGGGACTCATCAGACAACGGCAGGACTTTAATAAAAGTTCAGTTATATATACTTTAGTTATATTCAGTTTAGTATATATATATAGTTTCAACATTTCATAAAGGTTTCTCTCACCGGCATGGCATCAAAATTGCCTGGTCACGAATTTTTAAAAACCGAACTGAATCGTTAATTACTCCCTCATTAATCTTCCTTTGTAAGTGAGACATTGGGATCCTCTAGTTTTACCATTTGGAATTAGTATGTTAGGGACACCGACAGATTTAGACAAATTTAGTGAATTTCACGAAGCAACTCAATGAGCCTCATTAAGGATGAAGTTAACTGTATGTCTTAGTTTGCCGGAATAGTTTATTCAGTGGTGTGCAGCAAGGAACGAAACTAAGGGATACCATTAGGCTCTCTAGATGTCATTGATTGTTAGATGGTTAGGTCGAATCATCGGTCGAATCAGCTTTTGGCTAGCAGCTTCCGCGCCGAGAGTCCTAAATTGTGTCATCATCAGGGTTTGAACAAGTAAAAGCAGGGGATAGCAAGACCATCTAAGCGGACTGCCACTATCAGTGGGTGGAGGATACCAGAAAAGTTTGAGATAAAAAATACCCCATAGATAGACGGCAATCACCTTCTCAGCTTCAGCACGTAAGCCCAAGGTATTGGTTTTATTTAAGTCATTAGATGCTCAATTTCATGCCAAGTCAAACTCTGGTGTCCTTGTAAACAACGAATCTGGAGAGTGGAAGCTTGGACTTGAAATTTCGAAGAACAGATGCCTTAGTTTGATTGAAAATCATTTATCTGTCACACTTTCCTTCGTGATAATGTATTGTGTTGAGGTATCGCGTTGCTGTGAAATTAAAAATGCACAAATGCACGTGGTAATTTTTGTCTCGGACATTTTGGATAATTAAAACATTAATTACTCCAGGTAGATTAACTAGACTCACTTGTGTGATTTATTTAATCAGAATCAGTATACCTGAAATAAGCCTACACCGCCTCCATTTCAGTAATCACATTAACCGTCATGTAATTATACCCTAGTAAGTGCACATCGCAGATGGGACAGAAAACGGACATGGATGTTCAAAGTTAAAGTAAAACTCTACTTGCTCTGAGTGTGTGGTATTGTTGATTTGGTAAAGCTATTTATATTTAGAGATCTATTTCTAACTGAGTAAAATTAGTCATGCAAATATGAAATGAGTACTGATTTAACGAGAAGGTTGATGTGCTAGAGCGCGACATTTCTCAGGGTCTCAAAAGGGACAGTATTGATGAACAGTTTTCTCCTTGATTTCTCTTTGATGGAACTGGCATGCGAAACGACCAACAATTTGAGCTCATGTAGTCCAAGCTCCATGATTTGAAAGAATACCAAGAAATCGACATAATTTGTTGACGGAATTTTATTGTCAGAATTTGTCTAAGTACATAAAATTTTCTTGGATCGTTAATTAGGTATGTAGTTCAACCAGCTGGAAGTCTTCAGGGTGATATGTCCCTGAACAGTGGCCCTCTACCACTGAAATCATATCCCTTGGCTTTCTCTCTCCTGGTCTGACTTTTTTCAGTTCAAGTTGTTGAGGTCCGACAACAATATTTCTCTGCTGTTCTCCTGCCCAAGAGCCATTACCATGAACAGCTTTTACCCTTGCTAGCTGACGATCTCCGTCTCCTGTGTGAAATGATGAGTACCTGCCATGCTCGACACTAGGTTTCCCAGAGGTTCTGAAGTTATGAAGACACTCTTGAACCATACCTCTTTGGTGATTCTGCTGTCTTTTCGATCACTAACTTGTCAACATACAGCACCGTGATCTTCCTGCATAGATACTCGGCAGCACTATGGAACGCTTCGGCAGTGTTCACCGCAATGAGATCCTGTAGAATAATGCGACAAACACATAGATTAACCTCACCTCCAAGGCCTTCCAATTACACACTTTCCATGATCAGTAGCACAAAACTGGTGCCACTGATCCAGTCCTCATCGAAGACAAGTTGCTCTTCATGGTGGAGGAGGCGGAACATGTAAATGTTCTAAACTGGCTTCCTGCGCCATTAGATCAGTAGTGGACTTGCGTTGTTTTGAATGGTAGTATCTGTTTCACATCATCTAACATGGCCTTATCGAAGGACACCACAGCAGATTTTGTCATGGTTGAGTGCATCTGAGACAACAGACAAACACACATGCATCGATTAGCCTGTTCTTTTGGTCGATAGAAAACAATGACCGTGAACACGGCGACCCTTTCTGTTAATTGATGGGCTTGCATTATTTCATGCTGGTCGTGGCTGGTACAGCTCTCAGATAAATCTTCGTGCAATATGATCGCATCCAACATCATGTGCTTCTTCAAGTGCTTCATCTCCGCATGATGACGTTTTACATCATATGCACATGTCGCACAAAGGGCTCTACCTGTGACTTGATATCTGTTAGCGCATCAGACAAGGGCTTAGTCTCAGCACCCATTTGAATCCTACGATTTACAAATGTTCACTGTTTGACAGTGCCACATGTGAAACACTCTTTCACATATACTTCATTCTCCATTGAGCACACAATCGTCATCAAGACGTTGTCTGAAGAGGCAGGAAAGAGAGGAACCACCTTTTCAAATGTTGTGTGTCTTGAACATTTTGGATTATGGGTGTATTAATCATTGAAAATGTTGAAAATAGCCTCAAAATCCTTCAGTATTAAGACTTCACTTACAGTAAAATTCCTGTCACACCTACATCATGAATCAACATTAGTTAAGTATGCAAATTTGTGACGTCAAGGGATGGATTCCTATGATAGGTCATATGTTAATCCTTTGTTTACTAAACTTTGATTTCCAGGACAATTGAGGCTTATGAATGCCCAGGGTTTTTTTTTTTTAAGCACCTTTTCTTCAACAATATGGATGTCACTTACCAGTGTGAAACTCAGCAAATAAGAGATAAAATGTGTTAGCAAAGAAACACTGACAATGTGCAATACTCCACGTCGTCAGTTTTGCATTTTATCAAACTTTGAAAAGTCATATCTCAAGAGCGGTAATTACATATGACAAAAATTTTAACGGATTGTCATTCAGAGTTCCACTTTCAAACTTCTGAATTGAAGATAACTCTTTTTCAGATGCATGGCCCCCCTGTCAACTTCAAGGACTTTGCAAAAGTGTTTTCTGAATCAAAAGTCATTGTTCGAAATTATCTTAACCACTTGCTTCGATAACTGACACAGATTTTCCTCACAAGATGAACAGGTGTCAACAAATTCTATTTGATCCTATATAGTAGATTAATTTCACGCAACTCGGATGGTGGTTTCTTGCTCTTACATTTTCCGCCTCTGCTGCCTTTCGCTCACATTTTCTCTGTTTCTACCCTTGGCATGATCAGTTCTTACCGTTCATGATAGCTGACCGTTGACAGACCGTACCGTTAATGATGGATATCCAACACAGTGTTGTGCTTTAATACAGGTTTACCGAGTCGGCTGATAATATTGCTGATCAGTTCTTACCCTTAATGGTAGATAACCGTTGATCAGTTCTTACGCGGTTGAAGGTGTATTACCCAATCAGTAATGTGTTATAGCACGATAATACAGTTTTGATGAGTCGGCAGATAATAAGGCGGCAATGATGGTTGTAATAATTTGGACAACCCATTTTTCCATGTGCACTCGTCGCGCAGTGGGTCGTATACTCTCCAATGTGTACTGATGTATCTCGCACCAATATTCTCTCACCTAACAGATTCACATTTGGAAATCTGACCTCAAAATACAGCCGTTAAACAGCAAATTATTAACAATGGAAGTGTTAGTAACACGGTTCCACAGACCTCGGCTTGATATTTCTATATCATATGGATAAAATCGGACAAATTCACAGAAATCTCGTAATAATTTGGGTATGCAAGTATTGTCGATGGATAAAGAACAGACCAAAGATCCGAGAGGCGATTATGTCCGAGAAATTCCAAAGCTTATGCAGTGGAAAATCTAATTTTTGTGTGGACGACCAACTCTACACATTAAGAGAGGACAAAGCAACTTTCCTTCTATCTTTCTATGACCCTTGCGTCTCAGATAATATATTTCATTAAAAATCACATGAACTTATTGTGTAAAAATTAATTTTCTACAATTTCGTTGGAAATGTTGGGCACTCGTCAGAAAAGTGCGTCTTTTTAATCAACGAAGACACTGTACCTGTGTGTTGTTGTGAGTCTTAAATATTTGTGAGCATGTCCTCATCCCGTATGTTATGAATGAAATCAAGACCAGAGTTGAAGTAGACTTTCTCTGTCTTGCTCTGACTAAATTTAAGACAAGAGGTTTGACGGTGCAAAAGTCCTTCCTTTTTATAAAAAGCTTACTTTTGTCTTTAGTAGGTTCTTTGTACAAAATGTGAGGCAAAATTGACTTTTTTTCTCAAAAATCAGCAAATTTCGCTGGATTTACCTTTACAGTAATATTATGTTGATGTGTGTGTTCTCAGCTAAGTACTTACAAAACTTTAGGTTAATTGGTGTAATAGTTCTCAAGATATGCTGGAAATACAAATTTTGGGGCAAAATTGGCTTTTTTTTAAAAAATCAGCAAATTTCACTCTCTTTACTGTAAAAGTGATATACCTTGAATATTTCATTCTTAGGTAAGTTTTTGCAAAATGTTGCATTAAATGCTCAAATACAATTTGACTTGATTTACCATTAATGTAATATTATGTTGAACGATGTGTTCTCGGCTAAGTACTTACAAAACTGTAAGTTAATTGATCTAATAGTTCTCAAGATATGCTGGAAATACAAATTTGGGGGAAAATTGGTTTTTTTCTCAAAAATCAGCAAATTTCACTCTCTTTACTGCAAAAGTGATATACCTTGAATATTTCATTCTCATGTATTTTTTTTTTGCAAAATTTTGCATTAAATGCTCAAATACTTTTCAAGATTCTCAAGATATATGCAAACACGCACACCACATTGGCACGGACACGTGTTCATTTATACCACCCAACAGGACCCTCCTGTGCCCATGGTCACTGTACCATGGGGTACCTCTAGGGTGTCACTATCCATCCACTCCAAGCGTTTCCATGGCAACCATTCTCCCATGGGTGCACGGTACAATATATAGCTCCACTAGCCAAGTGACTACAATATCTAATCTAGCCCCCATGGGGCGATGATGTAACAAGGGATCTCAAGAAGAGAAGGTTGGCCTAAACTCAAGTTTGATATGTGAGTGTAACGCCTTAAGTGCAAGAAGTTACCTAGAAAGTAGCTAGAAAGCAATAACAAATGTTACCTTTTCAATGTAGCTTTTTGAGTGCAAGAAGTCTATCGTTAGTGTAAACGTTGTTGTATACGAGCTCCACCTTAACGTTACGATTTCGGGTAAGATTCAATTATTCAATTTCATTTAAAAACTCAGAAATTGCCATCTACGACTAAGTATCCTATCCTTTTTTTAGCCACGGCAGATGAAAAACGTGAGTCCATGTAATTGTCATGTTTATTGCAGTTGTGCTAAATATGTTTGCCTCCATATGTTCGACGTCTCTTCCGTCTTCATGCAAATATATTACCATTGACATATTCCATTTGTGTATCAAATATTAAACAAGAAGTTACGTATACCCTTCATGCAAATCTTTAGGACCACAGCAGTCGACACCTCAGACAAATTGATTACATCACGTCTTTTTCCTTGTGGGTTACTTAACTGTAATCATAAACAAATGTAGACATTAATTAGTCTTCTTTAAACATTTGCATTACATCTTCGAATGGATAATTAAGCCTGTTGTAACCAATTAGCATCAGCAAATATCTGAAGTAACGGTAACCTCTCAGTACCGGTTAGTCTAATATAATTTTTGACCAACGATGACGTAATTTCTCATAAACTGGTACTAAGCTACATACGAAAGGGTGTGACAAGTCATTTGAAGCTACAGTGCTGTAAACGTTACTGAATTTCTTTCTGAACAAAGGAAATTATTTAGGTAGAATATTACGTTTGTCGTGTTTATTGTTGTTAAAGGAGAATGAAACCCTGGAAATATCTTTATAAAATATGAAGCAGAAGTGTTTGACAAAACACTTGTCAAAGTTTCATTAAAAAATATTCTTCCCTCAAGTTCCCAAGTTATGCACTTTTGAAATCTAGAGAAGGGTGTTGCCATCTTTGTCTCAGTTGAATGTGAACAGACTTAAGTAAGTCAAACTATGATGTCACATAACCCCTGATGGCAGAGTTTAATGTATTTCTTTGTTTTCGTTTCTCGTAATTTCCATGAATGCATGTACACTGCACACAACTTTGTGTTGAATTACTGAGGTGTATCATGCAATGATCAAATTATTCATACTTTGATTTAAATAGATACATACCTGTTAAAACTATTTGTCTATAAATTATAAAGAAAAACAAAAGTTTTCGATAATAAGTGGTCAGGTTATGACATCACAATCTCAGCATGGCAGCATCCTGGTTGATTTTTATGAACTTTCAAATTGCAATATCTTGAAAAGTAAACAACATATGCACATGAAATTTGGTGATGGTGATCGCCACATGTTAGTCTTTCATTTGGCAGTGACTCGATGTTTTATTGTAAAACGTTCTGACTTTCATTCTCCTTTAAGCACTCATCTTTCTTGCGCTATAAATCCATATTAACCCACTGCGCGATACCATAGAAATCCATCATCGTCAAAGGGACGGTATAATTGGCAACTTTTATGACTTGACCAGCTGACCACCGTTTTGTTTGAAGCATACGTCATCTACATCATTCAACCAGGGAGGCAACTCCATGATGCAGGTGTGTTGCTGCAAATAAGAAAACAAACATTGGACTTCGAATCGTCTGTTCTGACCACACCAGACCAGTTTTGATTTTTTGACAGCCGCTCCGTAATTGGTCCGCCGGTCGAGATCGATTGTTCAGTGACGAGCTTAGAAAATGCAATACATCTACGGTATCTTACACATGGCTAGGGCCTATGTGAGTTGCATGTAGATATAATAATCAAGTGCTTTCCTATTTCATAGCCTTTGTCAATGACAATTGATCCAAAGAATTTTGATAAATTAAGCATGCTTGTGGTCGGCGTGTAATATGTAAGTCTTAATGTATGCAGCAAGGCCTACACATCCAAGTTTTCCGTTAGTAAATTACTAGTAGGTCACAAAAACATACCAAGTTGCCCCACTTTGGCACTGGCTATTTCAGCAATAGTTTCTCCATTAACGAACGGACGGATTGGGGCATTGACTGCAAAAAAAGGACCCAGTTATTGAAATTTGTGAAATATGTACATTATTCAAAGTTTTGACAAGCACACAACATTTAATTTGACATCATTTTGGAGCATTCTTTTACTCCATGCTTGGATTCTAAGTGGGAGACATGATAACGTCACATTTATTTGTAGGAAGATCATAGTGTGTAATGTTTAGATTTTTCAAAGCTTCGAGTGGATGCACAGTATGGACTTGAACGAATAACCACGATTACATTTTTGTGATCATGGTGTGTTCCTAGTCAAAGGAAGGAAGCTCAAAGGAAGTTGACCATTGACCTGATTTGACCTCTGACCTTACATTTTGTTTGGAAAAAAATCAGACATTGAGTCCCCGTCATTACCAGCTTTAACCCTTACCAAGTTTGCAGCCTCTAGGAGGTGTTGCGGACACCAACTTGTTGGTGTCAATTTTGACCTTTGACCTAAAAAAATACAAACACTATTTTTTTATAAAATCTCACCGGTCATATCTTTAAAGGTCCTATGAAAATAAGCATTTTAGATTATGAAATACCTCAAAAATGAGATATCCACTAATTTAATATTTGACCTTTGACCTCTGAAGTCGACCTTGACCTCAAAACCATACAAACATTATTTTTTGATAAAGTCTTTCACCGGCCATATGCTTGAAGGTCCTATGTAAATAACCATTTTAAATTGAGAAATACATAAAAAATAAGATATACACTAATTATATGTTTGATCTTATGACCTCTGACCTTGACTTTTGCCGGGAGACTACTACACATCATGGGTCACCTATCGACCAACTTTGATCCTTCTCAACCTTGCTGTCTAGGAGGAGTTGCTGATTCAAAGTTTCTGGTCAAATTTTACCTTTGCCCTTGAAGTTGACTTTGACCTAAACAGCATATAAACATTATTTGATACATTCTTGTATACCGATCATATATTCGAAGGTCTCATGTAAACAGCTATTTTGCATTACGAGATACAGCAGAAATAAGGTTTTCACTACTTTGACCTTTGACCTTTACCTTAAATTTTGCCGGGAGATAACTTCAGACAATACCAATTTACCACCTTTGACCTTCATCGGCCTTGCGATCAAGGAGGAGTTGTGCATTCAACGTTCGAAATTGAAATTTCCTCTCGCCCACACATACATACACACATCTTAACCCGTTTTGACCCCTACCCAAACGGGAATGTCCTGGTCACCTTTAGTGCCATACCAGGATAGACGACCTCCCATGTGCCAAATATGAACCATACATAACGTTATCATGGCAACTGTCCCTAGTACAACAGTTAGAGCCATAATACCCTCTAATCCCAAAGCAAATACAATATTTCATCCCGTACATTACATATGTGGTGACAAGATAAAAGAGATGAGGTCTTCTCAGATAAAGTACCATTTGGTGCAGCAATGACAAACAAACCCATCGCACTCAAAACAAGGATGGCGACCTATAACAAAGTACAGAGTGAACGAGTACGAATAGGACTATTAATAGAAATATTAAAGGGACTAAGTTTAAATTTTCCTTTATGGCATTTGTATAAAAAATTTTCCAAATAAATCATTTCAACTAAATTTTAGTATGACGTTCTCCACATTGACCGTTAATATCACGTGAACTCTCAAAAATTCAATTTATTATAGTGATCTGTACTTACAGTAACATTCAGTTTCATTGTTTCTGGATACTTCGAAAGTCTGTCAGGTGAAAATTCAGTTTGTTCTTGGCTGACTATGTCGAAGAGGAGTAATTTATGTCAGACAGTATTTGAGTTTGAAGGCAGGTGTATTAACAACTGTGCATCAAAAATGTGTACAAATAAGCGGGCATGAAAGTGCAATGCCAAAAAAAAAGTGACACATTCTTTAAAGCAAAATCTGCCAGCATATTCAAGTAGGACAGGCTGTTGATTTGAGTGTGATAAACAAGAAGAATCCATTAGAGTCTGAAAATATCTCCAAATGTAAGAGACAACATCATCTCCAACTTTCCATAGATAACACCGGGGAGCTGATATATTCAGAGAGATACAACAGTACACTCCAAGTCGAGTGAAGATAACCTGGGTAGTTGGCTCAAATGTACTCCTTTTCTTTATTCTGCGGTTCCATTTCAACATCATTCAACACGCTACGTCATTGAAGTAAAGTAATCCTTGATCAGAACAATACTTTGATGTGTACTTTTGTTATCACCAACAGTTTTAGTGCACGTTACATAAAACTACCGACAGTTGAACTGAGATAAATGAAAACAAATAAATAAATGAAACGATTAGTGCCTTTCTTTACAAAAGATCTCAAGCAAATGAGCAAACAGTGGAAGAAATGTAATATTGTGTCAATTACAATCTTGGACAAAACTGTCGAGACATTTTACAATACTTTTCAGAGAATAATATAAAAACCTCTCGACCTTCACAATGCTGAGCTAAGCGGGTGGATATATACTATGGACAGTAATCCTGTAGCTAGCTGCCAGTATTGAAAAGGAAGATCAAGTGTCCCAACACGTTTTGTTCAAGATTGTAGATGACAAGTTTCAGGAAAAGTCAGATTACTGTGTGACCTTGACTCTGGCAACCTTATTGCAAAGAGTTGTATCTCTTTTCAGATGACAGTTCACTGATGACATCAAGTTTAATGAAGATATGAATTCTTGTCCGACTGCATAATGCGTGCTACCAACGAAAATTGAGCTTAACCTACAAAGTGCATGATAAAATCCGTTATAGCTTTAGTAACTTCAAGTGATTGCGTGCTTAGGAAAAAGTAAAAACATTGAAATTTCATCTCCAAAAGTTTGGTAAGGCTTTTCATTACACCACTCAGACAATCTGGGACAATAAATAGGTTTCACCTGCTTTTGCCATATGATTTGAAATTCTTCTAACATAACGAAGAAAAGTGTAGAATACGATAATGTAGTGGTTGACAGTTTTCATTCAAATCAACGGTGTGCTTCTTCGAGCAAGCCAATAGGAAGTATACCAATATTGAATATTCAGTTAACAACTCAGGATCACTGACGCCGCGGGCAAGGTTGTGTTCAGTTCGTATGTTATTTGTAAATACAGTGTTTCCTTTCACCAAATACTACAATTACCGATACCAACCAAGGGGCGACAACTTGAGTAGTATGTTTTTGATACACTAGTGAGACCTGTACTGTTGCATATTCATTATGTAGGCGGTTATAGTAAGAAGCATTAATTTTCAAATATGATTTCTGTTTTTATGCCAAACCCGTTGCTTTTCGAAGTAGTTACTGTCATTTTACTTCATTGAAAGACATGGTCCGTTCATGTACAACCGCTCGTGTACATTTAAAAAGAAAGAAAAAGTTAAGATCAAACATAATCTTATCTTTTTGGTTTTTCAGTACACACGCAATCACTTTAAAGTAATAAACAACCTAATTTAAACTTGCCATTCACTACCTACGTCCTAAAGATAAGTCCAACGTGTGATGCATGGAGGAGTTTCATAATCTCTATCATGTTTGCAGAATTCATTAAACCTTTCCTCATGAGATGAGAAAAACGTTAATTTTAACAAGCAATTATTCTTTTTGTGAACATACCCTGTCCGTAGATAGACTCCCTTTTATGACATATCAAAAAACCTTAATAGTGTTACCGATGCACCCAGTCGACAAAACATTTGTGTATATAATGTCCATATCAATTGTGAACATTCCAAAAGGAAGTACGTGTGACTCCAACCAGCCCTGCTCCAAGCCTTTACTGAACGTACCATTCAGTTGAGCGAGAGTCCACGGCATGTTCATTATGACTGGATGACAGTTGTTACCTTTTAATATACATTTACCTGGGGCTTGCATATGTGGATATCCAGCTGAACGTAGTAAACTCCTTTCTTCCACGGGCTACTCGGCTGGAAGGCAATCCAGATTGCATTGCATGTGATGAACCTAAACAACACGGGCTAGTCAGTAATTAGAGTGACTTACGCAATTGCCTGTTAAAAAAAATTCCTGTAATTTGGCATTACCATCCAGCACTTTAAATATTCCGTAAACACAGACTGTGCTACAAATTTAAAAAAAAATGCGTCCTCATAATAACCGCAAAAGCAACTACGATATGACCTACACTACACACTTCCCATATACCCCATTGACTGTCTGACGAGTGACAGAGAGAGCATGAGACGTAGAATAACAGCCTAACGATTTATAACATAGAGTGTAAAATGAGTGTAGCTAAGTGTCTAATGCAAGAGGTGTTGCCATCCTTATTGACAAGAAGTGCGTGGCGAAGGTTTTTACAAGTGACCTTCCGGCTACGCTGCACCTATATCATTTAATTCATCTACATCAAAGGTTTCACTTTCTGTCTGGGAAATATTCATGGACCTTACTCCGATTCCCGTGGCTTTGATGGTACCGTTTCTGGTATTGCTTGTGATTTTAATGTTTTTGAAACCTGGTCGAGTAATTTGATTGTAACTCATACTAAAAAGGAATAATCCTCATGCTCAAAAGGAACTCTTTGCTCTAAAACACGAATTCAATTTGGTTGATCCATGGCGTATATTATACTCTCACGCTCACCAGTTCACTTGATTCGCAGGACTCCTTTTAGGCAAGCTTGCCTTGGCTTCTCTCTAGTCTTTAAAAATTTACGTAATGAATAAAAATTTGATGAATTATGAAATTTACTGAATGTAATTATTTTACTTAATTTCACTTATGATCAAATATTGTACTTGATTACGGTGCTGATCATTCTATTATTGTTTTAGGCTTTGTCTCAAGTAATATTAAACATAGAAAGTTCAGTAATACTCTTCTGCAAACGAATGATCATATCAATTTGACAGATACCATAATTGACCAGTTAGTCCTGCAATGATGTCCGTTCCCTACAACCGTGAAACTGTTCTAACAATTCCATACGAGGACATATCATTTTACCAAAGACTCCACATTCCACTTCCTCATACCATACAATTGCACAATCGACCAGCTTCAGACAGTGCTCGATCAGACCATGGCGCTATTGCATGGTCAGACTTTGCAAAACAGAGGACGCCCCCTCACAGCTCTCTCTTCATTCAGCTTCGGGTAACCTCGTGCGATGCTTTGCTCTGCCATTGTGGTCGAGAGATGGGCGCATTGTCACGTTTCGTATAGTAATTAGAAGTACGTACAGTATTTGGATGTGTACAAAGTTTAAGACTGTAAACGTGATAAAAATTAGTTGTCTGGTCTTAGATTGTAGATCCAGTAGTTACCAGCGCTTTGAAACTGAAAACTTACAGTGCTTCAGTCATTTAGCCGTGAATTTAGCTGTGAAGCACGTTCTTGACAGTGAGTCCCTTTAGATATTAAACGAGAAGCAGTCAAAAGGATGTGCCTTTAGCTACGGCCCTGCCTGCGGCTGACATATTAGATCAGTTAAACCCCCAGACCTCATTCTATCCTACAACACAATGATGCAACAATATGCTCATTGAGTGAAAAAATAATTCAATGAACGACTTCCTTCATTAATAAACAATATGTCGTTCCCGTTGCTTTTTAAAGTGGTATGTCCCGGATCACGGGGGTGTTCGGTAGGAAAAATAACGTCACCCCGACACTTAATTGAGTCAAAGTCGGCTCTTGGCTAGGGATCAAAAGTTCGATCAGCGTATAAAAATTCTGGTAAAACTTTAAGCACTGACTTGCCTCGATTTATACTCTAACCATGTGGAAGCGTAGGAGACATATCAGTATCTAAATATTAACTTAGACAACTGCAAAGCGAGCGTTCTATTAATCGCCTTTCAAAATAATCTCTCCTACAATACAAACATGGAGTCATTGAATTCTTGACTTTTTTTGTGAAATTTTAGATTTATGTTATCAGTCACGGACAAGGACTACGTACCTGCAAATGTTAAAATATCATAAAAAAGAGAAACTTTCAATTTGCTGTATGACAAAGTGCAGTCGTGCGAAAGGAAAGAGAAAAATATTAAAGAGATCTTCACAGGAACAGATGCGGTAAATGTTCAAGTTCAGTGAACTTGATAAAATACAAAACTGCAGTACCTGTTAGTACAGTGAAAACAGAATGAAGTTATCAAAATCACATTAAAATAAAATTGGAAAATTAGGTTCGAATATTAGCACTATAGAACCAAAATACTGGAACTTTGTCCCGACTCATTGTGCGTGTCTATATTTTATACACAAATGTAAGTGTGATGTTGACAGCAAACGGTACGTTGATTAAATATTTCTAACTGGCGTTATTTCAGTCACCTAAAACGTACATAAATCGCATAAATACGATGTATTGATGTACAGGGGTGATTCTTTCTACCACGTAACTCCTGTGTGTGGATACCCAACCAGCCTTGAAGTGAAGAACTTACAGTAATTATATTTGTTACCAATTACAGTGGGCAACTAAAGATAAAATAAGTCAGATGGGGTTCCCCTGTAGCAAATTCATATGCCCTGTTTATGAATTTTGAACTACATATCGTGTAATACATTCAACCAAGTTTACACTCGAAGGGAGAGTCAACCATTTTCTGGCTAGCCAACTGAAAGTTGAACCGTCAAATGATACCAATATAAGCAAAAATCTGTCGCCAAAGTTCAAAGGATGGTCTTGCCACAAATGTAGCTTTGATATGTTGAAGAGTAAGTTAATCTGATCATTACAGTGAAACTTCCATTCAATTCCCATGTGTGGTTCCAGAGATATGAGCAGTTGAATTTGCCACATTTGTTACCAAACGTTGACTTGAAGCAAGCAGGAGTGAAGTCATCTCCCCACATTGATAAAGCATCTTATGTTTTTCTTTAAAATTTACACCAAATTTAATACTTCAATATCTAGTGCTATCACAATGTGAATCTATAATGGGTATGAGAGTTTTGCGACCTTCACATAACCAGTACCTAAGTTGACCACCTATTGATTTCAAGGCCAAAATAAGAAATTTCAATAAAAAAGAAAACAAAACACTATTCAGCCATGTGAGGAGATGATGTCACTCCTGCTTGCCTCAAGTTCACAGCTGGTAGAAAAGGGGGTAACTTTAACTGGTAATATCTTGAGAACCACACCTTGGAACTGAATCGAGGTTTTACAAGAATGGTTGGATAAACGTACACTTCAACATATCAAAGGTAAATTCTGGCTAGACCATCCATTTTATGGTGAAGTAAAAATCAATTTGAAACCAATTTAAAAACTTCCTCATGAGTTGCGGAAGATTTGAAAAGTGTAAAATACACGCTTTAGTTCGAGCAAAAGTAAAAATTCCATTGTCAGAACGTTAACCAGTATTGAGTCAGTACCTGTACATTTGCCTCTGTAACCACTTCGGAGCGGAATCAGGCAAATACAGGAGCTTGTAAATACTTAGTTGTCTCTAGCTCTTGGAGAAGCCTTAATCGACGCATCTGTTTTGCTTTAGTGGTTTATACTGCTAGGGTTAAAGTTACCTAAAAGTTCGTTAGGACAAAAAATTTCTCCATAAAGTTTCGATACAAAGGTAGAGTAAAGACAGCATGTATCTTATGTGGCTGAAAATACTCAATCATGAGTCAAATTTACGGCTTGGAATGCAAAATGATAGTTTCTCTTACCAAACAAATGACATAAATACAAGTACTGCAGTTCAATTTCTTCTGTACTTTTACCAAAGTGTATGGTTTAATGGCACAGAGACCTGACCTGACATGTTTAGTATTTGCTACAAAGTGTATCACTTATGTGTCTTTACACATTTAAACAGAACGTCACACTCCAAGCACAGTGTTACCACATCCAGGGGGATCCAGAAATTCCCAAAGGGTGGGGGGCATGAACTATGAGAAAGGAGGAGGTGGCAAGACTATCGAATCGGAGAGCCACCATCAGTGAGTGGAGAAAAGTTTTAGATACAAATATCCCCTAGATCAAGGAAAATTGCCCTTCCCAGTTTCAGCAAGTAAGCTCAAGGTAAAACTTCTCCGAGTGAGGTTCTAAAATGCTTTTGCACTGTTGCCGTTGCAGTGTTTCTGGCCCTCCACCTTTGTCATCATACATTATCGTACTATTACAATACCTTTAAATCTAACTCTGAACCAGATCATTATTAAAAAGCTCGTTGGAGCAAAGAAAAGAGATAGGGGAGTCCTGAAGGTCTTAACCAGGACTGAATATCAACCAAGGTCAAAGTAAATGCTACTTGTCTTGTGAGGATAGGAAGGGTGAGTCTTGAGAAAGGCCCTTCGAATTGTCCTCCTTGCTTAAACATTACGTTAATTTTCACGCAGTTCTTGTTGATGTGGCGAAAATGGAGGGGGCTGATAAGCGAAAAGCCCTAATCTCCTTTGATCGGCTACTGCGATTGTGGTTACACGAACAATATGCATACAATGGCAAGATCTAATTTGGAGGGTCTGAACGATTTAGTCGCTCTAATACAAGGGTCCTTAAATATTTCTGTTTTTAACATGGAACAGATATCCAAAGACGAGTCCTACTTAATGTGATTCGAATCTCTTGAGGAGTTGTAATATATACGTCATGTTTATTATAAAATATGCTGTGTAGAATTCCACGTTGGTCTTCAGCTAGCTTCGAAATGCTATCTTGAGCATCGAAGATATTGTTTGTTTTGTGACGTCACCATACGCCTCGGAACTCTCTCCAACGATGTTATGATGCTTGGCATTACTGTAGGTAAAGCTGTAAGATATATACACATATAGACATAGAAATTTTAACCTAATAAAGAAATAGGTTTCACATTGTAATCTAAATTTGTGCTGAACCTCAACTCTGATGAGAAATTTTCGAGCTCATTGAAACTTAACGCGACAATCGCATTTCACCCACCGCCTGCTTGAGTACATATCTAATTTCATTTGTTTCTGCCGCTATTAGGGTGTTTTCTCTCATACTTGAGAGAAATCAGGTTTCGTTGTCCAATGTCATTTAAGAAGTACTTTGTTTCAACCTTGATGTGACTTTAGCGTTAAATATCGGTGAGTATATTCTCCTTAATTTGACATGAAATACAACAATATCAACATATTGACATTCTCTGATAGCTTCGTGGAAATAACGGAATTTGTAAAGAAAACGACAACAACAACAACAACCTAGAAGTATTACAATATAAACAGCATAAAATAAAGTAGTCAGAACGGAAGGTAGATTCCTTTTTTTTACTCTTTCTATTTTGATAGAGAAAGTGCGATTCGTTTTAAATCCGCTCTTGTCATTTTTCTGAGAAACCCGCCACCATTATTCAGCCAATATGCTGGATGTAGCATGTCTGAGCAGGAAACCGCAAATATTAGTAATTATCCTGCAAAGAAGAATAAATAAAAAGGCGTGATGACAATTGTAAACATCAAATTACGAAAAAAAATATGTCAACAGTACACCACAAGTCGGAAAATGAATGCAAGTACTTCTTTTTCAAAGATAGTCGTTTTCTCTGCAATCACGTTTGCGTGTATCTGTATATGTATGTTTGTGACACTTGCTTGTTAACATAATATCTCAAAGACGTCAGCTTGAACTCATATTTGATACGTGGGTCTAACATACTGATGCATGAAACCTACAGTTATTGCTTATTATTTGGCCAACATGTCGAAACACTGGAAAACCCATGAGCAATACCCCCAACGAGGACGTACAACCCGATCTCATAGTTGTTTAAATGTTTTTTTTTTTTTTCATGTGTGTGTGCATGTAAGTCCATTATAGTATATACTACATAAGTCCATTATATCCACTCATTGGCAGAAAATACCACATAATAATGTGATGTAAACGTCTGTCTCACAACTTTCCATCATTTGCAACTTTCAGTGCTTCATATACTGCCAACACTGTTGCAATTAATGCTGATTCTATTAGAATGACCATGATGATGATCATAAGTATGTAGCGTTGATAAGGATTAGGACCAAGAAGATGACGTTGGAAGTGATACATGTTAAGGCTGAGAATGATGACGATGATGATGATGATGACGATGATGATGACGAAGATGATGATGATGATGATGACGACGATGATGATGATGACGATGATGATGATTATGATGCTGATGACGATGATGACGATAATGATGATGATGATGACGATGATGACGATAATGATGAAGATGACGATGATGACGATAAATATGATGATGATGACGATGATGACGACGATGACGACGACGATGACGACGATGACGACGATGATGATGATGATGATGATGATGATGATGATGATGATGATGATGATGATGATGATAAAGTTGACGATGCATGATGAAGTTGAAAGCGATGCTTCTCATGATAATGATGAGAATAATTATGATGGTGATAAAAAAAATGATAATGATAGGAAGATGACGTGGACCATAGCAAAACTGACTGCGATGAAATTGAAGGAGCCCACATTTGTGCACAGGGTAATGACGATACTAATTACGGTATGGATGATGCTTACTTATCCGTCTGAGGTTTGGTTTAGTCTTTAGAATTACACATGTCCATATGTCTTACCAGTTGACTTCTCAGAATTTAATATCGTTTTTATGTAAAAGTGTTCTCTCTTGTCAAATATGCTTTGAGACCATTTACTTCATTTGTCTCACTACTTTCTTTTTGGCCAGTAAGAAAGTCTTAACTCTTCTAAAAAGTGACATGCTCGTATAACGCTAAATCGCAATCTAGGACAATGAAGTTAAACATACCTCTTCTGCAATCTTCGGGAGCGCAGCACCCCACATTTCCTGTATATGCGCAGCTACAGTCACAATTTTGACTTCTTTCTTGGGGCTTTTCCACTTTAAAGACAGAGTGAGGCATTAATTATAGTCTGATTTCAAACTCTGTTGCTCATGGATAAGATAAACTTACGGTAGTAACAATAACATGAAAACATATATGAGAAGCGACATTCACTTTTCAACAACAGCTACTAGGCTAATCGTTGTATAAGCAATAGATGTGAATTAAATACTCACAAACTGGCCACAAAATGTACAAAGAAAGGTTGGGCATTTCCATGAGTCACTTGCGTTGTTCCACTTACAATATAGCTTCAATCAGGAATTTTTCTATCTCAAAAATGTAGAGATGCCACGATATAAAAAATATCACATAATATGAAGGGATAGTACCATCCTTTTTTTTCACAATGAAACTTGTTAGCTAAAGCAAAGTCAAACTTATGTCCGCAACCACCTCTTTCACAACAAATTGATTTCATATACTCCAGTGCATACAGATTCTTTCCATACTAGAGACAAAGTTCAAGTTTTCTTCAGCAATCCAAATACTTACTACCAGAAAATATACTGAAGAAACTAATGTATCAAGGAATAAATGGAGTTATACTTCGTTGTCCGAGTCAGTTTAGGTATATCTTTACACTTTTTTTTTTCAATTGAGACAGTTGGGGAAATAGCGTCGATTTTAGTTGACAAAAGGCAAAACGAATCAGAAACATACCAAAGTAAGGCAGATTTGCACAATTTGAAAGAAAAGCAGATATTTGTAGATAACATACCCCTGTTTCGTGCGTTGACGAAAAAAATCATCACACTCAACACAAGGACCACAAGCTGCAAATAAAGGAGCAGAAAGAATAAAAATGTTAAGGGAATACCCCACCATCCCTTCTCGTGTTTCTTAAAAAGATACAAACATTTTTGTTCGCAATTCATCGCTCTTATTTTCAGTATCTCACAAAATTAGGAAAAATGAGTTAGCATTTTTTTGTAAATATACTAGTCTGGTGCTAGACGTCGACTGTGACGTAATATCGACAAATCTAATTTGATCATTGCTATTGATGTTTATCTGACACCGTGGTTGGCAGTACTGTTCTGATCTCTAATGAAAAAATCTTTGTTTTCACCTGGGAGTGCCATAAACTTACCTTTCAAAGCATTGTTCTGTTGACGTAAATGATGTTGCTCCATAAATGATATTGAAGTAGAGCGGAGGATTAAAGGATGGAAATATCTTTAAGCCAATCACACAGCTTACCCTTTCTGGATATGGTGGTTTTTAAATTATTAGCAGTAATTAAATTTTGTGTGCAACCCAATAACAGCTCTGCTGGTTTCACCCATGAAAGGTACCTTACTAAAGGAATACATTCATGGGATTTTCTCAATCGCTGAATATAAGAGTTTTGCGTCGTAAGACCTTGACAGGAAAAGGGAGGGTGCAAAAAATGGGGGAAAAAATGATTTTTTTTCGGTTCTACGTCACACTTTCAGACTCCCCTGAGATCCAACTTTCAAAGCCTTATTTTAAATTTTAGAAATCGTTGTTTTACTGATAGATCGGTGAAAGATCTTACATATTATGTAAGTTTACTTGTTGGTGAATTTCTTTAAAGGAGAATACGGAACCATGACGTTACAACCGTGCTAAAGTGTTCAACAGACCCTCTTTCATATCCGAATACACATGTATTACCTATGGACATGACACCTGATACCCTTGCCAGGCAGCTCAAGAAAGCCTAGACATTGGATTGACACACCTGAATTATTTTAGGAGAACGATGTTTAATCGACCTTGTGGATTATCACAGCATGAGGTGATAAAACTGACCTAAGGCAATTAAAATTTGCAACAAGTTGAACCTCACTAGAACAAAAGAAGCGTGAGGTTGAAGTGAATCCCATTTTAACGTACGAGTAACGGCAAGCTAAGTTTTGTTCTTCCTTAGCTCGATTTTATGGCATTGCCAAAAAGTTCTTTACTAAATTAACTTGGTCACATTTAGAAACTCATAAATTTTTGTATGAAGTTGCGCACCTCAGCATATAGGTAAAAATAGTAGTGGCTCAAAAAGTTGACAAGCTAACTTTGTTGAAGTACTTTATAAGCAGCTGTACTTACAAGAACGTTCAGTTTCATTGTTGTTGAATATTTCGAAACCGCCAAGTGAAAATTCAGTCTGATCTTGTCTGACGCTGTCAAAGTGAAGTGATTTATGACGAGACAACACGTGACTTTACAGGCACTTGCAGCAACTGTGCATCAAAATTTCGTGTAGTAATTAGTATTATACTTCCATTAAAAGCTCCAGTAGCTTTTTGAAAAACACGAGGTATCAATTTAGGTCAGACAAACGGTTTCAAACCATCAGATTTTTAAATAGTTTATTTAGTACAGTAAGTACTTCTCATCGTCTAAAGCAATACCCAGGACAAGGAATGGGGATCTTGTTTCTTGCTAAGATGGAACATGAAGCGCAAATTCTGTATGGCAAGAGGTGTTCTCATGACCGCATAACACAAATACCGAAATTCTAGGATAGTATAACTCGCCAACATCTAATTATTGGAACGTGGTTTTCCCTGAATATTATCTCTTCAGTTTATCTCAAAAATCAACGGGTTGCTTTTACTTTCATTTTCCTCAAAGATATAGACTGTTGATGTTAGATATCGAACGAACAAATTCTTGGGCTATATGTGCTTTAGGCCTTTATATGACAAAGGCTGAAGACAGAGCTGTTTTGCCATACAGGCAAGAACGCCCCCTATTAGCCTGTTCGGCTTCATTTACTCAGAGCCTGAGTAGTTACCACGACGCCATTCTAGTTTATTTATTTCTATGCCGGTGCCCCCCTCCCCCCATTGGTCGACTTAGTCCCTGGACCCGTTAGACCTCGCGGTTGCAGCTTCAGAAATACGCCCGCAACAGGTACACGCACATTATATCTCAAAGAGTAAACTCCTTTCCTATATGTCACTTTAAGACGTCAGTCCCTGTCTCTCTCTCTCTAGTCTTTTTTTTTTTTTTCTGAGCATCTCCCTCTTTCTTGATCTGTACACTCCTTCACATTACTGTACTGACGTTCCCGAAGATTTCATGAAAAAGAACGACCAGACAACCTAATTTCACAACACATTATGTGTGAATGAGCGGGCATGAAAGTACAATGCCTACATACAGGTAGAGAGTTCTATTTAGAGCAACAATCTGTCAGCGTTTGAAAGTAAGACTCTTCTGGTGCGATTGTGATTGTAACAGTTAGGCTTACAGAGAAACCTAACAGAACGAGAACGTATCTGAACGTAACGGCTGCCAACAGTGTATCCCTAACATAACGTGTTAGGTCATTGTTCAACTGTGTAACACTTGCAGCCAAGGACCAATTAACTCAACTCGTAAATGCTAAATTGTCATTCCGATGAATGCAATAACTGCCCCCCCCCCCCCCCGCCGCCGTGTCTGATGTGTTCACTGTATGGTACATACATAGAGGAGTTCCTTTGCAGCTTTCACTTAATTTTTTGTTAAAATGAGAGAAACATGTGGGCCTGTTTTATGACGACCAACTCTTAACTTTAGAAAAATAACATTTCCGTAGGTCCGGAAAGTCATTTAAGCTATTAATGTTAATTTGGTAACATTTTAATATGGGATCCAATGAAAATCTACGAAAATATATAGTACTGCAGATGAGAAAAAACGTTTGATCCTGGCAAGATCTTCGGACTCTAAATGTTCACCTATGAAAAATATCTTACTGGGATGAAGACTTCCAGACAGACTCATCTACTCCAACATTTTATCTTTACAATGCATTTTCTTTTTTTTGAAATCGAGAATTTTGCTGGCAGTTTCTTTTTTTAGAACAATTAATAACACGAAAACGCCAACAACAGTGTGCAATATAGCCAGCACAAAGTCTCAAATCATGCAAATGAGAAGTTTGGCTTGGGGGTACGCATTATATGTACTATCTACGCTGAGATGTTCCATTATAGGTTTAGAAAAAGTAACTCCTTTTTGCCCAAGGTTTGAATGACATTTCGTTCCCTTCTGGATTCTAGAATCCTGTGCGGATAGTTTAATTTGAATTTGATTTCAGTTTGTCCTTCACACAGAGTGGCTTTCTTTTGTTTTCTATTTACTTAAATCAACAATAATACGAAGTAAATCAGACTTCTGCGTATTATAGATTCTCTTATGCCAAGGAGTTTGAACAAATGTCGTTCGAACTTTTAATGGATGAAAATGTACTTAAGCTATATAGTTTTCACACAAAGGTAAGGAAACCAGGTGAATCGTATATTTCTATAACTTAAAACCTTGAAACCAGACCGACACCGCTTGGCAGTAGGTCATTTGCTACTTCTATTACAGTCTTTGTATGCAGCGACCCATTCCGTCAAATCAGGAACTTAGGCACAGATTCGTTTTTTTGTTCTTTTTTTTTCATACATACGCGCCTAGTTGACGACAACAAGCGCGACGGTTCCATATACCTGTGAGTTCTGTTAGGAGCATGTACTACGAAAGGCTGGGAACCCCTTCCCGCCGTGGATCAACACAGCAGGTTATCGAGCTATTGCATTGTGCATGGTAGGATATATCACCACACTGCACGTCACTATGCAGATTAGAATGATTTCGTATATTGATTCTGATTCCATTTTTTCCGAGGACTGTGATAGACATTTTTCGTGAAATTTGTATGAATATAAACTCGAAATCGGAGCAGGTATTACTGTTAGATATGGTAAAATTAAAACAAATATGTTCAACCCATATATCACAGCCCATGGGATGGTTAACAGTCAGAAGTACAGGCAGCTTCTGACAGCGACCCTCCTCTCATTCTTTTTTTTTGGAAATTGGACCCCTTGTTGTGTCGAGTCGTTTGTACAGTCTACCCTAGGCCGGTCCGGGATTGGAATGAGGGAATGCTTGGACTCCAAAGGAAATGACGTACCAACACCATCGATGCCAGATTACACTGTGAAGGATTGTTTAGTCAAGAGTGCACCCTTTAGATGTGTATCTATTAAATGTGTTTTCAACACTGATTTTACTCCCTGTAGCAACGTGTACATGCATGTGATACTTCTTCGGCATATGCAGCACGATTCGAACTTCAATGCCAATTTCTCAATTATCCTTTTATAACTTAAAGACACAAACTCATCACTCCAGATAGTTTCAGTTCTCCCCACTACTTACCTCTAGTCCCTCCCACAGCTTGTCTAAAATTCCTCCACGTGTGTAATCAAAACAATGCATCCTGTGTAGTGTACGCTGTGTAATATGAGCTACTCTGCATCTTCAAAATTCGCCGTCAATCGAAGAGTACTGTAACTTAGAACCAATTGAGAATTTTGCTTTCCGGAAGCCCAAAATATAGCTTAGTGGTGATGAGTTACTGCCCTTAACAAATCAAGCAACACATAAATGATACATGAATTCCTGGCGGGTCAAGGGAGACGAAAGGTGAGCCGAAAATGTTGTCTGCACAGATCGATTGGCCGAATAATTAGGAAATAAACTGCATTTTGTTAGAAAAGTTGTTTTTTTTTTTTTTTTGAATGGCAGGCATGGATCCACGAGAGGGGCGAGGGTCTTTCCCAGGGTCAGTCCACTTTTTTTCACATAAACATAACAAATACGCGAAAATTACTTAACCCAATGTTAGTTTAAGAGAACATTCAAGGGGACTTTCCCCATATTCTTCCTCAATTCCTTTCTTCACAACACAAATGCCAAATACGCGAATGATGTTCATGAATTTCACTCAAGGGGAAAATATATATATATATATATATATATATATATATATATATATATATATATATATATATATATATATATATATATATATATATATATATATATATGACAGTAGAATCCGTGGGTTGGTATATAAATACAGATAGCAAAGCATAAATCACATGCGTCCATATAATGGATGAGAGTGCCTTTAATACCAACATAATATATAAGAGAAAAACGTGGTCTGATATTTCGAGGTCCTACCTCTTCCTCAGAGACCTGAGTAATGGAGCAAACGAAAAATACATCCTACAACGTAAACTCAGTTAAAATGCCTAGATCTCTGTTAAGGCCCCTGGTATGGCTGTTGATGCGTAGGATTAGCCTACACTCCTCAGCTTCACGTGTCTCGTCATTCATAAAGTTGCCTCTCCAGATACAGATTTTAAGATTAAGTATTGTGTGACCCGGGGAGGAAAAGTGTTCGGCTACAGAATATCCCTTGAGCTGTTGTAAAATAGTGTGTTTGTGGTTGTTAAAACGTAGTCGGAATTTCGTCTTCGTTTCTATATATATATATATATATATATATATATATATATATATATATATATATATATATATATATATATATATATATATATATATATATATATATATATATGACGTTTCTACCATCGCTTTCTGCACCACAACAAGTTTTAAAGATAACCCAGTTCAGGGTTGATAATATCGGAATAGTACTGTAAAGATATGTCAATGTTTCAAATGTAGGTATTGAGTGGACTTTAAAGGGGCATAGATGTGATAAGCCTTATCCCAATTTGCAGAACCCCTTCTTCAGGACTTTAAATGAAAGACTCACAGCTGTTTGTGCTTCGTAAAATGAATGAGATATTGCTGTACATTGCAGGAATCAACATCTTCAATTCATTGCATTAATTGAAATGGCTTTTTTTGATATTTATTAACTCCAGCAAACCATTTTACAGTATGTATACTCCAAGAACAAGGATAGTGCCCTTGGGCCGTCATGAAATCATGCCAAATACTTCTCTTACAGATTAGATTGTATGTAATACTGTTGATGGTTGGTTACATTAGTGCTATGGAAGTGGTTCCATGTAGGTGCATGTTTGGGGTCCAATGTCTGAAATGGGCGATTTTGTAAAAGCATGAAATATGTTTCTCCCCCACAGATTTTATGATACAAAAGTGAGGGTTCATGATCAGAAATGGGCCATATGGCCTATTGTACAAAACAATGCAAAATGTTCCTTTCACTTCATATTTGACAATATATACTGTACATCTGTGCAAGGAACCACAGCGCCCTTGGGCTCTTGTTTTTATAGTGCTTGTTTTTATAGTGCTTCCTTTAATACAGTTTTGTGTTATGCAAAATTCAGCTAAACTATTGATCTTTTCCTACTTATGATTATCAAGAATTCAGAAGAAACAAATAAAATGAAAGGAAAATGAAATGCTTTTTTTCTTTCATTACTTGTTCTTCAATGTGAGATACACTTTAATTTGTCCAATTTGGCAATTCCCATTTCCAATTCTGTTCATTTGTATGACTTACATTATACATACAAACAAAATTTGTTTATAAGGCTTTAATTGGCCTTTGAAAAACAGAAAGCAAGATTTATATTCAAATTGACTAAAGTCAGTAATAAATTAATTTAACCATGGTGGCATTTATTCATGACATATTTCAGCTGGAAGTCAGACTTAGTTTAAAGGGAAAAGAAACTGTCAGTAGATTGCAGTACAATTGCCTTTCTTATGCTTTTAAAAGATATACTAATGAGGTTTCAGGTGACTCATTTCCCCATAAAAACGTTTTATTGGAAGGAAAATAGAACAACATGCTTATATATGTGTACAACGCACCATACCGTACTACGGTGATGCACTGCGAATAACAAACATGTTTGCTTCTCTCTTCACTTGCAGGAAATTGGTAGAACTTCAACCCAGACGTCTTGCTCCACCGATTCGTACAGCCTACCGCAATGCAATTAAGAACCATTGATCCTCTATGATCGGTTATACCATGAAAAATATGAAAATATAATAACCACCAGTGCAGTGTTACTGACACAGTGCAGCCTGGTAACAGTTACAAGAAAACTCACTCCCTCCAGTATGCACGGCTATACAACAGCAGTTGCTAAGGATGATGACCTCAGATGCAAAACAAGTTCACAAACTCTCAACAACTATGAAACTGGAAGAAGCAATGATGGTGACACCATCTGCCTGAAGTCACTCTAACACGACTGGAATTTGTTGCAACTTGACTTGATTCATTATAAATATTCTGGCAAAAGTGAAAGAGAGATTCAAGAGTTTCATTTTTTTTTCAAACTGCTGGTAAACTGCTCTTGAATAACGAGGAGCTTCAAGCCCTGTCCAGATAACTTGTGCAGTAAACAAAATGTTTCAGAAACTTTTGTTGAAGGTAAAAATTGATAATGATGAAACTTACTCAAAGAGATGAACATTTTAAAATCAATGTAGAACATTGGCAATCCTTAGATCTATTTATTTGTTAAGGCAAGCCACAAAAGCTACTGTTCCATGAGAATTCCAAGTGAGACAAATGAAGAAAACCTGAAAGTTAGTAAATATCCTTTGACAATAATTATCGACCACTTATCCAGGATCATTCGAATATCTTCATGTGTTGAATTCATGAGAATGATTTATCTGAGAGCAAACCACCTAAAGCCATCTCCTTTCATACGAGGCGAGGGACAAAACAACCAGGTTCAGATCGTAATCTGCGACCCGCAAATGCCAAGTTCGAATTTTTCGTTTGATGTCATCTGAACTTCATGCAGCTGGAAATCGATATTTTCCTTGGTCCTACCTGAAAAGTTAAATTCTCTTTTGGTTTGTTTGAAACTGAAGTCACACCTTTGCACATAAATGCATCACAAGCCATACTTGCACACATATAGCAGCTGCAAACAAAGAGTGGTTTGAACTGCTTATGGTATTTACAATTGAGTGAGTAGAGTTTTTGTCTAAATTTACACTACAATGTTTGTTTAATACATGCACATCAAAATGGGTTGACTGCTAACCTATTCACACATTGACTGGCAAAAACTACTGATCAATTTGTTCACACTTTTTCATCCCTCGTGTAGGTATAAAGCATGAGGGCATGTAATGTCCGTAATACCTACAAGTCGTAACTGGGGAGACGCCATAATAAAGACTGAATCAACATGCTGTATTTTGTGGGGTTTCCTCAACCAATAGAATTCATTCATTCCAGCAACATAGCTGTAACTGTGATACTTCTCTTTGAAAAAGGTTATTCCTGGAATTGCAAATCGAATCACAAGAGACATTTAAAATATAAATAAAATCAGTCACAACAAAAGTCAAAATAAAACCTGGCAAGAGAAGTGTCATTTCAGCTCAACATTTGCCTTAGATGCTGGCTTAACATTTTTTGGGATGAATACAAAGTTGTTATCCTACAAAAGTAGCTGCTGGGTGTGATAACTGGATTGTCCATGCATTCCCACAGGTACAACTCTGGACTTTGGTTCATCAGCTGGCCTCCTCTGTTGCCCCTCTGTCCGATGACATCAATTTAAGAAGATTTTTCCTTCCAAAACTACTCTAGCTGTACCAGATAAATCCACCCTTCCATCATCTCTCATTTTGACTTCCAGATTTCCACCACGCAAAGAACACTGACGAGCTGTGAGAGGTGGCGATTGGAAATAGAGAGAACTTACACAGTGGTATGAATTATACACTTGTCAGTAGGTCATTACGACAGATCATGATCAAATACATAGTTTGTCGACAGTTTGTCTACAGTAATGACAAAGTGGTACAAAATTTGAATGTTCTTCAATCAAGCTACCATTGTCAAGGTTGTGCTGTATCTAATTTTCAGAAAGATAACATATTGTACTCTTCTGGGGAGTCTTTCTTTACAAAACCTTTACACAACAAGTGTCATATATACAAACATATGTAGTAGCCATGATATAAAAGATGTAGCCTGCCAATATTGTTTAGTGCTTTAAGTGTTTTCCCAAACATATTTTACTCATTTTAAGTGGTTCATAAATGGTCATTTCAAAGCTGTGTCAGTGATATGGATGATGTGTTTTAAATGTAAAATATCATCAAGCACATTCCATCCACATTATTACTCACCATACATTTGTTCCTTTCCGAGAACTTTTGACCAGTAAGGAGACAAAACCGTGTGAGCTGCTCCTGAATATCAGGAAGAGAAAACGGTATAGTAAATTTCTTGAACAAGTGCAGAGAATGCACAGTAAGGGATTTTTCTACTGTTACAAAGTATACGTATTAGCAGGCAGCATGACTGGCAAGTAACCTGTTGTTTTCGTTTCATTTTTCTTCTTTGGTTTTCAGTCTTTGTTTCAGTCAGATAAAAGATTCAGCTAAACTACCATGATTTCATAATTCAAAGAATTTGACGCTCAAAATTAATTCACATGATTTGCAGGCAGTGGTATAATGGTATGTTGTGTGTTGCAAATTGTGGTTTTTATTGGCACTTTTTGCCTTCATGTACCAGTAAGAAGCCAGCAATTGTAGGCTTTGTTCTGGTAGATAAGAGCTACAGTAGTCCTGGTTAAGCCCCACCAGCCCTGAGCTGTGTGGTGACATCTCTGGTCACATGCATAGGCCTACCTCAGGAATAGGCATGGTGCCTTCTGGAATTAGAAAGATGGTTGATACTGGGTCAACATTAGCAGGTGTACGTGAAGATTGCTGCTGTGAACTTTGTCTTCTCCTAGAGTGAACTTGTCAAAACTGGTATCACATTAAATGTGAAAGAATTGTTAAAGCTGCGTCTACATTTTTGAGCGGGCAGCCAAACAAGCTAGGCCATTGGGAAGTCAGCATCTTGATTTTGTAGGAACAATAATTGTAATGCACTGCCCTGCATACCTTGAGAACTGTGCAAAAGCTAGTCTGTACAAGGAGAGTTACAGTCCGAAATGGCCAAAATGGAGAGCAAAATGGCTGAACTTGAGGATAACTTCAATAATTCTGTTACGGATGGAGTAGAGGAGGCAACAGAAACTGAATTAAATTACTAGAAGTCATCTTGAAAATCAAAACAGTGCTAAGAGTGAGAAGATGGGTATTATGGAAATGGGTGTCATGATAGGCTGCTCACAGTAACACTGAGACGCTTGGTGAGAAGCAACTACTATCATGATAGGCTGCTCACAGTAACACTGGGACATTTGGTGAGAAGCAATTACTATCATGATAGGCTGCTCACAGTAACACTGAGACATTTGGTGAGAAGCAGTTACTATTGAAAAAAAATACTAAGCACTTGGGCCAGGATGGCATCTCATAAAAGGATGTCTTTACTTCTCCTGAAAGAACAGTGAGACAACAAGACTGAGTTCTAAAGGCTGAATTACAAATGAGAGGGGGCAAAAAAGAAAAAAAACTCCATAATTGTGAGAGGAGAGGAAATAGAAATGACAATGGGCAAAAGAATTATGCACGGTACTCTAGAACCATTCAATTCTCAGCCATGTATGCCGATACTTTGTTGCAAAAAGTCCTGTCTGTGCAATATTTTAAACTGTAACAGTTTTTTTCTGGCCATAAATTGAAAGGCCATAAATTGAAAGGTGTCTATGTTAGTGCTCAGAGTTTGACTAGAAAGATGTCTCACTTGGAGAAGCAGGTTGCATTTTTATTGTACTTGACCCAAATTTTGTTGGTATTACTGAGACTAGGACCACCGAAAATCATCCAGATGGTGAATTTACAATAAATGGGCACACCTTGTTTCAAAAGGACAAGAGGCAACTTTTTAAGTCAAGAGGTGTTGTCTGCATCCTTGTTAAGAGCATCTATAATTGTACTATGAGGAATGTTCAGAATGACCAGGCCAGATTTTATTCTGTAATTACAGTAGTTGTGCATTATTGGTGAAAAGAAACTTTTTACAGATTGGTGTCTGCTACAAAAGTCCCTTCAGTGGTATCAGGCTGTAGATAATGTTGTAGAGAGGCTCTGAATTCTCACTGTATTATTATGGCTCTGAATTCTCACTGTATTGTTATGGCTCTGAATTCTCACTGTATTGTTATGGCTCTGAATTCTCACTGTATTGTTATGGCACTGAATTCTCAATTTATTACTGAAGGGGACTTTATCATCCTAGTATTGATTGGACCAATTTGTCAGTTGAAGTTACCATTGTCACTTCCTTGATCTGGTTCATGATTGTTTTCTTGTGCAGCTTGTCAACATGCCAACTCACAGGACAGGAAATAATGTGAACCTTGTCTCGACTCCGGAGTCAAATATGATTGAGGATATTTAGGTCAGGTATGGCCTTGGCACGAGCAATATCATACTTCTCTTCAATTTGCTTGTATAAGTGGGTTGGAAGCCTAAGAAAGGATTTTCCTCTGATTCTATGAGGCCAATAACAATGAGGTTAGGGAGTTCTTGGGGCATGTGGGCTGGGCTCACTGTCTGTGCAGTGCTCAACAGCACATTTGTGGGAACTTTATCAACACAACATTGGTTGACTGTGGTAAGCTGTGTATTAATGCTAAGTTGAACCCTTTCATTGGTCTCTTTTTGTAAACCCTAGTGGATCCTAGTGAACCTTTTTAAGTACGGCCTTGAAAAGGTTCCACATTCTTGTTTGATTGCAAAGTTGGATGCTCATGGAGTGTTAGGATTTTTTGTGATTGAACTTAGGCTTGGTTGTCAGATAGGGACTAGAGGGTGCAAATTCGTGGTAATTTCTCTAATTGGTCCATCGTCCACACTGGTGTGTGTCGAGGGTAAGTGTTGGGCAAGATTCTATTCACAATCCATACTGCTGAATTTAATGATGAGGTTGTTAAGAATATGTCATGTTTGATGGTAGTGACATGCATTAGAGCTACTGCAACAAGTTCGTTCACATGCAATTCTCGACTAAAATACATGAGACACCTTCCCCCGCTCCCCCAATCAATGTCTAAATTTGGGATATCTTTTGGATGGGACAACATTGATCTAGGGGCAGGGGAATGTGAAAAAATGATCTATTTCAATATTGCCACATTTGTCTACAAGTGTCCCATCATTTTTGTTGAGGATTCTAGATAGAGAAACAAGTACCCACTGAATCATTTGTAAAAGTTCATTGTAGAGGGCCGTTTCTTTCATTTGGCATATTACTGGTAATGAGGGAGCCATCCCCAACGCATACATCAATTGATCAATAATGGAGATAGCTGTGAAAAACATTCACCGTGAAACAAAAACATTCACTTCGTCACTCAAACCTTTGAGTGGCAAAGTAAGATTACATGGGAGCTACAATAACGTGAGTCCGTATTGTGGGTTGAATAGACTTGTAACATAAAGTACACATTGTTAGGAACTTAACTAAAGCACACAATGGACAATGGAGGGGAGAGGTTGATGTGAGTTGCAAGAACGTTCTGTAATACATGGCTAGTAAAATTTTGAACTTTTTTTTTAAAAGAAGAAAGGCATATGCCTTAATTCTCATTCAATGGCAGCCACAGGCTGTGTTCCACAAACACACCCTCTCCACTGTTGACCAATAACAGTAATACAATATCACATTGAAACATACAGAGTTATACAAAACCTTGTCAAGGGAAGGCTAGAGGGACTGAGGAAATCTAAAACACATAAATCCATGAAGGCAATTGAATTTACAGTCACACTGCATACAAGGTTGGCTCATTTGTTTACAAATGTGTGGTACAGGCTCAGGTCCCCATCACTGTTGACCTTCTGATGTCAACAGAGACAAAACACAAACTGAATGTGCAAGTGCCACCCCCCCCCCCACATTCCTTCTAGGAATCTGACCTGGTTACCACTGTATCTGGGGTTCTGTAACTTGCATACATACAGTTAAGTCAAGATTTGTTTAAGACAAGCAAGTTTTTTGTCAAGTAAACAATATGAACATTTCTCATACAGTACCTGTTACTGGATCTTCATTGATACCATTCCATGGTGCAAAGTATCTAGAAATAAAATCAAAGACCCTGCCATTTTCATCGACAGCACCGTTTTCTTGGCTTCCTTTGAGCGTGATGATGACACCCATGACCTCGCCCGTTTTGTACGCCCCCATCATCGCCGCTGGGTTTGGAGCAATCTGTTCAAATTTCTCCCTGCAGGAAACAAATACATCTCATAATTAAAGCGAAAAGTATTTCAAAAGAAGAGTGCGACTCATTCGAACATCAGACGTCGAAAATCCTTATCCACTTGGTTACAGGTCTCATTACCAAGCCTGAGGGTACTTCTTTAAATGATGGATGTACAGTCAGAGGGAAGCCTCACAAATCTAACCTAAGATCATCTAAGGTGCACAAAGCTTTACACTGCTCATTGTGCAGCCTGCACATATGCACATGCTTGAGTGCCACAGTCTTTACGTGGACTCTGTGAGACCAGAAGATGGTGTGCACTGGAGCATGACTCATTACTCTCTGGTTGTTATCTTTATTACAATGGGTAGCAATGGCTTTCTCTGAGATGATCTCCAGTTAGATTTGTGGGGCTTCCCTTACCATAAACGAAAGTACATACTACAGACAAGAAACAGTTCATCATATAACACTGTCCAATACTGCACTACTGAAAGTTGTTTAATGTTTTTTTTTTTCAACTTTACTACATGCACTGTACTGTACTTTGCTGTGCTGTGATGCCATGTGCTACAATGTGAAACAAATCTAAATCGCTTTAATTAAACTTTCACAAAAGTGACAGTGTATCTATCACAGATTATCATGACATTCGGGTACAAAGGATAATGTAAATAGCAAAATTTTTACAGAAACTGTGACATTAGGGATTACAAATAGGCACACAGAGTACTGTGAGTAAGACACAGTATAGCATAGTAGGCAGAAGCTAAATGCATATTCAGATATGCATCAATAACACATGGTTGGCAACAGGTTATCCACGGAAGCTGCAAATTACCGGCACACGTGTGGCCGACCTCCATACGATAACAATTTTAAAAGAAAGTGACTTAAAAAGAAAGATTAAGAGAAAGGAAAATGTTCTCTGAAATAGCAATCTATAGAAATGAAGGTAGAGAGATTGTGTGATAGGTAAACAAACAAGTGGAAAAGAAAAACAGTAAGAAGGAGCTAAGACGATAAGTTTCCAAAATTGTACGTTGAAATCACAGGAATTTCGAAGTCATTTTCATATGACACCAGATTGGTTTGCTGTTTTGAATGTACCAGAAAGCTTATTCAGGATCTGCAGGTGCATGCACTTTTGGGATTGTAAAAGCAGGTCAGGAGAAGGATTGCAAGTGGCAATTCTTGAGGGAGGGAATGGAATGTGTGTCAGGAAGAAGGTTGTTCATGCTGTCATGCATCACAATGGTGGGAATATTATGCTGTTCACAGGAGCATCTTTAGAAGGTGGGGCCATTGGGCCATGTCCCTCCAAAGCTGGTGTTTTTT
Source organism: Stichopus chloronotus (assembly GCA_021234535.1). NCBI lineage: Eukaryota > Metazoa > Echinodermata > Holothuroidea > Aspidochirotida > Stichopodidae > Stichopus > Stichopus chloronotus. The sequence goes on from CM037844.1 coordinate 13,280,860, forward strand.
TTTTTAAAGTAATAATTTAAAAGTGATGTCAAGGTTTACTGTAGGATAGATACATTATATACAATGTTTTATGACCATCATTCTGTAGCAAGTAGCTACAGATGTAGCTGTTTTTCGAAGTTCAATAACGTAAACGTCACTTTTTCATCATTTATTGTACTAAAAAAGAGGCAAAAAGAAACTATGCTACAGTATGTATTTGCACACGGCAGCAACAATTTTTCATAATCTGTATAAAGCAAATCACTACAAAACTAACTTCAAACCCTTTAAGTAAACAAAACTTTCCCCTTTCAGTAAACACAGCTGATCAATCACGAAATGAGTTTGCAGATGAAAGGTAATCAAACAACCATATTCGAACTTTTGTCTCTCATTGTCAATACCCCAGATATATATTGCAGGATTTATGTATAATCATAATGCAAATCAGGGTGGACAGAATCAAGTTATCTTTTGCAACACATTCTACCATGCCTCCCACACTGACGGGAAACATTTCAGAAGGACTTGTGAACATGATGTTCACCTCCCCTTTTTCACATCCACAAAATACATTTATGTCCAAGACACATCAAGTCCAGAACCGTAACAGCAAATTCAATTTTGTTTGTGTCGTATGTCATGCAGGTATTCTATATATGAATCGATGACATGAAATGGAAATGTGATGTAAAATAATCGGTTGACACAAAGTTGACAGACTAAACTGAACAAGTTGTAGATTACGTTAATGTTCTACGGTAACTCATCCAATTCTTTTATGATGATACAGTGGCAACAAATAATATGTTTATATTGAGAAATGCATTTCAATCATGAAAATAGTCAAAGGGGACTGACTACCAACAGTAATATTTGCACCAAGTCCAAAATTCAGACCCAGGTGCAATCAGGCTACAAGTTCCTTGTGAGCTCAATTTTTGGCATTTTGCTTAGCACATCAAAGGGGAAATAGGGCATTGAGAGTACATTGACACAACATACAAAGAAAATAGCTTTGACCATTGTTAAACCATTCAGTCTCATCAATAAACATCTGCAAATGCTTCATCTTCTCAAAACATTATTGCACGTGATGAGTTTCAGAATTTGCATCATTTAAATTTTGGAAATTTTGGGTGAACAAATTATTGTTGAGCAGCAAATACAACCAAATTTGGATCTGTGACAAACCGATCTCTTTAAAAGAAGGCTACTGTCTTTCCCACTTTTGAGCGTTTTATCATTCTGTGTCCACAAACATTGGTTTTCAAAATACAATTGTTTTCTGTAAAACAAACGCCTTATTTCCCTTTAATATAAGGTCATGAATCTCATGTGACATAGCAATGAAATGCCCTTAGCTTTATATGCACACATGCTGAATTGTGGCACATGTGCAACATACACTAATGAAGCTTGGATATGGGTGGCAAATTCAGAAACAGGTGCTGACATTGTTGGTCAGGTACCGGGATACCCGCTGCAAACACTAACCAACAGGCATGCATGGTGGAGTGCACACTGGAACATGTGACATGAAAGTGGTACGTCACTGTACTTTATCAATTCTAGATGGGGTACCTTGTGTATGAATCTGGAATGCGTAGGAGAAGTTCCTTGTTTGCCCCTGGGGTGTACTGAACATCACAGGGTGAGTCAGAATCAAGGGTTATCTAAGGAGCAAGAGAGACAGAGGGTCCTTGAACCAAATTGATAGGAAACATTGATAAAAAAGGTACCTTTCTACAGACGGATGTAAGACAATTAGCAGTTTCTTTGTCGAGGGGGAATAAAGCAATTCTTCCAGCCTGGAATGGAATTCTCCCAGAGTAATCTGAAAGAACACAGTACATGGTAAACAAGGACACGTAAGTCACAAAATGGGTACATATATAGCACAATCTGTCCCACGAGAGAAAAACAGATCTTTCAAAATCAATTTAACAGCTGGGGGATTGATGAGCAGAGGAGGGGCACAGAGAGCTGTTGGTCAGGGAATTCCAAAAGAAATCTTACGCAAAGCAGCGCAGCATGAGATTGGGAGTCCTCTTATTTGTCCCCTGGTCACTCTAAACAACCCTAACACATCTTGGCATAACAGGGGTATAACATCGCCCCTTTTAATAACAGAGGGTTCCAAGGATTGAGTGATCACATTGGGGGTGAATGAATCAAAATTGTTTTAACACGCAAAACCCAGTTTTTAAGAATGAGACATGATACCCAAACAAAGTAGGTAAATGGTTAGCTCCTATCACAAACTGTAAGATGCAAGTCACAAAATTATGATTACTTTTCAGATGGTCTCGTCTAGTTTGACCTGCGATTTGAACTTACCTCAATCAACTTATCTATTCCTTTGGGAATCTGAAGGAAGGAAAAAGAGAGTAAAAGAGAGTGTGAGAGGACTTTCAATTGGAAAATTAAAACTATAATTATTGAACTCCTCGTACAGAAATGGGTTGGTCCTAATGAAATTATGGAATGGTCTTACAACTTGCAACACTGTTCATTCTTTGGTGCTTTGCCTCAAAGCATCTAATTGATCTAAACAGAGCATGTAATTGTTAGCAGATGGTTTGCAGTTTCAAGTCAAAAAAGTTCATGCAGATTTCATTAAATCAGAGTTTCCTTTCAGAACTATTGGCAGTTCAGCAGTAGCAAAGACATACAGTACAGTTATAACACAGCATTCTATGACACCATTCATAAATCACAACAGTCAAAACAGGTCTTTTAAAAGTAAGGCTACAAACTGTACTCCTTTCAGTTGCTTTCCTGGGTGTTTCCGACTAGCCAACATGACACCATTCTGACACATTTACTCGCCAATTTGACACGCTGATGTTCCAGAGAAAGAATGGAAAAAAGAGGGCGTTTCACTTTGGTTTCAGAACTTGATGCAGTGTGATCAACATTGCGCATCCTATGAATGCACATTTTTATAAAATTGAAATTCCAAGAGAGTCAAACTTTCTCATATTAAGTACACTAAGTGAATGGCTATTTTCTTGAAGGCAACACTACTGGGTGGTTTAAAACATTGTAACAATTTTCAAATTGACTTTCTTCCCTCGGGTCACGTTCTAGCAATGATAGGGACCCCAGATCTACTTATTAGGTACAAAAATGCGACGAGAATCACACAGAAAATTATGTCATATTAACAGGTATGTCATACTACAGATAGAAACACTTAAATCTAACCTTTTGAATCAACATTTGACTATCATCGGCACCTGTCAAATGTGAAGGTGGTACAGTATGGCAACTGCAGTATTTTCATGCTTTCAGGACAGAGGGAAGGCAAAAGCACTGTGTAAAATGTTTGTTAAGCTGCAACTGTTCCACATCGGTACATAAGAGTACCACTGCCTCCTATAAAAAGCACCAGCAAGCACTGTGCAATTACATACTGTACAGTAGGGACCGTTGGAAGAGAGCATCTATTCTTGTTTAAACTAAACCAACCTTATCAGAGGGTGGGTTCTGCGGTAGAGATATTGTGATTTTATCTCCTGTTCTTACTGCAGCCAGTTCACCACTCTTTGTCTTAAATGTGAGACACTGTGACTTGTTTCCTAGATGCAAGAATGAAAGCAAAGGAGAATTAATCATTTTTAATTCTACTATAGTGTGAATATTCAAGTAATCAGAGAAATCTGGCCATCCTTTCCAGTACTTAAGATGTCCGGCCAACCTGATGCAGTGAATATATATTGGTGGTAAACTTAATTTAAAATAGTTGAAGTATGGAAACACTCAATGGTGGAGTCAATTACATACACCATATTCTTGACCATCATTCATAATTTATACTGCAGACTTTGGAAAATTTACAGTCTCCAGCTGACCCCAGCAGGACTACACTACCGTAAACTGCTTCACTGGTATTACTGTTATTAGATATTGATACACTGAAACAAGTCTGTACTCTCTTCGTTTGAACTGTAAAGATTCCTGGCCATTTTTTCACAGTTAGCCTACCTAGGCATAGTCTGCGCTACAAATGACTACTCACACATTGTAAGGTAAACATTCGACAAACTAGTTACACAGTGTACCACACTGTAAGTTTGCCACATGAAGTCTTGTGGTTACTTCTTGGTATAACTTAATGATACACCCTGCATTTTATGAATTTACTTTTCTCCTCACTTACCTGTCTCCACACAACTATTGCACGTCACACTACCATGAAAGACATAACTGGTAACCGCTCCCAAGTGAGCTAGTTGCTTCGGCTGTCCAGGTGCTCAGGATGCATCTTGGCTTCCCAGACCAGACCACTGGAGAGACGGAGAGCGGTAGAGTTTCTAAGCTAACTCGGACCAACCCGACTTCTGCTTCCCCTGTACCGCCCGTGCAAGTTCATGTTTCCTGTTTCCACAGGTTTAAGAACGTAGCGTCTAGATAAAAGTGGTCAGCATACCCAGCTAAACAGGGTAAGGCTATCAGAATAGCCGAGGAAAACTTGGGGGCACCTCTATAGACCACCCACAATTTCGGACGATGTCAAGGAACGCCTGCGTGTGGAACAAGGCACCTCATCCAGGGTTTCCAAAGACCAGAAGCAGAAAGAACAGGAGGAGGTCCTTTGCAAGATAGACAATCCAACCAGGTCCGGTTTGAAGTGCTCATCTGTCTTCTTACTGGTGGCCAAGGCTTTGATGAAATTCCATCAGCAGCTTCCTGACGATGTCCCACAGATGTCGCGTAGGGACGCTGGTTATTACCTGTTGCTTGGTCCCTAGGCCAGACTCCAGTTTGATCAGTTTGCCAATCTCAGTCTGCATCATTATTTCTTGCTGTTCTAATGTACTCTCCTTGATCTGCTGGAGATCTTTCTCCACGAAAGACTGCATGCAGTCTCTTCCTATGCTAGGCGATGACCTCTTTGGCGGAATTTCACATCAAGGTTACAAGGAGAGGTTTTGAGAAGGGAGACCCTTGAGAAATCGACCTTCCGACGGGAATCACCGAAGGATACAAGGCCAAAGGATTCCAACCAGCCTCCAGGAACCTTTCTAGGTTTTCAGCAGCAGGAGCCAGAACTCGGGTGGCTGTAGTTCCAACCTATACCAGAGGAGAGATGGAAATGCCAAGTCCTCCAAGAACTTGTCCAGTTGGCGTAACAACAGTGGTGACAGATCCAGCTACACAGACAAATTCAGCTATGGTGGCTCAGGAACTTTGACTGGATCTGGTGGCCGAGATTCCTGGGATGACTGAAGGGGCAATGACGGTGGCAGCCAGTTGAGGTCAACATTCACCGCCATATTGGCTTATCCAGGCGTGGGAGGGGGAGACTGAGAACCTCTGCAGTCCAATGGAGTCTTGATCAGGTCGGATCGATGGGTCCTGGACGTGGTCTAAAGCGTTTACTGCATCAAGTTTACCTCCTCCATCCCAAGGAGGGGGGGAAGTGTACACCAACAACCTCCGATCGGGTCTAGCGGGCAACCCTCGAGAACGAAATCCGTGCGCTGATCCAAAAAGACACTGCCACGGAGGTGATCAGTGAGGAATTCTCTGGCTCTCTTCACTCCTCTGAGATATGGCCACACCCCGCTTCAAAGGATACAATTTCCTGTTGGCTAGGAGATATCATATCTCCTCACGTTCTGCATTGAGGGGCAAAGCCGGAGCACATGACAACCGAGGAGTGGCGCCTTCCATGGCTCTGTTACCCAGAGTGATGACTGAAGACATAACCAAGGCAGCAGCTTGGAAAATGCCATCGACTTTCCTCACCTGCTACTTTACAGACACTCTGGCCTCAGACTCAGCCTTCCGCGGTGTGGCGCTGGAAGGCTTGACAGGTAGTGCCACCCATCAGGCAGCCCGCCATTGTAACAGTACTACTCATGCAATGATTGTGTGGAGACAGGTAAGTGAGGAGCGAAGTAAATATCCCCAAATTCACCTGGTTTGTATATTTACAAGTGACAAACTTACCTGTCTCCTTTCCTACCAACCACCCCACTCACGACGGCGGGGCACAACCGCGACACAGATGGACTGATTGCCACAACTTTACAGATTTGCACCATCTCACCAGCTAGAGTCTTCTGGCTTCTCACCTGCCATACTCTTATTCATCTACTACGTAGCTCATCAATGTTGAGACATCATTCCATCAACTAGCCAGCCCCCCTCGGTATTTTATTACGCTGTTATGTGTTATGGATGTACCTTGATAACGTTATGCTACATTGACGCTTGATTTATGTCATGTGTATGCTATGCTGTGTTCCTTGCTAGGGACAGGCTCCCTTCAGATTACAGTTGCACGTCACACTTTTGGGAAGGAAAGGGCACTTTGGGAAGGATGGGCTATACCATTCTGGATTAGAAGAAAGGTAGACGCGGTGTCAAAGCTTACCAGTTATTTCTGGCATAGTAGTGGGACGTGTAATAGTTGTGTGAAGACAGGTATGTTTGTCACTCATAAATATCCAAACCAGGTGAGTTTAGGGATTTTCAAGAGCACAGACTAGTACAACCAATAACACCATTCACTACAACACAGTTTGATACCATCGAAATTCTCTTGGCATCCTTTCAGAGAAAGCAGGTTTCCTATGAACTACTGTATTTACCATACTTTTAGCATGATGACAAACAATATCTTTGAGATGATTTACAGTAAAGCGATTTCTCACCTCCAAACTCAGATGAAATAGCTAACCATGTTACTTGCTGTGAATACAGCAACTGACATTGACCTGACCTTCAGTATTGGCAACTCTCTTGAAGATTCTCATTCAGTATCATTAAAATGTTACGAATGTCAAATCACTCGCACAACCATGGCTGAAAATTTCCAATAAAACACAGCATTTTATGTTCCACTTTCCCACTCACAAACACATAAACATAAAGTGAAAACCACCAGACCTGCCAAGAATCATGCGATTAGCATGAGTCTAATGCATTTGAAGTAAAGTTCACACGCTCCCGCCAGCCCTGTGTTTTCTCACACAAACATGCCAAAGTTGCACCCTAAAAAATCTTTAGGAATTAAATTAGGAATCTCAAACAAGGGAAAGCAATTCTCCAGCAAAATTTACCCAAACCTCAAGCAAACTGACACAAACCCTCTGTGCAGGTCTGAATCACTACCCAACACACTAAGTGACAGCAGTTTAAGAGAGAAAATGAATACATACACAGTATGTTCAAATGAAGCAGTTCAACACACATTTTTGTTTATATGGTGGTCTTACAGCAACGAAGTTGATAAAATGTGAGAACTTCATTTACAGTGAGATGCAGCTGGCACTGTGTTGACTTTCATTCAAGCATGAAGAGTTTGAGGACATACAGTATGAACATAAAGTTAACACTGTGCATTAATGTTGTTGCATAATGCGATACCAGCAAACAATATCGGATGAGATACTCTTTGCTCAAGATATCACTTGCTAAGTGACCCAGGCAATATCATCTGTGGACTTTTTGGTAAAAATAATTGTTTCTTTTGAACAGATCCAGATCACACATTTATGATGAATACTGTAACATACATGGAAACCAGATCTTGCAGTTGCTGTAAGCTTTAATTAACTGTAGTTTGACTAAATATGGCAGTACAGAATCATCAAGAAGCTTACACCTAGGCTGTACAATGTAACTACTGTACAGTAAACCATCCACAGTTCCACAAATGATATGATCAGGACTGCATTTTGGCTTCAACTTACCCTTATGATATCATTCAATGGCAACTGAAGAAAAAGGGTTCTGATACCGATTACAAAAATTTTACATTGCAACAACACTAATACTGTACATCACTAATACTGTACATTGGTGGCAGTAAACAAAGCATGCAAGATTCATGTCAATGTTGCAACTGTGCTGTAGATTCAACACACTGAACAGGTAAAGATCTCTTCATTGCTGTTAAAATTTTATTTTCCAAAGGTCATCCATGCTATAAAATTTGCAAAATCATTGTTTTTTTAACAGGTAATAAATTACCTGAACACATAAATATTACGGCAGCAGATGCCACGGTCGCATGTCCACAAAGGTTTACTTCGTTCTTAGGCGTAAACCAGCGCAGCTCAAAATGGGATGCTGTTGACATTAAAGGTAAAGAGAAAAGGATGATTTATTTCACATTTATCAAAAGAATCTGCTGAACAATGACACTGTGATCAATAGATTTGCATACAATGCTGCTATGAGTTGTTGTCTCACAAATCTACCTTTCTCACGGTAATGAAGTGGTTCTTTGTGTAGATGTATTGTAAATTATGATGGAAAAGAGGCATTTTTCACTATTTTGCACAACAGCCCATATGAGACACTTCTGATCATGAACCCCTCACATCCTGAACATTCCACGCACAGTTACCCTACTGTAGTGCTTATGTGTCAAACCCACTTTTGTAACATACTGTAAAATCTGTAGCAGAAACATATTTCTTGATTATGTACAATGGCTCATATGGCCCATTTCAGACATTGGACTCCATACATGACAAATACCCATATGGATCCACTTCCATAGTACGTACCACTACCACCATACGAGTAAGCAACACAATGTCAACTAATTGGGACCTTGGACCCAAACATACCAAACAGAACCTAAAAAGAACAACTATATTAGTGATCAATGTGACACAACCTTAACTTGTACCATACAAACTGTAAGAGAAGTATTTTGCACAATGTCATACAGTGGCCCACTTTGGACCTTGGACCCAATAATCCTGAACAACCTGAATGTACCACTAACATTGTAGGTACAGTATGTGACAAAACTTCAACTTACAGGTAGTACCACACAATCTGCAGAAGGTGGCATTTGCATGATTTTAAGACATGGTCCACATGGTCCATTTAGAACGTTGAAACCACAATATTGAACACTCCTAAGGTGCCACAACTGTAGTAGCAATTTAATAAAACCTTAACATACAGTAATTGTAAATCTGATGAGAAGAAGCAATCAGGGTACTTTCAAACATTGGGTCCTTTAGGCCCATGGCCTCCATGTGACCACTCTTATCCAAATTTTTTTCACTCACTGAGGCCTCATGACCCAAGGATCATTGTCCCCAAGTTTCAAGAAAATACATCAAACACTGGTAGAGAAAGAGCAATTCATAGCAATTGTGAACAGATAAGGTCGATAAATAGCGAGCTGAAAGCTACTGTAAAGCTCACACAAGGTAGTGAAAATCACAAAGGTTTAGTGTAAACCTGTTATTTTGTACTACTATATACCCCTATTGTTCTCAGCAAATTCACTGATTACATTAATGGACTATACGAGCATCCATAGCATGAGAGAGAGAGCGCTAAAGAGAGAGTGAGCTAAAGAGAGAGTGAGAGGAGAAATTGCCTGTCTGACATTTACTTCCATACATACAGTGTACTGAGAAATCAAATTCCCCCTACACTGATGATGCACAATGTACCTACAAATGGTATGGTAGTCCAAGTGTGCTATAATATCACTGTGTAGTGCTAAATAGCCCCCTATCCTTTGTCTCTTGCTCGGCCTCCAGCAAAACAAACCACATTTATCTTCTCATGGTAATGCATCCAACTACCAAGTGTAAAATCTCTCCAAGCTTCCCACTAAGAGATATCAATTTCAGAAATTACCACAATGCATTTGGGCATTCTGTTTCATTTTTGTTACCCCGTTACAGACTTTCATTTCTTATGTTGACAGTGTTTTGATAATGCTGACTTTAAAAAATTTACAATTAAAGAGCAGATGTACAGTATGCCGGATCATGTTTACATGGGATATTTGCAACAAGAATTTACAGTCCTAAATGTCACTTCTAAACATATATATTGTACCTCAATAGAGAATACTAACATTTCTCAAAAGAGTCACCAGCATCTAGTAGTCTGACGAATGCAGTTTCTGACAGGTTCATCTCCATGGCAATCTTCTGTTTGGTATCATCACTGAGATCCTACGACAGGAAATTCAAAAGTCCAGGTGTTGCTAACTCATATGTTAACAGCCAAGGTAAACAACTTGGTCTTACTTTATTCCTATTAGCATTTCATCTTTGGGACAGTATGTTTTAACTGAAGTAGGAATATCATTTACAGTAGCATAGTCATTATCATCATAATTTAGTTAAAAACTGAAAAAATTGCTGGATGCAGACATAACACGAGAAAATCACAAAACTCAAAGAACTCAAAATTGGATTTGAGCTCTGTGAATTCTTTCACGATATAAGGCCTTCAATTTTGAGGCGTACGGGACTGCGGCTGTGATCTCACACCATCACTAACCTCAAATCACTGATGGAGTGCAAATGTTTGCACACCTAGATAAGAATGGGAACTCACACATATTCATCTATTACAGTTCAATAAAACAAAACACAATTTTTCAAAGAAGTGTGATTTGTAGCACAACTGAAAAATCTAAAACTCAAGGCCTGCAATATGGCAAAATGTTTTTTCACAGACACAAACCAGCATTTTGAATTAGCATTTATTTTTATTGAAATTCATTCAGATTTGAACACGTTTGCAATTCAGAAAGTGTGTTATGTGGTACTGTACTCCACTGTTGAAGACGTGACACAATGAGAAATTCGAAATAACACATTACTTAACAATGTAATTGTCATTCAGTTTGTTATATTACATACAGTACTACTTGGATTTGAATGAAACTTAAATACACCTTTTTTTTTTTCATTCATTTTTATTATAACATATTTTTGTAGTCAAACACACAGCAAAGAGAAGTTCAGTACTGCAGTACACCTACAATTAAATTGCTACAACATGTGAACATTTATTGTGCCTTTGTACTTTCAATACAGTTGTGTTGAAACACATCAAGTGTAACTTGTTCAGAACAAGTACAGTACAAGGAGTAAAACAACAACAGTAAAACCATCAAATGATAAATGTGTACTACATACTGAGGGTTTGAGAACAACATGCTGCAACATCACAAATGACTACAGTTGCCCAAATCTGAATGCAGGGTCAGCGGATTGAGTTGCCGATCATAATGTGCAGACAGTACACTATTAAATCAGCGTCAATGTCCTTTGGGGACTGTTTATGTATGTATCAAGTTTCCTGAATCATGGGGTTGGGCATATTAATTCCACAATGCCATTTTTGGACACCAAAAACTCACCTTTGGAGGGTGGAGGACCTGCCCAATTCTGCAGCCCTTACTGTAGCTGTACAGAGCAACCTGTGGCGAATGAGACCTGAACAGGACAACAGTGACCTGATTGAGATCACCAAGTGTTCTCTTCAGCACCACTGTAAACTGCTTTACTGAACAAGCAAATTTGAATCCCCAGAAAAGTGGTTCCACCTGGATTTGATCTGGGGACCTAACTTTGGACTTTGGTAATAGCAAGATGGACATTCTAACCACCAAGCTAGTAGTACAGTAGTAGTACTAACCCTCCACCATACTGGCAAATGCAAACGAAGTAGACCTACACTACAGTAGCCTAGCCCTAGGTCCAGGTTAGTCGTGGGAGTTCTGAGATTGAGATGACAAATAAACTACTATACTAAGGTAGTGTTAAATAAAATAAGTCCTAGTTATAGGCTGCCTACAGTAAGTTGAGTGTCACTGTCAGTTGGCCCTCGCCTAAGTATTGTATGATGTTACTTGTTAGGCCTACGTAGCTCACTTACCCCATTTTGCAGGAGACACACTGCTGCTGGATTTCCTGTGAAAGGCTTATTAGCAAATGCGTCCACTGTGAATAATGGCAAACTATTATCTGCGTTTTCTGTAGCCATGTTTTTATCTGGGCCTATGGGCTAAAGTGATCTTTCGCCGGCCTGCTTTCTCGCTTTCTCTCGCACTTACACTACAGTACAGTTACTCAGGGTGCAGTTGACAGTTGTATGCAACTGGCGTAAAGCATGTGAATATATGGCCTTATATTTGGCGTGTTACTGTGCTATCTGTTCAAAGCATGCCGAGACACAGAAAAGCGAGAGAGAGATCTGTCGTAGAGGAATAGGTGGTTGAAATGGGGTGAAAGTCGTACTCTTGAGAAAAACCGATGGAAAATTCAGGATAACGTAACCCGCTACTAACTGTAACAGCGTAAAGTTGAAACGTGCTTTTTCCTGACTACTATCAAGTTATCTCAAAAAATTAACGTTTGCGTTTACTATGCAGTCATCGTCGGTTATTGCGAAATAATAATAAAAAAAAACTAGTCCCCAGAAACTTGTTGGAACTTCACTAGGACTGTAATTATTCATGAAAAATTGAGTGTAAAAGTAAAAACTGTTGCACCAGACTTTGTTTCAGGGTACCTGGTTTTTGGAGAAAAAAAACGTAGAAAAAAAAAGAAAGAACTGTTATCGTGTAAAAATTGTTGAATTAACTTTTCTTTAAATGACTATGACTTTACAACCGTGCTAAAGTGTTCAACAGACCCTCTTTCATGTCCGATTACACATGTATTACTTATGGACATGGCACCTAATACCCGTTGCCGGGCAGCTCAAGAAAGCCTAGACATTGGACTGACACACCTGAATTTCTTTAGGAGAACGATGTTTGATAGACCATGTGGATTATCACAGCATGAGGTGATAAAACTGACTTAAGGCGATGAAAATTTGCAACAAGTTGAACCTCGGTAGAACAAAAGAAGAGTGAGGTTGAAATACATCCTATCATAACGCACGAGTAACGGCATGCAATAGCATAAATATTCTTAATCCAAATTATTACCATTTTCTATGACATTTTTTTTATCTTTATTTGAGGAATTGCAAACATAAGATCCTGTTTTAAAGCCGGATGCATGCAGCTCAAGTACACCCGAGAAATTCCGTTTCACCTGCCATCTGGAAGTTTTGAAAAGCCAAAATTTTCTCAGACACTTGAACCAAATAATGGTGGCGCTCCGCTTAGATAGCTTACATAGGGTTGGGGTTGAAATGGAGAAATTTTGCTTGTTTCGCCGATAATTTGTTTGTTCCACCTGATAACAAACTTTTGGTGAGGACTGCGCACCCCTTTAATTCTGAACCTTTCCTGAGAAGTTCCTATAGTGCCTGAAACTATCGTGGTTGCGACGCCCCAGAGTTGAAAAAAGGAAACACGCAGCTTGTCGGATTTTTTTATCTTCACACCCCCTGAAGATGTAACCCTGTAGCTACGGCCTTGTGTGTCACTGATAGTCATGCATCAAGCATGTCTGAGTCGCGTTCCACAGAAATGTCCCCTCGCTACTGCTGGCCGAAAGTGAATGCTCATGGTGCTTTATGATGAGTGAGGACCTAAGATAATTCATTTGGTGAGGACAGTGCAGTGGGACCTTATAGTTAGGTGAGTGGAACCATACAAACAGTGGAACTTTGTGCGACTAACTCTAGCCGGCCCTTTTTGTGACCTAAACTAAAGAGTAAAAGTAAGGCTAACACTACATGTAGGTCATGGAAGATGTCTTTCATTACAAGTCTCGACAGGAATACTAGTTCATCATTATAGTCCGAAGAAATCTCCATACACGTATAAAGAAATAATGATCTAAATGAGGCATACTCAGATAAGGTCTACAAATGAATACTCATCTGCATCGCAAAGCAAAAAATAAAAAACAAAACCATCTTTTAAAAACAAGGACAGTAATTAATGGAGATATATTCAGTTCAAATCTCGCATCAATTTTGCATCTTGTCCACTCTACAAAATCAAAACTTTCCCAAAGGGCCATCCCCCAGGATGGCGGTCAGTCATCATATCCATCATATCACATTTTCATATACAGGCTCACAGTGGCATACACAGCAGCCCTGATAATTCCCTTCCTCATTGTTAAATTTATTTATCCATCAGCGCTGTGCACCCTAAATTCTGGAAAAAGAAAAGAGTAAATGAAATGTGAAAACACAATTTGGGAAGGTTTCTTGTTTAATTTCATTTTGTAGAATGCGCAAGACATGAGAGTTCATTTTCTTATGTTAATGCTTTACATAACCATCACATGGTACTTTTGGTCTGGTTATTTTCTGATCATTTTGTGTATAGTTTGCTCATTTTTATTGAGGTGAACGTTTTATTGCCTAAGCGAAAGGGCAAAATAATGGCTGGTCACATTCTACTTACTAGTCTGGGAAATGCCATTTCCCGCAGTCTGAGAGATCCTGAATTTTCATTTTTTTTTTCTAAACGCTGCACGCCACGATGGTGGCACTCCGCTTATGTACTCTCTCCGAAAAATATCACTCCAAGCACTCCCTCACATTTAGCAACCCTGAGACTGCCCCTCCCACAGGCCTTCCGAAAATCATGCGTGCGCCACTGGGCTCCCCCATACCACAATCACCTAGCACATCAAGCAAGACCCATTTAATGTTGAAAACATTTTAGGGAAATTTCATATTTTTGCTCCCCCCCCCCCCCCCCCAACCTGAAAGAACTCCTACCTACGCCATTGCGACTCATTTTGACCGAAACTTGGTTCATAATGTGAGAAGTATTGCCCAAAATCTAACACGTATGAAACTTTGTCCAAAATGTCACAACTATCTGCCCAACTTGAAATGTAACAACACTGAACATGAAGGTGATCATTAAACCAGGGAGTTAAGTAGCAACTTCCTGATTAGACCATGCTGAAAATATCAAAGATGGACACCATATTTCTTTCCAGTGCCATAACCAAACAAAATTCAGGTCACACTGGGAGTTTCACCATTCAATTTCTTATGACAACTTGATGGGAAGAAACACTTTGTGAAAACGTACGCTATATCGTAGTACGTTTTATAAAGTGTTTCTTCCCTTCCCGGAGACTCTTTTCCAGGGATGTACGTGGACCAAACAAGAATCAGCCAGGTTTTGTACGACCCTCAAAACAATAAATACATACAGCAAAAGATTTTAAGGTCGTAAAAATGTAAACCTGTTCACGAATAGACTGCTAGACTGCTTTAAAAGTACGATGCGATGAATGTGTTTCACAGGCAACGGTTATAACAAATTAATCGTATAATTTGTGTGAATTTAGCTGTTAAAGGTAAGAATTACAGGTTCAAGGTACAAGTTGTATAAAAAATAGTGTGTTTACCTCGTTGTGTCACCTTTTGACACGTTTTCCATAAGTTATTTCCGATCTGATAGCTATTGTCAGGTTATTTACTTTCGAGTGTATTCTGTTGCATATTGCGGGACTGATGAGGGAGTTGGTGTACCGATGTGAGGATGCTCAATTCTTCTTCGGTGATATGTTAGGGCCATCAGCACAAAAAGGCATTGTAACTAGTTGGGTGTCCAATCCAGAATCCAATTTAGAATCTCGTCACATGGCCTTGCCCTTAGTGGGACCCCGTCGGAGGGTACCCACTGTATACCAGTGCATTTGGTTTACCTACTGCTATACCTCCACCCACCCCCTTTTTTTCAGGCATGTTTTTGTCCATTGATTATAGGCAAAATGCAGAATTTTGGCAAAGCATACGGCCTGGTGACAGCGCGCGTTACACAACACCCGATAAAGTACGTACCTGTACTTCATGCGGTCTAATTCATGTTAAATGAGGGCGGCTGATCCGCTACGACACATTTCTTTGGAAATTCGATAAGGGGTAGCATGGTCGTGTATGACCTGGTGACACTTTCTTGGCACTAACGTGGCTGTCAATAGTAGGTCACGTACCGAAGGACCAACTGCTCTGCTACTTTGGGGGTTGGTACCGCAGGCGCGATTATACGCCCGCAGTCTGGGAGAGGGATGAAAATTCCACTAAGGCAAATGATAAGAGTTCATTAAAAATATTTGGGAGACTAAAGTTTTTTCAGTGTCCCCATCCAAAAATCAAAGTAACATGCAGCATGGACTGTTTTCGAGGGCTTATAATTAGTTTAGGGGTTTTAATCCCCCTCTTTGGTCTCCAGCGGTAGAGACCCCCAAACAAGTGCCGGTGGCCTACGTAGAGCCTAGCTTCTACAAAGACGTTAGGCAGAAAAAGTCATTCTCTTTTCACTACAGGTGATGGAAGGCGTGAACAAAATAATTGCGATAGTGGCAGTTGTCGTAACTGACGATCTCATAAGCTCTTATGTTTTAAATCAGTGACAAATGTTGCCCAGCCATGGATCCATTCTACTTGGTCTCTATTTATTGTATTATGCGGACTGGACTAGCTTAAATGATATGGCCCAATTGATGAGACTCGGTGCCGACCGTGAATGAGCGGTCCCACACGATCAATATATTTTCCAATACCACCTGAAGTGAATCTTTTAATTTGGGGTCGAAAGATGTTGGATTTTGGACCAGCATCATCTGTTCATAGTTCCTACATTCTGGACCCCCCTTGCAAATTTGCTACATTTTGGGCAGCAATTTTTTATCCCGGCAATATTTGCATTTTGGTCAGAGAGCTTTCACATTTTGGACACAGTTGTTGCAAGTTGGAAAGTTTCACATAGTGTTCCGTTTTTTTTTTTTTTTGTTTTTTGTTCTGAGACACTGGTAATGATAAATCGAAAATTTAGCACTTCCGATAGCTCGAGAACGCAATATGCTGTGAGCTTAAGACATGGATCATTCGATCTGACACCTCCAAAATGCATCAAATATATCCTCCTTCGGTACGTAATGTGTTATTCTATTGTAACTAGTTGATGTCGACTCATTGTCACACATGCATACAACACCTACAACTGATTTTTTTTTTTTGTAAAGTGTATCGTGATCCCTGCCTTTATACAGAACAAATTTACTATTTGTATAACTTCAGTTTTAAAATGGGCCCCGGCATAAACTTATTTCGGCGTATATGTGTTTATGGGGCCGATAATCATGGGTAGGCGTCTTCTTCAATACGATAATCATTAGGCATGTTAAGGTACATAAATCATCGCTTCATCGGGCATTCATGAATTCATTGAATGTCTTAATCGGTGGAAAATTCTTGTAACTATCAAGCTGACTTTACTAGTGCCACCATATCACGCACACCTGAAACATGTGTACCTCTCCTTCCTGACAGGCTCAACCATGATCTCAACTAACACTGTGGCACCCAGTACACTTGAAACAAAGAAATGTAAACTAATGTTTAAAATTGTCTCCGTCTGTGCAACTTTTTTGTTTCTGCTTCGTGGACAAACTGAATTCCAGATCGCTAGAGAGCACACTAGATCAGGTGAAAGGCTAGGCTGACAACCGATCATATGACCAGATGTGGTATTGTGGCAAAATGACACAATTTTCTGTCATGTTCAGCCGATTTTAAGGCTAAGAGTTGAACGATCTCATTGCAGAATTTTGTTTTTTTCTTTTAGAGCTGGCTTAGCAAAATTACAATTTTGCCATTTTCATAAGCTGAAGTCGCTCTGACTGTGAGTCCGACAATTTGTTCAAATGATTTTCAACTTATTATAATGTCAGTTTTCCTACGTCTTGTCCTTTTTGAAAAAAATGCTGAATAAGTTCAAAATGACGAATTTCAGATTATGTCATTTTAGTCTTAATAAACTCGTCAAAATGTCAATTTTATGTAAAAAAAGAAGGGAAAATCCCCCGCTGGCGAGTTTTTTGTCGATTGCATGTCCTTTCTACGCTTCCGCCGTACATCCAAAGCTACAATCTTGGACAAAACTGTTGGGACACGTTGCGATTAGGATCCTAAATTTTAGTTGAGAGGATAACATAAACCTCGCGCCCCTTTCCAATGTTGCGCTCTAGGAATGAATGTGCACTGTGAACAGTAATTCTGTCGCCAACATTGAAATCGGAGAGTGGGGGTGTCCCAATTAGGATTGTCTGAGTTTTAAGAGAGCAATTTTGGAGCGAATTGTTGAAAGAAAATTTGCTCATTTTTGGACAAGGTGCATCACAAAAATTTGTTATCGAGAACTATAGATTGGAGGATTTTCAAATTAAAATATTCTGAATTTCGACTATGAACATAAGAAGTATAATTTTTTTATTTAGGGGGATTTATTTGTGAATATGATATGTTGAAAACGAGTGATCATAATGAATGTTTAGATTTTCCTGTCAATACCTTTGGTAATACGATGTGGGTTTCTTTAACCTATAACTGTCGGACGCTGGTGTTAGGGTTAAGTCAGCTTGGATCAGAAGACCGGAGTTCGATTCACCGTATGACCAGCGTGTTTCACACTGCTCAGTTTTTCTTTCATTCATTTATTCGTTCATTCATTCATTCATAACATAAGGTAATATATTTATTAATATAATGATGACAGCTGTAACAACAAAAATGTATAATGTACTCTGAAGTCATAGGCCTATGGTAGTACACCTGTGTACATGATTACTGTGTACGGTACAATATGTCACAATGTCATCATTAATATTATGAATATGAACAAACGTCAAATCTATTCAATTTGAATTTGTTAGTTTCTTTTGCAAGACAGCACATTTATTTTTTCACTCAGATTGACCCGCAAGTCAAGCATAATAGTGGTTATGTGTAATACCAGACACGACATCAGCATTTTGAACAATTTAAATAAATAACACATATAGGCCTACATCGTTCTTCTTTAACTGACTCCCAACATTTTAGGGTTTATTTTTCCTTTTTTAAGTGTGTTTCGGGGGTTCCCCTGTTTCAATACCAGCGTTTGAGCCAGAGGTACGTCATTTGTGTCATTTATCATTCAAAATGTCTTAAAATAGTTTCTCGGTCAACATTATGATGACGCATATTGGACTTATGCCACGTTACCTCCTCAGTGATCGGATTTTATTTAGCACATGTGGTGCTAACCTCTGACGTGGATTTGACTTAATCATCCTCCCTTTACTCCTTAATAACATTGACAGCATTCACACAATAATATTATTACAGTAAACCAACTTCAACATAGGCCCAAAATATGCCGAATATGCCTGCTAATGTTTCTTGTTGCGAGGAACCCCACCTATTTTGCCTTTTAACCTATTGCAATTACAAATTGACCCATCTTACGGGTCCCCACATGTGCTTCTGGGCTGTCGAAGATATCAGACAGTCTAGACCAAAATTATTGCGTATTAAAACCACGCGTCCCTTTCCAGTGTTGCGCTATAGGATACACTGTGAACAGTAATCCAGTAGCGAACATTGAAAAGGGGGGAGGGGGCGGGGTGCCCCAAGAAGTTTTGTCCATAATTGTAGCGCTAGCTCATACAGGGCAGCTGTGCGAGCTGTACGTGTTACGCTCAGGCCAAATCCTACGGTAGCCGAGAGATACGATGGAATGTAAAAATCAACATTTTGTAAACCATCGATTTGCGGGTCCTGTTTTCCGAAAACATGTGAAGGCGAAATCCAAAAGTAGTAAAGATGGAGAGGGAGGTACTTCAAGAAAATAACGTTCTCATCGTTTACAATTTGTGGCATATTGTCGTTACAGTCATTGCATTGCTGAAGTAAGGCCTACAGAGAATTTGCAGTGACGGCACGTTCCCCCATGGAATCGCGTTACTGGATGGAAAAAAAAAGACGTGCTTACATACGTACACGTCGGGCCGTGCCAAACGGTGATGTACTGCTGCTTTTTAACAACGCGTGTGCTTCCTTCTCCCTTTGCAGACAGTAGGTGGAATTTCTTTTGGAATGTCCCTTTCATATGTTTTCGACAAACCTGAATCGATAGTTTACTAGCATTTTGAATACCCCTCCTGTCGCACCTCTAGGCTTCCGTAAAATGCCTAGCTTGTTCGAGCATGGAGTTGTGAATCTTCGCAAAAAGTATTGATGAATTGCGCAATCCATACACATAATGCCGGGTTGTGGTGTTTGCCCCACGACAACTTGCGAGATGAAGTCTGAAATCGTCACAGGGTAAAGTTCTCAGATTCTGATGATAAGTGGGTGACTCGCGTGACTAAGAAAGCCAGATGAAGAACTTAAACGTGATCAGAGGTAACCGAGCAAGATGCAAAATTGATCACATCTAGCCAGACCCAACGCCAAATCGGGTGTCTGTGCATGTGTAACGTTAGGCCAACTTCGTTTACGCAGGCCAAGGCCTACAGGCAATAACCAAACACTAACAGTATAGATTACGCTCTGCTGAGATATTTAAGTTGCGTTTACTGACGACAAGTTGGCCTAGCCTAGCTGCTATATTTTGGCATCCTGTACTGTAGGCAGTTTTGTGTTTAGACTAATTACACTAATTATGCAATACTGTGTATGCTTAGCTTAAATTAGATAACCGTTGTCTAATTTAAGCACAATGATAGTGATAGTTTCAGTTGCAACTGAAAAAAATGTTACATAATTGATTTAGTTGATTTAGCCCCACTGTACTTCATTAGCAAAGTGTCAAAACCAGCCTCCAGTGGGACTTGAATGTTACATTTGCAGACAGGATTGCATTCTGAGACTTAAAACCCAAGCAAAACTGCATGTGATCATCCCATCAGTTTCAACGGCCTAAATTTGGGTATGATGCCATTGATGGAGTTACCATCAAATGCACGCTTAGAGAAATCTATCCTTTGAGGCTTGTGACTTTTGAAACTACAGTACAAGAATGGTGACTCATAACATTTAATTATTGTCTTACATGATGAAGACAGACTGATGCACCCATCAAAATATTGTGTCACTGTCAGTCACTGAAGGTGAAATTATTCTGTCTTTGTTTTTGACGAAACAATCTTAACCATCCCAAACTTGACCGTGGAGGGCACTAAACTTGATTTAGAGCAGAAATGTTGATGACGTCCTTCATTGTTTCAATCTGTCCAATCAAAGCTTTCAAAACATGTGATTTGGAATATTAGGCTACAGTAGATGTGCACTCAGTAGTAGGTGTGCACAGTTGATGGACACCCTGCTACAGTAAACTAATTGGGGGCATCACACAGTCACATACTCTGGTTATAGGTTGACTTATTTCCCTGTAAGCTCCCCTTGCACAAATGCAAACCAACTGCCACTGTATAGTGTATGTTTAAATACAAAGAATTACATCATACTCGGCAATCTAGGGAGTACATGGTAGAGAACAGTTTGTTCCTAGTCTTTTGCAGATGTGGAGAGCCGTGACTTTCAAAAGCAGTTACATAACATAACAAGTTTAAGGGCAAAGGAGGGCAAAAGCCCCTAAGATGCTCTGTATTCCAGACCCCCCCAAAAAACCCCTAACCAAACTGATATCCAATATATCCCATAATTACGTTCTGCCACAGTCACAATGAAACTTATCAATGTTACCTTTGAAGCTGTTAACTGAAGTGGAATTTACAACCCCATCAGGCAGACTATTCCACTCATTGACAACTCTATGTGAAAAGCTTAACTTTCTCACATCAAGCCTAGAGAAGCATTTCACCAGCTTCTTACAATAACCACTAATACAGGAATTAGGACAAACCTCTAAGTAATCACAATTAGAGAATTCCTACCAGCTAGGAATTTGAAAACCTGCAACATATCCTCCCTGATCCTTCTCAACTGGGACTAGTAAGTCCCAGACGTTTGAGCCTATCATGATAAGGGAAACGACGTACATTGGGAATAAGCCCAGTGGCACTCCTCTGAACCTGCTCTAAAAGAAATTTGTCCTTTTCATAATAGGGACTCCATGCCTACACAGCATAGTCAAGGTGCAGCCTAACCAACTGCTTATACAGATTCAACACAATATCTTTACTAAAATTACTAAAATTCCTCCTGCTCAAACCAAGCACCCTCTTCACCCTGGCAGCAGAACCTGTGCATTGTTTAGGCGGCTTCAGATCACTTGTGATGATAAAACCTAGGTCTTTTTCTGAAGTCACATTACTCAAAATACTACCAGTCATGGTATAATCATAATTCAAATTATTAGTACCAAAGTGAAGAACTCTGCATTTGTCAGCATTAAAAGACATTTGCCAAGTTTTGGACCGTGTTAACATTCTATCCAAGTCCCCTTGCAACAATGAAGCATCCTTGTCATCATTTACTATCCGATACAGCTTGGTGTCATCAGCAAACTTACTAATGCTGGAAGTGAGAGAGCTATCTATATCATTAATGAAAATCAAGAAGAGAATTGGGCCAAGAATGGAACCCTGAAGAACTCCACTTGTGACATCTCTTCAAGAAGAGAAAATGCCTATGACAACGACTCTCTGAGATCTACCTAGTAGCCAAGAATTGATCCAATCTGCACACCTGCCCTGAATACCTAACTGATGCAGTTTCACCAAAAGTCTTCCTACTGGTACTTTATCAAATGCTTTTTGAAAATCAGGGTAGATGACATCAATACAGTGATAAGAATACAGAGATAAAGAAACATCCTCAAGAAAACTCAGTAAATTAGAAACACATGACATGTTAGGGAGGAAACCATGCTGAGATAAGTTCAGTAAACTATTATCTAAAAGGTACTGTACTTAAGCACATAATCCTTGACCACAGACTTCATGACTTTACGCACTACACTGGTTAAACTAACAGGCCTATAGTTGCAAGGTAAGCTCCGATCCCTTTTCTTAAAAATAGGAGTAACGTTAGCAATCTGCCAGTCATCTGGAACATAGCACAAGTCTAGACATTTCTGAACAATAATACACAGAGGAACTGACAAAATCTCAGAGCATTCATGCAGTATGGCAGAGCGGATCCCATCAGGCCCAGGGGACTTGCTAGCTTTCAAACTCCATTTCAAACTCCTTTTCAAACAGTTACGTATGAAATGATTCAGCTAAGTGTAAAATTACAGTAATCAGGTCAGCACTTACATCATCGATCCTATTGTTCAGAAAAGAAGGGGCCCTACATAAGCCAGAGATGGCTGTCTGCCCCAGTTCTCATGACTCCATCGACATTTGATGCCGGTGGGCTCCGGTAAATCGGTATGTGCAGGGTTTGCACTATTTGAGCATTATAATAAAAAATTACCTCAGACATTGCAAGTGTGTGGATATTATGTGTTTGTGAAGCAAACAAATGCATTCCTGGTTTGAGTCACTTTAGCTATTCTGATAAGTTATGCAAGTTGAACTTGCCTCATCTTACTTATAGGAGATTAAGAGAAGACGTGATTTATGTGTATAATTATTTATTTATATTTTTAATTATATTGGCATTTGGAACTTGTTACAAGTGTATGTCATCACTACACCATCTCTGAACAGATTTTTGAGCATGAACTTTGATAAAGTCTGTCTGACTTCTAATCTTTCTTTTACAAAAGGGCCTACAGTATGGCCAACCATATCAATCGTTGATGATGATGATTATGATGATGATGATTGCGATGATTACTAGGTTGTGTTTTTTTTGGTTTCAAGCAATATTCTTAATACTTACAACTGATTTTACTGTGAGTTCAAACAAATTCTAAGTTGGAACAACTCTGGGAACTGTGCTCAATACTCTGCCATGGAGTATGCCTGAATGATCTCACCACATATACAGCAACCACTAAAAAGGTCAATTCCACCTGAACTGGTGTTTTCCACCAAAAGTGACTTACAGTAAGACCACTTCTCTCTCTTTGAAGCTACTGAAGCACACAGCTTTCTATATGTCTATGTTGTACGGTACTACTGATTGCATTGTGTGGGATTGCTCACATGATTAGTGGCTATTTGCATTCATCCAGAACATTCATGTGTGTTAGGCTACCATCTTGTTGGACGTAAAAGTGCATTTTGGATTCCTATGAGCTCTATGTGTACTGTTTTCATGTCACATGTCTATAGTAGTCCACCCTGTGTCATCCATTAATTGCTCTTGTTTTTCAGATCTGCTGAAAAGTGTTGCTTTGGTGCAGAAATGTCAGTGAAAGAATGGCCCACTTTAAGAGGACTGGAGTTGCTATTGGCAGAGTGGTTTTTGTGGCATTAGGTGTGCCATATGGTATAGTTATTCTGGTCAATTCTGTGCACAAGTGGCCACAAAGTGATCCATCTCAAGGCAGAATTTCCAAACAACTGAAACCATCCAGAGTTTTGAAACTAAACTATGCAATATGGGAGCAGTTGGGCATGATTAAATGGCTCCCACTGCTGTTACGTGGAAAGACTTTCTACAGCTGTGCAGAATCAGTTTTAAAGGTGAGAAGAGTTTGCTGAGTAAACTTACAGATCCAGGAGGGTGGGGGATAGGCAGTAGGGGCCATGCCCTTCAAGGTGGGCCCAAGTCTATTGTTTCTGAAAATTCACTGAAGAATTAAGGAGCAAACTGTATCATTGAGAAGATAATTTAGCTTTGCAGTTGTACATTTTTGTTGCACCATATTGCATCTAACCATTGCACGGTCTTGGGTTGCCGAGGGGGGATTGGTTGTGTGAAAGGACTCCAGAGACCAAGAAGGCAATTTCAATGATCTAGGTGGTGGTCCTCTTTCCACATTTCTTGGAAGCAGGTAAGTGATGATGGGCACCACTTTACACCTCCTCCTTGACAGATGCACCCATGCCACCTCTGATGGAAGGTTTGCCTGACATGTTCTCTATTTTCAGGCTGTTTTCCTGTTGCATTCAGTTGGAAAAAAAATATTCTAACAGGGATTTGGAATACCACTCATCTTAACTCCCCCCCCCCCTGTTACACTTCCCACCTGTCACTGAACCACCAGTTTGGGCTCTCCTAAAGAAAGGAGCTGGATCTGCCAGTGACTGAGTGTGATATACATCATGAGTCATACAGCACCACAATTTAACTTGCAACCTTGATCATAATCATTTTTGTGAGAAAATGAGCATATTTGTAAATAATAGCTCAAGAATGCAGGCTCAGACTGAACTCCAGATATCTCAAGAATGTCAGAAAATACTGATTTTCATATTTGGTTAGTTAAACCATATTGAGTACAAGAATCATATCATTTTGGTGGAGATAAAGGTCATCTGAGGTCAGCTGAGACATAAGCTTCAAGAATGCGACCTTTTCCTGACCTGGTATTAAGTATACATATTGTATGAACCATACTGTAGAGTGCAAGAGGTCCATTGTTTTGGTGGATGTCAAAGGTCTCTTCAGGTCTGCATCAGTCCAAGCGTAAAAACATTTAAGCTCAATACTGTATATGAAGGGTGGAAGTTTTGACTATTGTAATTTCAAGATAAACTGCCATTGAGTAAAGGAATCCCATAATGTTTGGTGCAGTTCACAGACTTTAGGTCGAAATGTTATGGGGGTTGTATCCCCCATTATTTGACCAGGGGGGATGGTCGATGTAATCATCTCCATTATTCAGTCTCTAGATACTTGTTTGCTGGCATTTGTTTTGTTAGCAAATTCATTTGTCCTCCCCCCTAACATGATTACTATGATTAGGTGTTCTAAAATACCTACATGTGTAATATCATGCTGTATAGGTATGCTGCATCTGAAGTTTCCATTCTTTTTCCATCATTCGCAAAATGTTTTGAGCCTGATGGTGTGACATATTCAGTGAAATACTCCAGACTGATTGCATATGATTTGTCTAACCTTGGCATGCTTCTACCAGGGACCAGTAGACAACCAAATTCTCCGAATTCAGGCTCCAGTTGCAGTGGATACTGTAGCCCTACAATATGAGTTGATACCTGCCTTTTTAAGCTCTACAATTGTTGCTCTTGTTCAATTTCAGTCCTCAAGTGCAACTTATTAAAGAGTTTTGTGCTCAAAAGAGCCTTTCCTCCTCAAGCTCCTGGGTTTTAATGCCTCAGAGGCCCCAGGAAGACTTCATTAAGGGATGAATTTTAGAGGTAATGTTCTTGGGTATTGACACATTTATAAATATGTCAGTTTACCCAAGAACATTACCTTTAAAATTCATCCCTTAAAGTAGTCTTCCTGAGACCTCTGAGGCATTAAAACAAAGGAGCTTCCAGTGGCCTTGCCCCCTAAACCTACACTGGGGATATACCCCTTGACCCCACCAGGGGCCATAATGTAGGCCCTTGGATCCCATCCAGGATGGACTTGCCACTCTGCACTGGCCATACACACTTCACACCCGCATCTTATATTAGCTTGTCATAATTCAAAACCATCCCCAAATGTCGTGTGTATACCTACTGTATGCTTCCAATTGCTGATCTCATAAATATTGTTTGTCCATTAATAAGAAGATGTTGTTTACGCAAAACATTTTGATTTTGTGAATGTCAAAGGTCAATAGAGTAGGAAGTAGGAAATCCAATATCTCAAGAGTAAAAGCTTGGACTAACCTCATTACGTATGTTGATCAACCACGATGAGTACAAAAATCACACTGGCTTGGTAAATGCCATACTGTATGAAGTCAACAGAGTTCAAATGGTGAACACCTTTTGTAAAATTTATTATCACAACAACGGAAACTTGGTCGTACAATGTAATATTTACTTTGTTTGTGTAACACATTAAGTATAAGAAACCTATTTATTGTGGTAATACTCATAAAAGCAAAAGTAGTGTGCATTAGGAGTTAATGACATCTTTAAATTTTTGTGGATTTAATCCATTACCATAATTTCTCATATATTTCTTTGTATTAATAACTGTGAGCAGCTATGTTTCTCCTGATCATGAAAACCACGATGCATGCTGATCATTTTTCAAGTTTTATTTACTTTTTTTCCTTTTCATTAGGCTTTCGATTGATCTCCCTTCAAAGGTAGTTTACTTTAAAAACAGCTTTTTGCAAATTGGTTTTCTTTCTGAGAGCCATAACTCCTTCATATTATGTTGGAAGAAATGGAAAATGAAATGGATTATGCATAATTTGATCATTCTGTGATAATGTCCATGTGATCTACGGTACTGTAGCTTTTTGTATGGTGAATCATACCTTTTGCATTGTGACCATAGTCTCTGGCTGTTTGGTAGTACACTGTGGGACCTATAAAGTGTAATTGTCAAAAACACAAAATCACTTTAAAGACTTTATAATATATCAGGCTTATAGATTGCCACTATGTCGCAGGCCTTGAATTCTGAGGGGTGCGAGTGTGATTGCACACCCATCACCCGCCTCAAGTCACTACTGTGGGAAGTGCGATTTTTGCACACCTAGCAGAAAATTGGACAACAGGCAATCTATGAAAGTGTTATAAAGTAGCACACCTACCACAATCCTTAATTTCCTGAGAAGTGTGATTTGTAGCATTCCTGGAAAATCTGAAACTCAAGGCCTGATATAGTAATAACTGAGGGATGGATTTCCAATGTAATGCCATTTGCAGAATTTAAGTATCAATTTGCAACAGCTTTAGCAAATGTAACCACAATATGTATTTTAAATAAATGGATCATATTCTAACTGATGATAATTCTCTTTCTCCTTTTGTTGATCTCATTCATGTAGAATATTCCTTTTGGAGAAAACAGTTTGAAAATGGATATTTGGCTTCCAGGTTTTCAAGACAATCAGCAGAAGAGGCCTGTTGTATTCTTTATCTATGGTGGGGCATGGGGATCAGGCTGTAAAGAATGGTATGCCAAGATGGGTCAACAGCTAGCTGACAATCTAAAAGCAGTTGTGGTAATTCCAGACTACCGTACATATCCAAAGGTACTCTTGTAACTGTGGAAACATGAGTTTGATACATGTTAACCATGCTAAAGTTCTGTACTGTGTGCAACTGTGCTGTAAGTGGCAAGTTTTCCCAGGTTCAGAAAAATGAAATCATGGAATTTTACAAAAAAACTGAAGACATGGAAACTAAAGACAGAAATTCCTCAGAAAAAGAACAGTGTCCCCTGGCAAAACTAAAATAGGGAAAAACACAAAATGTATACCACAGATATACATTGATCAATCGCAAGTGACTGATAACCACTGCTGTACTAGTGATAATCATGAAATGTGAAAATGGAATTGAAATTACATCAGATTAAATCACAGAATTTTGTATTTATAGCTACCCACAGGTAATTACAAAATTAAAACATGGAAAACCTGTCACTTTTAAACGAGAGTTTGGAAAATGTCACCTATTGCATCATCTGTTTCCATCATGTAATTAAACTTATTGTTCAAAAAATGACAGCGATATTTCCTTTTGGTTTGCTGTATCTATAGTTGTTGTCAAATTACTTGTGGTTTGTGAAAGTACAGTTGTTTTGACTGTTGAACTCATCTTTATGTTTCGAGTCTGTGAACTAGAGCACACAAACAACAGCTTTGTTTGATGACTGATTTAGAAGGAAACCACATGTACAATGTTAAGAATGTTTGTCTGTCTTTACGGTTAGAGATTCATTATCTTATAGACGTTAATGCTACTGATTGTTTACATACAGTACCTGAACAACGGCACTCTTAGAAATTGTTTGTTTAATTATCCTCAACAAATGTGTGTGTGAACTGTTTTTTTTTTTTCACTACAAATGGAGCATTTCACATGTTCTTTTATGGATTTTGATTCTAGTAATTGTAGCTGACCAAATAGCTTAATATTGCACATTCAACATCATATTTTAGAATGCCATGCATCAATAGTTTTTGGAGACATCCCCTTTTTTGGGGGTCATTTTTGATAATTTGAATCATTTTCTAATATATTCATTCTAAATTGTCATGTACAAGTATCTGATCTAACTTTATTGGGCCAAGGAAGACAGGTTGTGTGTTGCTGCTTTCAATATTAAACCTGTTCTGTATTATGTTCATATTGTGTTTGTTACATTTATGATGTACAGTATGTGACTTTGTTGCCCCTCTGTTGTGTGCAGGGAAATATGCACCACATGGTGACGGACATTATCGATGCGGTCTCTGAATTTCAGAAGTTGAGTGTCACTTTGAGCATTTCAGCAGACATAGAGAGAGTCGTTCTCGTAGGACACTCTGCAGGGGCCCATCTCGCTACGATGGCAGCTGTCAATGCGGCATCTCGACCAGTCAATCGCTCGGCACAAATTTCTGACCGCTTTGAGGATGATCCAGAGACGGATGGATCAGGAAAGGAAAATGGCGGAAGCCTCCGCTCAGAAAGCTTTCAGTGCAAAGTAACTGGTGTGGAAAGTTGTGTTGAAAATTCTATGCCGGTGAATCACCCCATGAGAAACTCTGAAAGTGATGTAGAAATTGATTTAGCTGCTTGCGTCAAAGGTGTCATCGGTATCGGAGGCGTGTACCACATCAAGGACCACTACCATCATGAAGCAAAGAGAGGAGTCGAAGACCTATCACCGATGTGGAGAGCTGCAGAGGGCTTGGAAAACTTTGACAGATACTCACCGACGTCGTTAGTTCCATCTCTGAATGATGATCAAAAGAAAAGGTACTGTGCATCTAATGTTGAATTTGTTAAAGTCAAAGGCATTTGGTAGATTTTGTAAAGTCAAGTTTCACTTGACTGTCATCTGATCTGTGTTTTTGATCGGTGACTTTGAAGGTGATTTTAGGTGTCTTAAAGGCCTGTGGTGTCAACTTCCTTGTTGAGGATAGCCCTTAGATTTTGTATACATGCATTACGACACTGTTCAGGTTTAATACCCTGGTTCTTAAAGGTACAATGTGCTGGCCATGAAAGAACTCGTTTTGGATTAGTTTTGTTGTGATTGGAGACTGAAGGTAATTCATTGAAAACATCATTTTCGATCAAGGAAAATTGTAGTGTTACAGAGGTCCGAATGTTGAAGGTACCTACACTGCCATTCCTTCAATTGCACATCTTCACTTGTCATATTGGCATGCTTGTTCACCTCATGCTAGCTGTGCAACATGAGAAACACCTGAAACGTGCAACAAACTATAGATAACATGTTGAATGTACAGTACAATAATATGTTAGCTTATTGGAGGTCTGTAGATACTAAATTATGGCAGATTGTTTTTTGTTTTTGTATTTCTTTAGTAGTTCTTAGCCTGCAATTAATATTCTTTCATAATTTTCAGGCTACCACCTCACATATTGATACATGGTTTAGAAGACAAGACTGTTCCCCTATCATCCTCTTCCAAGTTTGCTGAAATCTTGTCAGAGGCAGGAGTTCCGACTGTGTTGAAACTTATCCCAGAAGGTGGACATGCAGAGCTAGTCATGGATATGATGGAATCAGATAGACGATGGTACAGCGTCATGATGAGTATGGTGATGGAAGGAGTGGCATCTTTCTCTCAAGATGAGGAAACTTAAGATAGTCATGAACACAATGTATTGAATTGGTCAGTCAAACAATACATAAGGATTAAACTACCACTTTGGTCAGTACATATCTATTCGAGGATCAAGTTTAGGACTTTCAGGGCATATGTCATAATTGCATCATAATTGAGATATTTCAATTAGATGAATGCTTCACTGAACAAATGCCAATTTACTCTTCCCCCAGATTAGATGGAATTGGACCTTATCACGCTTAATAACCAGAAAAGGGAAGGAAAAATCAGTGAAAGATATGCTTACAAATGATGTCAAAATCTCATGAGAATTATATCAGATGACATGAGAACTGTATGAGATTTTATTAGAACTATGTGACATTTTATGATAATTGTGTGAGATCTCATTTGAATTGTGTGACATGGTGAAGAGAATCTATGAGACTTGTATGAAACCAGACTTGTATGAAAACAACATCAGATGACTGCAGAATAAATGAGTTTTACAGAAAGTGTAGAGTGTCTTGCGATCATTTCACCAATGTATGCCATATCTTTCAATTTAATAAGAAAAGCGATGGATGTTTCACACAGACTCCAGCAGTCACGGAAAATCTTCTGGGCAAATTCTTGTCTTCAAAGTTTTTAATTGTGGTTGAAAGGTGAATTCCATGGAACTGATACAACTTTGTTCCGAATGAAAGTTCATGGTATCATCAAATGAGATGTCTAGCTGGAATATTTAACACTTTACACTCAATCCAAAACAGGTTTTACCTCAGTCTCATCATCTTCCATTTTCATTGTACTCTACATTAAACTTTTATGTGCTTCTGACGCAAAAAAAAACCAGTGAATTAAGCTGCAGTAACATGCCCCCTATAATTCTTAGAGAAATTCCTAGAAATTAGAGAGCAAAGTATAAAAATACCACTGTAAAATACTGTTAGCTATTATCATGCAGCAATTGCTTCGGTGCACAAAACTTCTCATGTGGATTTTAAGGCATTGGGTGAGCCGTCTTCCATCAGTCACCGTTTTCAGTCATTTGTTTTTGTCACAAGTGGCAGGAGTCTCAGGTGCTTGTTGTGTTTTGTTATCTAATACCGTTAAGAACATCATCACATGGTAATCAAAGTACATGCAGCAGTGTACAGCATAGCTTGCTGTGCAACTTTAGTCACGGACTGTGGTTTTACTGCACCATAACGGTACAGAATTTCGATATGGGGAAGTCCAGTTCTGAGCATAAGTGAAACAGGAGAGTACCTTTAAAAGCTGAGGAATGAGGAAATGAAGAAATCATTGTACATCTCAGTTGGGGATATGGCAAATTACTGTAGCATTTTAAAAAAACCAAGCGTGTTACACATATACTCACCTTATACAATACATCAGATTCATAAAAAAAATTATCATAATGAAATCATCGAATTCACAATGCAGTTATGTGTTCTGGTCACGGTAGGTGTCACATCAGTCACAACACTAAACTAGGGTGGTGCAGCTCAATAAGAGCATACAGTGTCATTGTCAGCTAAGCATGAATTAGAGTACTTTCTGATCATTTACTCTGCCACATTAGGTGAAAATATCTGGTAACCTTTCTCATTTACTTCACCAAAGTAAAGAAAATTTAGTCGGCAAACATATCGTTTCCCCCCCCCCCCTTCTGACAGAGTGAGAAAATAAAGGCGGAATAAAAAATAATGTGCAACATTGTGATGTGAAGATGACTTTAGGACTTCTGTAAAACATCACGTAAATGTTATTATTGATTTGGATGAAAAGAGAAACCTGTGCGGTCATGATTGTGTGTGTATATGTGTGTTTGTGACGCCCAGTTGCGATATCTTAAGAAGGGAAACTTGGAAATATCCCACACTTGGTACATAGATGCCCCATATTGAGAGGAAGAACCCTATAGTTTTTGGTGGAGGTCAAAGGTCATCTGAGTTCACCAGAAGTCAACCACTGAAAATATTGTTATCACGATATTGCAAGAAGGGAAACAGTTCTCAAACTTAGAACATAGATGCCCCATATTAAGCGGAAGAATCATATCGTTTTTGGTGGGGGTCAAAGGTCATAGGCGGTCACCCGAGGTCAAATACTGACAATCTTGTTGTCATGATATCTCAAGAAGGGAAACACTGAAAGTTTTCAAACTTGGTAAATAGGTGCGACATATTAAAAGGAAAAAGCCTTCTGTTTTTGGTGGCGGTCAAAGGTCATATGAGGATACTACATATGAAAAAAAGAAACCACGACACATACTTCATCTGGAGATTCCCCTAAGTAATGAGTGCAAGAAACGCCTTTTGATTTTGTAAGAGGTAAGATATCATTTGGGGCCAACATATCCTTACTTTTTCTGATATATCGTATTCAAAACAATCGCTTCTGCAATTGCAATCGCTTCTGTTGCTTCGCGCATTAGTCGACAGACACTTTCTGAAAACTACCTTACGTGCGACTGCTGCAAAGGCGATCATGTGGAATACCATCAACAGAAACACCTCCAAGAGAAATCCATAATACAGACAGTTTCCCTTTGGTAGGAAGCAACTGCGTAAATTATTTAAAAAAATGATAAATACTAGAAATAACTGGCACAATGAACCCATGACACATTTCAATCCTATATATCTAGGCCTATATATGGAATAAAGGTTCTGCTTCTTAATCATCCTGAGATACTGGACTCGACAGTGTATTTATTTTTATGTCATTTGCGGGTGAAGTCTGAAGCTTATGCGTATAAAGGACAATGACTATGAAGGCTTGCACATTCCCCACGTGTCCGTTGCAGATCATGAAATAACTAAATGCATTAATAATGTGATATGTTTCTAGAAGTAATCAGTAATATACGGAGACTCCTCACTTAAGTTCAGGAAGCGCCCAGTATAGTCGTATGGAGTCTTGTATAAAGCAAAAAAAAAAAAAAAAAACGGTAGGAAAAATCGTCGAGGATGTGCAAGATAACAATCATTTGAATTCGAGTAAAAAGGAAACTAATTCTCACTAGTGATCGACGTCGTATTTTTCCAAAGATGACCGTAATAGCCACAGGAATGATTGGGAAACCTGTTTAAGGAACCGAAAACCAAAAAAAAAAAAACATTTGAATTCTTTAAGATATCAATCACAGAAACAAAGTGAATTTACTATCGCTATTCAGCAGGAATATGAAATTTAAGAAAAAAAAAACTCGTCAAGTACATCACTTGGTAATAATACTCAAAATGAAGTTGTTGGAGGTTCGTCGAATGAAGATTATGTCGGAATTCATGAGTTTTAGTTGTGAACTTGTTAACATTCATCTGAAATGCGAAAATCTCCTTTTCTAGTTTTTTTTTTTTTTTTTTGTCATTGAACATAACATGAAAACAATGACAATACACAGTACCGAGCTATGCTAAAACAATTTTACACTGTTTTTTTTTCTTCTAAAGTTGAAGACTTCACAACTTGTTGCAGACGCTCATCTCTTAAAGAAAATCCAATAACTGCTTACAAAAATAGCACATTAGCACATTCATGCACATGTCTTACCGTATGCAGGGAAACGAGAAATTGGAAGGTAGTGCCTAGAGACGAACCGTCGGTATTTCACGAATAAAAAGTACAAGCTGACTGCCTCGACAGACATCCAGCAAACCATGGCCAGAGAGAAATAGTGCACGGCGGTCGCAATGTTCTTGCAGTGAACGCTATCATGTTTTACGAGATCACTCGCTAGGAATGTTATGTAGAAGGAAATCAACGTCAGAAATAAATTGATGTGTATCTTCGACACCTCTTTAGCTCTTAAGTCCCTGTAATGTAAGGGCAATGTGAAGGATATTTTTTAAACTATTTACTATATGAAATTTAATATTCTCAAACTCCATTTTCCAAATACAATCTAACAGTTATAGAGTTGGCAAAATAAGTGAAGAGGGAAAGCAACTGTTTCTAGTGTCCAACTAGGTTAACCGTTCCCATAGAGAAGCAAATGCGTTTGATAAGTACAAATTACGTATGAAATGACACGTTTAGGATGCAAACTTTTACTGTGAAAGAAAGGCAACTAACTTCACAAGAAGCAGCAAGAGGATCCAGGCTGACAGACTGACCAAAGAAAGTGAAGAACCCACCGTTGTAATCATAGTTAATAATCGATCAAAGACCTTTGGAATATCCTTGCCTATACCCTGTAGAATAAAGCAAATTTGGCAGATCATTTTTTTTTAAGTGGGGGGGGGGGGGTTTAGTTCCACAACAGCAAAAATTGTACCATTACTTAACCAGTCACTGTGTATGTTTAAAAGGCTCACTCATTTTACTGCTCCATCCAGAAGTTACATTCCACCTATTATGCACGTGCTACCGAATTATAGCTTAAAACCGTAGTTACTGTGGGGCAATGTTTTCAGATTTATAATTAATACTGCGGTCCTTATGTTAATTGAGTGTGGTAAAGGAAAATTGTGCACAAGTTTGTGAATCCTGGTTAAAGACAACGGATTGCCTGATCATGAATCCCTTCAACGCCCGAGAGTGTGGGTCCAGGTATTGTGTGTAGGTTATTTGCTTGTTCAAGGCAACTTTTAGTGACAAATCCGTCAGTGAACAATACAGTAAAATAAAATGCGGATGTGACTAAAAGACAAAAACTCATCACCCCAGACAGTTTCAATTCTCCCAACCACCTAAGTCTAGTCCCTCCCTCAGCCTGTCTTAAATTCCTCCATATGTGTAATCAAAACAATGGATCCCTGTGTACGCTGTGTAATACGAGCTGCTCTGCATCTTTCGAATTTGCTGTTAATCTAAGAGTACTGTAACTTAGAACCAGTTAGGAATTTTGCTTTCAGGGAGGTAGAAATATAGCTTAGGGTGATGCAATACAGCCTTTAACGGTAATTTTGATGCGCCTGATACATGAGACGTAACCGTTGCCCTTAACTAGGCAGAGTACAGAGTGTCTGAGTGTGAGAGTCCTTTAGTGACTTAATCAACGTCTTTCCACTCTTCTTGTCAGTTGAATTTATCATACTCATTCCATTAGAGTGTATTCGTCTAAACTGAATATAAATAGAAATGATATACATAATGACAAGACTGAGAATTAGTGAACATGAATTTGTACTAGTATGTTGGAAGTCCATCAGGACCCCAATTGCTCATTTAACACAGCTTTCAGTCTCGTAAGTAAATGAAAAGAGAACCTCTCGACTGACTTTTCCAACTTTTACCTAACTCTAGCTGCAGTATGACAAACTGATACAAGTTACATGCCCTAAGTTTGTAAGTTATCGTTATCTATGTGCATCATAAATTTGATCTTATTCTGAGATGCCACTGTGGCACAGTGCATTTCACTTGTGACACAGTTTTACAAGAAGTTAAATACCAAGATGGTTAAGAATCACATCGACTTACTACCATTACTGCAAAACTGGTAAGATGGTTGCACGTACATACTGTCTGATTTTTCTCTTCGTAGTGTGTGGTGTTGCAACCATGGTCAGACCGCTAACCGTCCTCGTCTCTTTGAGGGGTCACCCAGAAAACGCATTTTACTTGAATTATACTTTAGTTGTCTTTGAGAAGCTATAATATAGACCGTATTGGATATTCACTCTTTTTTACTCTCAGAAGTTTTTACCAAATAAATTTAAATGAAACTAGCTGTGTGACGTTACCAAAGTGTGTTCTATATTAAGTCTCTTTGTAAAAATGAGTTTCCAACAAGAATAGTCAATGAAAACATTCAACTTCTGATGCAACTAACGTCAACTCAACGCATGTTTTCTCCAACAATGCAAGCGACAAAGTGATAAACAGATAAACTTCAGCTTTAGAAGGAAACTGAAGAAAATCTTCCCGCTAATAATAAATGGGTTTTTGTATTTCTTGATCTGTACGGCTCTTCGTAAAGGGAGAGAGTACATTCTACAGAGTTTTTATTCATAAAACCAAAGCAAGCTATGCATAGTTCATGATAATAACATAGACTTCACATACGTTTAACACTTACTTCGTTGGTAACGTTCTGGAATCGCATAACAACAGCAGCCTCTGCCGGAAGATTTGTTAATGAAACACCCTCAACGTTTGCACTGATAATTTGGCTTTCAATGATTTGCCGTACGTTGTTGAAACCACCTTGAGTTGTCTTCGTTTGAAAAAGATTTGAGACCCGGAAGAGAGAAAGACTAACCGGGACAGTCGAGTTAGAAAAACTTGCTGTTGTTGCTATTGACAATTAAATATAATGTAAGAAAGACTTTATCAGATACATGATGCTTTGGTATCTATCTATCTATTTATCTGTCTATCTATCTATCTATCTATCTATCTATCTATCTATTTATCAGTCTATCTATCTAGCATAGCCGATGGAAAAAGGCCGAGAAGTAACAACAGTGAAAAAAGTAACATGTTTACCTTTGATTGCTCGTTCGAAAAGATCCTCGTTTACAATGATCGAAGCTGAGCCCCTTTCGAAATTTGATTCATTCGCTTTTAAAAGTAATTCAACACTCTCATTTTGTAATTTTTGTTAATAGTTCTGGTTTAAATTTACGAATATGATGTTTCCTGTCTCATGTGGGTTAATTTTTATTGCCTTTATAGCGATGTTACCCTCCACTTGAGTGAAGTTTCCACTGTTTCGCTGGACGTTTGAGATTTGTTCTCTAGAGATAGTATGACGTCGTTAGACTTGTCCAGGCTTTCTGCGTTTACGTTCATGAGGTTGTCCACAGTTTTCATGCGTGACATTGTTACCTGAAACATTGAGAAAGACGTTTACTAAGTACTAATCACTAATTTTCATATAGTTGTTAATCGGAAGAAGGGTGAAGACTTCCTTAGTAAATGTTAAATAAGAAACGATTTGGTACATCATACCGGTAAAATTGACATTGGATTCTACGGATATAATTGTGTCCACTAACCTTACTTGAAGAAGAATTTGTCTCTACAACAGACTGTAATATCTCATCAACAGCCCCGAAATCTGACTCTTCGATCCAAGGTGTTAGTTCTTCCAATTCTCTGGCAATCTCTTCAAACGTTTTCATCTGTTACAGTTTCCTAAAGAGAAGTTAACTTCATGAGATAAAATACCGAAGTTTGTAGGTAATACAATTGCAAGACTGATACTATACTTAACATCTTCATCAAGTCATCACCCAATGATGTTGAAAACTATACTAAAGCAAAGTAACTTTCTCTATGAGTGATTTCGTTATGTATATATATCGATACTACAGGTTATGAAATTTAATTTTAAAGATGTCGTGATTTCCTTTTTTCCCTTTTTTTTCTATGCTATTACTTCCAAAAGAAAGGTAACGGCATATCTTATACTAGTTCAAGAAATACAAAAATTAACACAATGAATGGTAAATCAATAGTTCAAGTATATACTAAATATAAGTATTTAGTATAAATAATATAATTTACTTCAAACAGCTTTTCACAAACCTGTTTCAATATTATGAAACCGTATTCACAATCTTTACATACACCTGTCACTTCATTGTATTTACTTAACATCTTATGACTTATGATTTATGACTGGGAGTAAATACCAGGTGTTAAGGCAGCTAAAACCTCAAGAAATGGCTTCCCTGTCTTACTGGTCGTAGGTTTCTAAAAGGCTGTAGCATTCAAAGTTACAATGTTCCATTGTCAAATTTTTTGTCCCTTGCATTTTAGACAATGCATCAGCCTGTATTGCGGACATAATTCAAGTAATGACGATTGTTTATATATATATATATATATATATATATATGTATATATATATATATATGCATGTGGGTGTGCCCTTGTTTTCGGGTGGGATCGAGGACTGAAACAATATATTTTATGTCCTCTGTAGAAAATTCAATAGATTTCTCCGGTCCTCTGAAGATTAACAATAGACAGTCTATTGTTAACGTTAGGGTTGAGGAAGAAAAAACGAAAGAAAGCACAATGAAGTCCTCGGAATGAATGGAAAACAAAGCTGTGTGTATGTGTGTGTGTGTGTGAGTCTTCGAGTCATCAACTCATTATCGAGATTTGGATGCTGATAGGTTGGTATAAACCAGGAAGTGTACCTTTAAAAAGTGAGTAAGCTTTAATTGTAAGTTTAATAAAAATTATTCTGAAACAGGAAGAAAAAATTAAAGTCTGCTACAGACATTTGCTATTTGATCAAGTCTGTCTCCAATATCCGCTCTCAAGATGCAGGCGTTCAAATCAGGTATATCCGTATATCCCAAGATTCATTGCGGCAAGATCGACGTGCCACTGCTAGGTTAGCTGAAAATGTACGAAAGATGGGTGAAGACTTGAACAAGTCCATAAGCTCAGAGAAATTTTATTTCCAGGCTAGTAATATATTTATTACGTTATATAAAAGGAATATTGTTGCGCTTTACTCACTAAAATGTTTTCATTAACTTTGGTGTGTGCAAATTGAAAACTTTGGCGTATTATAAGTTCCCTACCAGGTAAAGAACTCTCCATCACACCCTGTGAAGAGAGCGGTTTGGATAGGAGATACATAAGACCAACCATTGAGGCAGTTTGTGACCCTGGACTTTCGTTTCAATTGGAATGTCATGCTACATGAAGAGGTTGTTATGAAGTATGTTTCAACAGTTTGATCTTTGTTGCACTTTGAGTTTGGAAGTGGTAATCGTATCTTCATTTTTTTTTCTTTGAGTCACAGGTGAGTAACACGAGTGGCATGGGTGGCGTACATTGTGGCATTGGCAGCAATGGCAACATCTTTCCAGTGAGAAAATTTGACTGTCCCCCCCCCCCCCTCTTAGACACCTCTCTGAAGTATGGTATCCTGACAAATACAATCTTATGTGTATTTATCCATTCATGGTTTACATATTGCATTCACCTTAATTTCTGTTTCTGTCATTAGAAGTCCTGAGACTGTCACCCTCAGATATGACAAAAAAACAGCAGAGCTCTCTGCATGGAGCCCGGTGAAAGCTTTACCCTGTATCTCACCACAGGCCATATGTGTTCATAGTTATCGTAAGCTTAGAGGAATAACATAGGACATTGAAATCCGTCGCACCCTTTGAAGAGGAAAAGCATAATGAACCAAATTATAAGCATCTAAAACTTAATACTCATCCAGATATATGATGAAACCTCAAAGCTTTGGGATATTTTTTTTTCAGTGGATCCCCCACGAGAAAGTTCCATGAGGGTTATGCATCACAGGAGTACTAATACTTAAAGCATGCAGTGACTTGGTGGTTGGTTCTATAATTTCCTTGTTTGACATTGTTATGAATGAAACGTGTATAGGCCTTATAGGAAAAGCCTTCTATATTCAAGAGGAAAAAAAAACAGATTAAAATACTATTGTTGAACTGAGGCTTCATCACAGGTTTGCTATGACTCGACCATTTTACCCTCAGTAGTTTCAGGAAAAGTCAAGTTGTGCCCAAGATAATACATTGTATCGGGTGGGCATGACAAGTCTGTTGATGGAACGTGCAAAACTGAAAACGTGGCAAATCTGGCAACAGAATCTGGGAGTGAATATTCAGATTTTTCTACCCTCATCTACTGTTTATTGTACTTGTAGAAACACAGAAGATTGGGTGGAAGTTTGAAGAAAATCTATCCAGAAATGTGCACGTAGAAGTATTTCGAATTATTGTGTTGATAGCTCGCGCAAGATATACGACGTCATAAGCTGCCTTGCAGCAAAAGTGAGTATTTCGAGAAGGAGCTTCCAACTGGGAAACTTAAATACAGGCGTCCGTGTGAGTAACACTCATTTAAAAATAAATAAATTATGAATTCGATTGCAAAAAATTGGATCATTGCTGAAATTCCTATCTTGACAACGCTCTTCGTCACTTCCGTCGGAGCAGTCGTTTGTACTGTCACAGATGTAATGTTCATACAAGCACACAGAGTGATCTTTACAGAGAATTTGATCATCTTCACACAGTTCTGAAAGAAGTAACGTATGACTGACAGAAGTCAGCCATACTTCAATGCTTTCTTATTTCCTAATAATTGAACAATAGGAATGACCAACTGGCTTAAAGACACTGAAGTTGCCGGTACCCCAGAATTTAGATTCTGAGTCTTTGAAGTGTCTACATAGACATACTTTAATGCAGAATGGTAAGCACTAGAAAAGTCTCGAGCACGCCTGTGTTCTTCCTCAGACGGTTCCTCACTAAAGGTGACTGGAAAATGAATTATTAAGAAAAGTCCCCCCCCCCCCCCCCACAGCCTCACCACGTCTGTTGATCTTGGAACCTTCGACGATTAATACATTTCTGACGATATAGATAAAAAGCGCGTTTTACGGTAGGCCTAATTATTGAATAGGATTTACGTTTAGGGCGTACACTCGACCTTCAAGTTAAAACAATGTTCATCCCTCGCATACTTTTTTGCCAAGTGTTCCAACAATAAATGAAAGAGGCAGCATTATTAATTATGATTCTTATATCATTTTGACCCATCTGATATGTATTAATTTTTTCTCATCGGATTAAAAAGAAAGTCCTGAAAGTGTCGTTCCCCATATCAGGGGGTTTCCAAAGTCCAAAATTTTCCTATCCGCCCCAACAGATAGTTGGCACTCCGCCTAGCCACTCAGCCCATATTTCTATGTACGCTGAAAACGTAGTTTATTCATTGTGACAACCTTTGTATTAGTAGTATATATATTACCGATAGTTGATGATTTTTTTCAAGAGTCCTGAGGGATATTTGGAAACTTGCGATATCACCTTATTCTGTGGGCTTACGCATGAAATCCAACTTAAGTTTTGTTACTGTATGCCTGGGAGCAAGAGAAGGGGCTGGGTCTGGGGATGCAGTCCTCATAAAACAGGGAAAATGATTATATGTGGACAGTCGTGTTTGCCAACAGGACAAAATGCTTATTAGTTGCACAAATATAAACCAAACCTCCCGATATCTTTCTTCATAGTTTGCGGGGGGAGGGGGGAGATTCATCCATACCCGTTCAGCAGTTCTGTGTGCTGCCGTGGAAAAAGGGGGAAGATCAGGGCAATTTGGAAGGGCAAGCACCTACGTAAATAAAACGTACTGGTAGTGATATAGGCTTAGATGTAGACAGTTTTCTCACCTGATGATCGCCGGAGGGGCGTGAAACTCAGAGTAGTGAGCAAATTATGCTTACGTAAATGCAAAATATATATATATTTATATATATATAGATAGGTAGATAGATAGATAGATAGATAGATAGACAGATAGACAGATAGACAGATAGACAGATAGACAGATAGACAGATAGACAGATAGACAGATAGACAGATAGACAGATAGACAGATAGACAGGTAGACAGGTAGACAGGTAGACAGGTAGACAGGTAGACAGATAGACAGATAGACAGATAGACAGATAGACAGATAGACAGATAGATAGATATCATTATATATATATTATAAATATATATATATGTTATTTATATATGTATATGTATGTATATATATATATATATATATATATATCATTTACACAGTCATTGAGACAAAGGTAGTTATTGGTGTCAGCAGAAGTGTATACGATATTCCGTAATTAGACTTTTTTCGGCTATTGATGCAATTTGCTGATGATAACTAAGGTCATCACTATTCACGAAACCTCTTTGCTTACTTTTTAAGAAAACCAGATCATTGTTTGTGAACGTCCAACCAATATAAACCTTAATACTGGCTCAAGGACAACATCTAAAAATTCAACCGATAGTTGTCTCTTAAAGTTTCAGTATGGTCATCGCTCAATCATTACAGTAATTGGAAGTGGATTAGATCTCAGAAAGATTTTTGGACTGTCTAATGTAATGGGGACGATGATCTGGAAACCGCAAATCTCTCTCGTTCCAATTGCAACTTTCTTCCTGTCAGATCTCTTCAGGCCTCCCT
The DNA here is from genome assembly GCA_021234535.1 of Stichopus chloronotus. Classification (NCBI taxonomy): domain Eukaryota; kingdom Metazoa; phylum Echinodermata; class Holothuroidea; order Aspidochirotida; family Stichopodidae; genus Stichopus; species Stichopus chloronotus. Next base: position 13,322,783 of record CM037844.1, read on the forward strand.
TCAATTACATGTCCTAAAAATTATACTGCATAGTAGATGGCTCACTTCACTTTTAATAAGCGTCATGGTAACATCACCCCCCCCCCCCACACACACACACACACACACACACACACACCGCCCGCTTTCCATAGTAAGACTAGTTCGTCTGAACCATGGCCCTGTCGTGAACCCCTGTCTTAGTCAGTTTTCACTGACTTTGACGCTGAGCCAAAACCATCACAGTTGCCACCACCAGTTGGCGCGGAGTGTATAAGAGTAATTATGGCTTTTCAGACCCCCAATGGCCGGAAACGGCACTTCCCGGGTGTTCTAAGCTGCAAGTGCACAGTCTTGACATAGGAAATTCTGGTCTGCAATTCCTCAATCAATGAGAACAAAAGCAAATGTACGAAAATGATAATGCATATCCGATGGGTTGAGATGAAACAAGAATTAAAGTAAATTATGCAACCTCTGTCGTTCATTTTTGGAGGACTTTGCAAATATTTTGATAGTGAACGTAATTACCTTTAGTCCCCCACTTTTTCATTGGGCAGTGTACCATGCAATACATGTATGCAATGTATACCAGATGACCTGTAATCCGTAGTATTCTCAATGATGTGTCCATATACCTACTATAATAACAGAGGCATTGCAATTTTGTCAAATGTTTCTACTTTCATTGAAAGTCAAGAATGGTTCCGTGTCTGAAATTTACTTGTAGCCATTTTTAGCAACTTGACGAATCCGACTGTGTGTTTCCTTTGTTGGTAATGGACATTACAGGAAATGAAGAAACGATGGGTCTTATTTCACATATTTTGCTGGTTTATCGATCATATGTACTTTGTTGTGTGCTTATACTGTACTTCATGGAAACGCTATATTCAACTGAGCATTTTGAAATGAAAGAGACATTACGTTGACGTTTACATTATTATAAGGACTGTAAAAAGCTGGCGTTTGGAAAAGTTAAAACCACAATTCTTTTCACATTATAGCAAAGACCCATTTTATCGTTGATGATAATCTCACCAAGTTTGCAGAGATGGGGTGTGTGTGTGTGGCTGTGTGTGTGGCCTTGTACTCGGGTGGGATCGAGGACCGAAACAATAGATTTTAGGTCCTCTGTACAAAATTCAGTAGATTCTCCGGTCCTCTCAAGGTTAGCAATAGACAGTCTATTGTTAAGGTTAGGGTTGAGGAAGAAAAAGCAAAAGAAGGCACAATGAGGTCCTCGAAATGAAAAACAAAGCTATGTTTGTGGGTGTGTGAGTGTGTGTGTGTGTGTAATGGACAAAAACTTGTCCCCAGATGGTTAGTTTTAGTCTTATTTAGATATGCAGGTAGACCGCATTCTCTGCAAGAGATATTATAGATACCGTCTTAAGTTCAAAAGCTATGAAGGTTTGCCAAGGATAAACAAATATTTTGAAACCTCGAAACATAATATATCAATTATTCGTTACCAATTTAATATTTGACTGCAGGGTGTGCCACATTAAATGGGCAAAGAAAATATCTCACCAATTGAAGAAGTACGTTCCAGAGAGCTTCACAGTTTGAAATGTTGGTGCAATGCATTTAAAACAGGATCTCCAGTAAAATCATGTTTTATAGTCATTTTGGACTTAATGGACCTCACATTTTTAAACATGTTAAACATTATACTCAATGTATGGAGGAATACGTTACAGAAGAAGTCTGTTCGTCCTTTCCTGGGATCAGTGAAATCTGTTCGAACAAATTTCGTTAAACTATAATAACGTGGGCAGATAGAAATGATCTTGCAATATCGAAAGTTACAAAGAGATGAAGATGAAGTCAGGGGATTCGAGCGGTATGTCACCAACGTCACCAACGTATTTCAACGTTCTCATTCCTCTTTGGTATTACTTTCAGATGTTGGTATTTGAATGTCGTTCAAGGAATGATTTTACATTTATCGAAAGTAACAAAGATATGGAGATGAAGTCAGGGGAATCGAAGATAAATTGTGATATGTATAAAAAGTATATTATGCATATTATGATATATTATAGTATTAAAGTATGTCACCAACGACTTAACAACTTATTTCAACGTTCACATTCCTCGTTGGTATTATTTTTCATTCTCTGCCGGAGACGTGGAAATTGAAACAACTATCGAGAGACCAATAATACGAACATACAACTGACGACCAAAGGGCCACCACAGATGTATATAATATACATTACATACTCCCTCGGATCTTGTAAGAAAGCAGATAGCGTTGATACGCTCATGGATGAAGCCATAAAATGGTTCGGCTGACTTGTAAATGGAGGGTTCTTGTCATTGACAACATCAACCAGTTAACAACCGTGTGAGTTAATTCAGAGTTAAGTCAAGCCCAAGTACAAGTTCCTAATGTAAGTCGACTTTTTAAATTTGATTTTACACTTGTTAATATAGATGACTGTCTACATGTGCTCAACATCACCACATTCCAAACTATATGTTATATCTCTATTCTTTGTTTCATCATGTAGTTGATGCATAAAGAAAAATCCCCCTCGTTCGCCCTACCCCATTAGTCGAATCAAAAAGTTACAAAAATGTTGTCTTGTTCTCCGTCGGCAACAAAATAAGATCCTATCAACGTTTTTGCTGGTCTTCTTGCAATGGATGACGTCATTTTGTGTTTCGTCAGCTATCTTACAACTGCAGTGCAACGTTTTCAATAAAGCGGTATCTCATTGGTCGTGACAGCATCTTTCACAATTAAGAGCCGGTGATGAAAGCTGGTGAAACAGAACCACCGATGTGACCAAAGTATGGCATCCAACACAACACTAGTAGAGGTCTCGGGTACACACTGAATCCATTGGAATTTTAGTGTTTGAAATAACGACGAAGTCATGCACATACATACAGGCTCGTAGCCAGTCTAACCATTTTCGGTGGGGAGGGGCACATCAGTCTTGGAGTTTGGGATCTAAGGGGAGGGGTTGTTCCTTTTTTTTTACTCTTCAAGAGTTCTAGATGCAAAGTGGTGTAAGATTTCTATCTTTTCTATATTCCAAAGAAGCATGATCTATTATTTACAAGAGTTGAAAATTGTTTTTTTTTGGGGGGGGGAGGGACAACGTCCCTCTTCCCCGTTCCCCCTGTGGCTACGTGCCTCCGCATATAACCTTGAAAGTAATAAACAAGGTTAGCAATTTGAATCAGTACATATTTTTTTATAGTAGCCTGTACTAGGAATAGATAGAAAGAGGAAAAATCACTCTGATTGCCACAAGAAGGAGAGAACAAAAATGCATAACATTTGAAAATGTTGGATACTTTCAGGAAACTATCGAGGGAGGATACGAAACTCCACCTCGGCTAATCTCAAGCAGTAACTTCAGCAATAATGGAAAGTCTTTATCATACCACGGGCCTATTCGAGGGTCAACAATGTCCTTATACAGTAAAAAAAAGCTATAATTTCCTCACAATCGTGTTGCGCATGTTTGTTAGCTTAGGAGATCTTTGTAAGCCTGCGATGTATACATTTTTTTCCTCCTGAATTTTCATTCATGTTCTCCAAATATTCGTATTATTGTATTAGGCGCAACTCCCGGTGCGGGCGTACCCAGCTCATGCCACGATTCCGTTTCCATTATCAACCTTTTTTTCACCAACATGAGCAAATAAATATAGGAAATATGCTTCCAAGATGTTGGGGAATCGCATCTAAGCGCAACTAGAATCCAACTTTTCTTGGGAGAGGACCCCTAAAACTCCCTCCGTGCCTTTACGCCTCACGTCAAAGGCCGAAGAGTATGGCAAGCTGCGTTGGACTTAATTAGTATTGCTTTCAAGGTGTCGAGAAATGGACGATTATACATAATGGAATAATCACATTTTCGTGTATTTTTTATTGGTCTATCGGCCATTTCTCAAAGTGTTGAAGCAATGCGAATCCTATTAACGTGGCTTGCTATAACCAACGGAGGTGGTCGCCTGTTGGCCTTTGCCGAACGGTGGGTGCGTCATCCCCCCCCCCCCCCCCTCCCTTTCTATCAAATCTTGGATCCGCCGCGGGCCTGTTTCTAATTGTGATATTATTGATTCAGCCTGATTGGCCTGATGTTTAGTAAATACGAGAGTGCACCAGTCAAATCAAAAGAATTTACTAGCTCAGGGCCACAAAGACGCTACTCTCGTATTCCGGTGTGCCCAGAAAAGCAATCATAAAATTTACAATGTTCACTCTGTTCATATACAAATAGGAAAAATTCCTTGCAGTCATGGCTGTTCCGCAAACTGTCAAAGTTCAAATCTCTCTCCATTCAGAACTATACGAGCGCCATCTCTGATAAAAGAAAGCTGTCTTGGTCAAACAACATGAAGAACAATAGTACTGGTACTGATCGTATTTCAAATTGAATGGCATTAAAAACTTTGTGAGACTTTCTCCCTCTCCACACACTTTTCTTCACTTTAATTTAGTTAAACTTTATTGTTTTATTACAGTGTTTCCTTTTAATACCGGTAAATTAGACTCAGTCAAATCTTCTTAGGCCTATGTTTAATCATGTTCTTCGTGAATTATCTATTTACAATTTTTGTTATTTTATAACTTTTGGACTAGAAGTGACTTAATTCAACCAGAGAGTTGACTGTGAAAATCAGAAAGTTTATTATGGAAAAACAAATCGAAATAATTTCTGTCAATCTAAATCGGAATGCAACTCATAGATCCGTTACCTCTGCCCCAGAATTTAAATACAACACAACGCTATTTGTCTGTCACGTAGAAATACATAAACTAGAATGACTGCAACTACTCACACTGAAGAAATTAAGCCGAAAAAAAAAAAAACGGAGCGTCTTACGCGGTACGGCAATACAGCTCGGCCTTCAACATTTGCCGTACAAAATGTACGTACTGCCCGAGAATTTGGTCGTTCATTAACTTCATCTTTGGGGGAAAACTGAAGTAAACACAACTTTGTGGTTTTGTGATCTATCAACGTTTAGCTGTTAGCGAGTTTGGTTACCCTTAAATTTCCATTGGATTTGTGTTATGCCGTTTCAACCCGATCTTGCCTAACATAAGTTTGGGTTTCACGTACTGTTTGGTGGCGTCATTCTCGTTTATCTAATTCTCTGGTTTCTCATCACCTAGATTGATTATTGTCAGAAGGTATTTACTGACAACAAACCCGACGCACCCTTCCATCAGATTATATTGGTTAAAACTGAGGACGGTACAACACAGAAACGGGAGGGAGGGAGGTCGACAGAGAGGTGGAGAGAGAAGTCTACACTTAACCAGTACGATAACCAGCCTAACGGCCACGTGCTTGCAAACAGCTAAACCCACAACTCTCCAGTTGAGGGTTACGAGGTAAACGTTCATATTAACCAATCAAGAGCTCAGAAAGCTGTATTCAAATCGTTGTCACCCACATTTAACCAATCCGGTCAATATTTCGACATACTTCCCTGTGTCAGTGTGCCCCGTCCATTTTAAAAATTAGTCTTTGTATTTTATTTTCCGTAACTACTGACTAACTTCTGTGTGGGGTGGAGTTCATCAATTTGTGCAAAGGTGGGCATCGTAAGTGCTCTACATGAATGTGTGTAAATTCGAGATAGGTGCAATTTGAACTGTGGTCGATTATTGATGAAAAAGAATAGAAGAAATTATGAATTATACTTGAATGCATTTTGTGGTTTCTGAGTATTACTTTATTACCTTTTGGTCCGCATTTGCATAAATTTGTAACTAGAAGTTGTAGCAAAATAAATTAAGTTATCATATTGATAACGTTAGGCTTCTTTTCGTTAAACACAGACTGTCCACGATTCCAAACTTCAGTTCACAATGAATTATGTATTTCACTTTAACCGCACAAATCCAGCTTGTGCTATTTACATTTGTGTTTATATTCAAAGATTTCATCTGTGTGTTGTATTATCGTTATAATGTACCGTACGTGCTTACCGTATTTGTTTGTTTATTAAATTTGTATATTGCTTCATCGATATATGTATCTACAACAAAATGTCAGTAAAACATGAAAACATGTAGTAAAGAGAACTGTACCATCTACGTTCTTGAAAGATCCTTTTGCAAACATTTCCTTTCTTTGACATACGAAGACCAACTGCATAGGCCACGTACGTTTACTTGTCACGTCCAATGCTTGCTCAATAAACGACTGTGAATCTTAACAGGGAGAGGTCATAGAATATGTTACACAATCGTTTTTTGGTAAATGTAACATGCAAGCCACAAATTATCTCTATTATTTACACTGCAAACCAATTTTGTTATGTCATAGAATATTGAAAATAGGTAAATCAGTATGACATGAAGCAATCCTTAAGCAGAGATCATTTTTGTAGTGATATCACTGACAACAAGTGATTGATGTTGGTCTACACCAAACGAGTTTCTAATCCGGACAATTTCCCATTTTGAGTTTGGCATCCACCAAATGAATTATCTTAGTAATTCTCAAATCAGAGCGCCACTACTGTTAGCGTTTGTAGTAGAAACACGTCATAATCATTTGCATAACTCAATCTGTTCCCCCCCCCCCAAAAAAAAAAAAATGCACTGTAAACAACTCAATTCCTTGGCTAGTGTATACAGGACAAATAACAGTAAAAAACATACTGAATAGGGATATTGCCAAAATCATGGAAAATGACATTGTTATTGGATATAATCGCTCAGTCCAAACATGGTTGCATAGGCTAAAATATTAGTGCACATTGTGTGGAGAAGCAAAGATCTAATAAGTTATCTTGCACCTTGTACTAACAGAACCTACGGTGCTGTATTATGTATCCCATTGACCTATGTCGTCACCGATTGGGTGAACACTACATATCATAATCAGGTACCTATAGAAGAAGTTTGAAGATCATCAGAATTACTGTTTAGAAGGAAATCGCGAAACACTTTTTCAAAGCATTTTGCCGAATAGAGATTTGACCTGTGACCTGTGAATTTTGACCTGTGACCTTGAATTTCCACGGGAGACAGAACTTCAGACTATGGGTCAACTATCTACAATTTTGACCTTCATCCAGCTTTTTGGTTTATGAGTAGTTACGGACGCAACCTTTTCGGTGTCAAATTTGACCTTTGACCCTGAACTTGACCTCTGACCTCAAAACACATGAAACCTTGATTTTTGGTAAAATCTTGTATAGACCCTCTATATCTCATATATTTAACATACATAATGTTACCATGGCAACTGTTACTATGGCAACTGAGAGAGACATAATACATTCTAGCGTCCCCGAAAAAGCAACTACAATATCTCATCACGTACATTATATGTATAGGGATGAGATAAAAAAAAAAACGAGGGAAGATCATTGAAAACAAACGATTGGCAATTTATCTCTCTGTTTTATTAAAACGTCATGCGACGGAAAGTTTGCTGGTAGTGGTTTGTATTTATGGTTTGAATGGAATTACGGTACGCCGTAGCTTAAGAGGTATTTTCTCTCTTTTTTTCTTTCCTTTTCTTTCTCTCTTTTTTTATTGACTCCTCTTTGTCCTCTGTAATTATTTGTTAGCACAGAAAAATTAAGTACGTATTATAAAGTACTGGAAAAACTCAAGCATATTAACAATTGTCTTTTGAGAATCGCAATAACTTTAAAAGTTGATATATCACTTTACAAACATGAGCTACCAGTTCTTTTATATGATTTATCATCTACTACGATTTCTAACCCTCACCATGCATGTCTACCTTGCTTCCAATAAGTCTTTACTCCCAATGCGCATAAAATGGACTGACAGAAAGGACAAATTGACTACAAGGAATTGTTATTATTCAAACACGTTTGAACTTAGGTCAGGGCTGTATTCATCCAATCGATCGGTATATATCACTTTACAAACATGAGCTACCAGTTTTTTTTATATGATTTATCGTCTACTGCGATTTCTAACCCTCACCATGCATCTTTACCTTGCTCCAAATAAGTCTTTTACTCCGAATGTGCATAAAATGGAACGGAAGGGACAAATTGCCAGTCACGACATTTTATCATGGTGTAAATAAAGTGTATTATTTTTATATCAATTTTACTCGATTCTAATTTAAGTTATCCATATTTCTGTGATACACAATGCCATCGTGATTAAACGTAATGGCATAATAACTTTGGAGATTAATGTCTAATTAACATTTATATGTTTACAGCGTAGAGGAAGTTCAAACGTTAGTACATTCAGTTATAAATTCACACGCTTTATATTAAGTACCCCATTCACTATATGTAAAACAGTTTAAAAGGAAGTTAAAAAAGTAGCAAAATCATTTGACAAATGAAATATATTCTACTTAAGAAAGCAATAACACAGATATTCAGAAGTCTCTGTAGATATAGTGAGATATATTTGACTTACAATGTGACTAACTTTTTGTCGTTGCGTATTGGAAGTCTCACTATCCCATATTAATATTATCAATGAAGCTCAAGGGAATCCGTTTTGAAGTTTTGAAACAGGTGGCCACTTCTTTTTTTTTTGGGGGGGGGGGGAGAGGGGCGAGGATCACTTTTGCATATGCAACTGACTACACCAATTGGAGCAACAGATCACTCTCTGTGAAGGGACAGATCTTTTTACAGGTAGTGGTCGGATTTTCTTGTTTCCTGAAAACCATTTATGTCTGTGCTCTGTGATTATCCACTTCTACTGACTCATCGAAGGGTCATATAGTCAGTACCGAAAGGCTTATACCCACATTTTATGCCTTAAGCAATTTAACAAGGGACTTTAATATATGAGAATGGAAAGACTTGAAATCAATGACTTTTTTGCTTTATGCTGGAGTTCTTTCTTCCTTTTCTTTTTTGTTCGTAACTTCTGTGATGAGACTTTCAGTAATAAGCAGTAAATTCTATATAGTCTTGGTTGAAATATTTCAGAGGCATTTGTCGGTGTCCTTCAGTAGTGGTGATTATGAGAAAATTAACCAACGTATCATGAGTCTTATCACCTTTTTGTGACCCTGTTTCAAATTTATTTTTACTTCGCATGAGTAAACTAGTTTAATTGGCCGGTAGTTTTGGGCAACGGCACGGTACCTGCATCTTTCTTAACTGATACATTGTCACATCTCCACTCAACAATGAATTACACACACAAAAGGAGGAGACGTTGTTCCTGAAATTTTGCCGTATGCGATTCCCCTTGAGTGTGTGAGGTATTACTACAGTTATTCAAACATGGTATGGAACTAAGAAGAGGTCGATATTCAACTATATAAGTGAATTTTTCATTTTTTGAACTTTATTTATTTGAAGTCACGTTTGTTCCCTACTATGCGTCATCAACCTGCGTTTTCAAATAGTCACCATAGTTGGTTTGCTTGGATGCAACAGATATGGGAGGATAAAAAAAAGTGATAGTTAATATATTATATCATTGCTCAGGTGTTGGGAAAGGCACTATTTTTATATAGTATCATTTGAGTTTCATTTAATTGGGTGAATCGTTTTTCTAGTTCTGTTCTTGAAATTACCTATGCAAACGCTATGTTATAACCGCAACTAGCAAAACACCCAAAGTTTTGTTTCGTAGTAAGTAGGGGTTACGACGGTTACTAGCCACTATTTCGAAGAGGTTAAACACTCCCCTTGACAACTGATTATGCTTGATTTAGCTACAAGGATAAAAAATCCTTGTAGCTAAATCAGCATCTAAAATCCGAAAAGAAAATTTTTCAATTCTAACCACCTGCCATCGATACTAAAGAACATCCCCGAAGCCATCAACAAACGCCTTAGTGAAATTTCATCAAGCGAAGGGTTATTCAACAAGGCCATTCCCCCCTACCAGCAGGGATTAAACAGTAGCGGATACTCCAACCGACTAAAGTACCAAAATCATGCAGCCATTAAACGGAGACAGCGAAAACGAAATATCATCTGGTTTAACCCCCCGTACAACAAGGGTGTGGCCACTAACATCGGAAAAGATTTTCTCAAATTGATCGATAGACACTTCCCACCCACCAACAAACTTCACAAAATTCTTAACCGAAACACAATCAAACTCAGTTACTCCTGCTTGGACAACGTTAAACAAAACATCAACGCATATAATAAATCCCTCCTATCTCAAACCCCACCAAGAAACACAAATCTTTGTAAGTGTAGAAACAAAGCATGTTGCCCCACCCCAGGCAAATGTCTCACAGACGGAGTTGTGTACCAAACTACCGTAACATCATCACGTGATACAGAAACTTATGTAGGCCTAACTGAAACCCCGTTTAAAATCAGATGGAGGAATCATATCACCTCATTTAATAATAGCAAATACAAACACAGCACTGTCCTTAGTAAGTACATCTGGTCACTGAAAGAGAAAAATGTACCATTCACCATCACACGGAAATTTCTAAAGAAAGCAAGACCCTACAGTAACCTAACAAAACGTTGTGACCTTTGCCTCAGGGAGAAGTTCTTTATCATGTGTCTACCAGGGCATGCAACCCTTAGTAAACGCTCGGAATTTGTTTTCACCTGTAGGCACTCAAAGAAGTTCTTGTTTAATCCATGAAAAACGCTTTTTCGTCTTTATTCCTCCATAATTAAGCTTAATTGCTAAGTTTTTTCTCTGTACTGAAGTATGTGCAACATATGTTCTTACTTGCCTCCTCACTTTTTCAATTCAGTTGTAATGTTACCCGCCTGAAGATCGGGCTCCGCCCGTGAAACTTAAAGTAGCGGAAATAAATATGAATAACTGTTAACCTGGCTCATTGTAATGATTTCTACATTGTTCTATCCTTACGTTGTATTGAGCATTCTATTATGCCTTTGTTATATATATATATATATATATATATATATATATATATATATATATATATATATATATATATATATATATATATATATATATATATATATATATAGATGAACGTATGAAACGTTTACTACATAGTTGTGACACTGTGTCACAACTATGTAGTACACGTCTCATACGTTCATCTATACCATAGCTCTACTAATTGTATTGAGCACTCTGCTTTGGACAGTGACACGTTTATATGTTGTCATGTATATATATATATATATATATATATATATATATATATATATATAACATTATGGATAACAGATGTATATATATGCAAACATCACCAAAATACAGGACAAAAAAGAGAGACCTCTCTTTTTGTCGTAACAGTTTTTACTGCAAAGGTTTATTGAATTTAACAAATGCTTAAATATTTTACTGTCCCGACGTTTCTTTATTGATCGACTCACGATTCTTCCAGTATACCATTAATTCGGTGAGTCGGTGTGACTGCAATGCGTAACCCTTGACACAATTGGTTACAGAGGCAAAGGCCGTTTATACAGAGAGTTGAGTCGCGACGAAGCACTGCTACCTTCGTCGCTGACGTGAAGACCCTGAATTGCATAGGACTGGGGGGGGGGGGGGGGGAGTATGTAGCAACTCCCAACGCTACAGAATGATGTAGGAAGTGAAATGTGCTATATCATATGATAAGTTTTATTAGCTATAGTTACGGTGGAGAGGTGTTACTCAGATGTAAACATAGCAGAAGCGTTGAACGTTTGAGCGTTGCATTTCAATATTTATAACCCAATTTATTTAAATTCCAGACGCAAATTTCATTTCCACACTCCACAATTCTTACACAATTACAGCGGATGATAATTAAATAGCTGAGAGGTGTTACTCAGATGTAGCCATAGCAGAAGCGTTTAACCTTTGAGCATTGCATTTTAATATTTACAACCCAATTTATTTCAATTCCAAATGCAACTTTCATTTCCACACTCCACAATTCTTACACAATTACAGCGGATGTTAATTGAACAGCTGAAAGAATGATTTATTGTACAACGTGACCCCAGAGAGGCTTGTAATCTTAATTTCAAGTTATGAATACCATTGTTCATTCTCATGGAGAGAACGTTGTCGTCCTTTATCTCACAAAATTATCTTATGTCAATAAAGCATACACCAGAAGTAGATACAAAAGCCCATACCCTCATTAGAAGAAATAATCTCTATAGATAACTTATAACCAAACATAGCAACAAAACCAATTATGACCAAACATAGCAACATAATACTGATTCAGGTCATAGATACCGAGAATATTCATGCTGTGAAACACTGAAAGAGTATCAAGGTAAGTTTTATTACAAGCGTTGCGAATTGTTCTTTTCTGTAAAATAACAAAAGAAGTTAAACTTTGGTAGGATATGTACTGCCCAAACAACATTACAGAACGTGAAGTAAGGAAGAATAAGGATATTGCACAAAGTAAGATTGTTCAGAATACCTACATGTGGTCACTTGAGACGCTTGTTAATAAACACCCGGAGAAACTTAGTAGCATCGGGGAGCGTGTTTTCTCACCACAAAGATAAATACTATTACTATTTACTTTAACCCCCTTGGGAAAGTAACTGGATATAACAAGTTAGTGTTCTTGACATTGAGTGATAATTTGTTTACTGACAGCCAACTATCAATATTGAAAAAATCACTTTGAGTAGTGTTTTCCAGAACATTTACATCAGCACTAGAAAAATAAAACAAGTTGACATCATCTGCGTTGGAGATGATGTGCAATTTGGTACTGGAGTTGCCGAGATCATTTGCATTATAAAAAGTAAAGACCCAGAATGGGACCATGAGGTACGCCACATTACATAGGCTTCAACACGGACTTTTAAATAGTGATTGCAACAGACTGTTGCGGTACCTGATAATATGGAGCTCAAATTTGTAAAGTGAGATAAAGTGATCAAGATTGTCGAATGCCTTTGATAGATCATGACGTATTCCAGATGCAAAATGATTTTTCGCGGAAGGTATCAATAATCGTCGTGAAATGAGCGACGGTACGTGCAGTTGAAACGAACTAGAAGAAAACGAAATTGATGCTCAAGGAATGATCTTGAGAACATCAATTTTTCAAGCCTCTTTAAAAAAAAAAAAAACAAGGAATGACTGAAATCATGGGTCTTTAATTATTCACTGATCCGCAAGATTTAAAGACAGGGACAACACATGCGAATTTGTCAAGTCGTGACGTTTATGGATCTCTAAAATCTTATTGGAAAATAAAAGGACATACAAACCATCTCTACACATAGCAGTAGCTCTGCTTACTCACATGTTTAAACAATTAACCGACCTTCATCAGGGTCGCTACTGCTCAAATTGTTACGTTTTCTTGCGAAACTTTACACAAACAACATCTGGAATCACATCTACTGTTCTACATAGGCTACTCACCCAAAATTATGAGGAAATGGATGAATCTGACTTAAAAAACCGAACGAAAGAGTAAGTGCGTACCCGGCTGTACGCCATATTTGCAAGCCTCCGAGGGAAAGAATGTAGCTGAAGCGTGGACTTTCATTGCTTCAAATGGTCACCAAAAGTGTCCTATGGGAAATCTATGGGTGTTAATATGTAGTTACGTATCATTTAGTCTTAATTTGGAGATTTTAATGTCAAGACTACATTAGTGTAAGGGCGCAAGGGCTGTAAGGTGACGAGTAACATGACACGCTGATGTTGCCAGCACAATGGGTAATCCCCTTCAAGTAACAACGCCCTATGACAAGTCTATGCCCTGCAAGCCTGTAATGCTAAGTTTGCAATTATCGATTGTGCAAGTAAATGTATGAAGGGAAAAAAGAAAAACATGAAAGTTGGGTACATGCAGATCATATGACGCCCGGAAAGTGCCCATCTGGGGACTTTGTACGGCCAAAATTTTCTCGCACGCCCTGAGCCAACACTGTGTGTGCCAGCAGGTTTCGCCCGAAGGAAAGAACAGACCCTAAAGGGTCTGCGCGTGAAGTGCCATATTGTGGGACATGGCAAGTATTTTTGTCAAGACTGTCCTTGTTAAGTAATCAGGGCTACGCTACTGTTACTATTTTAAGTTCTTAATTTCAAAAGAAATTCTCTCCTCTCACCACTGACATGAGTTGACGCCCTAGTACACGTTATGTTCATTGATTTCGGTCTTTATCCTGGTCTCGAGGTTTTGCTTCTAGTCTCGGTCTTGGTCTCGACACCCTCTGGACTCGGATATGCCGATCTCGACTACCACACTGACTGTTATAATGGTTTTCATTTGTGCAGTGATTTGAGCTACTTCTTAAAACTTGAATGTGGGGTTAAATTTTCTGTCTTTTCGTTTTATTTTCCGCTCTTGTGTTGCATTTTTGTCTGCCCACTATATAATTCATTATTACAGAAAAAGGAAGAGAGTATGTAACTTCCTGAAGAAATATATGACATTTAACGTCCTGCTTGAATATTTCAACAAAATGTGAGAAATGGCAGGACTTCGAACCTCGATACACTTTTCGTTTTATGAGATTTGTCTCGCTTCTTCTTTGCTCCTGTGAGTGTTGCAAGGAAAAGATTTGCTATTAAAATAGCATTCGATATATTTCCAATTTCATATCTGAAACCTTGTTATCAGAAATACTGGTATTTATACTGAGGGAATAAATTAAAGAAAGCGTGACTCTGAAGCCTGGTCATGACGAGATATCCCATTATTCTTTACTTCGCAAGGACATAAGCATGCTACAGGAACTGAATCTCGCAAAGGTAAAACCTGCTGGTATTTTGGGAAAATGTTGTGTCAACTACAGTGCCTCATAGCAACAGATAAGTCAATTAAGAGGAGAAGCTATGTGTGAGACTCTGATACAGACTATGAAACTCCATATTTAAACTGATACTTTATTCTTGTTCTTCAAACACGGTTTAAACTAAGAAAAGTTTTTACTTAAAAGTGTTGAACTTCTAGTTCTGTTACAAGATTTATCATCCTCACCACTTATTAAAAAAGTATGATATAGATTAATTAATTTCCTTAAAATATAGAAACTGAAAAACAATGTTTCAATTAACTTTTATGAGGGAATTATTCCGAATTATTTCGTTTTCAAATATCTTTGCCGGTTCTCCAGAATTTAGGAAATAACCAACTATACTGGTTACAAACAAATATGTCATAAAGGAACTATTTTTCTTCTTCAAATTGCATTTAAAAAAGGCTTTAGAATAATTCTCAAAGGATTCTTCTTTGCCAAAATCACGAAGAAGTACTTTCTGTATTTTCTTTACATTATAAAGTCCCGCTGTAAAAGGACTGAACAAGATGTACAGAAATATGATGTAGCACAAATTACATCTTTATTTCCACATTTTAGCATTTGGTAGGCAAGTTGTGTGGCTCCTTTGATGTTTACAGGTGTGCGGTTGGTTCAGGTTGTCATATTTTGTCATGACGATATCCAGAACACTTTTCATCATTGAATAAATGGAAACACTTGTAATTCATTAACTTTTCTTGAGGTCCCACTACCCCATTGTCCGTAACTACAGCCGGAAGCATAAAGTCCCACAAAGATTTTCTTGTAATATTTCAGACGCCTTCGTCAGGACACGTCAATAGATACTGACCCTTGAGCCAAACCAACTGAGTGTGATTGAGTCACTTTGAAGCGCGGATCCTGTTAACCGTTTTCTCTACTTTGCAGGTAAACTCAAACGGTACAGTAAATTTGGCTGGTAGATTTGGCCAACTGCATGAAATCGACCTCCATGTACATGTGTCGTCTCATCTCCAGTCAGAAAGGAATTTATGCCAAAAAAAGAAGAGACTATGTAGGGGACTCTGATATTCAGCTATAGGCAATTCCCTCTTAATAAGTTAGGTATTCTGATTGTACAAATACCAAATACGGCATTGGACTACGCAAAAGCTCCGTGAGTCACTGTGAACAATCAAACTTTCTTTTCTTTTCATTCATTATCACCTCTGTGAGGTATCATCAATATGCAAGTTTGAACTACGACCATCTTTGGCTTTCTTGGATACCGCAGATACGAAACATAAACAATTTTGGGTGGTCAAGATTTTTTATCATTGTCAGGGGTTGGCAAACGTAATCGAAATTGATTCAATTCCGCGAAACATGTTCCTAGTCCCTTCAGCCTATGTTCCTCTCGCATATAAAATAAACATGTGACAAATCCACATCTTCCCCTGTGTCGTGATGAATAGGAATTAAAGAACTTATTAGCTTCTTTTTTCGAAGTGATTTAAGTTTCCCTTGGCAATTGATTGCGATCGTGTGCAGTATTTCAGTTAAGGGGACTTGTAGAAACTTTCCAGTGGACTTGTAGAAACTTTCCAGTGTACCGTATGTGTTTCAGCACATAAAACATGGTACCATTACTAAAAAATAAAGAAAACTCTGAGCTTTGCTCTTCAGTTCAGGACCTTGGTTTAAATGACGGCAAATTTTAACCAATTTTGATTCACTGCTGCTCTCCTCTGGAAAGAGCTCAACAGACTCTAAAGAATAATTTTCCGATATCTGTAGACAGTATCATGTTAACGTGAAAACCCTAGATTGTGGAAAGACACTGAAGAGCTCCGATACCACCTATCTACTTTCCAGAAAACGTTCAGGACAAACTGAAGTCTCAAATTCATGATCTCACACAAGGATTTTAAGGGATTTTTTAATTAAATTGTAGGGCTGGCATGTTGTCATGAAAGAGCAATACAACGTGTGCGCGCACTCGATGATCCGTCACAGAGAAATGAACTGGTAAGTCCCCATTGGATAATGACATGTTTTGTACCACACGCGCATGCTTGAAAATTTCTTGGCAAATAGTGAAACACAAGTGGGGAAGAAGACGCAAATACATAAACATGTATATAAGGGTTCTGGTAATACACCCAAAGACTTCACAAGTTATAGTGAAGAAGAAAAACCATCAAGCATCAACTGTGCTCCAAGCTCCTGCTTTCCTCAAGCTCAAAATGGATCTTAAGGTACAGAAATTAATATTAGTTTTCAATATAGGTGAGGACTGATTTGGAGTTTATGAAACAAGACAAAACAGAGAGGTTTAACGTTGAATGCATGTAGTTTTAACTACCTTACATCAGTTTATTTTATTTATTCTTGCACTTTGTAGATGTTTCATAGCACTTTATTAAATTATCATTTTACAACGAAAAGGATATACTTTAACTACGATTTAACATTAACTAGTCAATTGAGTAACAAAAAAAATCTGAAATTTAACATTAAAATAAGTTCATAATAAAGTTATCAAATGATTATTTTCTTAATGTATGTGCTTTATCTGCAGCAAATACTGCTTGTGTTCACCTTTGTGTCCTTGGCTAATGGTCAAGGTAAGTTATTGTCCTCGTTAACCATTACCGTACGTTTAAAGTACATTATGGCATCAAATAATAATAGTCAAGCTTCATAGTCATAAAGCGCCATATTTCAGTTAACAATGTGTTGCGTTGGTGTTCTATTAAACTAGAACAAAAAACAGTTTGTAAGAGAATATTAATATGATAAATTAACTTTTTCAAAAGTGCGAAAAGATGTGTTAAAGCATAACATTATTTCTTGTGTGCACACTGCTAATTGAAATGAAGTATAGTGCATCAAAAACAAGGCTATCAAAGTAAAAAAAAAAACAGATTTATTAGCAATTATGTTTATGTCTGAAAAACTTACCGCTTGCATTTTTAGGAAGCGTTAGTACACCCAGTAGCTTATGTCTAAGTATATACTTCCAATAATCCCTACAACTTAATGATTTGGTAAAGCTCACAATTAACATGTAATAAATATAGATACAGCAATTGCGTATCAGCTTTTTTCCCCAGGCGTATGGGCAGTGGGTAGGAGCAAACAACTGCAGTCATTTCTTCTGTAGGGATGCATGTTCTTGTGAAACTGAAAGAAATTGGATTTACTATTAGTACCACTTTTACATTTTATGGGGACACTTAGGAAATTCAAGTAAAAAAAATTAGAGCATAAATTCGCAAACAAATTAGGTCAAAACTGAAGCTGAAATTTATTTACAAGGCCAGAGAGGCAAGGAAGTGCTATTCAGGCAATCTTACGGGCATTACTATCTGAACATTTTTTCCAAACGTTTCGCACCAACTAATGGTGGCGCTTTTTTATATAGTGTTGCTACTGTTTGTCCCCTACTAAAACCCTAAGCTCCATTTAGCCGTCCCTCTTGATAACAAAGGTTGGTTACTTCACTGCAAGGTCTTCGAGGGTAACAAAATGCCCCTGATCTGATCAACTGAATCTCCCTCCACCTCTCTCTGAGCTTTTTTTTTTTCGTTTAGACGTCCATATGCAATGCTGGGTGCATGCAGCTTAGGACACCCGGGAAGTGTGGTGTCCGTCAATCTAAGAGTTTGTTAAACCAAAAATATTCTTCTACGCTCCACGCCAACCGATCGTGGTGCTCCGCCCATATACTCCTAGCCAACTCACTCTCTTCTCCATATTGTTTTTATTGTGACGCACATGCTTATAAAGTATGTAATAATTTCACCCCAAAACCGTTGAGGCTAGGAAAAACTGACATATGTACCTATCTACAGTGAGAGCCATAATATACTAGTCCTTTGAGGTTTCCAGGGGGAGTTCAATGTTTGAGTTTGAGTTTATTCATTCACACATGTATATATATACAAATGATTTAATTATATAGGTTACTTGTTTCGTAATTATTAAGTACTATATACACATACATGAAAGGGACGTCATAAGCTCTGAGAGAGCTTGAGGTGACGTCCAACAGAAAATAAACAAAGTTATACTAATTGGGAATGAAGATCAGGTGACTTAGGAACAACAAAACTATACAATAGCTATTTACAACAAAAATTGTAAATGAAATAAATAAATAAGAATAAGAAAAGAACCTTAGGAGTAGGAAGAAAAAAAAAGGGGGGGAGGGAGGTGGGTGGATGTAGGAAAAACAAAGGGAAAAGGGATGAAGAAGGTTTTCTACATCACTTGTAATAAATCAGTATTGCATAGTATATTTATCCAAGATAAGACTCTTAATTTGTCTCTTAAAGCTATTTTTTGTAGGGCACATTCGAATATCCATAGGTAAAGAATTCCAAAGGTCGGGGCCAGTGTGTCTAATAGATCGATGGGCGAGAGCTGTTTTGGGGTTTTCTAAATGAACATTTAAAGAAATCCGGGTTGGATAATTGTGGATAGCAGAGTTGACGCGAAACATGTGTAACAGGTTGGCGGGCAGTTCTTGAGTATGGAATCTGTACATAAAAAGAGCAATTTGGAGGTAATGAATATCATGTATAGTAAGTGTGCGTAGCTCATAAAATAATGGATTCGAATGTGCCCGATAATCTGAGTTCGTACAAATCCGGACAGCTTTTTTCTGGAGAAGAAGCAAGGAGTTAATTTTAGATTTTTGACAAGCCCAAACAATATTACAGTATGAAATGAAGGGTAGTATAATCGAATTATAAACAGTAATCAAAGTTCGTCGAGGAATATAAGAACTTACTTTATACAATGCACCAACTCCACGTGATACAGACGTAATAACATTAGCTATATGAGAATTCCAGTTCAATTCCTCATCGACAGTAATACCTAGGAATTTAGTACCTACTTTTTGATCAATTTTCATATTGTCAATAAAAATATTAAAGGAAGGGTTAGTGTTAATTGACCTTTGATTCTTGAAGAGCATAAAGTTCGTTTTATTTACATTTAATGATAACCTGTTACTTCTGAACCATGTGGAGACCTTGGGTAGCTCCGTATTCATAGTTTCAATAAGATGCTCAAAATTACGGTGAGATAAAAATACATTCGTATCGTCAGCAAAGAAGATGAAATGAAGTAAAGAAGATGAGTTACAAATATCATTGATATATATGAGAAATAACAAGGGTCCAAGGATAGAACCTTGGGGGACACCACATCTGATCAATGAAGTATCAGAGTTTACATTATTATAAGTAGTGTACTGTTTTCTGTCGGAAAGGTAGTTTTCAAACCATAAGAGAGGAATTTCTCTAATACCATAAAAGTTTAATTTGTTTAGTAAAATATGATGGTCAAGAGTATCGAAAGCTTTGCTAAGATCCATAAAAACGCCAAGTACATGTTCTTTTTTGGATAATGAAATTGAAATCTTATCACAAAGCTCAATAAGAGCAATATCTGTAGATTTGTGTTTTTGAAAGCCATATTGACATGGAAAGAGTAAGTTGTTTTTCATAAAGAAAGTCTATTATATACAACTCTTTCGAGGATTTTGGAGAAGCTAGAGAGGATAGATATGGGACGATAATTGCTTATCAGAGAGGCATCGTCCTTTTTATAAATGGGTATCACTTTGGCAAGTTTCATTTTAGTAGGGAAAGTACCAGTACTTAGTGACAAGTTGATGATGTGTGTAATAGGGGAGACGATGAACGCAATTATTTTCTTCAGAAGATTATTGCTGATTTCATCATGACTGGTTGAGTCACTAGATTTAAGTGAGTTTACTACCTGAATTATTTCAAATGGTGTAGATGGAGTAAAATATAACGAAGACACACATGGTGTTTTGAGAAAATGTTTAAAATTTACATTAGTAGCCTGTACCGATGAGACTTGCTCAGGTCCTATATTAACAAAGTACGTGTTGAAAGCATTGACGATATCATGTGGTTGGTCATAAATACAATTATTATGAGTATAGCCTATGTATAGGAGTAGAATTTTTTGATCGACCAAGGATATCATTGATAATTTTCCAGGTGGTAGTGACATCACCATCTGAGTTCTCTATTTTTGTGCCATAGTGTTTTTTTCTTTGATAAGCGTATAATAGATGTTAACTTATTACGATACGTCTTGTATCTGTTAATATTATTTGTGGTGGGGTCTTTGAGGCTGCTCTTATAATATTTGTTCCTTGTTTTTATAGATTTCAGTATTCCTTTAGTAATCCAGGGTTTGATGGAGCAATTTTATTTTAGCTTTCGATTAGCCTTAGGAATGTTTTTGTTCAAATAATAATTAAATTTTGACATAAATATATTAAAGGCTTGTTCAGCATTTTCTTCTAGAAAAACATTTTCCCAGCTTTCAGAGCTAAGATCTAAGTTGAGGTTAGCTAGTTTACCAGGAGTATGTTGTCGTTTCAAGTAAGTTTCATTTTTACTATGTGGTTTGGTTTGCTGCTTCATTTCGGACAAAAGTGTAAAAACCGGTAAGTGGTCTGAGATATCAGAGTATATAATGCCTGAGGAGAAAAGAGTGTGGTCAATGTTAGTAAATATATTATCAATGAGAGTATCAGTTTGTGGCGTGATTCTAGTTGCTTTATCTATGAGTGGTTCAAAGGAATTGGAACGGAGAATATTCATGAACTGAAAGGATATTCGATCATTTGAAAGTAAATTTATATTGAAATCCCCTAATATGTGAACACTTTTACCCTCTCTAAGTATCCTCGATAGTAATATATCAAACTCTTCTAGAAAAAGATCACTATTGCTATTGGGTGGTTTGTATACTACTCCTATAACATAATTTTTACTATTTACATTTTCAATTTCAATGAATAAAGATTCTGCACTTTCCTGATTAAGGCAAATGTCAGGTCTCAATCTGAAAGACAGAGACTTATTTACATACAAAGCCACACCACCTCCTTTGCCATTTTTTCTGTTGTTACAAAGAAGTCTGTAACTGCTAATTTCAAATATCGGCGGTGAAAAATTATGAAGCCATGTTTCGGTTATGCCTATTACTGAAAAGGAATGGGAAAGGGTTGAAAGGAGTGTATCCAGCAAATCAAAATTCGTAGATAGACTGCGAATGTTCAAATGTAAGAAACTAAACTTGGTTATGTTTCTAAAACGTTTTGAAAATTCTTCAGGTAAGTAATAATCGCATGAATTTTTCATGGTTTATACCTATGTTCACATTATTATCCATATCCATAGCAGGATGTATATAACATTATCAGATACACGTATGTGAAGAGTCTATAAGATGCAAAAGGAGCAAAAAATGTGGAATGCATTTGTTTCGAAAATGTGATGTAGAGAAAAGTATAAAAAAGAGCAGACATAAGAAAGGCTTGTTCTAGACTGATCAAAACTAGATACAGCAATTTGAACTTAGGCTAAGAATCACAACAGAACGCAGCAAACCATCGATTCTCCATGACTTGCAGCGGTTAGAAAGATATACCGGTGTCCCTTAGGCACAAGCAGAAGATAAATAGTAGTATCGTGTGTGTATAAATAAGCATGTTTGACAATTGTTACAAATAAGGTAGCCTATGAATTGTTTGCTAGATAAAGAGAATATAATGTCAGATAGAAGGTAAAAGAAGGGAATAGACAAATACCTTATTCTGGTGTTGTAATATTAATCAAAATAATGTTATTTTAATATACATACATTCTGATAACTAATTGCGTGATTGGAAGTTGTAGGGCATTCCAGAACGTGTTCGCCATTTCCCTGCAAAAAATCGGAGTTTGACGTCCTTCATGTAAAGTTCTTGTGCGGCCTTGGACCATTTCTTTTTTTCTGCGAGATCGTCTAGAGTGAGATCGTCCGTCATATAATAAGGTTCGCCGGCTAATTTTTCGCGTTGGTTTTTCATCAGGTAAGTCTTGTGACGGTGAGATAGAGTCTTGAATAGGATGTGTCTAGGTTTACCTTGAATTAACTTCCCGTCGCGATGAGTCCTTTCAACTTTAATGTCGCAAGCGAACTTTTCCTTTAGTATGCCTTCCACTAAGGTAATGCAATCTTCATTCGCACTGGATTCCGGTATTCCCACGATGCGAATATTGTTCCGTCGGGAAAATCTTTCACTTTTGTTGATATCCGAAGTGTGTTTGGCCACTTTCACTCTGAGATCTGTTACTTCTGTCTCAAGCTGTTTCATCACTTTCTCCATATGCTTATTTTTTTTCCTCTAACTCTGTGATTCTTCTGCTCTCGAATTCAATGGCAGACCCCAGTTTAGATTCCACTAGCTTTATATTATCAAGAAGGGACTCCACAGCTCTTTTAATCATCATTTCAAAGTTCTTTGTCGCTTCCTGAAAATAGCGGGCAATCCCTTCAGCTGTAATTTCACCTCCTTTGTACTGGTCGCTATCCCTAACTATCTTACGGATGGGTAACTTTGATGACATTTTCTGACAAATTTCTTTTCGATCTGTTTATTTACAATTTTAAAAGTCATAACCTGTACTTCATTTTTCTTATTACTTTGTATTAAAGGGTGGGAACGCACATAAACCCCACAGAGCTTTTTTTCTCACTCCCCAATCTCTTCACATCTATTTATGTAATTATTGTTTATTCAGGCTCAAAGAGATTGAAATAAAGTTCAGGATACATGTAGATTCATGCAGTTTATTTAATATGTTGCTTAATTTTATTATTGATCGACGGAACTTAGTTGTGTAATCATTTGACGAAATTTGGACAAATATCGTTATTATTTTTTGGACACTTTTGTCGTGAAATCGACTCAGCAAAGTTAGGCCCATATGCCTGTGTGTATCCCTGTTAATTATTATCAAAGCTTTCAAAGAAAATTACAGATGCTGTGATCTTATCCTGCTCTTAATGAGCAAAGTGACGCAGATTAAAATGGTTCGTTAATGTGTGGTAATTACGATTCTTTTTGCATATTTTAAAAAAATGACTGTTGATTGCTCGCTCTCTAGGGATGTGAGACCTACATAAACACTATTTGCACACATCGGCGCTCCTGTCCTGTGTTACATACTTCTACCGATCAGTGTGGACCTGTTTGGTGTGTTTTTGCAATGTGGTTTTTGGAAGCCTCTTGCGCTGAGTCCAGCAGTTTGAGCCGTAATGTTGAAAGCCTAGTTTGGCGGAAAATTTTGCAAAATGCCTAGCCTGTATTATATCAAAGATGAGCAATGTTTTTATTTGTATACAACATGTGTGCATAGTTTTGTTTATATATTAGTAATATATTTCACATGTCACTCATAGTTTTTATGTGCTGAACAAGTTGATTAGATTCTTTGTACTCCACACAAGGAATAAATAAAAATAATGACCTAGTTACATACCTCAGTTTTGGGCAGACATTTAGGACAAAAAAATGTCTCCCAAATATGCTGTAGATCTATAAGAACATAAACATTAGCGCAATGTCTAGCTTAACGTAGAAACAGTTAGAAGTGAAACTGTGGAAACAAATTAGCAAACGATGTGGTTCAAAATCGCAAACTTCCTACGAGTTTCCTCAGACTATTCCTTACTGAATTTTCCTCAATCTCTCATCGCTGACTTTTTAATTCTCTTGTGATAGCTGATACTGGATGTATACTTCAAATCCCGTCTAAGAAATCATTGGATTTTACAAAAGTATACTAACGCAATTTAAGCTTACTACTAACATCTAAGAAATATTGATTCAATGTGGTTTAAATCTGTTGTCACCAAGCTTTCAGAGAAGATGGCAGATGTGGTAAAGGTTACCCTGCCCCTAATGGACAAAGTGCCGCAGAGTGCGACCCAGACGGTCCTTACCCATGTTGCTCCCCTTTCAACTGGTGTGGAATATCAAAAGATCACTGTACCTGTTCAGATTGCATTGACTACAGACGTAAGTTTTTCTTTCCCTGTCTTACTCAGATCCGTCCACTTCAACTTCGTACACCTCTGATTCATACAAGAACTTCCTCAACTACATCTTTACAGTCTTTCGTCTGATCTATATCAATTTCATTTACCCATTCACAGATACTAATGACCACATTCATAGCATAAGGTGGTGAGAACTAGGCACGAAATGTTGGATAGATTGATTAATTTCAACAATCAGTTATAGACGTCATAATTAAAGAATAAATAGCCTAAATAAGATAAAAAATAATATGAGCACTGACAGAAAGAAACTCAGTAACATAAATCCATATAGTGACAGCAAATGAATATGTAAATTCACTTGTTTAGAGAAGAAGCAAATATTTCTTCTAGTGCACTTCTCTAGACTTGCTATTTTTATTGCATAGTCAAGCGGGTATAAAACGGCCATAAGTTTCACATTGTAGTTAATTCTAGCTGTGATAACCCACAAACACATAGCTTGTTCTTGTGTTTAATTTTATCTTTCCTATTTGCAATACTGGAAAACGAGTACGACATTTACATGTTTCAAATATTCTCATTATGACATGTAACTGCATTTAAGCTTATAGACAAGACGGTCGATGTGGCCAGGGATACCCTGCTGGCAATGGTCAGAATGCAGAATGTGATCCCGATTCGCCCTATCCTTGCTGTTCACCCTATAACTGGTGTGGAATAACCTCCGATCACTGCGACTGTGAGGATTGCATGGACTACCGCCGTGAGTATCTCAGTTAATGTTCACGTTTTATTACTGTCTAGACATCCTCCTGTAAGCAGGCCTATGACGTCAACAAGTATGGCCAGAGAGCTAGTGATCAAAACGGTTTCATTGCAACATACAGTAGATCTAAGTACCGTTAAAGATAATTCCGACAAATTGATACTAATCTCAATAACCTATTCTCGTCACTTTGCAATTAAGCTTATAGAGAAGACGGTCGATGTGGCCCCGGATATCCTGCTGGTAACGGAGAAGATGCAAAATGTTATCCTGATGGGGGTTACCCTTGTTGTTCAGCCTACAACTGGTGTGGAATAACCTCCGATCACTGCGACTGTGAGGACTGCATTGACTACCGCCGTGAGTATCTCTTTTCTAACACTCCCACGAGATGTAGATATCACCCACCTAATAAAGTTTGAACCTAATAATAAAATGAATAGAAATGTCATGTAATCGGTCGTTTTCTTTTCTCCAACTTTCAGTAGATATCACATACTAATAAATAACAATGATACAAGTGCTTTTCCATTTTTTTTTCCACATCAGCTTTAGATATTTGAAAGCAGTTGCTTTGATGTTTTATCCTGTTATTTCAAGAGTCGATGTTTTCATTCGCAGCATATAGACAAGACGGTCGATGTGGCCCCGGATATCCTGCTTTTAACGGAGAAGATGCAAAATGTAATCCTGATGGGGGTTACCCTTGCTGCTCACCCTATAACTGGTGTGGAATAACCTCCGATCACTGCGACTGTGAGGATTGCATTGACTACCGCCGTGAGTACTTTTAGTCACTCTTTTAAAATTTCTGAATCTCTGTGCAGCCTAGGTAGTGCACTTTTACCTGTTTATAAAAAGGTGAATATAAGTATTGTAGTTGATTTGAAATAAATTAAGTTTAAATGTCTTTCTTGCACACAATTGTTGACTAGACGTCAAGGGCACGTGTCACGTTACGACAACCGTCCATATTTCCCCAAACCCCTTAACAGAAATTTGGTATTTGAGCACCAAAACGTAGGTGATATATATATAGTAACTGATCATCAGTCGCTCCCTTAACCCTGGTTGTAATACTTATTACACCATTTTCTGAACGCACACACACAAAAATGAAAACCTGCTACAACATTACATTGGAATCTTTCATATCTCGATGTATAGTATGTTGCCATACGCTCTGGAGATTGAGCACCATGTGGTTATGTCCTGCCTTAAGATGTTACACTACCGAGAGTTTTTATGAGAGAAAATAATTACCAACATCTGAAGATATATAACTCTTTCTATATTCATGTATCCTGTACCCCTTATACATGTGTGACATGTGCTACACGATCTTACAGCCATATGATATTTACCATTAACTTTACAGCATCATATCGTGATGATAACAGATGTGGAGAAGGTTTCACGGCACCAAATGGGGAAGAAGCTCAATGCAATCGCAAGGGCATGTATCCTTGCTGCTCACCGGACAAACGGTGCGGAAATACAGCAGATTACTGCGACTGTACTGAGTGTGTTGACTATCGATATGTCGAATAGGTGAGGGCAAAACTTCACTGCCCAAGTACATCCAGGATATCAATTCAAAGGGTTTTACGTAAAAACAGTGAATAAAGCATTTTAAAAATGTATTAAGTCCGCACTTCCATTCAGGGAGGTTTTCTACTATGCATTGGTGGTGATTAAATATCTACTACCTATGCAGACAAGAAAACGTTGTAAAATCTGCTTGATGGATTGTAAAGTCCACATCCACAGGGGGAGAACTGGTGACCCTATGTCAGATTTAATGGATAGAGCGGAAAGGAATTGATGGGTTACTCACAGTGGCTGGCAGTTATCAAGTGAAACTAGCTGTTGTAAGCTTTAGGATCAAGAGATAAGTAATGAAAGCCACTTCCACTGTTGTAAATATACCTTCAAAACACATGCATCCGTAGGTGTCTCTCTAAAATAGATCAATACATTTTTAGAGTGTCATGAGGTACGGCATATTGATATCAGGTTTGGCATCTGTGTTAATATTGAGGTTACTCAATTTTCATTCAGGTGTTCTCCGGATGTGGTGCATCGTTTGGCAGTCCGATCCTATTTGTGGCCTGTTCTATTTGGGAGATAATGTCCCATCTTGATTTTGTTCCGTGGTTGGGGGGTGGGGAATTCTCTCTTTTGAGGAAGAGAATGCCCAATCCGGCCCTGAAAGAAAGCAAAATAATGTTGAACGAACTTGAACAGATACAGAAATTTGTCAAAGAAGCAATTTCACTATATTACCAGAATAAGTACAATCGTATCGGCTGATAATATCACCAGCTAGACTGAGTTAGGATTGATACATCATCAAAAATGGGCATCAAAATACGACTAGGTAGAGTAGTATTTTCAGAAAGTTTTTAGGACGAAACTGACGTAATACGAAATTTAATAACACCAATCACATGTTGCATGTTGGGTTAGTTTCGGAAATACATGATAATTAAATAAACTACATTTCTGACAGTCGAGTTGAAATTGTTATCACATCACTAGATCCTGTTTACTCTGTTTGTAGTATTATGACAAATACAAGAAATAATATCCTATAGAAATGTACGACGGTACGTTAAAAACACTTATTTTAATACATTACCTTGTTCGTAAGCATTTGCTTCACATATATATAAACACTCTCAGGTCAAAGAAACTTATAATATATCCACCGTCATGAAAACTTCCAAGCCGAAACTCCATACAATTGTGTTAGGGTTCTCCCCTATATCAGGTTATCATATAGATGTAAGGTTATTTTTCACTTTGGCGGCCTTTCATCCTTTTGTTTGCTTTCAAAATAGAACAATGAAGTCCTACATATATATTTTATCACATAGTTTCTTAGGAATTTTTTGGATTTTTGCATGTATCTTTTTTTTTCAAAGATCTCCTCAAAACATGCACATGACCTACACAACTGGGAATTTCATATACGTTATAGTAAAATCATCGACCAAGCTTAATTTTTTAGAATATGTAAATGAAACCTGGAAGACTTATTGTAAAGATAAGGTTTACTTTTAATTTGTGAAATCTTTACTGTTGATGGAAATACCAATTTTGGGACAAACTTGGCTTTTTTTCCTCCAAAATCAGCAAATGTCACTGGACTTACCATTACAGTAATATTATGTTGAACAGTGTGTTTTCAGGTAAGTCCTAACAAAGCTTTATGTTAATTGGTCTAATAGTTCTAAAGATATGCTGGAAATACAAAGTTTGGGGCAAAATTAGCTTATTTTCTCAAAAATCAGCAAAATCACTGGATTTATCATTACAGTAATATTATATTGAACAATGTTTTCTCAGGTAAGTACTTACAAAAATTTGAGTTAATTAGTGTAATAGTTCTCCCGATATGCTGGAAATACAAATTTTGGGGCAAAATTGGCTTTTGTTCTCTAAAATCAGCAAAATTTACTGGATTTACCATTACAGTAATATTATGTTGGACAATGTGTTCTCAGGTAAGTACTTACAAAAATTTAAGTTAATTGGTCTAATAGTTCTCAAGATATGCTGGAAATACGAATTTGGGGCAAAATTGGCTTTTTTTCTTCAAAAATCAGCTCAATTTCACTCTCTTTACTACAGAAGAGGTATACCTTGAACATTACATTCTCAAGTAAGTCCTTGCAAAAATTTTGCATCAAATGCTCAAATACATCTCAAGATATGCTGGAAATACCAATTTTGGGGACAAAATTGGTTTCTTTCTAAAAAATCTGATTCTTTTTACCATACAACTAATACATCTTGGACTTAGTGGCATCATGCACGACCTTACCAAGTTATAACTTAATAGCTCATATGCTTTTCAAACTATTCTGGAAAAACCACAATTTGGACAGGTCCGGACGCACACACACACGCACACACGCGCGCACACACACACACGCACACGCACTGGCACGGACACGTTTTCATTTATACCACCCAACAGAACCCTCTTGTACCCATGGTCACTCTACCATGGGGTACCACTGGGGTGTCGCTACTCATCCACTCCAAGCGTTTCCATGGCAACCATTCTCTCATGGGTGCACAGTACAATATATAGCTCCACTAGCCAAGTGACTACAATATCTCATCTTGCCCTTTGGAAGTCCCAGGGACAAGGGTAACGCTCACTTTGGTTTACTCTATAGGCGAAAATATCACTATCTATTGACATGTATATCAGTGACACAACGTTTTAAATATTAAAGTGTAAATATATGGAGTGTCATTTTAATGGCAAAACATCACAGCATCTACAAGGACCAAGAAGAAGGGAGACCAACATTATAAAACAAAATGCACATCAATGTTTAAAGTAATTGCAATCGAGACAATTGTTAAAATTATTCAAGCATTTATATGCTTGAGTTTTTCGAGTACTCTATAATACTTATTTAATTTTTCTGTGCTAACAAACAATTACAGAGGACAAACAAACAATTACAGAGGAGTAAATAAAAAAGAGAGAAAGAAAAAGAAATACCGAAGAGAGAAAAAACCACGACGAAAAACTACGACGAACCGTAATTCCATTCAAACAATAAATACAAACCACTACCAGCAAACGTTCCGCCACATGACGTTTTAAATAAAACAGAGAGATAAATTGCCAGTCGTTTGTTGTCAGTGATCTCCCCTCGTTTTTTTATATCTCATCCCTATACATGTCAGATACGGGATGAGATATTGCAGTTGCTTTTGGACGCTAGAATGCAGGCCCATTATGTCTCTCTCAGTTGCCATAGCAACAGTTGCCACAGTTATAAATGAAATATGGAGAGTCTATACAAGATTTTATCTAAAAATTATGAGGTCAGAGGTAAAGTTCAGGGTCAAAGGTCAAATTTTACACCGAAAAGGTTGCGTCCGTAACTCCTCATAGACCACAAACCTGATGAAGGTCAAAATTGGTAGATAGTTGACCCATTGTCTGAAGTTCTGTCTCCCATGGAAATTTAAGGTCAGAGGTCAGATTTCACAGGCCACATGTCAAATCTCTATTCGCCGAAATGCTTTGAAAAAGTGTGTCGCGATTTCCTTCTAAACAGTAAGTTTAATGATCTTCAAACTTCGTCGTTAGGTACATCATTATGATATGTAGTGTTCACTCGATCGATGACGCCATAGGTCAATGGGATACATAATACAGCACAGCAGGTTCTGTTAGTACAAGTTGCAACATAACTTTTCAGATCTTTGCTTTTGCATACAATGTGAACTAATAGTTTCAGCCTATGCAAACATGTTTAGAATGAGCGATTATATCTTATAACAATGCCATTACTGTTTATGATGACTGTTTATGAGTCATCATAAACAGTATAGCGTTCCTGCTCGTACGTTTCAGTCACGTGACAGGTTCTATCGTTCACTCTATCTGCAATACGTCTGGTATTTTGGCAAATAATTGTGACATACATGGTCACCAGTATGACATATCTTTGATGTGCCTTTTAAAGAAACGGTTGCTGTTTTGTATAACAGGCTACTGCGTACTTGTTGTATAAGCTGTCAGTATGCAAACTCGTAGCTGTATCGTCTGAGCCGTAGTAGTGTAACGACTTCCGTAGTACTGTAAACAACTGCGCGGCGGCAATGACGGATGCCACGTATATATACAGTAAATGTTCATCAGATTATTCGTATTCACAGAACATAGTTTGCACTCTGGGCATACTAAGTGCGAAGAGTCACCTTGGGCGCGAGTTTGTGTGTACAAACTGTACGGCAGAAATCGACGCGGCCAATTCCTGACGATTTATTTGTTGAATGTGTATTTTGGCCTAGAAAGTGTCTTTAGCTCTTGAATATGACGAGTAAATAATATTTTCTTTTCAACTTCGTGTCAACAGAAATTGTCCAAAGGGGTCTAAAAATAGTAACGTTCAAAGAACACACACATCATGTGAAAGCATGGACAACTAGCCCATGTAAGACAAAACAGTTTCACACTTTTCAGTGCCTTTGTGAAGACTAACAACTCGGCATGTACTAAGTGCCAATACACATCAGGCGAATCGGCGTCCGAAGTTGACTATTCAGACAGCTCATCACATACCGCAACTCTGGGCAGAAGACAAGTCGCCCTCGTATGAATTTGCAGTTTTGTATAGGCTACTATTCGTAACACTTCTCTCGAGTGCAGTGGAGATTGACTAATGGATATAAAATAGGGAGGCACATCCACGTTTTCTTCTACTAAGCACTACAGACAAGTTGGATGGGGGAGGGGTTTCTGCAGGGTTTGTTATTTTTTTTTCATTTCTGAAGCATCGGCTGAGCACGAGCTAGGGTCATGACTGATTTTATTTAAGGAGCTGGTCACTTAATAAATTCACATTTGGTCAGTGGTTGACTGAAAAGATGAACCGGAATATTTTTGCAGATCAGTCACCTGGACACAAAGAGTGTACAAAAGTTAATATTAACATTAGCCTACTCCCTTATTCTATGGCCTAAACTTAGCTCGGAAGCAAGTGAGCAGCCTAGTGAATTAAGGGCCTAAGAGCAGGCTACTTGCCACACTCTGAAAAGAGACTAGACTTGGTCTGACATTTTACTTATTTGCATTATCCCTATGTTTTACTTTGGCTATAACCTTTTTCTTCCCTTGTTTATTCACATATACAGATGTTTTAATTTACAGCTAACATATATAACTATAGAAGCAAGATTGCTATTAATCATTTGAAAAGGAGAGTAAAATTTGGGAAAAGACAGACTGGAACTGTAGCCATAATTGCATCTTTTGAATTTCCTTTTGGAAATGTCACAATGTCCCACTCTACCCTCCAATGTGAAGGCTGCAATGTACCATGATATGCAAACTACAAAGCCTATACAAAGGTGAAAAAAGTGCTTCTTGTATAAAAGTGCTTCTTGTATATTTCTCCGCTTGTCAAAATATTAACAATAACACTTGCAGAAACTAGTAGCACAGTTTACTAGTACAGTACACGAAGAGCAAAAAGCAAAATAAATTCGCTAGTGTACTGTTTTTACTAATTACTGTTTTACTAACCATTATTCCACTTACAACTTCAACCACATGTTACTTTTCCAATTTCTCTAAGCATTTGAGAGTCTTTAACTGTTATCTAGTGTAATAGAATAAAGAATGCAGCAAGTCAGGCTGACAGTAGCCTATTGCTTCCCACAGTTTTGTTTGGCTCGTTGACTATGGATATGTAATCCAGCAAGGTATGTAGAACTGTATGGTGATCGATCTAAAATAGACATTTTCTTTCAAAATATTCAAAGTTTATGATGATAATTGACAGTCAGAGGACAGTTTGTAGTTGAAATGGACCTGGACTCGTGACCGCTGATGACTGCAGACATGAATACATGATCACATCTGGTGTAAAGGTACAGAAAAGAGCTCACAGTCAGGAGCACTGTGGATCTGAGCATGACATCCCTTGGGATTCTCACTGAAAAAAATCAGTTTCAAGTTTGGGGCGAACGACATCATTAACCCTGGCGTAATTGCAACCAAACGCGACCTGTAGCATAGTAGGTCTACATACTTCTAGTAGCCTACAACCCAAGATTGGCATCATGTATTCAACGTTTTTACGTTTTGGCTCCGACAGTTTGCCACACACATATTTGGAGAATCTAGACACGGCTTGCGTCTTCTTAAATATATTTATGTGTTAAAACAAACGTTAAAGTCCCCCTTCTACTACCGACCGACAGTCACAAAAGAACGTAACTAACATGTCATAACGATAATACAACACACAGATGAAATCTTTGAATATAGACACAAATGTAAATAATTCAAGATGGATTTTGCGTCATTAAAGGGAAATACATAATTCATTTTGAACTGAGGTTTGGAATCGTGGACAGTCTGTGTTTAACGAAAAGGAGCTTAACGTTATCGATATAATAACATCATTTATTTTGCTACAACTGTGTATGTAATACGTAGAAACCACAAAATGCATTCAAGTATAATTCATCCTTTCTTTTATTCTTTTCCATCAATAATCGACCATAGTTTAAATTGCACCTATCTTGAATTTCTACACATTCATGTAAAGCAATTATGATGCCCACCTTTGTACTTAAATTGATGAACTCCACCCCAAACAGAAGGTGCTCAGAGAATCATTAAATAGAAGGACCTACTTCAAGTATCATGCCATCTCTACCTTTCACAAGGATATCTTGTGTGTTTTGTTATAGACCCTCATATTTGATAATCTCAGGTACCTGTACAGTGTCCAAGGAAAAGTCTCATACGAAGTTTTTTTTTTTAAAGTACCGCAAATATAACTCACACAGAGGAATGTTGCTCAGATGATTTTTCTAATTGCCGTGGACTAATTTATTTAAACAAAAGTGCTGTATATACAGTGGCTTCATTACAAAAAATCCGTATCTCACTAGAGCTAACAGAGATTATTCTCCGTTGATTCCACTAATTTATGAACATTTTCTTTCGGTAGTTACTGGAAAAAAAAAACACAAAGACTAATTTTGAAAATGGACCGAGCACACTGACACAGGGAAGCATATAGAACTATTTACCGGATTGGTGAAATGTGGATGACAACGATTTGAATACGGCTTTCTGTGCTCTTGATTGGTTAACTTCACATTGACCTCGTAACCCTCAACTGAAGAGGGGTGGGCTCAGCTGTTTGCAAACACGTGGTCGTTAGGCTGGTTATCGTACTATTTTAGGTGGAGACGTCTCTCTTTCTCCCTTCACTTTGTGGAACTCCTCCTCCCCCCCCCCCCCCGCTCCCAATGCCGTTTCCGTGTTGTACCGTCTAGGATGTCGGCCGCCGGGCAGCCAGAACACGACTATAGATCTCAAACAAATGATAAAAAATAACACAAAATAGTGACACCCATGCATTAAATATCAAACATCGCTCGGTAATGTTGCTACATCACAATAGTTCTAATAGAGTTTCGTTTCCTCAGTTTTAGCCAATATGATGTTATGGACGGGTGCGTCGGGTTTGTGGAAGTGATGAGAAACCAGAGAAGTAGATAAACGAGAATGGCGCCGTGAAACAATAAGTGAAACCCAAACTTATGTGAGGCAAAATCCGGTTGAAACCTCCTAGCACAAATCCAAAGCAAATTTAAGGATAACGTAACTCGCGAACAGCTAAACGTTGATATATCACAAAACCACATAGCTGCATTTACTTCAATTTTCCCCCAAATATGTTGATAACGAATGACCAAATTCTCGAGCCGTACGTGCATTTTGTACGGCAAATGTTGAAGGCCGAACTGTATTGCCTTGCCACGTACGACGCCCCCTGTGATTTTTCGGCTTCATTTCTTCGGTGTGTGAGTAGTTCAAGTCATTCTAGTTGACCTATTTCTACGTGACAGACAAATAACCTTGTGTTGGGTATAAATTCTGGGGCAGAGGTAACGGATCTATGAGTTGCATTCCAATTTAGATTAAAAGAAATTATTTCGATTTGTTTTTCCACAATCAACCGCCTGGTTTTTACAATCATCTCTCTGGTTGAACTCTCTTCTAGTCCAAAACTTATAAAATAACAAAAAATGTAAATAGATCATTCAAGAAAAAAAATTATTAAACATAACAAGATTTGACTTAGTGTAATTTACCCGTATTAAAAGAAAACACTGTCATTTCATGTTGTTTAACCGATGTTTGACCATGTTGTTTCATTTAAGAGATATGGCGCTCGTAGAGTTCTGAATGGAGAGAGCTTTGAACTTTGGAAGTTTGCAGTACAGCCATGACTGCAAGGAATTTTTCATATTTGCATATGGACAGAGTGAACAGTGTAAATTTTATGATTGCTTTTCTGGGCACACTGGAATACGAGAGTAGCGTCTCTGTGGCCCTGAGCTTGTCAATACTTCGGACTTCACTGGTGTACTCTCGTATTTACGAGCTGAATCAATAATATCACAATTAGAAACAGGTCCGGATTCAGGACTTTGAGAAATGCGCTGGAGGACGCACCCACCGTTTCACTGACTTCATCTCCTTCTCTTTGTTGCTTTCGATAAATGCAAAATCATTCCTTTAACGACATTTAAATACCAACATCTTAAAGTAATACGAAACAGGAATGAGAACGATAAAGTAAGTTCTTAACTCGTTGGTGACATACCGTATCATAATTAATCTTCGATTCCCATGACTTCATCTTCATCTCTGTGTTACTTTCGATATTGTAAAATCATCTCTATCTGCCCACGTTATCATTCCTTCAACGACATTTATTCAAACAGATTTCACTGACCAGAGGAAAGGACGACCAGATTTCTGTATCGTATTCCTTCACACATTGAGCATCATGTTTACCATGTTTAAAAATGTGAGGTCCTTTAAGTCAAAAATGACTATAAAACAAGATTTTACTGGAGATTCTGCTTTAAATGCATTGCACCAACATTTCAAACTCTGAAGCTCTCTGAAGATACTTCTTCAATTGCTAAGATCTTATCTTTGCCTACTCAATGTGACACAAACAGTCAAATATTAAATTGGTAACGAATTATTGATATATCATGCTTCGAGGTTTCAAAATATTTGTTTATCCTTAGCAAACCTTTATAGCTTTTGAACTGAACAGGGCATATCTCTTGTAGTGAATGTGCTCTAGGTAAAACTAAAAACTAAGCATCTGGAGACAAGTGTTTGTCCATTACATACACCCACACATATACACACCCACATCCCCATCTCTGCAAACTTGGTGAGTTTATTATCAATGATAAAAGAGGTCTTGGCTAAATTGTGAAAAGAATTGTGGTTTAAACTTTTCTAAACGCCAGCTTTTTACAGTTCTTGTAGTTACGTAGATGCCAACGTGCTACATGTAAATGAATTTCTTTCATTTCGAAATGCTCACTTGAATAAAATGTTTGCATGAAGTACAGTATAAGCACAAATGAAACTACATGTTATCGATAAACCAGCAAAACATTTCTCCAGGAATGTTCCAGTCCTCCAGGAATGTACGAAAGAGGTTGCATAATTTACTTAATTCTTGTTTCACTTCAACCCGTCTGACATGCATTACCATTTTCACAGATTTACTTTTGTTCTCATTAAGTGATTAATTGCAGACAAGAATTTCCTATTTCAAAACTGTGCACTTGCAGCTTAGAACACCCGAGAGGTGCCGTTTCCGCCCATTTGGGGGTCTGAAAACTCGTAATTATCCTTATACACCCCACGTCAACTGATAATGGCAAATGTGATGGATTTTTTGCTCAGCGTCAAAGTCACTGACCACTGACAAAGACAGGGGTTCACAACAGGGTCATGGTTCGTAGGAAGTCGCCTTACTACGGAAAGGGGGTGATGTTACCATGAAGCTAATTAAATGTGGAGTGTGCCATCTACTATGAAGTATTATTTTTAGGACGTGTGATTGAAGGGCGGCCTGAAGAGATGACATATACATAAATACAGTGTAACCAGGGAGTTGCAACTCCGTGGTGTAACAATCGCGTAGAAAACGTCATATATACATATATATGTATATATATATACACATACATATATATATATATACTCCCGTGTGGATTTCAGACAAGGTGGTGTCTTAACTACAATCTTGGATTATCGACTGATCACCTTGGATACTCGACCGTCTTGGATTCTTGATCCAATTACTAGGTCAATGGCTTGGTTCATGTTCTGTCAGAGGTCAGTGATGGGTCTTCCTTGGGGTTCAGGGTCACACGTTTCAGCGTAGGTTGTATATACGACGAGGAGCGGCATTTGTCGAGAAGGGCTGGGGACATCAATACGTACAGTTACAGTGCAGTGTTGACACACTGTTTTGTTACGTTTTCTAACGAAACTTTACACAAACGACATCTGCATGGAACCGCATCCACTGTTTTACATAAGCTACCCTCTCAAACATGATGAGGAAATGAATGAATTTGACTTGAAAAGTAGAACGAAAAAGTGTGTGCAAGGCTGTACGCCATATTTGCAAGCCTCCAAGGAAAGAATGCATCTGAAGTTTGGACTTTTATTGCTTCAAACGGTCATCAAAAGTGAATCGTATTGTAAATATGTAGTAAGGTATAATTTGTCATGATTTGGAGATTTTAATGTCAAGATTACCTTAGTTTAAGGGCGCAAGGGCTGTGAAGTGAAGAGTAACGTAACGCACGCTGATGTTACCAGCACTATGGTTAATCCAATTCAAGTAACTTGCCCATATGACAAGTCTATGCCCTACAAGCTTGCAATGCTAAGTGTGCCGAACCTTAGAGGTCATCGATTGTGCACGTAAATGTATGAAGCGGAAAAAAGAAAGACATACAGATACATACAGATTATTCGACGCCCGGAAAATGCCGTTTTTTTACCATCTGGGGACTTTGTACGGCCAAACTTTTCTTGCACGCCGGGCGCCAACTAATGGTGACACTCCTCTTGGTCCTTCCTAAGCGGTGTGTGTGTGAGCGGGTTTTACCCTAAGGAAAGAGCAGACCCTAAAGGGTCTGCGTGTGAAGTGCCATATTGTGGTAGCCTTGCAAGTATTTCTGTCAAGAATATCCTTGTTAAGTTATCCGGGCGACGCTACTGTTATTATTCTGTTACTATTTTAAGTTCTTAATTCCAAAAGAATTTCTGTCCCCCTCACCACTGACATGAGTTGACGCCCTAGTACACGTTATGTTCATTGATTTCGGTCATGGTCTTGATCTCGGTCTCGACGTTTTGCTTCTGGTCTCGGATTTGTTTTCGACACCCTCTGGACTCGGATATGCCGGTCTCGACTACCACACTGACTGTTATAATGGTTTTGATTTGTGCAGTGCTTTCTTAAAACTTTAATGTGGGTTATATTTTTCTCTTTTCGTTTTATTTTCTGCTCCCATATTGATTTTTTTTTTGTCTGTCCAGTATATAATATATTATTACAGAAAGGGAACTTAGAGAGTATGTAAATTACTGAAGAATTATGACATTCAACTTCCCTGTTGAATATTTCAACAAAATGTGAGAATTAACAGGATTTCAAACATTGATGCACTTTTCGTTTTACGAAATTTGTCTCCATGTTTTGTTTCCTGGTGGGTGTTGCTATGAAACGATTTGCTATTAGCATATCATTCGATATTTTCCAATTTCATATCTGAAACGTTGATATCACAAATACTGGTATTTATACTGAGGGAATAAATCAAAGAGAGCGTGAGTTTGGACCCTGGTTATGACAATATATCACATTATTCTTCGACGAGATTCCCGTTATTATATCGCAAGGATATAACCATGCTGGTAGATTTGGGAAAATGTTGTGTCAGCTATAGTGCCTCATAGCAACAGATAAGTCAATTAAGAGGAGAAGATACATGATTTATCATCCTTCCGTTATTTCGAACCTTGACTTTCTTTGAGTTTTTTATTCAAAGACGATCGAATTTAAATCGGGTAAACTGAAAATAATTGCAACTAGTTAACAAGCTGGACACTCCATTGTCTTACTCACACCTCTTTCAAACTTGTATAATTAGAAGAACAAAACATTGTTGATTACCCACGTTTAACTATTAGTCTGACAAGTATGAATTTATCAAGTTTATAAAGTTAACCCCCGAAAAATGAAACTTATTTAGGCCGTGGTGTAAAAGGTTCCACCCAGAGTGTTAAAGCGCTTTTTTTCAGAATCATCACAAACATGATAAAACCAGCAAAAGTGTTCATATATATTCAGTATCTTTAATTTCATCATACAGAAGCACATTATGCCTGGTAACTTCGTGTGTATAATTGTATTGACATTTTGTTATACGTTGTCACTACGTCATGATATCTTTAATCATTAAATGGGTTTCTTCAACCAGTGAAGAACAACAGGGAAATGCTAACTTTGAATCAATCACTGCTAGGTGTTACAACCGATAATGTAAAAACATTATCGGTCTTTAGAACAGTTTTTACATTATCGGTATTCTTTTTTTACATTATCGGTAAACGAGCGTTTTTACATTATCGGTTCAAATAGTTTTTTACATTATCGGTTAATTTTTACATTATCGGTTGTAACACTAGGTCTATATGCTTTATACTGATTGTAGGCCGTCAACAGTTATATGTACTGCTTAAAATCATTTTTTGTTTTTTGTAATGTTGGTTGAAACTTTTCCTTGATAACAGACACCAATCATTTCGTGTTCAAAGCAAACTAATCTGTTGACTGAGCATGACCAACTTCTGACTATTCGAGAATCCAGCCATCAAACAATAACTTAAACATACCGGTACATAACATATAACATATAGGTATACTAATACGTAACATGCTTAATATATAACGTTCCTTTAAAATCATGAAGAAGTACTTTCTGTATTTTTTTTTTTTTTACATTATGTACACCCGTTATGAAAGGACTGAACAAGATGAACAGGAATATGATGTAGCTCAAATTATCTTCTTCTTCATCTTTATTTCCACAGGTTAGCATTTGGTGGGCAATGTGTGGCTCGTTTGATGTTAACAGTAGTGTGGTTGGTTCAGGTTGTCATATTTTATCATGACGATATCCAGAAAACTTTTCATCATTAAATAACTGGAAACAATTGTAATTTAATATCTGTTCTTGAGGTTTCCCTCCCCCAGTGT
This sequence comes from Stichopus chloronotus, assembly GCA_021234535.1. Classification (NCBI taxonomy): domain Eukaryota; kingdom Metazoa; phylum Echinodermata; class Holothuroidea; order Aspidochirotida; family Stichopodidae; genus Stichopus; species Stichopus chloronotus. The sequence goes on from CM037844.1 coordinate 13,362,698, forward strand.
CCGTAACTGCAGCAGCAAGCATAAATTCCCACAAAGTTTTGCCCTGTAATATTTCAAACACGCCTTCGTTAGGGCACGTCAATAGATAGTGAACTTTGAGCTAAATCAATCAGGTGTGACTCAAGTCACTTTGCAGCACGGATCCTGTTAGGCATTCTCTCTACCTTGCAGGTAAACTCAAACGGTACAGTAAATTTGGCTGGTAGATTTGGCCAACTGCATGAAATCGACCTCCATGTACATGTGTCGTCTCATCTCCAGTCAGAAAGGAATTTATGCCAAAAAAAAGAAGAGACTGTGTAGGGGACTCTGATATTCAGCTATAGGGCAATTCCTTCTTAATGAGTAAGATATTCTGATTATACAAATACGGCACTGGACTAAGCAGAGGCTCCGTGAGTCAATGTGAACAGTCAAACTTTCTTTTCTTTTCATTCATTATCACATCTGTGAGGGATCATCAGTATGCAAGTTGGAACTACCACCATGTTTTGGCTTTCTTGGATACCGCAGATATGGAAGAATAAACAAATTTGGGTGATCAAGATATTTTATCATAGTCAGGGGTTGGCAAACGTAATCAAATTTGATTCAATTCCGCGAAACGTGTTTCCAGTACCTTCATTCTATATTCCTCTCGTATACAAAATGAACAAGTGACAAATCCACATCTTCCTCTGTTTCGTGATGAACAGGAATTAAAGAACTTATTAGCTACTTTTTCTAAGTGATTAAAAATTCCCTTGGCAATTGATTGTGTACAATATTTCAGTTAATGGGACTTGCAGAAACTTTCCAGTGGAATGGTAGAAACTTTCCAGTGTACCGTATGTGCTTCAACATATAAAACAACGGTACTAAACAATGAGGACAACTCTGAGCTTTGTTCTTCAGTTCAGAGCCTTGGTTTAATTGACGGCAAATCGTAACCAATTTTGATTCACTGCTCTCCAGAATACTCCCTCTGGAAGAGCTCAACAGACTCTCAGGAATAATTTCCCGATATCTGTAAACAGTATCTAGAAACTCTAAAACTCTAGATTGTGTAAACACACTGAAAGGTTCCGCCTATCTACTTTCCAGAAAACGTTTAGGGCAAACAAAAGTCTCAAATTCATTATCTCACACAAGGATTTGAAGGGATTTTCTTATTAAATTGTTGGGCTGCATGTCGTCATGCAATACAACGTGTGCACCTCATCATCCGTCACAGAGTAAAAAAAAATGGTTAAGTCCTCATTGGATAATGACATTTTTGTATTATACGCGCATGCTTGAAAATATCTTGGCAAGAAAGGAAACACAAGTAGGGAAGAATATATATATACATGTATATAAGAGTTCTGGTAATACACCCAAAGACCTCAGAAGTAATAGTGAAGAAGACAAACCATCAAGCTTCAACTGTGCTCCAAGCTCCTGCTTTCCTCAAGCTCAAAATGGATCTTAAGGTACAGAAATTAATATTAGTTTTCAATATAGGTGAGGACTGATTTGGAGTTAATGAAACAAGACGAAACGAGAGAAATTTAACGTTGAATGCTTGTAGTTTTAACTACCTTACATCAGTTTATTTATTTATTATGATTTTTTTGGCATTTTGTAAATCTTTGATAGCACTATATTAAATTATCAATTTACAAAGAGAAGGACATACTTTAACTACGATTTAACGTTGACTAGCCAATTGAATAATGAATAGAAATCTAAAACTTAAAGTTAAAATAAGGTTTTAATAATGGTATCAAATGATTATTTTCTTGATGTATGTGCTTAATCTTCAGCAAATACTACTTGTATTCACCTTTGTGTCCTTGGCTAATGGTCAAGGTAAGTTATTGTCTTCTTTAACCATTATCGTAAGTTTAAAGTAAATTATTACATCAAATAATAGTAGTCAAGTTTAATAGTAGTCATAAAGCGCGTTATTTCAGTTAACAATGTACTTGTGTTCTATTAAACTAAACGAAAAAACAGTTTGTAAGAGAATATTATCGCAATAAATTAACCTTTTTAAAAATGCGGAAAGATGTGTTAAAGCATAACATTATTTCTTGTGTGCAAAGTGATTATTGAAGTGAAGGATAGTGAAGAAAAAAGGCTATCAAAATTAAAAACAGATTTATTGGCAATTATATCTGACCACCTTACCGCTTGCAGTTTTAGAAACAGTGAGTCCACGTTTATGTCTAAGTATTTACTTCCAATAGTCAACTTAATGATATGGTAAAGCTCACAATTAACATGTAATAACTATGGATACAGCAATTGCGTATCCCCATATCTCCCAAGGTGAATGGGCAGTGGGAAGGATCAAACAACTGCAGTCATTAACTTTTTTTCTGTATAGATGTAAGTTCTTGTGAAACTGAAAGAAATTGACTTTACTGGTAGTACCACTACTACATTTTATGGGGACACTTAGGAAATCCAAGAAAAAAAATTAGAGCATAAATTCACAAACAAATTAGGTCAAAACTGAAACTGAAATTTACAAGGTCAGAGAGACAAGCAAGTCCCATTCAGGCAATCTTACGGGCATTATTATCTTCACATTTTCTCAGTACGTTACGCACCAACTAATGATGTCGCTTTTGTAAAGAGTCCTTAGTAATTATTATTCATTCATGTTGAAAGAGATTGAAAAGTTCAAGATACATATAAATACACTCAGTTTATCTAATATGTTGCTTACTTTTATCAATCCAAACATAGATCCATCTCATTTCTGTTGTTTTAAACGAAGTCAGCTTCGACAAATACCATTATTACTTTTTGTCTTGAACTCGACACAGCAAAGTTGGGCCCGTTATGCCTGTGTATCCCTGTTTTTATCAACGCTTTCAAAGACAATTGCAAATGCTGTGATGCTTACCCTACTCTTAATGGACGAAGTGACGAAAAGTAAAATGGTTCGTTAATGTGTGGTAATTTCCATTCTCTTTACATTCTGCAAAAGGAAAGACTGTTGGTTGTTTGCTCTCTTGGGATTTGAGACCTAATAAACACTTTTTGCACACGTCGGTGTCGCTGTCGTTTGTTACATACGGCTACCGATCAGTTTGGGCCTATTGGTGTCATGTTTTTGCAATATGGTTTGTGGAAGCTTCTTGCGCTAAGCCCAGCAGTTTGTGCCTTAATGAAAGCCTAGTTGGCGGAAAATGTAGCAAAATGCCTAGCCTGTGTTACATCAAAGATAAGCAATGTTTTTATTTGTATCCAACATGTGTTTGTATATTAGTAATATGTTTCACATGTCACTCATAGTGTTTATGTGCTTGACAAGATGATTAGATTCTTTGTACATTGCTCCACACAAAGAATAAATAAAATAATGACCTAGTTACATACCCAATGTCTTCCAAATATAATGTAGACCTATAAGAACATAAACATTAGCACAATGTCTAGACTAACGTAGAAACAGTTAGCAGTGAAACTGTGGAAACAAATTAACAAACGATGTGGTTCAGGATCGCAAACTTCCTACAAGTTTCCTCAGGCTATTCCTACTCCCTATTCCTCACGCTCTCGTCCCACTTTACTCCACTTTAGTCGGAAAGACTGTCTTGTCGTCGACAGGTCAGGTTGAACCCTATTCTTTCCCCAAATGTCCCAAATATTTCCAACTATTTGTTTGCTCAACTCACGGACGTAGCACTCGCTAGAGCGTAGCAGAATGAACACGTTGGGTTTTCATTGTCAGTCAGCTCAGCTTCACGGACCAGATAGGTGCGTACTCAACACAGGAGAGCTTAACTAATGACTTACTTCGTTTAGATTCAGACAATGACGTAACGACAGTGGTGCTCCCTACCTCGTGACCTAAGTTTTGTGACCAAGGAGGAGCATGCAAAACACACAAGTTTTGAGTGTTTAAAATTGCGAGGCCCCGATTTTTTAATTCTCTTGTGATACCTGATACTGGATATATCAACTTCAAATCCCGTCTAAGAAATCGGATTTTTCAAAAGCATACAATTTAAGCTTACGATTAACATGTAAGAAATATTGATTCAATGTGGTTTAAATTTTGTTGTCACCAAGCTTTCAGAGAAGATGGCAGATGTGGTGATGGTTACCCTGCTCCTAATGGACAAAGTAAGGCAGAGTGCAACCCAAAAGGTCCATACCCATGTTGCTCCCCTTTCAACTGGTGTGGAATATCAAAAGATCACTGTACCTGTTCAGATTGCATTGACTACAGACGTAAGTCTTTCTTTCCATGTCTTACTCAGATCCGTCAACTTCAACTACGCACATCTCTGATTCATGCAAGAACTTTCGCCAATACATTTTCACAGTCTTTCATTTGATCCATAACAATTTCATTTACCCATTCACAGATACTAATAACCACATTCATAGCATAAGGTGGTGAGAACTAGGAACGAAATGTTCATAGATTGATTTCAGCAATTAGTGATAGACGTTATAATTAAAGATTGGTTTGGTTGAAGATTTGTTCTAGCACATAAATAACAAATAGCCTAAATAAGATTAAAAAAAATAATATGAACACTGATGGAAAGAAACTCAGTAACATAAATCCATGTAGCGACAGCAAATGAACGTGTTAATTCACATGTTTAGAGAAGAAGCAAATATTTCTTCTAGTGCACTTCTATAGACTTGCTATTTTTATTGCGGGTATAAACCGCCATAAGTTTTACATTGCAGTTAATTCTAGCTATGAAAGCCCACAAACACATAGCTTGTTCTTGTGTTTAATTTGATCTTTCCTGTTTGCAATACTGGAAAATGAGTACGACATTTACATGTTTCACCTCTTCTCATTATCACATGTAACTCCATTTAAGCTTATCGACAAGACGGTCGATGTGGCCAGGGATACCCTGCTGGCAATGGTCAGAATGCAGAATGTGATCCCGATTCGCCCTATCCTTGCTGCTCAACCTATAACTGGTGTGGAATAACCTCTGAACACTGCCACTGTGATGGTTGCATTGACTACCGCCTTGAGTATCTCACTTAATGTTCACGTTTTTGTTACTGTCTAGACATTCTCCTGTAAGCAAGCCCATGACGTAATATGTATGGCAAGAAAGCTAGTAATCAAGACGGTTTCATTGCAACATACAGTAGATGCAAGTACCGTTAAAGATTATTCCGAATGATACTTATTTCGATAACCTTTTCCCGCCACTTTGCAATTAAGCTTATAGACAAAACTTTCGATGTGGCCTCGGATATCCTGCTGGTAACGGAGAAGATGCAGAATGTAATCCTAATGGACTTTACCCTTGTTGTTCCTCCTATAACTGGTGTGGAATAAGCTCCGATCACTGCGACTGTGAGGATTGCATTGACCACCGCCGTATCTCTTTTCTAAAACTCCCACGAGATGTAGCTACCCACCTAATAAACTTTGAACATAATTATAAAATGAATAGAAATGTCATGTAATCGGTTCATTTCTTTTCTCCAACTTTCAGTAGATATCACATACTAATAAACACAATGATACAAGTACTTTTTCATTTTTTTTTTCTTTAGATATTTGAAAGCAGTTGCTTTGATGCTTGATCCTGTTATTTCAAGAGTTGATGTTTTCATTCGCAGCATATAGACAAGACGGTCGATGTGGCCCCGGATATCCTGCTTTTAACAGAGAGGTTGCAGAATGTAATCCTGATGGGGGTTACCCTTGCTGCTCACCCTATAACTGGTGTGGGATAACCTCAGATCACTGCGACTGTGAGGATTGCATTGACTACCGCCGTGAGTACCTATCAGTCACTCTTTTAAAAATTTTGAATCTCTTTGCAGCCTAGGTAGTGCACTTTCACTTGTTTATAAAAAGGTAAATATAGTATTGTACTTGATTTGAAATAAATTAAGTTTAAATGTCTTTCTTGAACACAATTGTTGGCTAGACGTCAAGGGCACGTGTCACGTTACGATAACATTCCACATTTCCCTAAACTCCTTATCAGTAATTTGGTATCTGAACGCCAAAACATAGGTGATATATATATAGTAACTGATCATCAGTCTTTCCCTTAACCCTGGTTGTAATACTTATTGCACCATTTTCTGCACACACAAAAAAAAATAAAATCTGCTACAACATTATATTGGAATCTTAAAAATCTCCATGTCTAGTATGTTGTCATACGCTCTGGAGATTGAGCACTATGTGGTTATGACCTGGTTTAAGATGTTACACTACCGAGAGTTTTTATGAGATATTATAACTACCAACATCTCAAGATATCTACCTCTATCTCTATACCTGTATCCTGTAAGCCTTATACATGTAGGACATGTGTTACACGAGCTTACGGACATATGATATTCACCATTACTTTTACAGCATCATATCGTGATGATAACAGATGTGGAGAAGGTTTCACGGCACCAAATGGGGAAGAAGCTCAATGCAATCCCAAGGGCATGTATCCTTGCTGCTCACCGGACAAACGGTGCGGAAATACAGCAGATCACTGCGAGTGCACTGCCTGTGTTGACTATCGATATGTCCAATAGGTGAGGACAAAATTTAACAGCGCAAGTAAATCAAGGATATGAAATCAGTTTAAGGGTTTTACATAATAATAGTGAATGAAACATAATAAAAATGTATTAAGTCCCCACTTCCATTCAGGGAGGTTTTCATCTATGCATTGGGGGTAAGTAAAAATCTATCACCTATACAGACAAGAAAACATTGTAAAATCTGCTTGATGGATGGTTAAGTCCAAATCCACAGGGAGAGAACTGGTGAACCTATGTCAGATTAATGGATACAAACGGGAAGGAGTTGATGGGTTACTTACAGTGGTTGGCAATTGGTATAAGGTGAATAGAATCTAGCTGTTGTAAGCTTTACCACAATTAAAGCCACGATAAACAATTAAAGCCACTTCCACTGTTGTAAATATGCCTTCAAAACACCTGCACCCGTAGGAGTGTCTCTAAAATAGATCAATACAATTTTATAGTGTCATGAGGTACGGTTTGAGGTTTGGCATCTATGTTAGTATTGAGGGTACTGTGCTGACCAACTCAATTTTCATTCACGTGTTCTCAGGAAGTGGTGCAGTGTTTGTCAGTCCGATCCCATTTGTGGCCTGTTCTATTTGGGAGATAATGTGTGACTTCGTGAGCATTAATTAAGAGTGTATCTTTCTTGTTGAAATATTTGCTATAGCATCTTCAAATATGTAAATGTTAGCTGACAAAGCGTTAGCAATAATCACTCTCGTTTATTATGTTGGCTTACATGAAAGATTTTTAAGACATAGTACACTTTTCCTTTTGTTTCACACATGGCGATAGAACATCTGGAAGAACCGATGTGGACACTCATGAGTTGATTAGTGACTAGAGACTTGTTACTGTCAAAGTTGGTTTTACCTTAATGAGCATTTGAAGCTAAATAACAAACGGTGTAGGTTGGTTCTCTTTGATTATACATTGCGGAATTATTGTATAGCCTTAAAGGGTCAATAATCGTCTATAAATACTTCATGTGACGTCATGTTCTACTTGATTAGTCTCTACCATAGTCCCTAGTTTCCATTCACTCTTTGCATGCCCGTAGAAATACAACATACTAGATAGGGTACGTGTATATACCGCTTTGGTATAAAGAAAATAATGTCATTCTTGGTACATGAGTACATGTAAAGATTATACTGTAAACTAGTGTTGTTTTCAGAAAGTTTTAAGGAAGAGACTGATGTGAAACTTACATACTTATATAACAGAAAATTTATAGCACCAATCACATGTTGCATGTTGTGTTTGTTCTAGAAATACATGTTAATTGAATAAACTACGTTTCTGACAGTTGAGCTGGAATTTTTATCACATCACTAGATCCTGTTTACTCTGTTTGTAGTAGTATGACCAATACAAGAAATAATATCCTATAGAAATGTACGATGGTACATTTAAAACACTTTTATGTTAATACATTACCTTGTGCGTAAGCATTTGCTTCAAATGTATAAACACTCTTGGGTAAAAAAAAAACTTATAATATATATCCCCGTCATGAACAATTCCAAGTCTATACCCCTAACAATTGTGTTAGGGTTTTCTCCTATATCAGGTTATTTTTGATGTAAGATTATTTTTTCACTTGGGCTGACTTTCATCCTTTTGTTTGTTTTCATAATAGAACAATGAAGTCCTACATATATATTTTATCACATAGCTTCTTAGAAACGTGAATTAGTAACTTAAGTAACCTGGATTTTTGCATGTATCTTTTTTTTTCAAAGATCTCCTCAAAACATGCACATGACCTACACAACTGGGAATTTCATATACGTTATAGTAAAATCATCGACTCAGCTTAATTTTTTAGATATGTAAATGAAACCTGGAAGACTTATTGTAAAGATAAGGTTTACTTTAAATTTGTGGAATCTTTACTGTTGCCGGCTCAGATTCCATGTCGCAAGACTTTCATTTCAGATTTATCATTGTGTCAAAATTAAAAGTAATTCACACAAACCACTAGTTTACACGGTTTTTGCAAGTAGATAGACACACAGATAGACAGACAGGTAGATAGACGGATAGAGAGAAAGATAGAAAAATACACGTATAGACACATGCCGAATCCCTTATGCTAAAATGAGAGTCCTAGTTCCAACCTTACCTTGTCTTTGTTTTAGTGAGGTTTACTTTTTTGTAAACCCTCATCATGCTTAGACCTGTTTCATCACATCATGCTGTGATGATCCACATGGTCCAAATAAACATAGATCTCGTAAAGTAGTTCAGTTTTATCAATCCGATGCCTAGGCTTTCTTGAATTGCATGGCAGGGGTATTAGGTGTCATGCCGATAGGCGTGTAATCCCGCATGGAAAAGGATCTTTTGAATACTTTAGCCCAGTCATAACGTCATGGATAGACAGGTTGAAAGATAGACAGAAACACATATAGATAGACAGGAAGACAGATACACAGACACCCAGACAGAGAGACTGAGAGACGGACTGACAGATAAATAAACACAGACACAAACAGATACACTGTCTCAGGTTCAGTAACCTCAAAAAGTTAATTAATGGGTGACAAATCTGAATATCACACAGGTATCCGTTTCTATGGCAAGCCGAAAGCTCAATAATTCGAAAAACCTGGATTATCGATTGATAAACCTGATTTTTGAACAGATAGAAACCAGGTTTATAGACGACAAATGCCAAATTAACCTGGTTGGTCGGTTGATAACCTAGGTTTATCTGTCAAAAAACTGTTTTGTCGAATTATAAGGCATTTGACGATGATAAACCTGGTTTATCGCTCAATTTGGATTATCAACCGATAAATGTGGTTTATCAAGTTACAATAGAAGTATATGTAATACCAACTTCTCAGCCATGCAAGGACATCCGAGATAGTTCCACTTACCGTATGTATAGGCCTACGCTAGTGACTCCGAGTTGGTTTTCTAGCATGCCTAAGATGTATGGACCTTTCAAACTTGCGGACTAAAAATCTGAAAAGTGACCAAACGAGGCTTTTCACAAGTAATGGAGAGTTTACATTTTTTACTGGCAAATGTGAAAAATATTCAAGCATTCTAAAGAATTTAGTGTCTATCTATTACATTCCCATAATCTTCAGGAGCAGATATTTGACAACTGAGTGTTTTTTAACTAAAGAATTGACTACAGATGTGTTCTTTGTGCAACCCAGCTTAGTGATACCACAAATGGCTTTGAGCAATGTTCAGAGATAGTGAGGAGAAGCTTTAGAATATGGCAGATAGACTGCACAAGTTGAGAAAGTGTGCACAGTAGATAATTACTCTGCCTGCAAGTTATAATATGCTTCTCCATTGCAATTGTGCATGGAGAAAGAAGTAGAAAGGCTTACATGGGGTCAACCTTTCAAACCTACATTCTCACTTTCTGATCTTAAAGCGTAAGTTGCAGTGAGCATATTTTACCATACTGTAGTTGTTCTGTTTCTGGTTGTACAGTTACTGGCATTCATGAACTTCTCCAGATACTCTAAATCTCAGTTTCTACTGAGATGAACTAGTCAGTAGCACGGACACCTCGTCAGACTGACAGTTTGCAGCTTTGTCAACTTATGCAGCCAAACACTCAAAGTGCAAGTAGCTGTGACGAACAAAAAAAGATAGAGAAACACATGACACTTATGTGTCCAATGTTAAAAATAGGTTCCAAACATGGCATACAATCTACTTCATAAATTAGACCTAGGAATGCTAGGATGTGTACAATATGCCAAGGAAAGAACAATTAAAACCTATACCTTGATTTTCTCTGTAACGGGTAAGTCTGGAAGTAGTGCAAACTTTGCAACCCTTGCAGTACACTTACTGCATTCATAGTAGCCTACGTTACACCTGTGAACAAGGCTTTCAAAGCAGACCCAAATTACTGACGTTTCTTGCCAATGATCAATCAAACAATCAAGAGACTTGTAATTTTAGTGTAAAAAGCATACTTGTGCGATTCAAAACAGCTTACATCATCTTCATTTCCGGTGAAAATATCAACCATCCTTAAGAGGATTCTAAAGTTCCCTGGGTACTTTCCCGAGCTATGTTGTGGTCATTTTCGTACTGTTTTAGAAGGGGTCGATAGCTACAGACCTCTACACTAAACCCACCGATACTCACCATCTTCTACACAATGACAGTTGCTACCCTACCACTGTAATCGCTCTATAGCTTATGGTCAAGCACCCCTGTATCCTTAGGACTTGCAGTAATCCTAACACGACTGCAAAACTCTGCAAGGAATTGAAGGGTTACCTGACGAGTAGAGGACACGGACAAAGACGCGTTTTTCATCAGATTGAACACGATAAAGCTACTTATGCCAGTCCAACTGAAACAGTCCACAATAACGACAGTCAGATCTACTTCAGGGCGCTTCATCACCCAAATCTACCGGAAATCAAATCTATTCAGACGAAATTCTTACCGGTTCTACAAACCTCAGAAAACATGCGGGAAGTTGTCCCACGTCCACCCTTCCTCACCTTTTGACAACCTCGACAGAATCCTATGTCAAGCGAAGATCAAGGAACCGCAACCCACTGGTCACTCTAACACCACCCATCCATGTGCAGCTAGAAGGCGTCAGCTCTGTATTCGTCTGCAGCCATTTTCACACATCACCATCAAATTTCACCATCAATTTTCAGATAGACGGATAGACGGAGAGGCGGATAGGCGGATAGACGGATAGACGGATAAACTTATAGACGGATAGACAGATAGATAGATATTACTCTAATTGTTTAATGTCATTTTAAGCTTTCCTTTGTCTTTGAGAACATATTCAGGGAATACAGGAACAAACTGCATGGCCAAGGTACCAATTTATTTTAATGCTTTACGGACAAACATATAAGACTGTGTTTCGGACGTTGTTATATAAAATGAACGTAGTACATTACAACTACCAAAGACAACAAAACACTATCTGAAGTAAAATGCAATTTGGTAACTTAGTTCACATGTATTCTTATCCGGTGAAGAAAAAATAAAGAAATCGAATATTGGTTAGTATGTAATTTGTATGCTTCCTTCTCTATGGTTCTGCAGCTGCATTAAACTTCTCTATAAATTAACGCCACTCACACTGTCAGACATAGCTGGACAGTGGGCTAACTTCACATTTTCGATTCATATCAATTGTATATTTCTCGGAAATGATATTTAACAATTAATTGTTCCCTGGCAATATTTACACAGCTTTTAAAATCATTAAAAATAACAGTATTGGGAAGTTGCATTTTTCTTTATACAAGCAAATTGTTAGTAGTCATGGAACAAACTAGATGAAACTATAAAACGACACTGTGCTTTAAGAGGAATATATGTACATGCGTCAAATGAGATTGTCTCATATCTCCTGTAAGTTTTAGAAGCAGAAACGTTTTCCAAATGACAAAATGCTAAAAATCACAGTGAACATGGTGTTCTTTACACACAATCACTATTTAAAGAGAAATAAGGCATTTGTATTACGGAAAAGATCATACTTCTAAAACTAACATTTATGGACACATAATGATACTTTATTTCAAATAAGGAAAGACGGTAACCTTCTTTTCAAGGATTGGGTTTCCCAAATATACAAATCCAGTCATCGGTTGCTTTACAGTAATCTGTTTCTCCACACCTTAAAAGATTCGAACGTTGCATCTTACGTAACTGATGTTCTTCCTTTTGCAGACATTTATATATGAGACCGAATGGTTTAACAATAATTAGAAGCGGTTTATTTAAATGTCATACTGGTGTTTCTAGTTGTAAGCACCTCATTCTCCTTTTAGGCCATGTCGTAAATACATGATATAGATGAGCAACAATCACATTTATGAAATGACAGAGACTGACTGGGTGTCTCTGTTGATTCAGTTGTTGCGTGGTTTCGATCTATGAAATTTGAGAGCTAATGCAAGAGACAAGAAACCTTAAGTAAAAAGTATGGTGTACATAAGGTACATCACTGTTTCCAGTCTAAATAATATGTATTGTGTTATGCCAAACAACTTTATACATTAAATTAACAAATTGATGATAAAACTGGTCAAATATAACATTTTCCGGGGATCGCAAACACTTCTGGGTAAGAAAAATCACCGCGATAACACGTTATTACTAATAGCTGCATTGTAAGTCTAACTCCATTGCTTCTGTTTGTTTTGTAGTCTCATCATCAAAGGTTAATATTAGGTATTTGCTTCTAACTATTTAGTGTATGATCTCAAAGTCAAGAAAAAGAAATATCAACACCTAAGTCATGACGTAATTACGACAAGATGTTCCCCACAAAATGCAGTCACAAACTTGTGAGGCGCATCCTTCGACTCCACAAGTATGGTACTCCATCATTTCCTGTAATATTTAGTGTACTGCATCATTATAGTTGTAAAAAATGTCAGCCAATGTCGCTTTCCTTAACACTTAACTTGCATTTCAATAATGAGATGTCAACATCCAAATTTACAGGTTTTAAGCGACAGATGTTTAAGTCTTGTTATCGTCCAATGTGTCCAGTTGATGCTCATCTTGCGGGGACAAAGTACTTCGGGCATTAACTAGTACGTTCTTCACTTCAGGATTTTTCACACATATGAAACTGAACAGTATGAAGCCTTGCAGAGAGCCAAAGACGCAGAACAAGCTGTCTAAAATCCTGCTACTTGTGGACAATGAGAGAAAACAAAACAAACACGAGAGCCCTAGTAACACCCAAAGCAAGGCAAATTGTTGAATCCTTGCAACGAGTTCTGTTCGTTTATAGCGTTGAGCTCTCGTCGAAAGGAACATTCGGAAGACACTCTTATATACGATTGCTGTAAAGATGATGATGTTGAGCACCGCTAAAATGAATATTTCAATAAGAAATCCGAAGAAAAGCGATGGTCCATTTGGTAAGAAGCAACTGTGTGAGTAAACAAAACCAGTGAATAATAATTAACAATTTAACATTTTCAGAATTGAATCATGATTCGTGTAAATTCGTGTAGATGTAAGTACTTAATGTTACAAGTTTCCTTCCTATCACCCTTAAATAGTCGTCAGTTCTAGGTATCTTACTTATTCCTTTTTTCTCGGAGCACATTATTCACGAAACTTAATTTGATCCTTGATGAAATAGCTTAAATGAAACATTGCACCTTTTGTATCTGCATGCTGCCTGTTACAGGGAGTATCAAATTTTGAGTAAACAAAATTCCACACACTGAATTAGCAATGCTGAATTGCTCATTTTCATTAGTATAAAAAGTAAATATGTCTCACTGTTGATAGACACGATGTATTGCATTTATATACGTAGTCACGACAGAACTGATTGGAAACCCTGTCACAAGAAAAGGGAACGAAGATGGAGTTAATGTGTCAAAAATATCTCAAAATGTGCGATGCGTTCCTCGCTATTCAAAGAGAACTTCAAATATCGACACAGTAGAAGCTGCTTGCACTTATAACAGACTTTATAGTGAGAAAAAGTTTGTTGATATTTTCATACATCCATATACTTTCATACATATTTGATATTGCATATGCATTAAGTAAATGTGTTGAGCTAAGCTCTATGTTTACATATTTTGAATAAAATGTTTCAAGGAGGTATTTGTTGGGTTTATTACAAAACTGAGATAGTGTTATAAACAAAAAGAGCAACTTAAATTTAGTGAAATTTGTGTTACAGACTGAATGTTAAAAATCCGATGGTAGTTGTTAGAGAATTTGTATAACTTCTTACCGTAAGAAACAGCACAAGCATATAACATAAGCTTGTTTGATTCAGGCAGTTTATATTTCATGACAAACAAGTACATGCTAACGGCTTCAATGGACATCCAGTAGATGGTGACCAGAGAGAAATATTGCACGGCGGTGGCAATGTTCTTGCACTGAGAAGTATCAGGTGATATGGGATTACCTGACAGGATCGTAATGTACAGGGCAATCAACGACAGGAATAAATTGATGTGTATTTTTGACATTTTCTTTGCTCTTAAATTCCTGTAAGTTAATGAGAAAAATGGGGAGAAAAGTGTTTTGTTCTTCAAACTTAGTTTTGTACTATGATAATACATACTTCTAAGTAACTTTTTGCCTAGCCAAAAATTGCAATTCATACCTTTTGAGTATGAGAAACAAGCTAGATTATCCGTTGATACAAACAAGCAACCGAACAAGCAAATGCCTTCGTAAGTAACATCAAAGTATTGATTCATGTAACAACATATATATGGATGACGTTCAAAGGTGAAATAAGACTACTTGCCTAACAAGAAGCAACAGAATGATGTAGGCCGACAGACCTATCACAGATAGCAACGAACCCATCCAAATCATTACAGTCAGGAATAAGTCAAAGACATTTATTTCTTTCTGTAGGTGGAACAGAACATACCATGTTAAGTTAATACAATCAAGCAGCTCTTATCAAGAAAATCTTATCAAGAAAATCTCAACAAATTGTGGTTAATAGTCTCTAGAATAAATAGTTTAGCTTATTGAACATTTTATCATACTGGTAAGTTACGTTCCATATTAATGTTACACGAGTATCGCTTAAAGCATTATGAATAGACAAAAGTTTCTTTGTCCAATGAAATCTGATGTCCTTCACATTCATAATCATTATCACTCAATATTTCTACTTATTTCAATATTTTGCCTGTGTCGACTGTTTCTTTTAATATATTAGCAGAATCAGAAGTGAAAGTTACTTTCATTTTATTCTTAAATTTGATTTAAAGTTATTGGAACAAACCAATCGATTTCATAAGAACAGTATGATCGAATTGACTGTGTAGCTCAATGAAACAAATTTCAGGAATAGCAATTGACTCTGAAGAAAATCGTGTAAGCCTCGAATTTTAGGGTAAGAAGCAAGCCATTTCATTTGATATGCATTTAAGATAACAGTTCAATAACAACTAACAACACGTTTTTCTTTTGTCTGAATTAACTAAAAATTGAAGGTTCCACAGACCGTTAGCTGAGGACAAGTGTTCCACTTAATTTCATCCCAAGATTTGTTTCCGCAAGATCGAATTGCCAATGGGAGGGAAGCTGCAAAATGTAAACAAGTTGCACTTTGCTTTAAAATTTCCTCATACAGTTTTACATACTTCATACTGATGTTTATCAGATGCAATTTCGCCAGTGTAATAGTTTGAGTAATTAATGATAATTTTTATTGTCATACATGTTAAAAACGTTGAAAGGTTGAATTGAAACAGATGTAATTCTGTATTTCATTTAATATTCCGAGTTGAGGTGCACAAATTGAAGCAAGTTGAAGTGATTGACATACTGTTAAGAAATTCCTATGTTGCAAGTCACGTACTAAATTCCTCTTTGACTTAAAACTGACAGTCTTATTTTCATTTATGTTGCTTCTTATATCTACTGATTTAATTAAGTCTGGGTAATGAGACGTAAGTCAGCTAAAGCAAGTTACTAAATTAAGCATTGACTTTTCTGTTGTGGCCCTTAACTGAGATGTTTCTAATTTCACGTAATCTTAAGCCATGTAGAAAAAGGCTTAAACTGAATTAAACTACTGACGTTTAGTCGAGTCTTTCCCACAAGTTTGTTTTGAACTGCTATTTTCCCCCACAATGCCTTGGGGAAATGTCAAGTTCTGCTCAGAATGAAAGACCGTCTCCTTTGGACATGGAACGGCTGTTGATAAAATGGGTAAAGGGAAATAGTTATAACTTGAGAAAATGGCATTTCTTCTTATCTTTATTCTTTTCTTGTTGTCCTCCCATATTATCATTTCATTTAGCCTAACACAAAGGAAATAGTCTGAGACCTTGACGTAGAAACAAATTGTCATTGTTGCATGGTATTTGGTTTCATAGTGCATACCCTGTCATCTCAGTTTTTCGATCGGATTCATAGGTCGCAAATTGGGGTCAGACGGCCAATGTTTGGCGAAACAGTAGCAGGAGTAAATGTGTTCAGCTAATAACTTTCTGCTGTTTAAAGTGGCGTCGCGCGACGTCCAGAGACGCCATTAATGTAAGAGACGAACCGATAACCGAATCGGAATAAGATGGGCGAAATTTCCTTCATATATCATTTACTGATTTTTTTTTTTTTTTGCAATCTAAAAATGTTCTCCCCCAAAAGGACGTGTTAATTCATGCCACAGATATTTACCATCTGAAAAGGATTTATAATCCCTCTTGATTTAGTTCACCTGGAATTTTCTTCTTTTTTATTGAAGGGGTTTCCTTTTCTAATAGCTGTAAAACTTACAATAATTTCGGAATTGATAAAGCTTGAGGCAAAAAACATACGATTTGACACTCAAAATGATAGTCGGATAAAGGTTGATGTTCAAAATTGTATAAAGTCAATATGCATGCGTAGGCATTGCTGACGAGGTATTATTAATGTGGAACGATGTAAAAGTATTGATAGCAAAATATCTGTCGACACTTTGATAAAAACATTTCGTCCATCTGCAGTTAACAACGACGTCGGTTTAACACTAGTATTTATATTATTATGTGATTTCTTAACCAATTAAACCCAAGACTGGGATGATGACCTTTACCGCGTGGTCCAGTATGATTTAGACATGGTTACAGAGACTGGGGTTAGCAATACGAAATTCACGTTTCTCCATGTAATGGTTCCCGAAGATAAATGGAATTTGGTTTAAATTGATCCCAAGTTGTCTCAAGAAACTAGCATTCTCTCTAAAAAATGAAAATCCTGGTCTAGGCTACCAGCCAGTAATTTAAGTTGAAAAGCAAAGTAATATCAAAACAGCAACATTTACTTAATCGAGGAGAGTAGAAGGAACAGGAGTAATGTACAAACGTTAAGGAGCTATCCGGAAACCCTAAATGGTCCAGGACAACTGTAAATAGTAAAATGCAAATGACAAATTAAAACAAAATACAAACCTATGGTCCTAAGAACAGTTCTTTCAAAGGAACAAGCAAACTTACGAGTGCATTCTATTGGGACCACTCCAGATATGTTTCCTTGAGAGCATTTGACGGTGAAAATAGTCTCTTGTTCATGGTGATAACCACTGGAGCAAACGATAGTCCTGTTATTGCCATGGCCAAACGAAGTTCCATTTGTCATATTTGAGTTTTTCACCCCATCCAAAACACACAGGTCTGCCATAAAGATATTAGATTCAAATCACTATATTATTCAGAAGCTCCATAACCTTACGATTACAGGCAAGAAGTGAACGCTAAATACAATATGACTCTCCTCAATGTGTAAGATTACATGATTACTGATATCGGATAGGGATTTATCTTTCAAAATCAAGAAACTTCATTTGTTTTATACACAGTTTTGTTTGCATCGTTCGGTGAAGTATTTGTCCTATTGTTAATTCATAGATAAGCTAAATTGCTCCGTCTTTTAGGAAATGGTTCAACTCCCACAACATCAATTTTCCTGACAAATCACCGATACTCAATGTCTGGTCAAAGCAAAGGCCTGTTGCTTTGGCTTTTCCTTATCAACCAGTATGAAAGACTTCTATTGCAAAACATACAAACAATGGCATTTAAGAGGTTTATTTAGATGTCTTACCACGACAACTTCTTTCATCACTTCCGTCGGAGCAGTCGTTTGAAGTGTCGCAAATAAAATCTTCATATATGCATCCGGAGTTATCGCTGCACAGAATTTGATCTTCGTCACACAGATCTGAAGAAATAATGTTTCACATATTGTGTTAACTTTTCTTGCAATGCAAGACACCTTGTACTGCATAAACAATAGGTGGTGGTTTCAAATGCTTCATTTTACCCTACCTTTAGTATCATGCGACTGTTCAGGTGGCCAGCAAAATTCCTCTTTGCTGTATCTGCTTATAGCTACAATTGATTTTTCTTCCTCTATAATGACTTTTTTATAGTGCTAATCTGTCGGAGAAATTTAATGTTTGTTAGTATTTCCATGAGCGGTTATGTGTTGTTGTTTACATTGGTTGAATTAGACCAACAAACTGAAACTGAAGACAGAGGATCAACAATTCTATACATTTAAACCTCCAGATAAAACAATACATTCCATTGAACGTACACATTCGTGAATGACCACAGCATAAGGCTTGATAAACGAACGCGCACCAAAAGTAACAATGGTAATCTTGTTGTAGCAAATTAATCAATCTTGACTTACTTTCAGTCTCCGTGGGAATACTGAGAACTGCGGTAACCAGAATTGCGTGACAGAAGTTAAATGTCGCCATTTGCATCAGCTCTTCTCTGGAAAGACCTATGACTTAATTGTTATAATGATAATATTAAGACGGATGACACCGTGATCGAAAAATATCAAATACAGCTTAAACCTCCTTAAACCTGATGCAGATTTCACAACATCCGTTGAAAGCAGTCAGTTGTTTGATTTCAAGAACAGTGAGTGTGGATATATATATTGTAGAAATAGTTGTGACTGAAATCACCTTTAACATTTATGTTAAATGTCATTCCACAAAGTCTTTAAAAATGGTCCAGAAGAATACTGCAGTGTAGCATTTCCTGAACAGCTGTTAAACAAGCAATACTGAATAAGCTAAAACAAGAAGAGAGTATATACGTGTGCACAACTACATTGCTTTATGTATGTATATGAAGCACGGCAAATGTGTACATTCTAGTTTCTACAGTTGCAAAGTGATACCGAAATGCGGGTAGAATTAATGTACGCATGAACAGACTACAGACTCCTCAAGTTTCTTTCCTTGGTTCTTTACCTTGAACTTGGAATATTCATGATGATTCGAAGAAGCTCCTGTTGTCTCTTTAAATTAGTAAAAAAATTCTCAATCACATGTTTGTGCACATTGGCGTGCCAACCTAGATTCTCTGTAAAAACCTATGCATTTTTTATCTACAGTGCTATTGTTCGAGTGGAATAAAATTACTGTTAGGTGATAAAAATGACCTAAGGTGACTAGCCTTTTTAACAAGTAAAACCGCACTCTTATTTGTCTTTGTGTGGAAAGAAAAACTGGATTTTTAGCTGCTTCAATTCAGGAAGTTCCGCAGTCATTAATCAGGTCACACATTCTTGTTGAGAAAAAGTCATTTCTTGGTCCAGTTGTATTAAAAGATTGTGTATTCAAAAAGTTCACATATTGCCAACAATTGTCAAGAAAATGCAGTACAGCAAGTTGATGTCAGTTCAGACCTCACAGATCGCACATGTTTCCTTCACCTAATATTTTAGAGCCTAATTGTTGTTGCCAGAGCAAATATTCAACATTTAGCCTCTATTTTCTCGTATCTCTTCACATCGTCATGCATTTTTTCAAGAGTTTGCGTTATATGTACGTAAGGTTAACCGTTCAACAAGTAGCCTATTTTATGAAAAATCTGCATGAGAACACGACAAAATTAGAACTCAATACGATGGTTACTTTAGGTGCCGTGACAATAGTAAACTGACTTGCAGGATAGCACTGTGTAATGATGGTAAGCTTACTTTTGCAATTATTAAAATCAGATTAAATTCAATAAGCTTAGTAAAAATTTACATCATTCGAATTATGGTTTCTTTTTATTTTTAGTCCGGAATCTAGCGCAGATTTAATTTACATCTCGAGTACAGAAGGTTTGATTACCTGAATGGAAACGGAGTGGTGTGGGAACATAGGAATGGACATTCTTAAGTTTTGAAAGTGGTGCGTGGGGAGGGTTGAATGACCCCCCCCCCCCCCAAAAAAAAGAAAACTTTTCGTTCGTTGATTAATTTTTCTCTTTTTTTCATACAGAGTAATAAATGTAATATAATAACAATATTAAAAAAAGAGAAAATGGAGAATCTGAAAGAAAAGCTTAGCTTGTACAAGCTAGATCCACCATACATAAATACAAGAAGAGGGGAAATAGGAAATACCCCAAGCCCCCTCCCCACAACCCCATTTCGATACCCCATCCCACCAACTCATCCCCGACACCCCAAACCCATCACCCCATCTCCATACGAATAACAATACGAAAAAGCTACACAGTACAGGAGAGAACGAAAGTATTACGTGTTGTTTTGGCATAAAAGAAATTCCTTAAGGTGATTTACAAATGTAAAGAGCTTTGGTAAGGTTCTGAGTTTAACGTCGAGGGAATTCCAAAATGTGGGCCGGGAGAACCGTACTGTTCTATTACTTAAAACTAAACGAGAATAGGCAATGTTGACAGAGGAAGTGTTACCAGTAGGATAATTATGGTAGTGATTATTAAGATTAAAATGAGTCGAAGACAGGCGGTAATAAACCTTTAAAGTACTTGTACGCAGTCATGTGCCTAGCTGAAATGGTAAATATCATAGATTGTCAAAATTCGTAATTACTAAAGATAGATGCTGTATGATCACAGTAATTAGAGTGGGTAATTAATCTTATAACCATTTTCAGTAGTAAAAATAACCTATCCAAATATACATTATGAGTGTTTCCCAAAGGATATTACAATACGAGAGCTGAGTGTAAACAAGAGTGTAATATAGGGATAGTGAAACCTGTGTGGGAACGTGATGTCTTATCTTGTACAGAACACCAATGTTCTTAGAAGTCTTTTTACATACATTATCAATGTGCTAATTCCAACTTAAATGTGGATCAATAAGGATTCCCAAGAATTTAACACAGGTTGCTTCATTTATAATTGAATTATTAAAAGTAAATCGTAAATCTGGTTTAACAGATTGTTTGGCATGGAAAATGACAAAGTTGGATTTACTTACATTAAGAGATAACTTGTTTGCATGAAACCAATTGCAGATTATGCGAAGTTATTATAAATATATAATTTATAACATATTCATTAACTTTCAGATCGTTATGTCGATAAAGGACACTAGTGTCGTCCACAAAGAGACAGAATTTTAACTTATTTGAACAAATATGAAGATCATTAATGTAAATTAGATATAACAGAGGTCCTAGAATGGAACCTTGAGGAACATCATATGAAATGTTAAGGTAGGGTGTGAGTGATATTTTCACCTGTTGCAACACGTTGCTTACGATTCGAAAGGTAATTTTGAAATAGGTCGTCAGCTATTCCTCTAATACCATAGTGATGTAATTTACGTAACAATTTATTATGATTTACAGTGTCGAAGGCTTCAGAGAGATCTAAAAAAATACCAACTGTCGACTGATTTAAGTCAACACCTGCCATATAAGTGGAATAATGTTGTCGAAATCCAAATTGACTAGAACACAGGATTTTGTTTATATTAAGAAATGCAACAGATCTAAAATAAATAATTTTTTCGATTACTTTAGATAATTTTAAAGATTAGATTACTTTTGATAACTTTCTATAAGTAAGTAAAGAGATCGGCCTATAGTTTGCAATATCATCGGAAGCCCCTTGCTTAAAAATTGAAGTTACTCTAGCCTATTTGGCGATTTGGCAATTTACCACTTGCAAGTACCATGTTGAAGATGAAGGATAATGGTTGTGCAATAGTATGGGAAACAGCCTGCAATGTATTAGTTGAAATGCCATCAACCCTGATTGAAGACTTTGTTTTTAAGTTGTGCAATAATATTGATTATTTCAGAACGTTGAGTGGGAGGAAGGAAAATGGAACTTATGTAAGGATCTGTTAAAAAGTTACTCGGACTATTATTACATGTAGAAATCCTCTCAGCTAGAGAGGGACCGACATTTGTAAAGAAATTATTGCATGCACTTATAACGTTGCCATTATAGTTGATCTTAGGAACTGTTCGGAGTTTTATTCAGCAATTTATTGATTTCTTTCCATGTTGCTTTAATACTGTTTTTATTTTTTCGAATACTTTCATGTAATGTTGTTTCTTTGCCAAACTAATGACACTGGTTATATGGTTTATGCAAATTGAAAAATGTAATTTGTTCTCAGCAGTAGGATTTTTAATGAAAGCTTTACATAGTTTACTTTTATACCGTACATAGTTAAGAATAGCAGCTTTTATGCTTAACATGTTTTTGGTGTTAGTTGATGTCCTTTCAAAACTGAATGTCGCCACTTCAGTCGCAACGATTCAAAATATGCAGAAAAGTTTCTTTCCCATTATGGCGTTCCAGTAATATTAGTCTCTGATAATGGTCCTTCCTTCGTAAGCGATGAATTTCAGTAATGTTTTCTATTAAATGGTATCAAACATGTCACGTCATCGCCGTACCATCCTGCTTCAAATGGGTAAGCAGAAAGAGCTTTACAAACACTGAAGTCAACCTTAACGAAAATGCAGTGTGGTAGCATCGATGATAAATTATCTAGATTCTTGTTTTCTCATCCCATAACACCACATACCACCACTGGTTTATCGCCTTCTGAAGTATTCTTCAAACGTAAATTGAGATCTCGTTTTGATCTATTACACCTAGATTTGTCGATGGAGATCAGGGGAAACAAGACAAGCAGAAAGTAGAGCATGTTAAACATGATGTCACCGGGGAATTTCAAGTAGGTGATGAAGTCTACTTAACTTCACGCACAGATTGCCAAAATGGTATCCTGGCACTATTATTAAACGAAATGGTCCAGTATCTTATCACGTATGAGTTATCCAACTCACAGGTAGTTTGTACACACCATGTTGATCACATTAGGATCAAACATGGCCGGTCCTTTAAAGACCATCGGTTTTCCGATTGTACCGACTCGTATATTGCACCTTTATACATGTGCGTTAGAGACCATAAGTCCTCACGTAGTCGAACCATTTGTGATTAATGGTAACCTAATCGACGAAGACCCTTATACCGTAAATGATCCATCTGGAGAAAATGATCAATTTCTCAACACAACCAGCCGATAAAAACATACCCGAAAAAATCCTACTCCCGTTGATCGATATGGTTGTTAATTAGCATGTGGTATCATGAGATGTATAGTGAAATTACATTTCTGCCTATCATTCGCTCTTTAGCTTTAACGATCAACATTATTTTAATACCGTGAACACTGTTTTGAGGGAGGAGTGGTCCACTCAGTCCACTCCCCGACCTTTAGTCTCATGTAAATACTGTATGGTGTTTCACGTACGGGTTCGTGTCATGTCTGCAGAGTGTCTCGAGGACTCTCAATTGGACTCTTGTCTTCAAGAACTCGGACTCGGTCATCAAGGACTCGGATTAGGACTGGAAAGGTAATTCCTCGGAGTCGAAGTGAGTGCACTCTACTCCAGCACTAGTAAACAGTACATAGGGCTATGCGGCCCGTGTAGATCAAATGGCAGAGATGGGGTGCACTTGCCAGAAGTAGAGGCTTATCCTCAACGAAGGCGTTTCATTGTATCACTGTCACGTAACATGCAAGGGGCCGGTCTATCAACACTACATACCCTAAGACTTTCACGCCAGCTTCTCATTTTTTTATGCCAATTAGCACATTCATCAGGTCGTATCAAATTACCGTCTGCATTCTGTCTACAACACTTTACTTTGAAAGCAGAACAAATCCAAACACTTAAACAACTTTGAGACTTGAAGCAAGTTAAATCATTCTAATTACATTCAATTACATCTTTAATCTATGAACTTGCGACAAGAAAGTATGTAAGAAACTTAGTAGGTTAGTAGGTTAAGTAAACAAATGTGCGACTATCCAAAAAGTAAATATAGATCAACATGGTATTTGTAACTCCATCGCCACTGAATCACTGGGACGAACAAATGATATTCATTAAAGTCGTAAAATGTGGAGACCAGTAACCTGTATCTGCTCAATAAAATCTGATGAACTGAATTAAATACTCTACATGAAGCTTCACTTTACCCCTGATTGAAAATTTGGGAAACCGTTTTTTTCACAGAAAGATAATAGGAAGGGAGAATCACAAAACTATAGCTATTGCTATAATTGCTTCAGGGTTCTTTGAAAGATTGCTTAAGCTCTAAATTGATACTAATGATAGTTAGACTCGGTCTCAAACACATATCCCACGCTATTTCATCTTTAAATAGTTATGTTTTGCCCGTGTGTATGGGTGTTTGGAATGGTCATAAGTTCCTGATAGCAACATTTGTTTAGTTGAAACATTTGACAAAATGAAATACACTTGCTTGCTACTTTGTTGTTGATATGACCTTCCAGGCTGTACTTTGAAGTTGTACTCTCACCCTTTGAATACATTTGATGTAGACTAGAAGATTTCCATTGCTCTTGTTCAAGCGAAAGACATTCACCGACATTTGAGCTGCTGAAAACATATGCTGGTTTGCAAAGACAGAAGGTCTTCTTGTTATCGACCGTATTGCACGTTTATATTAATACTTCAATTACACAGTTCGCTTGTAGCAAATCTTGGTAATCCAAATCATGTATCTATACAGAGATTCAACGTCGTTAATATGTTCTTGTTCACAAAGCTGTAATTTCATGTGTAACCTTTGGAAGATTTGAAATAAGATTTGACCCTAGATTTCCAAAGTTAGGTGGGATAACCTTAAAGGGCAGAGTTTCATCCAGGGATGTCGAGTTAGCCAGAGATACCAGACAAAAATCAAATCAGGCAAATAGCTCTACTGTCAGTTACATCTATCAACTTTTGTTTTTCAATAACTCAGTAACAGTAACTGACAGCCTGGAACTACAACACAACAAAATATTGCGAAAATGAAATCAAGCAAAGGAACAACAAAATTGATTCTGCTATTGATTGGCATTTCTGTGCAGTGCACTTATCACATGGATTAAACGTCCTGTTTAATTATGCCTGTTATACAGGATTGCAAGCCCCCTCAAGGAGCTCATTGAGTTTTGTTGTCAAATTCACTGTTTTTTTTTTTTCAAAACCTGTCAAGTTTCATTCATTTGCCAATCACAAATGGTCAGAGTTAGAGATTCCCCATGTATCACACACTCGTGAACAGTAATTATAGTGAGTAATTAATGATTCAATTTGGTTTTTGAAAATTTTTGACCAGCTACTTTTTTCACATTAGCACTTAGTCATATGCACATAACTGGAACAAGCCAGGGTCGAGAATTCAAATATGTTGACAGTTTTTATTTGAGTATTGGGATGTAAACTTGACAAACTATTCTCATTGCAAGCAATTGTGATTATAGCTTTCAAATCTTCACCTATCAAGTCAATGTGCCGCTGTAACACGGACTTTCACAAGTTTCATTGTTATACCATTTTATCCACTCTAACGTTATAGCGGAGTCTCCAAGTGTTCAATGGACAGTACCTGATCCAAAACGTAGACGCTGTTCTTAAACGTAGACTTAAGCATTGGCATTTCTGTCGTAGGAAAAGTGTAACTGTAAATCATGACAATTATCACTTTATCGCAAATATTACCTTGTTGAGCCTGAAAACGTCAGATCCAATCTTTCGCTATACGGTATATTGTCGCTATATTCACCAAGCTATCTTAATTAATTTTCAAAGACTTTGAAAAACCGTCACATGACTTGAGGGCATAATTTTCATTGCAAAATGACGTCGGTTCAGCTTCTGTGTCCTATTGTCATGTCCTCGTCATTTTAATGGCAAATGTACAACAAAACCAAGTACTTGAGCTGTGTTTAAAAGAACAATCATGTCAAAAAGCGAATTTACTCCTACTGTCATTTCGATTTTCATTGCTACTTTGTAAGAAAAATGACAGCAATCATAAAAAAGGTCCCACTCTAAAAAGTAATTTGGTGGATTCTGCATCAAATTGAAAACTTCAAACGCTAGGTAGGATACAAATAATTCATCAGACAATTCACAACTATTACATTCATTACAATGCAAACAAGAGACACATTTTTGGTACACAGATTAGATGGGCTTAGTTCTCTAACGACCTAACTGGAGGATATCTGACTTTCAGAATTGTCTTTGAAGCCATTGGAATCAGTAGTAGTTTTCTGAGTTTGTGACAGGTGTTGTTAATTACCTCCTTACCAATAAGCACATTACCTGCTTTTCATTGTATAGATGTCATTTAACGGGGAGAATTGAATGAATGTGCAATTGTAAATTGTTGGCCAAGGAACTGTACAGCTCCTCGGTTTGACAACGTCATTTTGGATAACGGTTGGATATAACGTGGTATCCTGTACCGTTGATAAATTAAAGCACAATTACTTCCTTTATGATTAAATGTCAGCTTCGAGGAACTACTTGCCCATTCCTGGAGAAAGTAGTTGGTAGGTCTTCATGACTTTATTAATTGTACGAACTTGTAGTATGTACTGACTTTCAGCTACCCCTCATTGACCATAGCAATTATGCTATTTCGGTCATTTTTGGAACTGGGTGTCATATGTGTAACGAGCTTTTAAAAAAAAAACAGTGACTCATCTTAACTCAAACAAAGTGGCTAAACTGGTACAATCAAAGTGGGTTCGACGTGAATTCTTCGATCAGAGAACAATATTCACCACCCTGCTACATGGTTAGAATGTTGTTGCTAATATGGGTCCTATTACGACTGATTAAGTCTTTAGATAATCTGTGTATTACGGAAGGTTGAGGAAACGTGTTACCAAGTTTGTCTTTATCTTTTTATTTTGTGTTGCAACAGACCATTCTAAATTACAAGAGACCTGTGACATTCTTGTTGTAAATAATATGCAGGTAATCAATTCTTCAGAACAAATGTTAACAAATATATAACACCTTTATTTTCTGATCCTTTTTTATGGTGGTGAGGCATTTCAAAATCTACACTCTAATCAATTTGGACGTTTTCGCAAACACTGGAAAAATATCCATCCAACTGTTGGGAAAGTCGTGTCGAAATACCATTGGGTAATGATAGTACCCATAGTTTGGCCATATGTTCCACCAATAAAAATAGCCTTTTGAGCAAAATTGACTCTTTGTTGAGAAGAATGTTTTCATTATTGTTTTCATGATTTTTTGCAATTTTTGTGTACGTTGCACTTCTGATTGGGTAACATCGGGTTATTATTTGGTAGATATTTACAGGTAGGCGAAATTAAGCAGTTTCCTTCCTTCATTTAGGCAATAGTCTATTCATAATCGATCCATGGTGAACACCAAGATGATCACTCATAAGTTCCCTTACATTACCACGAGACTCTTAAAAGTTCCCTTCAGTAACAGGTTTGATACAGCAGCAAACCATGTTCTTAGTTCTTTATTAACTGAACATGTGACTAGAGGGATATCGGGACTATGTTTAGAAGTAAACGGAATTTCGAATTTTCCAAATTGTTGCAAAGGGAAATATCAAGTCATATTTCGCCAACAAGACCTTTGATGGACTTGCTGTATACTAGCTAGATAGATTACCCTATGTTGCGGGTTTACAAACAATGCCGATTAAAAAGGTTCGTTATTATTTTAACGTTACAGTGCTGCGTTACCACAGTGATGCCTGCAATCAAAATTGTCCTACAGAATCGAGAGTCTGCAGACATCGATTCCAACAGACCTTTCCTCTGAGCCTTTCGATTTTCAGAATAAATTGATTCCCCTGATATCGACAGGACTCAACGTTTACTTTTTTTCTGGGGTGAAGAACTTAATTGGTTTGCTAGGAATCTCGACAAACATGAAACGATTTTGTGTCCATTCAAATCCCCGGAAATTTTCTACAAAAATGAAGATGAAAACCATGTACATCAGTAGCATTCAGTGAATAAAATGCAATCCAAAGGAATTTTTTTCAGAAAGAATCAACATGTCCTGTCTTAGAGGATCCCCGGAGATAAGAAAAAAAGGAAAGTTTGATAAGAACATCTGAGCTTCTAAAATTCTAGGCTAGAGACAAACCTGACCTTGAAAGGAAATGTCTTTGAACAACGATTGGGGCAAGGGGACAAAAGCACATCTGTGTGTTTTGGTGCTTGAACGTGGTTGTGCATGTGTGTGTCCTATTTTATCTTTGTCAACAATTCAACAACACAATTGCATACATTGTTTTATATGGAAATATAAGTGCAGTCAACATCTATTATTATTATTGTTACTTTAAAAGGTGATATTATTGTATTTCAAATAGCACAAACAGATTGTAATTTCACTAGAATTATTGATAAGATCTTAAATGAAGGAAAGAAATTTACAAATTTGAAACGTGCTAAATATGGTTTGTGAATAATCATAAGCCCAAGTAACAATGTGCCAACACCCATGGTAAAATAAAAATTACTCTTAAATGAAGGCACAACTCAACTGCTTCAAACGTTGTACATCATTATTGAAAGGAGTTTGAGAATAAATCGTAAGAAAGGTTAACATGTGCTCATTTAAAAGTGCTTGAACAAAATGCATGGGGAAAGATATTGTTTAAACTAAATTATTTCAAAATTTCTGTATAAGTCTCAACTAAACGTAGTCATTAGAGGACACGAGACAAAACACTCACACTATCACACATACAGTGCAGGTAGTACAGAACACATTCAACCGTGGATTGGCTGTGTGAAAGATGGATTAGACAGCAGTGTGTAGACTAAGTGCACTAGAGTACTATATACGCCGATATGCAACCTATACACCACTTACTGTACTAGCCTCCAACTTAATTCATGCGTGAGGGACACATCACTTTGTGCTTTTGTTTTGTGTTTTGAGTTGGAAGATTTGTGTATACCTTCGAACTAGACCAGTTATACAAAGGGGGGGGGGGGGGGGAGGAGATAAATGTTACAGTTCTTGAACATTAGCCTTGTTTATCCATAACTTGCTTTAATAATTCTCAATAAAATAATGATTCATTTAGTAAATTCATCATAAAGCCTTTTGAATCCTTGCCTACACTGACACTATAACAAGAGTGGTAGAGTCCAAGTGTTCTGAGACTCTGGAAAGAGACTGTGAAAGAAATCGCAACTTCTCTGTAAATTAAAACCATAGTCAGCTTTACAATGTAAAAAAATTACTAGAGTAATTATTACGTCTTTAAATTTATTCAAATTAAGATACAAAGTTGACGAACGTCAAGAAAAGACTTTGTTCTTGTAAATGACGGAGGACAAACGAAATTGCTCCACAGACAGAATAGTTACGGCAGGTTGGCGTCTCAAAATGGGGGTTATTTTTGGCTGATTCTGTATTTGATTTTAGAGAGATAAGAAGAGTTCGCTAAGCTTTCAATATATCGTCGTTCCCAACCTTCCAACAGAGATGACGTATTTATGTTATTCTGGTCTAATCTAGACAAAGTGCGCGTTACTTAAAACCGGAAAAGATAGGACGGAGGATTTTAGCTTTACTTGAACCCTCAATCAGGAATAGGTTTTGCACGTAATCCTCGTGCACGTTTGCGGAAATGGACCATGCCCATGTACGTGTGCGTAGTAGGTGCATAATCCTCAACGTTGTACGGAGTTAGATGCTGGCGATAATGCATAGTGGGAACAAATTTCTGGGAAATTTCTTTTTCCAAACACATAGGTTTATTTTACAGAGTAAAATCTGTATGGAATATTCTTTCTAATTTTTGTGGATGCCAAAAAAAATGTACGGAGTTAGATGCTGGCGATAATGCATAGTGGGAACAAATTTCTGGGGATTTTTTTTTTCTAAACACATAGGTTTATTTTACAGAGTAAAATCTGTATGGAATATTCTTACTAATGTTTGTGGATGCCAAAAAAAAGTAAAGTAAAATCTTTTTCGTTCTTCGTTCTCAATGTTTATTGGTCATGCAAATTTTCTTGCAGAAAATAATTTGATCCTAAACTCTTACTTCACGTCCTAAAACATGGACTTGCAAGTGAATAAAAGTTATTGATTTGGGACATTAAAATAAATTACCAAAATAGAATGACGCTTAGATTATGACTCGAGTCAGTGACCTCAGCAATACCATTCCTGCTCTCCGTCAACTAAGCTATCGAACCCTCTGATTGGATGAGACTTCTAATTATGCATTATATTTAAATTAAATGTTTAAATATAATTGATATCATTTTCTTATTTTGTAAAGCATGAAGTGGTTGCAGTTTTCCTTCTTTTTCGTATTTGAATTTATTCTCTCTCCACTTTGGTTTCTACCTAATTTTTTGGAACATTTTAAAATGTAATATTCATTTATTTTTGTGTTATAGACTGAATTCTCTACTTAATGGAGTAAACAAAACGTTTGGCGTTTGGCTATTACCCCGTCCTGCACCTAGTTCCCCTCGTAACGTATCTGTAAAGGGTGACTTATGACGTATGACAAATGTTAAGTAAAGGCCTATGTGTCATGATTCCTGAACTTTTCAAAATGTTTCTTTGTTTTTCTAATATCTAAATGATACATAGGCAAATATTCGTTAGAGGTATGGCACCAGTTTATTTCTTACACCACCTCCATCTCCCTCCTCTCCCTCCATGGCGGAAGTGACGGGGGGGGGGGGAGAATGACGGTAGTAAGAACAATGCATTAAACACACGATTGAGGTAGTAGGAACTGCACATTGAAACCACGGATAACATTCTAATTGCTGTTTACAACTTCACTGTCAAACAGCAGTAAATCGTACAGTACCGGTTAAGATCTTCACGTCAGTCCCGCTTTCATGTAGCCTACATAAACTACGCTTATCGACTTCAGAACCTTAAGTTACATACTATCTACTTAATAGTACCCTTAGTGTAGGAGCAAATTATTAAATCCTCTAGCTTAGCGTAGGTATTGGTGCTTTCAATAATGTAGGAAATTTTTCATGGTGGGCTGCCATCTTTTCGGGTCTGTATATGCTCACTGAGCGCAACCAATACATTGTTTACATAGATCTTACGTTCGGCTTAGGGCCTACTGTGCTTGTATTCACAGTTACCACTTATACAACCTCGGCAAAATTTTCAATCCGTTTCAGTTTCAGTAATACAAAATTTGGTCGTAATTTAACGTTCCAATATTCAATAAATTCATGGCTGTTTTCAATGACTTGCCATCGGCTAAATCAGAGAAGTTTTGCTTATAATAGACTTCATGACAGTCACCTTTCGAATGATGGTCTGTCTCTGAACAGACGACAGTTTTCGAAATATTCGCCAAACTTTTCCAGTTATTAAAGAGTTTTATTTTGCCCATGGGAATTTGAGAATACTACCCTCCTTGGTCACACATTTTTGTACAGTCATAAGCAACACCACGCTTTTGTCATTTTTCATGAAAGACTGTGACTGTATTCGGATGAAGTAGGCTATACATTGCGCTCGTTGGCATGAGCTGAGTACACAATTAACGTTACTCGTTTTAGGCTAGTATACAAGTATAGTGGCTGTAGTGCAGTATCCACGTAGTTATTTCTATGCATAGTATATATATACAGTACCTAGTAGTTGGCGCGCCCCCGAGATTGGCGCTTCCTTCAAAAATTACTCGCTGTCACTGTGGCAACATTACTGAAGTGAGCCTAACCTTCTTGAATCTAACCACAATTACGTATTTCACGATAATGAACCCATTTCAGGTACGTTTCTTTTAAATAAGGGCTCATTTGTGACATTTAAAATATCGGCGATGGATTGCGTACGTGGATTATGGGGTACTGTACATACACGTAGGTAATACTGTACAGGCGATACAGCATAGTACTGCGTGCTATTCTCTGCAGCGGGAACAGCTGGTTTGTTGTTATCCACTCCTGACTCTGCATCTGTATCTGTAAGTGTTATCGTCACCAAAAGGGCAACGTTAAGCATTTTCTAGAATTCCTAGAAAATAGCTTATATCTACCATTCATTCCCCCCAATGTGCATTATCGGTGGAGATTTTAATATTGATGTTTTAAAAGTAGAATCTTGTTCGACGCTTAATGATTAATTTTGTGTCATAATTTTGAACCTACGATTACCTTACCTAAACGAATAAGTGATACCAGTGCCACTCTTATTGATAATATTTTTGTAAGGCTGCTTCATGATTTGCTTGATAATAATGCAGTTTCTGGTAATTTGTTTGCTGATATCAGTGACCATCTTCCAATATTCTATGTCAAAGAAGGAAACAACACCATTAATAATGATAGGTCTTTGATTAGGTTTTATAACCAGAATAATTTTGACAACTTTCTTCACTCACTTAACAATACAGATTTTTCACCTGTTTACAACAGCTCATATGCCAACACCTCTTACAATTTATTTATCAAAGGAATCCAGTCTCTACACAACCACAATTGGTTAAAATGTTTGGGAAAAAATTTAAAGATGAACCCTGGATTACACCTGGTATAAAAAGGTCTATCTCTGTTAAGAATACTTTGTTTCGGAAGTATTGTGAACCCATCTTATACTACAAAGGCAAAGCTGGCAGCTTATCGCCGTATTTTAAATGGCATTCTTAGGCAAGCACAATCGTCCTATTACAGAAGCTCTAAACTCAAGGCAAACTTCGTCAAGGCAAGCATGGACAGATATTAATGATTTGGTGAAAGGTAGAAGTAAGCCCAAGTGTCATCCAGTTACATCTATCTTGTATAATAATGAAGTTCTTACTGATGATAAGAGTATTGCTAATGTTTTCAATGATTACTTGTTTACAATAGGAGAGAAACTTTGTCCCAATGTTAATCCTGGTATTAATCCCTTGGAGCATCTTGATAAGCCTGTATGTCAGTCAATATTCTTTTCACCTGTTAGTGTAACAGAAATTTTAGAATACATTGCTTCTTTGAAGTTAAAGAAGACCCATGGTAGTGATGGAATTCCTGTCAAGCTTGTAAAATCTGCAAGTCATGTGTTAGCACCTGTGCTTGTTCATATTTTCAATGTAGTTCTCAGAACTGGCTCTTACCCTGAAGCCCTCAAAATTGCTAAAGATATCCCTGTGTTCAAGAAAGGTAAAGATGACCTGCCTGAAAATGATAGACCCATCAGTTTGCTACCCTGCTTTAATAAATTGCTTGAAACTGTTATTAAAAACGAGTGGGCAATTTCTTTGACAGGAATAAGATTTTTATGACCATCAGTTTGGGTTTAGGAAAGAACAGTCCACTAACCACGCTTTATTAGAAACAGTTAACACTATTCATTCACAGCTTGCAATAGGAAACAATGTTCTAGGACTTTATCTTGACCTCAGGAAGGCATTTGACACTGTTGACTGTACTGCTTTGCTAAGAAAACTCTACAACTATGGTATTCGTGGTACCCCACATAAACTTTCAACCTATTTAGTTAACAGAATGCAACGTGTTTTTGTTAATGACGTATATTCAATTCTTTGCCCGTCGGTTCTGTTTTAGGACCTCTATTATTTTAAATTTATGTTAACGATTTAAGTAAAACTGTTCCGAATATATCAGTTCGCCTCTTTGCCGATACTAGTGTCTTCTTATACGATAAGGATTGTAATACTTTAGCTCAGAAGGGAATTTGTACTTTACGCTTAAAGGATGGTTTGATTCCAACAAGCTCACCTTACACCTTGGTAAAACTAACTACAATATTTTTCATGCTTCTAACCAAGCCCATTCTTGCTGTAATGACATCGTCTTTAATGGTACAACTATTATCAAATTTTCTAGTATTAAGTACTAAGGTTTAATGATAGACGATACACTGTCCTGGGAAACTCATATCAATGATCTTTGTAACAATTTGGTAAAATATGTTGGTATATTCCATCATTTAAGAAATTTTCTTCCCGAAGAGCACCGCTTTACAAATATATTACTCTTTTATTTATTCTAAATTAAGATACACAATCGAGATTTACGGTCTAGCCAAACAGTCTGTCTTATCGCCACTTCAGATCCTTCAGAATACGCTACTTAAAGTACTCACTTGTAAACCTTGGCGTTATACATCTCACTTATTATATAGTGAGAATAAGCTCCTTATGATAAAAGATATTCATATGTATCGTATGTGTGATTTGATTCACATACACCGTAACAAAATCTTACCTGATATTATTTCTGATGGTATATGCCCACCCAGACCTGAGTGTCAACCTAGTACTCGTATAAGTAATAATTTTTTCTGTTACCTATCATAAGAGTTACCATGGAAAATTCATTTTAAATAATTACTCTTATCGCATCTGGTAGTCCCTCCTCCCTAGGATTAAATCTATGATTTATTGTAATTCATTCCGTTAAAGCTGAACTAATCAGTAGTTATACGTGATTTACCATGATGTTAGGAATATTTGCCACTTGGTATTTTGTTCTAAATCTTCTTCTTCACTGTTAAAAAAAATCTCTGTTCGTGTGCAAAAAATCTGCTGTCAATTGGGTTTCATACATGAACAGCAAGCACGGGTACATGTACAGAACCACCCTGTTTTTTTGTTTTTTTTTTGACAGAACTGCACTGTTAAAAATTTTTTGTTTGTCTGCAACAAAGTTGCTGTCAATTGGGTTCCATACAAGAACAACAATCACATGTTTATGTACAGGATACTCCAATTCGGGTGTAGGACCACACTGTATTTTTACAGAACTGCACAGTACATTACCTAGATAGTTCATGTATATGTACAGAAACTGTCCTGTTAAGATACAGGGCAAGTTGTATTGCAACCTCACAAGTCTGTATTTTGACACTTTTAAAGACTTTGTATACAGAAAATATTCAGTTCTTATACGGGGTTTACGTTGTATGTGTCCAGTTTTCTCGTTGTGCTTGTACAGAAACGTTTGTGCAGTTACCATAGCTTGTCCATATATTAACAGCTTCCTTCTTAACGTAGACAAAATTTTGTCGCCTCTATACAAATATCTGTTGTGCTGCAATCTCACCAGATGGCAAGTTAACAGTTTTCTGCTGTTCTGGAACAAAAGCATGGTCGTTTACGTACAGGTTCTCTTCTTT
Source organism: Stichopus chloronotus (assembly GCA_021234535.1). Lineage (NCBI taxonomy): Eukaryota > Metazoa > Echinodermata > Holothuroidea > Aspidochirotida > Stichopodidae > Stichopus > Stichopus chloronotus. The sequence goes on from CM037844.1 coordinate 13,397,916, forward strand.
TACTACACATGCCTGCTTATTTACAGAAATATTGCTGTCAATAAAAAGGGTTTCCTGCTACAATACCACTAGGTACGCATACAACTGTGTGGGCGACACTGCGGTTGGTATACAGGGGTAAGCTGTAATATGACAGCCATAACTGGTACCCTAAAAAGTTCACTCCCTTTGGCAATGACCTTGTGGTACACACTAATAGTGTACAATGTACTTATTAGTGCGATGAAGCTGTGCACCTGTATGGATACACAGATTCTGCTGATCAAATTGTGTACCAAACTGTTTCAAAAGAGTTGCTGTCTCAACAGCCATATTTTTTCCCCACACCATTTAACCTGAATAGATGACTTCCTAATTGTTCTAAATGGGCAGAGTATTTAAGTAGTAAGATTATTTTCCTGGCGGTTTGGAAACAATCTCATTCTCACATTCTCTCATTCTGTAGATCTGAAGTTTGCTAGGTTAATCTTGCACAACAAGTAATTGAACAATGTTTAGACACCGTAAAATGCATGAATAAGTGCAACTAAAAAATGAAATTATGTTAAACAATCACGTTCAGAAATTAGTTTCCAATGCAAGCAAATTACAATGTGCATTACTCATAAGGAAAGATAAGATGGGAGGAACTACCACTTGGAAGCTCACTTTGTAAGTTTTGTATGGAATGAATGAATATAACAATCATGTTCAGAAATAAGTTTCCAGTGCAAGCAAATTACAATGTGCATTACACATAAGAAAAGATAGGATGGGAGGAACTACCACTTGCAAGCTCAGTTTGTAAGTTTTGTATGGAATGAACGAATACAAGTCATTAGCTTTCATTAGACACTTTCTCGATGCAAGCACTTCACCCATACAAAAGATTCTATGGAAATCTATAGGAAAAAGTCCATATGTAGAAACTAGATATAAACTTTTCTGTAGAATCTCTGTAGAATCTTATAGAGTTTCTCTGGAACCGCTCTAAAGAAACTCTAAAGAAACTCTACAGAACTCTATACAAAAGTGGGTGTCTATAGGAATTTCTATAGAAAATCTTACATAGTTTCTATAGAAAGCATATAAGTTTGGTAAAGAAATTCTATAGAAACTATATAAGATTTTCTATAGAATCTAATAGAAAATCCTACAGGGCACTCTACAGAATCCTATAGAGTTTCCTTAGAACAGCTCTATAAAACTTTATAGAAACTCTGTAAAAACTCTACAGAAACTCTGTGGAAACTCTAAAGAATCTCTACAGAAACTATATAGAAAAAGGGTGTCTATAAGCTTTTCTATAGAATCTCTAAAGAGATCTATATGATTATTTCAGGGTTTATAGGATTTTTTACAGTCCCAGTAAAAGTTCCAGCAAAACATTCATTGAAGAATTCTTGCTTAAAATGGTGTTCATTTACATCCCTTGGGAATTCAAATAACATTTAGTGGTTTTGACTTCTCTAAGAAAAAAAAAACAATTGGGACAATTTCAGAGTTGGTGTGTAAGTAGACAACCATTGCCTACTTACACACCAACTCTGAAATTGAAGTGCCTTCCTCTCATTGGGACATAGCCAAGGCGACACATACATAAATATACCCACTGACACACACCATTACACAGATTTCGATCTTCGGCATGGAATTACTAGTTAAACGTAGTAAAGGGAAACTGAAAGTTCTGTAAATGTATAAAATAAATGCAGATAAATAACAAACAAAAATTAATACATATAAAAATGTGATATGTATAAGGATGACAATTTAATAGAGCAAAAAAAAGGTTGCTATGACCCAAAACTACAGGCCAGGGTTGTACAGTTTGATGGCAATTGGGAAGAAGTTGGGAGTAAAATGTTTTTTCCTCATAGTAATGTGCGATGTCATGACAAGAGATGGCCACACAAGACGCTTTGCATTTGAAATAATCATTTCTGTTCTTCGAGATTTATCGACTCCAGAGAAGTAAGGTCAGCTCCAATAATCCTTTCGAAATTTTTGACTGTGACAGATAACTTTCTGACACCTGATTGTATCACACGGTTGAACCAGACAGTTATTGACAACTTGAGTATATATTCTGAACAATAGTAAATATTAATCAGAGTGTACTGATTGACTTCATATAGTTTCAGTTTACAGCTGTTTTCTTGCTTTCTCAGAATTTCCAAACACAGATTAGGTATATGGGAGTCCAAGGAATTAAAAAGTCAATTGCTCTCTATTGCATCCTTTGATACAAAGTGTTTTCACTGTTGTTCTCTTCCTCCTAATTCCTTGCATGGCTTGCTAGACGCTGGGCAGAGCCACCAGTAAGGTACAAAGGAGTCTCCTTGAGACGAATAGTTGGACTTGTCAGATGTAAGGCCAGTGACAGTTATGTCATCAGCAAATTTGACCACATGGGAACTCAGATTTCCAGCTTTAAAACAGATGTGAAATCAGTGGAATACAATTTTAGTGACAGCTTGACAAAACCGGGATGTAGCAGTATGCATTCAAGATTAAAACAAATAATACGTTGCTACCAATCTTAATAAGCTGAGGGCATTTCAAAATAAAATCTTAAAGAATTTCAAATGGAAGAAGGGCGCTTGATGTTATATTGATGAGCCGTAAATAATTTTTCACAAGAATAAAGTGCTAAAAGTATACTGCTCAAGGTGAAAAACATACTATACTAATGTGAATGTAAATTATCAAAATTGTTTTTAAGTGTGTAAATATATTCTACTTAAGTATGCTATAACCACACTAAACTATCATGTAATAAATGTAAATGAACTAATTTTAATGTGAATAGGGTGTAAAATATACTGTATTGCCTTAGATGCTTGCCCTTAACACACTATTCTGCCTTAATACAACTACTACTGCAACTGAAGCCCATGTGGGTCCCATATGGGTAATATGATGCCAACGTAGCCTATATAGCCCACATGACGCTCATCTGGGACATATGTGTATACATATGGACATCATCTTGTCCCGATGACGCCAGATGGGTCCCAGATATTCTGCTTGCTGGGATTTATACTACCTTTATACAACTACAACCACAATGATCAAAATGTACCAAAACACGTTCACGTGTACCTGTTGTTTGGGGTGCACCTAGTAAACTTATAACATAGAGTATAGGATGTCGTGTAACTGGTTAGCCGTAGTTATATGATGTATCGTTAGCACAAAACGTACGGTGTTGCATTGATCATGATAAAACTTGTACGTGAGTTTAGTCTGTGCTGTTTCTTATGTGACTTGAGATTCAATGTAGGCTTTGAATGTGTGCATTAGTGTATTTACAATTTATATATGGAACATGTTAATACAGGGTGACTTCCATCACTGTTAAAAGTGTGAGATTATTAACTGCATGGATGTTATGTGGATTCCTTACATTCAGGGTTTGTGGAGATTTACAAGGGTAAGTTGCAGGTGTAAGACCATTCAGAGGATAGCAGTCGCCGGCAAAGTAGTAGGCCTAAGTTATCAATACGATTCATGCTCACAGCACTGTCGTCAGGATTTAAATACAATAAACTATAAATCATTAAATATCGGTACGGATGTAGAGTTAATATTGAATATTATTGTTTCCAGTTTTATTCACGTCTTTAAAGGGAAAAAGATCATATATGAGCCGTTCGAGCCAAAATGTTGTATTGCCTCGGTATTAACGCCGGCTTGTTTATTATTCATTAGTTACCTTACATATTATTTACAATTTCCTGTTTACTACAGATTAGAATGAGAGATAGAGTTATATAGTGATAAAGACATAGAGAAAGAGAGACAAGAAATTATATATCCTCATATGAACTTTATACGGCATCTATCGTCCTTTGTCGTTCTACAAGCCGTGTCGTCTGACCCTTTATTACACCTAATGTCCAATTTTATTACCACATTTGAAAAAAAATGAAGTTGTGCATGTCATAAAAATGATATTTGATTCTCTTGGAAGCGCATTGCGCATCGTGATAGCATATTTTTAACAGAATATTAACACTCATATTGTTTCAGCAGTGATTAAACAAGCTATGCATTTCAGACACTGGTATTTAGCTACACGCATCAACGTACGTTTGAAACGGGATCACCGCAGTTAATATCTACAGACGCGGGAAATTTTACAACCTATTTAATATAAAATATTTACAATAACTATCGTACGAAAAATAACTTTTTTTTTCGTTCATTTTGTAGAAAATATATTAACTATAAGAATGGAAATGGAGTAGAATTTTTCCATGTGTTACGAATGTACTCAGTGAGATGATGTGAGAAAGTAGAAAATCACTATTGATTGAACAATGATCCCCAAACAAAAACTATTTTGAATTTCACTAAACTGCTTAAAAACACCATTTGTAGTTGTTTCGAGTCACCTCCTTCTTTAATGACGAAAGAACTTTACAATAAGAAATTGTCTCATCGTGAGTTGTTACTAAATTTATAATAATTAATTTAGCACTGATTTAGAAACCTCCCGTTAAATTGGTCACTGAAAAAAAAATTGATATTTTACAAATTAAAATAGATTATGAAAAAGTTTACTTCTTGTCAGCTACAACCATATCTTAATGATATGTTAGGGATAAAAGTTACACATTTTGAGGAAACATCTAAGTCAAAAATGATATCAATATCTTTTGACTATCATTTGTGTTTTTTTTTACAATCTTGACTGTATTGAAGTGAATATTAAGACAGTTTAAGAAATGTGCCCTTAATTTGTAAAACAAGTTAACGTTAATTTGCAATACACGTAGAAATTTAAATTTTCTCTGATGCCAAATGTCAAGGTAAGAATAACAAACATTGTTTGCAACAATTTGCTCCTATCAAGTGTTAAAACGGTGATGCAATCAGAATGACTTCTTCAAATAGCAGTAGCTTGAGTTGGGAACAAAATTTTGAAATGGGGTTTAAATTTCGTGTATTTAAAATAAGTACGAGCTTTCATTTAAGAATTTCTTTTCTCATCAGTGAAATATTGTTTTTAAAAAGGGCAATGTCGATGTTAAAGCTACTGTCAGGCAACAAGCAATTCTTTCATCATGCCACAATACAGATGACCAACACTCTTTGAGGGATCAATTTTTTCCGAAATTTCCCTACAGCAGAAGGAGAATGGATAAATTCCACTTATAATTGTTTCTGTTTTCAGACAATTCCTGGCAAAGAAGACATTGAGAAATGGTTCACTTGGACTTGTTTTGCACAACTAATGGAATCACATCAATTTGTTGGTCAATTGGAGTGACAACAATGGCACAAATAAGAAATCAGAACATTAGTGTATGATGTTGTATGATTTCATGCATGACATTGACAAATACTACAGGTAACCTCTGATTATAAAACAATACTGAACAGACGAGAAAGATAATAATTTAAAGCAGAAAGTACTGCTACGATGCCATTTTTTTTCTTTGCAATGTCAAAATTTGCACCATAGGACTGGATGTACTTCCTACAGATGTAAAGAGCTGTAAAAGCTACCATACAGTTTTCTATTTCTCCTATCTTCTAATGAAATACTTTAGCATAAGATTTTCGTACATATTTTCACGAAAGTCATGTGTATTTACTACACGACCTGGTTCCGTTAAGAGTTGAGCAGAAAAAAAATCAGCATTTCTCGTACCGTAATTGCTACTCTAATTGGTGAAGTTACTCCTGGAACAAATGTGATGTAGATGTTGTTTTGTGAGGTGGTATCAAATGGAAGAGATGGGTGTAAGATAAATGATAAAGACTATTATTTATCAAACGATACATCCTGCTTTGATTAGCTGTGTCCTCTTATATTTAGATATTGTTGATTGGCTCGTTACTAAGCAATCGTGGAGGTGCTCTGACTCATTTTTCTTTTTCCTTTCTGTGGCCGTGGCAATGTTGACATGTTTATCTCCGTGGTGGATGTATTTAAGTGAGGAACCTCCTTTTTCTTCTTCCAGCTCATGAAAAATTGTCTTACCTCGGGGTTTTTTGCCCCGATGAAAATAAAAAGAACAAATCCTTGGAGAGACGTAAGTAGACAAAATAGTATTTCAAAGAGGAAGACACCCCAGTTTGGTAAAATTGAGAGAAATCCGAATATCCAAGACAGTCCCAGTAAAGACCAGAAAAGCACAAATTGTTGTATTCTAAGAAATATTTCTCTTTTCTTTTTGAGTTGGGCAGTCGTTGAAAGAATTCTTCGAAAGACAACTTTCCGAACGACCAAGATGAATATTACGATGTTCGTTAAGACCAAAATGAATACCTCCAACAAGAACCCAAAGTAGAGGAAATTTCCCTTTGGTAAGAAACACCTGTACACAAAAGGAATTGCAAATATGTTAAAACGTTTCAGGGGAATGCACACTCTCTAAAAACAAAAACAAAAAAAACTACGAATGGATCTTAAACACACTCTCTTCCTTTTTTTTTTTTTTTTTTTTGCAAATTTCACTTTTTGCGTTCAGAAAGCGTGGAGATGTTGAAACATTGTAGTTTTTCCACTCTTATCTTCGTGTTGCTTCAGAGAATACAAATTGATAAAGTTACAAACAATATAAAGAACAATATAAAAACAACATAAAAAGATGGTATTGTTTTTTCTCCCTTTCGCTGTGTCAGTTACTTTCTTTGAACTCATTATATTACTTACTTGGTTTTTAATATGCTATCCATGACTGAAGAAAGCGTACAATTTATTCACCTACCACATATATTGTTCAGAACTTGCAAGGCGGAACACAATGATTACTGGTACCAATGGAAGACCTGTTGACAAAATGTTTAACATTCACTAAATTTAATAATAATTATTATTATTATTACTATCACAATAATCACCATCATAATAATAATAATAGTACCAATGATAAGCAAATTTAGACATTTTAGTAAGAAGTATCAAGTTATGATAGAGATATCAAGATATGAAGATGACCTACCGTAGGCAAGAAGAAGAGAAACAGGAATGAAATAACTGATGGAGTTTCTCTCATACATCACGAACAAGTAATACATGTTGACCGCTTCTACGGTCATCCAGCTTACGGTCGTTAAACAAAAATAATGCACCGCGGATGCAATGTTCTTGCAATGTACGCTGGGCGTCCTGACCAAATCTCTGGTTAGAAATGTTACGTAGAAGGCTATCAGGCTGATGGACAGGTTGATATGGATATGGGATGATTGCTTACTCCTCAGTGCCCTATGATAAGATGAAAGTTTAAAACAATGTTATGGAAAGAAATAAGTGTTTACGGACATACGTTGTCCTCTTCGCCGGTGACCCGCCAATTGTCACAGAATCACACAGTGGAAAGAGGTAGCCCTGTCGCTATTTCTTTTCTTTTTTTTTCGTCGTGTAATTAAAGTATCGAGCGATATAAAGATGTCAAGTGTGCGCATGAGAGTCGATTTGCGGTGGAAGGGGAACATGTTCCTCCACTTTTGGGGAGGAGGGTATGCTAACAACTCCTCCTAAATTTTTGTGAGCTGCAACTGTTGGCTGCAACTTATTGGCGACTTCAGTTTAGTTATGCACGTAAGGCAGGCCGTCACTTCCCTGCAAAGACATTTACTTGGTGTACAAACTACTTTTTAGCAACAAGTAACGAATTTCTATCTGTGAGAACCTTGTTTCTTTACAAGAAGGCCACTGTCCTTTCTTATTTTGATTGATCTATTATTCTATTCCACAAATATTGCTTTTAAAAATGTGATTCTTGTCTGTAAAACAAACGCCTCATTTCCCTTTAAAAACTGTAACTAGTTGAGCAAAGGTGTGCTGTTTTTGTTTCCATGGGAGTCTTACATATCAGTTAAAGTTATCACTTAAAGTTATAGACTTGTCAAAGTCTATACAAAAGCTGGTCAAGCTTAATGTCCAGAATTAGGATATACATAAGTGTCAGGTAAAAGTCATGGATATTGAGATCTAATGTAACAAGATACGTAGACTGGGACATACATGATATGGCCTGCAGTATAAGACGTAAAGAGTCTTCGTGAATTCCTATTCAAGCGGAAGTGTTGAAAATTTGATCCGTTTGCACACATTCAGCAGGCATGTATCAAATATCGTATAGGTCCAAACAATGCACAGTATTTACATGTACACAAGTGTTAACTGAAAATGATTGGTCTCGTTTTCACTGTACCTAGTGAGTGTCTGTTTGAAAGATACAATGCTTTCAATTGGGTTCTTACAACGAATAGATTGCCTCAATTAATGAGGGATATACACTCCCTGCCCCTTACATTCTGGGAGAGTGAGGATGGCACGTTAAACCATGAATGCAAATATATTTCACAATTTATAACATCAGGTAGAAACTATGTTACTTAAGGAAAATCTCTTTTGAGTTACAAGATGGCCAAACATCATTTTTAATTTCCTACAGCACTCTATATGGAAGAAATATGTCGTTAACTTCAAAGTGATTAAAAATAAGACTAATGCTGACGAATTTCCTTTTGACTTTCAATTTATCGTCATAAGCAGACAAAGCAAACGACGTATATCAGTAAAAAGGAATACGAATGTAGATATTGATGATCTTAGACAGGATTCGACTCATGTTCAAATCTATCCATTGATTAAGTTTACGGTTCCATCAATGTGGGCATCACAAGTTTGTTTTTATTTATCATCTTGTACATCATATCGCTCTTCTGTATTACTTCAACAATAATGGAAGACAATGAATTGAGACAAAAAAAAGACGCTTTACATCACGGAAATTATTCGGTTATGTTCAACTTGACATGCTTCCGACTTGAAAGAACTTTAGCAGTCAAACATAACCACAAGATTAAATCTTCTTTCATCACACAAGCAATGTCAGCAGAGTGTTAACGCGTTTAATACTGATTTGAGATGGTTTCAGCAACTAGCATGCAACCACCTGCAGACTTGTATTTGAATGAAACATTCTACCATAGCAATCTTCAATAAAAACGAGAACAACCAGCTGAACATAATTTACAGCATGACAAGAACGTACAGTAGTAGACGTATCTATAATGACAGTTATTGCAGTGTTATTTATTTTTAAATATAAGCATTACGCACAATTATATACTTATAACCGCTACCACTTAAGTCATACGTACTTAAGTCGTATCGAGTGTGCGGACTACCCCTCCTCACCACCGCACCAATAAATCACTACTTTTCAATACCGATGTCGATAATATGACACTAGTGTAGTAGTAATAATGATAGGAATAGTTTGCACCGAAATAATGAAACCTATATACATTCCAAACATTCTTGTGAAATAAAAGTTTTTCTACCCACTTTACGCTTTTTTTTTTCTTTTTTTTTTTTTGTAATTCTGAGCTCAAACATTAACTCAATACGCATCCCGTTGCCTGTAAATTTCATCAAAACTTTATCGAAACGTTAAGCACGGAACACAAATAGCTTCCACCATGTAAAGCTTCTCTTAAAGAATAAGTAGGCCTACATTAAACCCATATTCTAAGAAAAAAATAGGGATGGATATTTCATTGTCACTTACTTTATACCAGACAGACACACAGTGCAAAAAGTGAGACCAATTATAGAAAGCGATGATCCGATCCATGTGATGAAACTCAAAATACGATCTATCATAGGGGGAACACCGACACCCTAGGTTAGAGGGAAAAGGGAGACCGGGAATCAAATAATATAGTTGACACAGTAAAGATAGCCTTTGCTTCATTTACTCAAACTTTACTCTAGCTTTTGCGTTTGCCAGACCCGTATCCGGGGGGATTCAGGGGGTTCCGACGAACCCCCCCCAACCTCCACAAGATCTGGAGATCCGCTGAGCCAATGATAGTAGGCCTACGTTAACAACATATATAATGAGTTTTGATTTGTCGGTCATAATTGTCGGGTAAAATGTTCCACTTGTGGAAAGATCGAACCCCCCTTCCCAAAGAAAAAGTTGCATGCGGGCCTGTTTGCTTCAATGTGCAATCCAACGAATGTGATGAGAGTGTTGCAAAAGAAAGTGCGGAAAGACTTTACGTTCCTTTTTCGTCTTTCCCTCTATGAATCTGTGTATGAGAATAATGTTGTATGAAAAGGCACTTTGTTGACATAAGCGTAGTTAGACAAATAATTTCCCGGACGGATCATTAGAAGGGGCACTTCAACAGCTTACGTCTCATTTACACTGATCTTCTCCTTTGATGGGATGTTTCACGTATGCATTTTATTACCCAGATATAAAGACAACAAGTGACACTGCACGTCTTGGATATCGATTTGTGAACACACAGAGATTATAGTAAATACGGCTCTTTGCTTCTATTATGATAGTAATCATGATCAACGTTTGACCCAAACATTTACTTTTGTCAACTATACAACTTACGTTTTGAGTTTCTGCGATTTGCTATTAAAGGATGGATGTTGAGTACACCATTATACAACAGAAAATACATGCATGTACACAAATATGGTAAACCGCATGTGACCTGTATATTTTATGGCCTCACTGATAAAGTACAACGAAGTACAACGTAATCTATTGGAAAAAGTCGGTGGCTAAAGTCTTAATGATTTGACGGTTAACTAACCTTTTGTGTATTCCTCAAAGTAGAGAGTCACTTGAACATCAAACATTCTATATTTACCTGAAATCTGTCAATGCAGTTAACTTCACAATTTGCAAACCTGCCTCCTTTATAGGTAGACCACATAGGTAAATAACTCACCACCAATACAGCAAAGCTAGATAGATGAGAACATTTGCATTCGGCCATATTTCCTTGCATTGTGAGCGTGCAACCGTCATCTGACCAAGATGGGTGTCCGTTGCCTGTGTTCTCGACAAAAGTAACACACCAATATCTCTTGCGGACCTCCCAGTTCTGTCGTAGAATATAAAGATAATAAAGGGAATAGTTGGTAGCATAGATGGAATGAATTCATTGGAAGTAAAAATCAATTAAAACGCTATTTCAAAATGATCGTGTCTTTGGGGTAAGTTGAACGCTTTGAGTATACATACGAACACAGAAAAATGACTGAGTATAACTGGCATTATGATATTATACACAGAAAAGGAAGTTTTTCGTGAACAGATAGTGCTATAACAAATCAAAATAATATCAGATGAGAACTGAAATAATAATAATAATGTCTTACAGCGTATTCCATTACACGTTGTTTATTCCTTTAATCACCTTGGTAGAGATAACTTTTATCTACTTGTTACGGATCAAAGATGATATATTGACCATGAGCCAATATTCCTTTGTCTTTTATTGGTTTAATTATTGCGTTAAGATTGCTTTGGCAGAAATTGTTTCCAACTGCGAAATTGGACAAAATCTGGAGGGGCATTTATTCCGACATTATTCTTATATTATTCCGAACGTTTATTCAATGTACTGTGAAACATAAAAACGTTTGAAACCACATTTGTAAGAATCTTGTCGAAACATGGTATCTTGCAGTGGCGGATCCAGGATTTGGCAGAAGTGGGGGAGCAGCAGAACGATGGCTAATCGCCGTCCTGGTTAGGGGTCACAGTTGCCTCCCACCATATTGGAAAATTTTGCTACGAAGGGGAAGCTAGATGCAAAATGGTGCTACATTTGATGCTAGATTTAGATTGAATATATCTTCAGATATTTGTCTTTTTTTTTTTTTTCATCTTGCTGTGTGAAACATTCTTGAACCTTTTCAGGGTAATTTAGATTTTTTTACCTTGTACAGCCCTCACACCTCAGTCCACATCTCTGACTAGGCCATAGTAATATTTATTAAAGAAGGATCTTGGGGAAGGGTGGTAGACGGATCACCTCGCCCCCCCCCCACCCAAAATCCGCCCCTATCATGTTAGAAAATTAAGCCTGCAGCTTAGAAAGAATTATTACATCATTTTCCTCTGAGAGTAATAGTCTTGTCACGACAGGTGATGATAGGTCTCTTATACTAGTTCCCTCTACAGTGGCTGACATAACTTTACTACCGATGACTTCTTTGTATTGATCTTGTTCGGAATCGTCTTTTCCTGGATCCGTAGCATTGGTTTGGAAAAGGCTATCGTCATCGTATATCACGAAAGTTATTGGAATTGTATTAAATTGGTTCAAAGCTGTGAAACCAAAAAAAAAAAAGCGTACCGGTATATGCAATCAAAATAAAGAGGTTTACACCACAGGTCGTTCCAGGTAAGGTGTAACATTGGTAGGTCCAACAGCAGCATTTCGTTCTTCAGCAATGCCACGCTTCTTTTATCGATAAGATGGTGAACGGTGCACTTTCATGTGTAATGAGGTAAAGTGTACTGTGACAGGCACAAAATCGTGCATGATTCTGATCAATCATGCGAACATTCCAAATGTTTAATGATGTTGCTTCGTTAAAAGGAAGCATTTGCTCGTTACTACATCATAGAATATTCAGTGTGAATGGTAAAAACATAAAATCGAGGCATAGTCTTTATAGAGGCTGTTTCGACGTTGCGCTTCTTCACTTAGATATAAATTCCTAAGGCCAGTGCATCTCCATATATGTACTAATACTATATGTGTGTGTCTGAGATATACATAGCGATCAACAGATTAACTGTTTAATACTGGATGAATGCAATTTAGCTATAATAGCAGATATAAATCATTAACCATACTGGTAGCTAACTTCTCTGATGATGCAACAAACTTGGTTTTTGTTATAGTAACAAATAAAAGTCACACCTTATCGAAAATGAAGAATTTTTTAATGACCAATGTTCTTTAAATTCATAATCATCCAAAGCAGTTTTTATTATTAATAGTAGTCTTACACTGCAGTCCTTGTTTCAACACATCTGGAGGCAAATAAATTGAATTTTCGTCTTTCATATGTGCATCGGAATTTGATATTGTTATATTGCCATCTGATAAATCCTGGGTTTTGGAGCTTTGACTTTCGCCGTTATTTTTATTGGGACGTGAATCGACCAGTACTAGTTCCTTCGTTATCTCCGGGTCGAACTTTCTCGCTTCGACTGCAAGGGCATCTTCAATCGAGGAGAAATTTTTCGGGTTAGTCTGCACGAGAGACAGTTGCCCTTGCAATGATTTTCTTATACTGCTCGATCGGTAATGTACCACGTCACTGCCTGACGTCAGGAGATCGCTTATGATTTCCACTACCGACCGTGATACCTGAAATTATTATTGAAAACAAAAGGATATTATTTCAGGCAATTTTGAATGATTTAAGCAGTCTATCATAACGAATAAAAATTATGTTTAAATAACACATATTGACACTTTCATAACATTAACACCAAGTTGATATGCCTCTTTAAGCTTGTCAATAACAGAAAATCTTTTTCCTTTCTTCATGTTCTTTCCATACATCAAGACAGTAAAGAATTACAGCACATATGTTATCCACACATGTATTTAGAATTTTAGAATATTAGGTATGTTTTTAGACATATGTGGAAATACTTCATGAAATCCAACAAATCAGGGCCTAACTCATTACAAGATGTTGGTTGTTTTTAATGTTTTTATGCACTGGAAGTGACAATAATTTCAGTTTTACGTGGCAACATATACAGTTTAATGCAGCAAACTTAAAGCAGTTGCTAAAGCAAACGTTGTTTTTCCTCTTGTCCCAATGTCCATAAACCTTTTCTTTTGCAATCATTCGCTGATCTAATTTGTTTTATCAAATTAAATCTAATACAAAAGCATGACAAATTAATGCAAAACAAGTTCATATTTTACATAATGCCTTCTGTAACACATATTGGAGAACCACCGGAAATAAACTTCATCACTTTTCTCATTAAGGTAGTAGTGAATATACTTCACTTACAGTGTAAGATGGCTGTAAAATAGAATGATAATTACATGCAAGCAATATTACTGTTTATTAATATGAAGTTGGTTATTAAATGAGAACACTTACCTCAAGTGAACTACTGTTGACCGAAGTTATTTCTTCTAAGGATTCTATCACGCTGGTAATAACGTTATCGTCTGTCAAGTTTGTTTGTAAGGTCAGTATAGATAATTTACCTGCTACCTGCTCCACATTGTCTTTCGTCAGTGAAATCTAGAAAAGCAATATCTTTGCATAGCAATATGTTTGACATCTTATGAGTTTCTCAAACTCGACGACAAGAACGAACAAAAGATAGTGATACCTTTTTTTCCCCTAAGTTTAACGTTTTTCTTTTAAGACTATTAGCACCCCAAGTGGAGTCTGCATAACATATGACTGCACATTACGTTCACGCCTGAAAATCGGACAAACACTAGGTTATGAATTTCGTTGCAGTTTAGAAGTTTTCTTTGCTTTTTATTAAACCGAAATCGAATTCTGTTTGAGGAATGAAACCGCAAATGCCATTATCGTACCGAGACATTTTAAATTGCTTTTCACTAATGTTGATAACTTTTTGGTATTAAAACTCATAAAGTAGTTATGAATACTACATGGGGCAAAACCTATTTGCCATTCCAATTGTCTGACAAATTAGACCGGAACCTAACGATTGCTGTAAATAACATTCACCCTTGTACATATGTTTACGATAGCCTCTAATTATGAATCTAGCAAGCAAAAGCACTTTGCAAAAATGCCTCAGGTGATTACTCACATGCGAGCATATGAAGCAATTTTCTTTGACCAGTCTGTAGTATGTGGTACCTTCAAAACGTATGGTTATTAAACACAGAAAGGACTTACGTTGCCCAATCTTTTAATTTCGTCTTCGGCATCATCTTGTGTGAAACATTTCTCTAATTCCGCTTTTGCCCATTGTCCAGCATTGCACCGTCTTGTAGCTAAAGCTAAGTTAGCTGTTTAAAATATCAAATATGTAATCTTTCGTAATGTATGGCAGCCCTGTAACATACCCAATCGTTCCATTAGTACAATATTGTTCAGCGTAGCTTGCGTTTTCTGTTTCTAGATGCACAGGTATATCAATTAGGTAATATACTGATCATTATGGTACTCTAATGCTACAGTGCTGAGAAACTACGGTTCAGATGGCTGTTAAAATACAAACGTATTATGAGTATACAGTGAATTTCAATGTTCTTTTTTCTATTGCCACAATCGCTTTCAGCTATTTTTTAGTAACAGACGTAAATACAACGTAAAACAACTGAGTAATATATATAAGTTTAGTGATTGCATTCAGTTTTGTTATAATATGGAATGCACGATAAGTTTATTTAGTTACTAAAAATACCATCTTATAACGATTTATGAGCAATCATTCCATTATGTATTGTTTCAAACTATTTATAAGGTAATGCTGACTACTTTTTGTAGTTAGAAAGTAGTGAAATCTGTGTAACATAGACTCATCAGTCTCCATTTTGTCAACGTGGTTTTAGCTAACCTTGGCCAACTGGCAAAATCACCCATGATTCCACTCTCTGAACGCTGCCAGGGAGCACCAAGCAGATCTCATTTTCATTAACGACTATGCTATGACAAATCCAGGAGTCGAACACATGACCTTCCAGGTTGGAAAGAGGGTGCTCTACCAGCAGAGCGAACCCTCCTATAAGTTGTGCAAACTCAAAAGAAGAAACGACATGCTAACATACCATGTGATGAACCTTCATCACATGTCTCATCCGACCAAGCAACTTCATTTTGGGTCGTTCGGGGGAAAGTCAGCACAAGTCCACGGTAGGTAACATTTTCTGCAGCACAATGTTCTTTCGAAATATAAGAGAAGAAAAGGTTACACAGTAATATATCTGCAAAGCCAACTTTCAGTGTGTGATTTCAGACTGTCGTACCTAATAGCTAAAAATACACTCCTTATTTTGATACTCGATAATGTTTTCGCCAGATTAGAAACTAATGATGAAAATACATTGGTTACAAT
The DNA here is from genome assembly GCA_021234535.1 of Stichopus chloronotus. Taxonomy (NCBI): domain Eukaryota; kingdom Metazoa; phylum Echinodermata; class Holothuroidea; order Aspidochirotida; family Stichopodidae; genus Stichopus; species Stichopus chloronotus. The sequence continues at coordinate 13,413,767 of CM037844.1, forward strand.
ATGGTTCAGTAGTAGATGCAGAATGTTAATAGTGTAGTTTCATTGTTTGACTAATAAACTGTTAGGCTCGACATAGGCTCCTGATTTTTCTAAATAGGGTGGAGATTTTGTTTCATCTAGTGATGAGATTTTGATGGGAATTGAGTCAATGTACACTTTTCTTAAATAGTGATATAGCTTTTTTGTTCTTGTAATTGTTTTATGTAAGTAAATCTCTAAATATCGAGTACTACACATTGTGTAGTTTAATTTATGTACCAAAAATCTTAAGCTTAAAACATGGCATCTTTAAGAGACCAAAGCTAGGAACCTTCTAATTTTCTTGCAAGTCTGTTCGGCTTCCGATGTCATCTGAAGATACAATTGTCCTTACGTCTACGTTGGTATATTTAGGGCAGACTTTTTCTTTTGTTCTTCTTTCTTACGGGAGATATTAACATCGTCACTTTTCTGTTAACGTTTTATCCTTTATACGAATGACCACTTGACATAAGTTTGACGTACTGAATGTAGCGAATTCAAGCTATTCATCGTGATGTTAGCTCCAATGGGAAGTGACATAGTTACACAAAAATAATAGAGACAAGTGAGTGGCTTTGTTACGTTTCGGCATCGTCTGTTGATCGGTTTCCTCAGTGACATCAGTGGCAGTCGCCATGACGCCAAAGACAATCTAAAAGCTGACGTACCTACTTGATATCTTTGGACGTAAGCACTTTTCATTTTCCAAAATAGGCGAGCATTGAAGTCTTGGTTTCTTTTCACTGAACCGTATTAGGTACAACAATATCAGGTAACACTACTTAACGCACATACCAGCAGAAACATCTTTTGTATGTGGTTATTGACGGCCCTTATTGGTTATCGACTTATGAAAGAAGTTTCCCTGACACATTACCAGCAATTGTTATTGATTCTAACCGTAGTTACCTGAGGTCTGTGAATATTGGTTTGTTGAAAAGTGTTAAAGTGATTGCGTGCGTAGGCAAAAAGTAAAAACATTGAAAATTCATCTCCAAAAGTATGGTAAGGCTTTTAATTACACCATTCAGACAATCTGGGAAAATACATAGGTTTCAGTTGGTTAATTTTTTCCATATGATTTCAAATTCTTCTAACATAACGACAAAAAGTGTAGAATACGATAATGTAGTGGTTGACAGTTTTCATTCAAATCAACGGTGTGCTTCTTCAAGAAAGCCAATTGGAAATATACTAGAATTGAATATTCAGTTAACAACTCAGTATCACTGACACCGAGGGCAAGGTTGTGTTCAGCCCGTAGGTTATTTGTAAATACAGTGTTTCCTTTCACCAAATACTACAATTCCCGATACCAACCAAGGGGCGACAACTTGAGTAGTATGTTTTTGATACACTAGTGAGACCTGTACTGTTGCATATTCATTACGTAGGCGGTTATGGAAAGAACCGTTAATTTTCAAATATGATTTCTGTTTTTTACTGTTTTTATGCCAATCCCGTTGCTTTTCGAAGTAGTTACTGTTATTTTCCTTCATTGAAAGACATAGCCTGTTCATGTACAACCTCGCGTGTACATTTAAAAATAAAGAAAAAGTTAAGATTAAACATAATCTTATCTTTTTGGTTTTCAGTACAAACGCAATCACTTTAATTTGCCTTTTTGCGGTTTGTAGTACGTTAAACATCATGTTATAGTTGATGATCCAATCCTCTTAGTAGGTTGCTAATATATTATATATATTTAAAATACCCAAACGAAATCGACAGCTGCAAGCGGTACCGTGTACGTAGCATAATGGGACTTTTTCCATTTACTCAAAAAAGCAAAGGACGTAGAGTGTTATAAAAACAATATCTACGATAAAATGAAGTTTCTTTACGCAAGATATTAGATAACCCAAGAAAATGATGCTTAAGTAAAAAAAACGCTAAATTTACTGAGTGGTTAATCCTAATTCTATGCTTTTGAAGTCTTAGTCATATACTATCATCGAGACAGTAATCGATTTTTTTTTCGTTAGATTTCATTTAATAATTTCAATTTCGCTGGCTGGTGTTATTTGATGATATTATTGTCTATGAACTTAACATGTTACGCGTAGTATACAACACTACTTTGTTTCACTACGGTAATTAACCTTTGTTTTGTTACAAACACAAACGTCTTCATGAGTATTACAATAAACTATTTTTAAGCAGAATTTTAAGACAGTGAAATTGTCATCTTTGATCACATCTTGCCGTTGAGATTCATACCTTAAAACAATGGTAGATTAACATATTATTTCAAAGGAGAAAAACGTCCTCCTCACCTGGTTCTGGTGTTGATATATTTTCATACGAATGTGATACTTCCTCTGAAGTCGTAGTTTCAAAAATGGCTTAAAGATAAAGTCAAAATAAAAATGATAAATTAAATTAGTGGCACCATACAGGTACAAGCTGTGAAATGAAAAACCCTATGAAGTTAACCTACACCAAAATTACTCCAGCAAAAGTCGCTGCGACTGACGTCAGAACGTGGTAGTTTTCCACTTCTTCTCTGTCATCAGCATGATCGACGTTTTCAATTAACTTGATACAATTTATACTGTACTTAGAACGAGGAAAAGTTAAAGAACTTCAACTTCAAGTACTAAAACGAGCTAACTTTCAATGTGCGTCAAGTAAACAAAATATCAGTGTAATGCTAACTTGTAAAGTCTACAAACGCTTTCAAAACTACACTACTATGGCCCACACGCTTAACCGTAGTTTGAATATTCATTCATGATTGAGTAAAGGTACTACGGATAGAACAACCCTACCTAAACATGAATTCAGAAGTGTTCAAGTTCTTTTTTTACATATGGTTGCACGTTATATTGTAGATGCTGTAAAATTTAAAATTGGCCTACTGAGTACTTTCTTTCGTATTTGCATATTATGAGTGAAAAATGCATATCTGCAAGAGAGTAAAGTACTTTAGTTTCGTTAACTTTACTTTACTATTTTGTTAACTTTAACTCTTGTTTTTGTTTTTCTTATTAGCATAGTTTTGTCTCTAATTGTTTGGACATTTGAGTTATTGATTTTGATATAAATGTTAGAACTTACAGAAATGCACAATTCACATGTTAAATGCAAACTTTGTAAAGTATGCGCAAGTTGGAGTGGAGACATTTAACATTTATCCTATTGGGACACCACTCTGTGGTCTTATATTTTGTTTCGACTCATTCTTTATACAGTCGTCATTTAACTCTCATTTAATGACGACTGTAATTAAATGTGGATTATCTTATGATGCCATGTTATTGTTATTGTTAAAAAAGTTTCGTATCACGATATTCCATATTATGTTTGTTCCATTTGATTTTGATTTCCATTATTTATTTATGGTGGGAGTGTTTATATATGATGTGATGGGATTATTCTATTCGGTTAACCGAATAGAATAATCCCACAAAAGTTTCCTATCACGATATTCCATATTATGTTTGTTCCATTTCGATTATTCTATTTGGTAAACCGAATAGAATAATCCCACCACATCAGACAGAGGATAGAAGAGACGAACTGTAAGAGGACTGCATCACGGTTAAGAGACAGATGATACCATGGACCAACATGTAAAGACGAACTAATAAATAGATTCCTGAAATTACCTCCGTTTGAAAAAAAAGACACAAAAGACAGATACTGAACGACAAAATTTAAAGATGAAATTTGTCGATTTTTAGTACCGGTCACCAAACGAAAGAGCTGGGGACAAGTGAGGTCATAGGTACATGTTCTGACTGATGCCTTGAGATGACAATAGGCCTCTGTGGTTTTGAAAACAAAGCCTGTGGATTGCAAAACTGCAAATGCTTCTGCTTCATAAGCAGTAATTTGTTCCGTCCACAATAAGCTTTTGCGGTACCACTACAATTTACTCACATTAACGGAACAAATTTTCAAGGAATCCGCTTACTTTCATCTGGTAATTTTCAGAAAGTCTTACTGACAACATCATGCAAGAGAGGGCTATATATGTTCAGGTTTGATATGGTCAGTTTCATCGATATTCGCTCTCCGGAATACATTTCCTCTCATATTGCTCAAATTCTCGTTAGCTGGCGATTATGAACTCACGATTTGTTTTCCTGCTCCAAAATGACGCACGTTGCGTCACCGATATATATATATAATTTGATACCTATTATATGGATGTCCGAAGCAACAACGTGGTTTTCTGTCGTGTGCAGCCATATACTTTGTTAGGTTGGTGAGACCATATTGGTTACATGATATCAATTGATTCTTGGTCGGCTCAACTGATCGTGCAGATGTAGGCAATTTAACATTTTTTTCTTCTTATTGTTCGATAGGGGGTAGATAAAGTAGTACTCAAAAATGATCGATGAGGCCATCCAGGAGTGACACCTTGTATTCTGAAACAAAAAAGTTTCTTCAGAGTATATTCCCATGACTTTACTTCCGACTATATCATTCGGAGGAACCTACATTGGTAAACAAAGATTAAGTCACAGCAGAAATCCGACTGTCATCGAAAGAAGCATACACTGTACCTTTGTCTGGAGGGCCGGGTGTACATGGGGAGAGCTTAGGGACAAATTAATAATTCCACTAATTCAAATTATAATGAACTTCAACTGTAATGATTCACAAGACCAAATACTCAAGTTATACAAGGCCACACAACCCATGCCCCATCCAACCCTGCCCCTCCCCAAACACACACACACACACCAGACGTGAACACTGTAGATGTCTTTCGTACATTAGAGCTCACAAAAGGAAAAAATTAAGCAAGATGATCTCCCCACATACTCCAATATTAATGACTTCATTTCAGTGATTCCTCCTTTGAAAGAAGTATGATATATAAGTTAAATTGTAATTTTTTGTGTTTTTACTCCTTATGATTTTGTAGGGTTTCCCTTAAAGTGGCGGTCCCTGAACCTTAAGTGGTGGTCCCGTTGGATCTTGCTTAAATCCGGCCCTGCTTTGTATGCTGACTTAACACCATCACTGTGGTCGATGAATCGTGATTGCCACTCCTTAACGGTTCCTCTCACAGTCGTAATGTTTAATATAAGCGAAATGTACCAGTGACAGGCCCATACGGTTGGTCCATCCTCTATCAGTGGCCTACTATCTGAAACGCTTTTAAACGTCCCACAAGACAAGATGCTTTCACTCAGTCCCGCTTCTCATCATTATTCACTTCATGTTAAAAATTATTGCATTTATGGTGGGGACACATTTTTTTACATTTATAGTTTAAACTGTGGGTCAATTCTTCCAATTATGGTTAAAGTCATATTGGCATTCCTGGTGGGTACTACATTTGAGGATGATTATTACGTATGGGTTATTCACACGCGCATCTACATTCTTTTACACCTGCAAAATATTTTACTTCTATACTCCCTACTCACACTAGCGCACACGGAGGGGCATTGAGCCATGGCCCCCCTCACATTCCCCATTTTTTTTAAATACTGCATATCTTGCTGAAAATAACAGAAATAAGGCTGGGTTCATGCAGCTGAAAAAACTTGGGAAGGGCTATTTCCGGCCATCTGGGGGGTTTGTAAAACCCAAAATTTTCTTGTACGTTCCGCGCCAACTGATGGTGGCGCTCCGCTTAGATAGTCTTCACAAGTTTGCACCCCCTCCCCTTGGAAGGTCCTTTAAGGTCTTCTGAAATGCTCCAGATTGCAGGAGATCTGCAGATTTCACAATTTCGCTCGGATCTTTCAATTGCAGTAATTCCGGCAGAGGCTACGGCCTCCCCCTCCACAAATTCCTGGGTACGCCACTGCCTACTCACATTTCCTGTAGCTGATATAGTTATGTGTTTTGTTGCTTAATTTTTGTTCAGATTTGTGAAACTGCTAGCTTACATTTTGATCTGTGTTCAGAGTGTAGGCCTATTCCGTACTTGTACCTACTTCATGCAGCTTTGCTGACGTAACCCGCTCACGAGGCCCGAATTTATTTCTCAAAATTCATAGCACATGCTGCTCATAGAAGTGGAAAATGAAAATAAATTGTGATTCCTTATCAGTCTCTCCCATCGCTTGCTTTCTTACTTTCATCTTGTCATCCAAGAGCTTTAGACACATACGAAAGCGGGTAATGTGTCAGTTTTTCAAACGAAGTTGCCATCATCAGAATATATGTCCAAAGATATGGGTTATTAGACCATCGAGGGTTTCCCTGCAAGTGGCCTCCCTTCGAGTTACTGTATGTTACAATATGACACCGATGAGCAAAATTAACTTACTGTGGCTTACATAGTTACTGATACAAAGAGCAGTATAGCTCCTTAGCAACAAAAATGATTGAAACTTCCACGAAACCGCTTTCTCATTAACATGCAAATAAAAACAAAACAAAAAAGAGTCAACACGTCTGGTAAATAAAACGTTGATATCACATCTCAAAGATTAGTAATTTGCAGTCCGGGAGTTACATTGATTTTGAAAATTTTCGAGTCTTAGTCAGTTTTTAACACTTAAAATTTAGGCTGCCTCTACGCGGTGACAGTGTGTAATGTGCACACCAACGCGATCACCCCAAGAAAGCATTATAGCACCCGGTTTTAGCTTCCGCAAGTTATTGACAAATATTAGAGATGAAAATACCACCGGGAGTGTTTCCCCTGTGACGTCCCGTCCACGCATGCCTGCTGCTTTGCCTTAGTTTTAAGACTCGTGTTACGCCATACTTAGGGGATGTGTAGAAGGAGAGGACCATCCAACAAAGAAGTGGAAACTACGTTAAAATATTTCAACCCTGATATAAAGAGCCTACATATGGCCAGGACTATAGCAATGATGAAGTGGTTTGTATGGCAACTATTTGAAGTGCATTCAAGAGTGTTATTGAAAACATGTATCAGAGATTGATATTTGTATTGTAGACTCTATTGAAGACATTATTTTCATATCTAGATGTACGTAAGGTATATGTACAGTTATTTTAACAATGGAAAACTGATCCCTCAAAACTCGTTGGCATTCATTGTTCCTACAGCCCTTAACCAACTTTCTTAATCACAATTGTCAAATATGTCCCCTTTCTTCATTATTGGCATTCCTCTCGCTCTATGTTGTTTCTAGACGAGCAATACACTACACTTCTTGTCCATGAATTTGACAACCGTATTTCATGGCAAAGTCAGTTTTATCCTGAATAATTCCTAAGTGACAGTTCAAACATAGGATTAAACATATGGACGTGCTTTGAGTGTGGTTTTACATTTTCTTGTTTTTGTGGTTTATGTCTTCAACTGTGCACACAAAACTGACTTCCTATATGAGACAGACAAAATACGCCGTGGATTTTACTTGATAAGGAACTAATTAATTGGTTCTTGCTAGTCTAGTCAAACTCCTGTTCCTCCTGAAACAGAAAATTCAATGGAAAGACGGATGACGGAAGTAGAATGGTGGCAAAGTGATTCAGCGTTGTTTCATGTCAGTCAATTCATACAGTTGTACGTTCAATTGCTCAGTCAATACTATCACTTCCTCTTAAGCCAACATACTTACCACACCCCTTTTCGTCCTCTCCGTTATCGCAGTCCATAGTACCGTCACATTCCCAGTCAGAAGGAATACATTCCATCTCCGAACAGTTAAATGAGAGGATTGGACACCTCTGGTCTTTCTCTTTTTAGGCAATGAAAAATATATTCTTATTACGACACAAAAAACCCATAACAGAATATCACATTTTGACCATCGTGGAGACAATGGTATAACTTTAGAACCGTGCCATATCTCTATCTGGTATTAAGGCAGTGCATCTCGAGTGCTTGCTGTCACCGACTTTCATCATACTATGAACCAGAATTATCCTGTAAATTCTATTTTTAGTTTATCTTTATCTTAATTCTGTCATTAATAAACTGAAATTGCACGCTAGTGTTTTTAATCGTTCAGACGTTTACCTCATTGTTTTCCCTATAGTTGTAGCATAAATACACCCACACACGTTTGTTGTCCTTCAATTGAAAAATTAAGTTCATCAACCCCCTCTTTGTTTACTTGTTTCCTTTTTACATTTTCAGAATAAAAGAGAGATACTATGAAAAAAAATTGTCTGTACAGCAGTCGAGTTTCAGCATGATGAACAAAATCGTCAGAAGGATGTGAATCTTCGGCGGTACTTTAGCTTCACCTGTAATTTGGCATTCATTGTAGGTTCTGGCCTGTGAGAGTAACCTTTTTGTGAGTGGGAACTCTGAGCGTATTATAACAACACCCCATTTGTTGACCTGTCCAAATCAGAAAAGAGGCCATGTAGAGAGAGAACTAAGTTACCGAAGAATGTGTTTCAAAGTAGCTGTTATGTAATATGCGTTATACTGCCACATTGTAAAACAAACATGCACATTACAGTTACCCATGCATGCATTGGTGTATGCACATTCCAAAGAAGTGAAGCAGAGAGAAGATGTGGTTAAATAATAGCATTACAGATGTTGGAGATGCAGAAATAGATACACACATATAAACATTATAATAGATATTAGATGAAAATAAATCTGATTGAAATAATGAAGACATCGATAAGATGATAAATAGATGACGAAAGACGGTGCCACCATTTCTCCAAAAATAAGAGAGAAGTAAGAAACAGAAAATGCTTAAATGCTTTCAAGTTAATGTATATGATGTCTCAGTTAGTACAAGTCAATATCGTTCCTTTTTTTTTTTTTTGCAAAAAGTTTATGAAAGTAACAATCACTAAGATGTAAATTTCCCACGAAACATACACTTTTTGTGTTTATGTCAAATCCCATTTCAGTTGTCACTTCTTTGAACTGGTAAAATTACTCTTCGTATGCTAAGTATAAGATTCGTCGTTACCCGTGACCATTTTCTATACCACTTCTATGCAAACTAGGATGAGTTATTAGTAAATACAATTTCAAAATATGATATAAAACGTTCCTAAGAGATTCGTGGGACTCCTTTTTTCCAAACCTTTCACTTGCTACACAAGACTAAATCTTGTGTAGGAGCCACAGGTTACCATTACCGTTCTGCTCCTAATGTTGTTAATGTAGTACTTATTTTACAATAAAAGCAATCCAACAAGCAATCTAGCTAGCCGCAATCCAACGAGCTATGCTTGAATAAAATGAAATTAGCATGAAACTAAGAGTACTGTAGATCCTTCTGATTACTGGTTACTTGTGATCTGCTATCAAAGATCTTTATTTCCTGGGCAATACCAATTAGTAAGGGGGTAAATATATTTTTATTTACTACATCTTAAAGAACAAGTAGAAATAAATCAGTGTACTCATGGAATCATACCCAGGGTTGTCCCGGACAAAGTGGTCTCTTATTACCTCAAACTAGACTGCAAACTAACTCTGAAGCCACGGCTTGGGAGACACAAGATTTACACGGAGCAGCATACCTGTTAACTTGTAGATAACCTTTGTAGGAAATTATGTATCAGTGAAATACCACTACGGAAACATTTGCAAATTGAATTGGAAGGAAGCAGTAGATGTGTTATGTAGAAAACCGTACGATCATGTTATTTGCACCCAAAAATAAATTGTATCTGCAGATTGATTTAGCGTACTTCCCGTTGATACTAAGTGACAGTCTAACACATAGTGTAACCATGTATTACGAAGACTGCGGGATCAGGTTAGGAACATAATACATGTCACGTACATATGATACTCAGTACATAACTGGAGCTAAGAGTTTCACACCTCAGTGGAGTAGTCTATCTCTCAGAGAACTGATGTCAATAGTATGACATTCCTTATTTTCTGGTTATATTCATGTTAATCTGCATTTTCTTAAACTATCATAAATGTCTTCATTCTGTCGATTAAATTATTACCTCCAAAATATCTTTTGGATAAAATCTATCTTCTGAAGAAAAAAATAATTACAGTTGAGAGTTTAGTTGGTTTGATACAGTACAACTTTGCAGATGGATGAGTGGTTTGGCGAGTTGCAGTGCCACTAGTAGCAGTGATATCTCGAATACGTTACGATTACCATCTAACTTGAACTAGAGAGGGGATGTGACTTTCTTTGCTTGAAAAGCATATTGCATTTGAACTTCGTCTCCTCATTAAATAATGAAAAGAAACTTGCCAGATTTTAATTTTCTAACAATCATAGGTATTTCCTTTCAGGACACTTAAAGCTAAACGACCGAAAACAAAATCGTTGCGTTACTAGGTAAGCACAAAACATAGAAACATGTGCAAAAAGATCTTTTTCTTTATTATTTTCCCCTTTTTCCTTCAAACCTATGTATTACAGTATTCGAATCACGTTGTCTTTGCAAGAGTGAACTTCCTCGGAATCTTTTAACACTTATGTTTGCAGGGGAATTTTTGTTTGTTTGTTTGTGTGTGTGCGTGTGTGTGTGTGTGCGTGTGTGTGCGTGTAGGTGTGTGTGTGTATTGGAGCAGGTTGTAATACTATCCTGTCAACAATAGTTCTGACATGAGGTTATCGCACATGTTATGTGGAATCTGTTATTTAATGAGACAAAAAAAACATTGAACACAATTTTACGATAAGACAATTTGTAGACACCATTTACTCAAAATTTTGATGACAGATATTTTGGTCAATTAAAATTAATGTCCTATGTATTAGAGACAAAGGTCGACATGACAGTATGAAGACACTGTAACAGAACATAATTCAAATGAGGAATGTAACAGTACGTACGTCATGGGAGTAGTTTTTAAAAAAGTTCAGTCACTGAACCATGTTAAGAAAGCTAAGAATAACTGAAGCGTTATACTTTTTGTTGTGACATTGGTCTTTCCTATTCACAGTGTATAGAAATAATTAATCCAGGTGCTGATATTTTTCTTACCTACATGTTTAGCTATTTCGAGGGCATAGCAAAAGGTGGAAAGATGCCTTGCCCTTCCCAGATGATGGCATCTTAGTTTTCAATGGGCTTTATTTTATAAAATCATTCATCGGGTGAAAACTCAAATAATTACAAAATGGGTTTCTATATAATGTTAACAAATAGTTTAGCAGCATTACACGCGATTGTTGATGAAAAGATTCCAGTCAGTGCTCAGTAAATTTTTGTTACTAAATACATCATTTCTCCAGTCGAATTGTTTATTTGCTGAACAACCAATATTATCTTTGACAAAATTCTTTTCGATGGGGTTTAAATATTTAAGTTGGAACATGTTTAAACTTCTCTATGAACCACTTATTAATTTGTTTTTAGTTTTCTTAAGTCAGTTTTATATTTAATATTTTGAATATAAACTTGACCTAAATTATTAGCCTATATGAGTGTTTATAAGTTTCAAAAGGTAGTACATACCAACCATAAGTGCGTTATATCTTAGCATGTACACTGTGAAAATGTCTGTAAATTTACAGATAATAAAACAAAGAAATGATAAGAATTACAGAAATTGTCTGAAAACTAATTACGAGAACATTTCTTTATTCCTTTTGTATTTTTGTATTCTATTTTCTGTAAATTTACAATTTACATTTTTACAGTGTAGGAATAAATTCATTCATGTCTCCATGTTACTTTTACGTGTTCTCGTTTTAACGTTGTTTTTCAAAATTGTCCAGCTAAAACAAAAGCTCCAGTAAGAATTATACGCAATTATTCCTTAACTTTATCTTCTATGATGTTATGAGGCGTTATTTAGCTAAATTTGAAAACAGCATCAATTTAACTCAGCCGCCTACCTGTTACAGGCGATTGGAGATACGCCGACGAAAGCAGACAGTACAGCACCACCACACTCTTCATGTATCCACGTCCTTGCATTTCAAACCAACTTGTTTCAAGACTTCAAACGACTTTAGGAATCGATTGAAAGACTTTGACTCAGGTCAGACTTATTCTTGAACTCAACTGAAAATGTTGTTTGGTCACAAGACAACAGATAGAATGATATATCTTACTGTAAGCCGTGTAATATAAACCTAAATGAATGATTTTGCTGGTTGCAGGGGGCGATAGAGGCTAAAAGTCGCGCGGCTATACGTGTTACGTAGCATTTAAAAGGTAAGGCGGAAATAATGTTTCCTTCTTGTGCCCTTTCAAATGCCCCATTGATTGGCCTCCATCGAGTCTGGAACGAAAAGGGGATTTTCTTTTACTTTAGGTAAGATGAGTGATTTCAACTATTCCAACATTTTCTATGTTGGCATTCCTAGAATAAGATCAGTGACATTTGGTATTATGGTTCCGATGTGATTGAATAGCCACCATCAGTTTAAGAATCGATTTGTGTCAAAGGGTCTGCCTATCGTTAATGTCGTAATAACTTGACCAAATTTTCATAAAGCTAGCGTTGAGTCTGATACCCTTCTATTAACCTCAGCTATATGTGATTTATGTAGGCCTGTATTTACTACAAGCAAAATTATAAAACCTTACATGAGAGGAGAATGTAATTTAAGTATCCAATTTGCATGGAACGCCACATATATCTTATCCATGCAGTTCTACAACGATAGGTGTCTTGTGGACCATGGGAGAGGTAAGCCTACTTCGTGTATACTACTCTTGAATACTGACGTGTTTGATGATATTAAACCAAACTTAACACGTTTCCATGGAGAAGGATGAAGGGGAGGAGAAAGTGAAAGGGGTAATGTACACTCCAGTGATTGTGATTGACAGTGGCGGCAGTGGATAATATGAAAACAGATATAATAGGAGGGATTAAGCATCATCTTAAACAGCAATGTACTGTTTTTTCTGCGTTTTCGAAAGTGCAACAAAGGACTGGCCATGCGTTTAAACAGTTGTCAAAAGCTATGAAAATTAGCGTATTGTATCTTAGTTTTCCAAAAGAAAAAGAAATATGCTCTACGACAAATTAGATCGAACAATGATTATAGAAGAACCGGGTCCTGTGGCAAATGTACGGCACTTGCGTGAGAACAGCCACGTTTCCAATTTGTATAAGAGTTTGGCCAAAAAAAAAATAAATCAATCTTCTTTCTACCATAGTTAAAGCTGTAATAGGCAGAGAAAGAAACGTGACGTAGATGTTATTTCCTCGGTTGGCATCGAATGAAAGACAAAGATGGAAGATTTCCGATAAAGGCTATCTCTTTTCATCAAACAGCACAAACTACTTTAACATTCATTGATTACTTTGAAAGAATTAGAAAGGAGTAAAATACCTTCATTGTTTTATTAATTACGTTAGTCATTGTTTTCAGTTGATTCGTTGCAATGATTTACCATGTCCATACGCAAAGGCCGTAATGTCTCGAGTGAGCCCAGAAGAAATAGAATGGGCTAACACCAAGAACTGCATATCAGTCCAGTATTAAAAGTTGGAGGCTACGTTGATACGAGATCGAAGTCAGTCCTGTGAAGGATGCTGCACGGGCCCCTTCAAGTTGTTATGGTGTTTCGCACGACTTAGCTATTGTACATTAAGTAAAGGTCCCTTTCTCGGTCAGCAATTAGATAAGCTGGGTCGTACTGACAGCTTGTAACACATGTCCGTTGTTTCACTAATGAGAATGAAACCCTGGGAATATCTTTATTAAAATGAAGCAGAAGTGTTTGGCAAACACCTTCCCAAAGTTCCATTCAGAGATATTGTCTCCTACTCAGGTTACACACTTTTGAAATTCAGAGGAGAGTGCTGCCATTTTGGCCTAAGTTGAATGTAAACCAGTTTTAGAAAGTTGAATAATGATGTTACATAAACACTGAGAGCAGGAATTTTAATTTTCTTTACCTATAATTTCTATAAATCAGCACACACTTGCAAACATGTTGAATTACTGAGGTGTACCATGCAATAATCAGAGCTTTAACACTATGATTTAAATCTATGCATACTTTATGAAAATATATTGACAATAAAATATAAAGAAGAAAAGCTTTTCAATCAGATTTGGTCCGGTGATGTCATCACAATTTCAAAATAGCAGTTTCCTGATTATTCTGATTATGTTTTACGAACATTCAAATTGCAATATCTTGGAAAGCAAACAACAAAATTAAATGAAATTGTGGTGATGGTGCTCATCAAATGTTAGACTCTCATTTAACATTGTCAAAAGTCCTGACTTCTCCTTCAAATACGGGATTAAGAAAATTTCATGGGGAAAAGGAACGTCCCGAACAGCGGATTACATTGTATTACGTAATTAGTCGGTAGCTCTTTCCAATCTCAAACAAGCGTTTAGGTTGTGGAGTGTGGAAAGGTTCCTTTGAAAAATTCCAGGTAAAAGTGGCGCATAGATCATACGATACTAATCTTACGTAACAGCAATGTCCATTGCAAGGAAATGGAACACGTGCGTGAGGCAGGAGGCACTGCATCATAGGCCGTCAACCACGTAGGACACCATTCTTTAGAAGTCTATCACAGAGTTAAATTGAAGTGGGTGGCACAACATAGGCTAAAGGATATAGGGGATAGAGAAACGTCAGTGGAAGCCTAGAGAAACGTCAGTGGAAGCCATTCCAGGAGGGAAACGAGAGACTTCCAAAGTAATTTGTGTTTAGTAAAAGGACCAACGGAATGAATTTGATTGCATCTAGACCAAGAACGTATTCATTGACAGAGGAGGACTTACATTTTTTTCTTAATTGCCGGGCATAAACATTAGTTTGCTGCTGTTAGCCCCTCCACACAGTCTTAACGGAGAGATTCACTTGACGAGATCGTCTACCCAGAGGCTCACACACTACCACGACGAACCCGATAGAGGATTAATTATCATATTTAGAGTTTAAGTAAAAGAGACTGGAATATCTTCAGTGGTCGGGATTGTGTGGAAGGACGAGAAAAAAAAAACCGAAAACGTGAAAGCCAAGATCGCAAAAAAAATAAAAAGTAACTTACAGTCAGGACATTCATTTTACAAAAGAAAAGCCACTCCTACAGTCACTGTATTTTTATCTCAATACCCAACATGTATAGAGATATTGTCAGGCTAGCTGGACATTCTGATATTCTTCTAAAGTGCATGGTGACAGGGTCTCGATGAATTGTCAATGTCTATCAAACTTCATCATGTTTCTATGCATGTAAGTAAAAGATGTTAGCAGTACACGTGTAAGAAAATATGTATAACAAGTCTTTTTATTATTGCAAATGATTTATCAAAAATGGGCCTGAAGCCCTGAAAAGATATATCATTTGCAATAGTTTCGCACACGGCACTTGCATAACTTATTGATGTTTCGATCCTTTGTTTGGACTGGAGAGCCCTGGGCAGTAGTTTAAGCTCCTTCTTCGATTTGATGTGACTGAAATGTGTAATAGTAAAGGAGAGAGTGGTATTGAGTTCTTCAACTCAATTGTGTGTACTCTAAACTTCAAGACAAGAATGATTTTAAGAATGTCACGAAAGAAGTACAAAAGAAGAATCTTCGATGCCAGCAGTGCCTTTAAGTTAATGCTAATGCTGTTAGACCCACTAAATTGAGCGACGATAAGCAGTTCAATTAGCTCAAAGGTATTTCGTTAATTTGATTGGGCGATTCCCGTTCAATAGCATTCACCTAGTAACATGGTCCTTACACTATTAGATAGCCCAGAACATGCTTTGATTCCAGGCGTTTAGCCACGCACGTTTTCAGAGGAAGTGAGTCAACACTGGATACAACTCTTTAATTGACATCAATGAATACATTTACTTCGTTACATTGTTACGAACTAAGTGGCAGGAGTCTAATATTTTGTTAACACCAGATGCATCGAACAGATCCAAACTTCTTTGATTGTCGTTGTCAATCTCTTCAATCACAAGAACCCTTTCTCACACATTCAGGACATTTTACAACGGAACATTAAATAACCAGAGGCATTAAGATTCAGTTCCAGTAACATTCAGCCGCTGAAATATATCTTCCATGACAGGTTTTCAGTCTTTTCACTCTGGTGACCTCAAATGATGTTTGACCTCTCTGGGGAAAAAAACCCACTAGGGATCATCTACTCACAATTGGAAGCCTTTGTTAATAGGAAATCTGACGCCTTGACCTCGTAAAATTTCAAGGGGAAAGACGTAACACTTTTTGAATTTGCTGCTGCTGTACATGTGAACCCATCGAAAAAATAATACAATTTCATCAAAATCTGTCCGATTTTAAGTATATCAAGATATTGCATATATACTTCGAACGTTGCAGTTTACGAGGACAAGAAACCTGTGTCTGAACAGTGCAAATTGCATAGCCTAAATTTGTGTACAACTTTGAGGCTTAAATATGAGACTTACAGACCATGTTTTAAAATTGGCTCAAAATGTCCAAAACAAGGTTGAAAAAATATAACATTCAGGGAAATGTTACAGAAATTTATTTTTTTACATAATGCAATCGTCAAGAGACGTAACGTAATCAATGGCAAATACACGGGTAGTCTTACATGAAACTTCCCCCTATTCCTTAAAGCGCTAAGACAAACTCATTGTCATCGAAACAGGGGGTACGCAACTGATATACATGCATTCTTGTGAATTGATATTAAGCGACCAAAGTACAATAGGAGGTTAACTTCAAAACGGTAGCGATAAGGCAAGTACTTTTATGACAGAATAATTTAAACAAATTTTCATTGTGCGTTAAACATTTCAGATCTTCCTCCTTTGCATTAACAACTTTCAAAAGACGTAGTCAATCGCTAAAACAGTGTTTGATGCACCACAAATCCAATCACCAGTAATCTGCATTGGGTGTACACAACTAATACACTTGCACTTCAACAAATTTGGCCTTATTTTGTTACAAATAGGATATACCGAGTAACTTTATAATAGAATAGTATTGATATAAAGATATTCCTACAACATGTTGACCTTTATGAATAAGGGATGTAGGATCTAAGTTTTGGTTTATCCTAACAACCGAAGTCCATAGTGCAAATTACATTTATGGGGGAGAGGTAGATCTTTAGAACTATGTATGGTAACTTTAACCCCTCCCCCTCTTTAATTAAAGGAATAAAATGCCCTTGGCATGGTATACCATGGCATACCATGGTACTGGTATGCCTTTTCAGCCTGTCATAGGCAACTACTGTTTCAATCTACTGCGTTGCAACTGAGCACTGGGTTGCAACTGGGTTGCATCTGTGATGTCTTGTCTATGGCCGAAAATTAAAATGGTACCCAGCTTGATGATGGCAGCCTGAAAGCCACAATATACCATCCACATGAGACGGGGTTCCCATAAATGGACTAAAGCGTTTAAGTGGATGGAATGCCTCCTGTTGGGTACACTCATACACAAGAGCTCACAAACTTTCTGACCCTACACAAGATGTTACTGATCCCCTCATTGACCAACTAGGTAAGTCAACAGGCAGAGCTGCTTTTTGTGTAATATTTACAAGCACCAAGTTCACATTTAAACTTTTACCCCTTCACAAGAAACTAGCTCAATTACGCTTTTATTGCAGAACACATCTAGGAGTGTTGACATACTGGAGCCGGTAGTCGGCCATAGCTTTTCACCCTATATTCTCCCCGTGCAATCAAGGTTGCAAAGTTAAAAGAGAAAAAATGGACGTGTAACAAATTTAAAGACAAATAAAATCCATATTTCTTGACTTTTTCAGTTTTATTAAATCCTTCTTTGGTAGACTGACATAAGTTGATCACTTTGACATGCATAAAATAAAACTTGATATGGAAGTTATAGAGTAAATAAAAAGAAAAATTAGTAAGACATAAAAAAATCCATATATAAAGTTAAGAAATGTAGATAACAGAGTTGTTTAAAAGGTCCCATGATTGTGAGAGACTACTTAAAAACATAACAATTACAATCAGCATTTTCAGCATTAAGGCAGTAGTATGTACTATAGGTATGGCGTCTAAAAAGTCGCGCAACTCATAATAGCACTTTACATGCAGAGGAAAAAGTCCTACACGTAAGGCGATTCTAAAATCACTGATGCTAAATATGTGTCATTTACTTCACAATATATGGGTGAAAAAAAAAAATGTTCTCACGAATTTAAGTTTAATGTGTTCCGAACTCTAAAATGTAATCAACTGCCACATATACAGGTTAATGCCCAATTGTCCGAGATGAGAAAAATGCCTCTCGGTTTTTGCATGTTACTCACCATTTTGTTAAGAACCTTCTCTAAGATTTCCGATTTTTATATGATTCCTGCGGAAAAGCAAATGCATAGTTTGAGAACCGATCCCTTTAGCATGGGTCTTGGTAAACGGTTCCGACCATTTGTTTTTATTTTATTATATTTTACTGAATATTCATAGAAATGACGATATTTTTTAAGGGATCCTCTCAGTTCATATCTCACACAGTGACGGCTTCCCCGGGACAGATATGTGACTTCAGGTGTTAATTGCAATACTTGTAAAAATTGCGCAATTGACGGTCAAATCGCTAATTAGACCTTCTACTGTTATGTGATGTCTTAAGTTCCCACAACTCTCCCTCCTTGAAATGTCAGATGTGTTTTAAAGTCAAGGCAAGCTTCAATATACGGACACACACACGCACACGTCATCGGCTTTTGGCAAAGAATAAATTACCCTACCCGTGGCAATATTGACAATGATTTAGTACTACAAGAAGGGTCTCGCGGGCTTCAGACCAACACATAAAACGAATGTAACGAAAGTATGTTTAATTATGTACATATGTTTACTTCGTTTCTTCCCTCTCTGTATTTGTATTGTCAGTGATCTCTACTAGCTAGGTCGTGCCAAGATTTATCTGAGCACTTCCCTTTTCCTCATACTGTACGTATGTATTTCGCGCGCTAATGTGTTATTGTTTTCCCAGGCACTAGTTCACCCACAGCATGAAATGCGCCTAAATACAAATACAATTTTGTGGCCTCTACTGTCGCTAGTTTGTTAAATCTACAATTTTGTTCCAGTGTACTGTTTATACTATAAAACTAATAACATGCCAGTGCTCTGGGGTGCCGTGTGATCCCATTGACCTTAATGACAATAAGTCACAATTATTACATATGTTTAGTTATAGTATCCTTTTTCCTGTGCTAACATACGGTCTACGTTGAGCCTTCCACTGTACAATTTGCCTTAACAGTGCCACAATGCGGCTTATGTACATAAAGAGTCCATATTTTCTAGTGTCAATGCACAACTTCCTTTTATGCGTAGAATTGAGACATCAAGCAACACGCGATGGTGCAGAGAACGGAATGGCACACTATTCAGTTTAATTTTCTAATTGCAAAATCATGTGAATGTTGCTGGTATCATCTGACACGTACCAATTTTAACAAGTAACTTTACCTGGACAAACTGTGATGTGACATTACCTAGTGATTTGTTATGTTAAGCCCGCACGTGTATATATATTTGTTTCACAGTCAATACATCAAATGGCAGAATAACGAATGGTTTACATACAACAAATGAGCACTATATACTAGAAATGTACTGGTATTTCAGAAAAAAAAATCAGAAAAGATGCGTAGAAAAAGTCGTAAGAACTGTATTGTCAACTTATGGCACTTAAATTCCAAGGCATTATTGCATGAGAGATGTACATCTACAAACAGTCCGACCGCTTTCTGTATACAGAAAGTATGTATATTCTTTGAATTCTACATGCGATGGATTAAAAACAAATCCTACCTCAATTTATATGCTCAGCCCAACCCCCCCCCCCCCCTTCACACACACACCCACACCCACACCATATTGTCTGAGTACACTGATGTATATATATCGTCTTCACTTATTTTAGAGTGTACCGGACATCAAAGTGGTGGCGGTATTATTCAACTTAATCAGCATATGTCACTAACATGACTTCTACTGGTACCAGTCTGCTTGATTTGTGGGCAACGTGATGCCACGTACACAACAAATCAGAGTTTGGGGAGTATAGCGAGAGTTCTTTACTCCACGAAATGACATATTGATAGCTTGTCACTTGTTCACTAAGCAATAAATCTTCCTATTGAATGACAAAATCATACCCTTCTATAAATTTGTCATAGTGGGAATATACACGTTACTGCACCTTTTTTTTTTTTTTGCAGAACCAAGACTCATATGTCCCCCCCCCCGACATTAAGATACTCTTGATCCTCCATCAAATTGCGGGGATTAAGACTATCTTGGGGTTGGGGCAGCAAACAAGAGTACTTGGTACTCAACTGGGCCATGTCTGGGCTGGTTGGGTTTAAGTGAGTTTTGGGGCTAGAGGTGGGTATTTATTGGGACCTTATGAGGGACCCATAACGTATCGGGCTTAAATGAAAAATCTTCAAACTCAGTTCTGGAACAATGCTTTAGAGTGAATATTTCTTTTTTGGTTAATTGAAGGGGGAAGTAGCTATAAAACAAAAGTATTAAATGCATTTGTTTTTGTTGGATTAAAACTGGACCTGAGTTGGGTCAGCACTATTTACGCCCCAACAGGGCTATTTTCACTACGTTTTGAATAAGTTTCAAAGTTGCGAAAATCTCGCCTATCCACTGATAAGTCTAGGAAACTATTAAGGTAAAACTGAACAAGTGCTTTTCGTAATTGTTGTTGAGTTTCCCATTGAGCTGTCTGTACACGTTTTGCAAATGGGCTGTGAGTCTTGATAGTTGTTCTTCTTGAAAAGACTTAGACTTTTGAACTGGGGTACTAAATACACCCAAAAAGTACTAAACTAAAGTGGGTCTAGTTTGGGTCTTACTTGGTTCATGCAGTTAGGGCACTTGGACTGTCATAAAAACCATTAAAAATTGTGAGATATTTTTTTAATTCATTAACATATACATTTACACACATTGATCTAAAGAACTAAAAGGTAAAATAAAAGCATCACTTAAAGTACTGTAACGTCACTTCTCTAACAGCTTAGTCAGGGCTGCAATAGCGAACCTTAGGTTTCGCGGGAGAAAGAAACTCAAAAGAAATGACACTGGAGATGTTCGGTTAAGTTGGAAAAAAGGTATATTCTGTCTCTTCCGTTCAACCTCTGGACAATTACGCAATCATCTTAAGGTTACACTAAAGCTTACCTCAGCAATCTGCTCGTTATACGCAGTGTAGAATTACGCAGCACAGGGTTACGCGGCGCAGCTACACAGCGCACTTACGCGGCGCACCTACGTAGCGCACTTACGCAGCGTCGTAACGCAGCGCAACAACGAAGCGTTCTTACTCGGCCTAAGTTCAACTACGGAAGCCCGCCTCACTCACAGAGCCAAAGCAGTAACATTTACAAAATCAGTATCGGTCGGGAACAAATATTTTAGGAGTCTGCATTGTCGTAATCTTCTTGGGTACAGACTCTAGATCAAATTTAACATGAGTTACTTCATAAGCGGGGCTCCTCATGAACGACCGAATAACCTTAGCAAGGGTAGCGATACGTTATCACCAGAAATAACACAATTTGGTATAACGCCGGGACATGCTCTGTAAATTATAAACCTCGTCTCAGCCTTTAGTGAAATATCAATTACGACTTAAATCATTTACGTTAAAAAAAGTATATCAAAACTCACACTTACAAATTAACTGTGTCGGAACGTGGCTACAATGCAATCAAACAAATTTCACGGATTCTAGTCTTGCTTGTTCTCTGGCGATCTTAGAACTGCCCGTCAGAGAGGAGAAACAGCTCTCTATCAGGAACCTAAAACTTTTCTTTTTCTATAACCCCCGGAAACCACTTTATTTCTCCTATTTTGGATCTTTTACTTAGTTCCTTATTACTTTTCCTCCAATAACCCAGAAAACACCCCTTCCAAGGACACCGCACCGGAGATAAGCTCCGATAACGAGTGGAAGAACTCGGGTGTGTTTACTATATATCTCACAACAAAAAGTCTCAGAGCTTCGTCATTCCCAGCCGATGTAAAAAAACAATAGTAACACAATTTGATACTTTGTCCTCTTAAAGGGATAGCGAGACACAGAGGAACAATTTACACCACCAGTTACAGTACGGTTTTTCGTGGACATGGGTTCGGCTATGCTAAAACCAATTGGTCCAAGAAGTTGGGCTGTCTTTTAATGTTGGTTCAAATATGGTCTTAACGAAAAATGATTGTATTCAGGCTTAGGTACTAAAAGATGACTTTCGACCTGTTCAAGGGACATCCTTGGCATAAAGAGAGTTCAGACAAATACTTAACCACAGATTAATGCTAACGACCAGATAAACATCTCACAAAACGTGGACCGTGCATCTAGTAAACATCTCAATGGGGTCCAATGGGCCACATTACACGTTATTGAAAACAATTCTGGCTCATTTTTTTCATTAATTGTGCTTGATGACAAAATATATTGGGCCCTAATTGGGCAGCTTATTTGGGACATATTTGGCACATTTGGGACATAATTTGGACCCAATATCGTGTATTGGCTTGACTCTAGAGAGCCTTATTTTACTCATAAACGCTCCTGTAAATATCTTTCGTATTTGATTATCTGTCATCGATTCATTAATTTATCTGCGACTCGAAACACCAACTAGAGCTTTGATTGCTGAAAATTTATCAAACTCTGGGAGGTCTCCCTCTATGTACTTTCTTTTTGTATAACGCTTAGACGTCAATGGACCCAACCACTTTGTTTCTAAAGTCGAAAGCGTTACATTTGGGGGAAATATTACTCTTCGCACTTGTGTGGTGGATCGTATGTTATCAGTCATGTACGTAATCAAAGATGTGTGGAATAATTGCGGTCCATGTTGAAATTATTTTATCAATTTTTCAGCAAAGAGTTCAAGATAAGGATGAAGTGACGGAATCAAAAGAGGTGATGTGGCCTGGCTGGGATATTTTACTAATTTTATTTTTCTTTGTTGCACCATTTCTCTGATGGTAGTCTCGGAAAAGACTTGTTAGTTTTAAATTATATGGTGGTAAGTTCAAGTAGTAAGGTTTTACTGTATTTAGATGGAAACACAATGCTTTGAAATGAGGTTCGAAGATGCCACGTTCACACAGTTATGTCTTTCGTGTCGTTCCTGACATTTCCACGGGCTTATACAGACTTAGAAAGCAAACGTAGTACGGTATGTGACGCTGCTACAGTTGCAGTAAGACTAGGATCTTACCGCACTTTCACAGCCTTGGCAGTTGTCGAGGAAGTAAATACATCGTGTCAGATGACAAACAAATGTTAGACTGGTGAACAACTACTCTACATGGAATTAAGGCAAAGCCTATATGGACTCAGGAAATGTGCTCCATATTTCTCCTTATTCGGTGTTACCAACAACTTTACTTTCTTGGAGGTAACCATATATAGTAACAAATTGCTACAGATCAGGTCTCTACAACAGTTGAAGAGGTCTGCATTAATCACTACTTACATGATGTTCGTGCTGTGACGGTTCTTCTAAATCAGTATACGTAAAGGCCTCACCCACATCAAAGGTTGTGTCGGGTATGGTTAAGTATCAAAACGTATCATCTGATCTGTTCCCGCCAGTTCCCGGTATTCACTGTGTCTACAATGCAGAAGGATGAATTTATAAATGCTCCATTGTAAAGATGTCTCATCGTATACCTTTTTTAAATGTAACGGCTATCAGGTATCTATGCAGTGTCCTTCATTTTCTCCCTGAGAAAATACGATATAATCTAACAGATTATGAGCATCTAACAGAATTTAAAAAGGAAAATTTCATGTTGATCGATAATTAAGTAATAAGCTTTCATTATCCACGTTGTTCTACAGCATCCTCACACTTTGAAAATCCGTCAATTCAGGAAAAAAGGAACATGTCCCAACATGTCTGTATTATTTGATGGTATAGCTATTGTCTTAGTTTCGATTTGTCAGAAACGCTATTAAGAGCAACTGTTACTTCCTTCCAGCATCATGGCTTAATTTGCTGTGGAAACCCACAGATAGTCGCTTGGTTCAAACTGGCTTCATTTTTTTTTTTTTTTTCAAACTGGATTCATTTTTTTTGATTGACCGTGAATCTTGACGGGAGAGAAGAAGAGATATGACTCTGAAAAAAAAAGTAGCACGGCAACATGACCATTTTCATTTTGACGATTTAAAGTTACTTGTCAATATGAAAATAATATGAAATTTGATAAACCGTGGAAACCGCAAAATTTGGGAAATTACCATTGCTGAGTTAGCGGTTAGAACATATCTTCAAAATGGCAAAATTACGAAAATTGCCATTTTGTGCGTTGACCATGGTTGAATCATCTCTTCAAAATGGCAAATTTCGGGAAAGTGTCATTTTCAAACTTCAAAGTCAACATCACAAATTCTTCAAAGTGGTCAAAATGTCTTACATCAAAATTTTCCAAAAAAAATATTGTGTCCTTGTTTTTCAAGCTTAAAAGGGTTTTTTAAGGACATTTCCATTCTCAACACCACTCTTATTGTTATTTGTTACACTTGCACGTGTATCTGTTTTGTTGTGAAAAAATAAATGAAATGAAACTTAATGCTAATATGATGAAACTTACACATATTTTTTTTTCTTTTGCATGATTTTTTTCTAGGGCTACGCACAACGCAATAAACGACGAATAAATCAGGGGAGATGTAACGTTCATTCTTTGGGTAAGTTGTAAAAAGAGTTTGTTTCCCCGTAGGCTCAGGAAAGGAATTGATATTGTGAAACTTGAGTACCAAAGCTGCAGACCAAACCTACCATTTTTCTCCAAACCTCTATCCTCACAATGACGACATTTTCACCCATCCCGCTGATAAGATCGATATGCGGAAGTCGAGAGCGAAAAGAAGAAAGTGGCTTCATGGAGTGAGGAACCCCTCAAGATGTACTCAATGACACTGTATGAGGAAGAGATCATGGAGATCCTTAAAAGATACAAACATGTGAATCCTTGATTGGATCAGTGGAATGTAACTCGTGATGCTAGTTTAACATTGTGGAACAATCGATATTGTTTGCTGTGACAATATTCGCTGCTAAGATAGATTGATCGAATTTTGTCAGATTTGTCAGACTATTTAGTGGCATTAAAGAGTTTCCAATCGATGAACCAAAAAAAAACCTTCTTCCCAAATGAACGAGCCTGAAAATAACATCACAAACATGTAAGTGAGTCAAAATACATAGACTGAATTTCTGCACTGTAGAAGTGATTTGTAACAGGAATGGTCATAAAGGTATCGCATTTGACAGTTTGGGAAATAATACATGTTAAAAAAAACACCCAGTCAGCTATATTAACTTACAGTCTTAATGCATGCTTTGAATATCTTCTTAAGGAAAACGGAAACCTTGACACTTTTACTTTATCAGTAATGTGTGTTTAGCGTTTACAGTATCCTCAGTATAGATATCTGCTGAAGGTTTAAATGGTTACATAGAAATAAGCAATCATCGACATAGCGAATGGTCAGTTTAGTTCTATATATAGAAGGTAATCAATGTCGTCGTAACAAGTATCGAAAGGAAAATCTACAGCACACATAAACTGCTAGTATCATGGCAGAGTTACACAAAGTTACACTTCAAGAAACTTGGAACATTATTATTGCTTCACATGATCCATGGCAACAAGTGCCAACATAAATATTGATTCGAGTCCCGCCTGCCTTATTGACCTTTATCCCATAAACGGCCAAGTAGTATTAAAGGTAATCGGCGCTTTTATTAATATCTCTTGTGACTTGGAGTTCCTTCTTAGTACATCTTTCTGCAAGCGTCACTTTTAAAAGTAAATAAACGTGCCTACATCGAGCCACGAGGATCGTCTTTTGTCACTTCTTAGTTATCAGCACTATTTTCAACTTGAATGTTGAAGAATACCAATAAAAGTACAGATGATGTGAAACCAGGCCGGTGTCCAGAAGGTTTCGAGGCCGATTTTTCAGTTCTTGCCTTCGGCCCCAGAGGGCAATGCCTCAGTCTAGTCCTTGGTATCATACCGCCCTGTGGCCTTGTATTTTGTGTCGCCGCTGGTACGAGGCCGGAAGCAATCTGTAAAATGCCGACTTTTTTCTTTTTGTTTTCAATTTGCCAGCCTTTTTTCTTTGATGTATTTATATTTTCTTGACATCTTGTACGGTTAGGCCTACGCACTGCTCTGCGTTATATTGTAAACTGCTGTTTTACTAGCTGGTTGTCATCGTCGTTAGACTCGATGTCCTTAGTTCGTGTAGTGGCGAGATGAACAATATCACTTCACATGTCAAAAGGTCATTCCAAAAATTTTAGTACTCAGTCTCATATTATCACTGGTGTTAGGTGTACGTAAACGGTGCACAAACTTAACCTTTTTAATAAAGATTTAAAGAGGCCATGGCATGTAGACTAAAACTCAGTGGGAACCGGTTTTTCCAAATATTTGAACAAATTGATATCCAAAACTGTCTTTGGTGTCCTTGGGACGTCTTTCAATGCTATGCAATCAAAGTTTTAAGTTTGACAGTTTTCACAGTTGGTGGCTTATGGCAGCTAATAACGTCATATTAGGAACCCGTTCATGCACGCCCTATCGATCCACAATCCTTCAAAATGCTTCTACGTGCACATGTCTTGATGGATTTGCTTCAAGCTTACACATAATCTTTTTTGGGGGTCCTGATCATATTGAGTGTCCGGGAAGTTTTGTTCCAAGGTCCCATGTGGAACCAATGGCACATTTTACGAAATTCTGCAAAATGTTTTTCCTCCTACTTCAGATTGCCAAGTACAATCTTCATGGTTTGACACCAAGATACGTTGTTAGTGGTGCCTTCAATGTGTTCATGAATATTTGGTCCAAGGTCTCATATGGGCACTATGGGCCCCGTTGTATGAAATTGTTTAGGATGCTTCTGTTCCTACAGATTCTCTTTTACGACGTTGATGGTTTGTCATATTGATACTCAGGTAGCACCTTTACGGTGTTCAGGAAATCTCAGCCTAAAACTCAAGATGGGCCCTAGGGTCCATGTTGTGAATTAATGTAAAATACTGATCTCTGATTCCATCAATGTTAAACAGAGTTGACACCATCGAATAGACGGTCATCTTAACAATTTTTAATAATGATTCTATGTTAGTGATCTCTGTTAAAGAAGTTTTGGTCCATGGTTCAATGTGGACCCTTTAACCTATTTTATGAAGTTCTGCAAAATGTTTCTCCTCCTACAGATTGTCATACGTTTAAACAACATATCGATGGTTTGTGATTGTGATACTTTGTCAGTGGCACCTTATGCATGTACATAAATTTTGGGTGTAAGCCTGAAGATGGGCCCTCAGGTCCATCGTGGGCTTTGGATGCAGTAGTTCTAAACATCAAAAAGGTGTCACTAGCAGCGTACCATTATGTCAAATCATCAACATTGTACAAGAGAATGTGTAGGAGAACAACTTTTTGCAGGATTTCGTAAAATGTGCCACAGGCCTATGACCTTGGGTAAAAATTCATGAACACCTTGAAGGTACCACTAACAACTCATCATCGTGACAAACCAATAAAATTGGGCATGAAAGTCTGTAGAAGAATGACCATTTTACACAATTTTATAAAGTGGGCCATAGAGCCCACATAGAACCTTGCACCAAAAAAATCCTGAATACCTCAAATGGCCCACTACCTACTAAACATTGTGTTTTATGACCTCTTTAAGTGCTGATCAATTTGTGGCAACAATGGTATATAGAATGGTAAAAAAGTGGCCACCTTTGTTCACATTTAAAGAGTGTGGCAATTAGTTAAAATACAACTTTGAAGTTTGTGTAGTCCTAGTGGTGTTATGTCAATATTTGTGGGCCCGCCCGTAACCTTTAGCCAACACAGTGTCACTTCGTACTGTATCGTAACATACCAGTTCGCGAACTTCGAAATTAAAGTGTTATTAATAGTTTGAGTGATCAACTAATTAAGTATGAGTTACTCTCCGAGGCCCGTGACTTTTTTGCTACTTAAGGAGAACTTCTCTCCACCTATTTCCAGAGGATGCGCTTTGGTTTTTTCGATGTTGAGAGAGGGTTATCATTACAAAGCAGGTAACTAGTCTAAAACAAACTTTGAGGATTGATTATCTCGAGTGTAGGTCCAAATCTAAGTTCGGCTACTTGATAAACATATTGTAGAACTAGGACAGGCCGGTCGCAAGGCCTACAGCTACCTAATGACACTTTGAAAGGAGAAGATAATAGATGCTACCACAGGCACGATCACTGATATTTATTTGTAGGAATGAGTGAAGTGGAACAGGCATTTGGCTAGCAGTAACTGAGGAGATTACGTACCTCCTTTCACCAAACCTGATTACTGAATTACTTTAGGCTTAGTAGGCAAGGCCTAACTTACATCAGGTGAATAAACATGTACTAACCCTTGGGGAACAGTGTAACCTGTAGGTAATCAAGACCATCATACTAAAAAAAAGACAAAGCACTGATGCACTGAAACAAATTTACACATCTGTCTATCTCATCTTAAACTTTGTGGTTGGCTTCAAACACAAGAGCACACTAACAATAAACCTAACGAGGATCATGCCTAACCATCTTCTGAACAAGAGATAACCACTTTATGAAATTTTCTTTGGATATATAATTACAAACCAGATGGTCAGATATTGAGCTGTGCTTGACCTTCAACTAATTATTCATTGCATCCACCAGGCTATACACAGATCATTGATTTATGATGATTATCATTTTGCAGAACTATTCATAATTGTGCTTTGTAGAAAAGCAATATTGGGGCCAGAATCACAATGTAATTGTGAGCCTTGGTTGTAACCAGGCAATGAACTTTTCCCCTCCGCTACATTTGTTGTGAGAAAAATTTCAGTGACATGAATTTTGTAAATATTCATTGTCCTTACTCTGAAAAAAGTAAAAGTGCTATATATGTGCACCGCAACAGGTGAAAGGAATGAAGGAATGGAGACTGTAACATAAGTAACCATGTAACCATGGTGTGATGGAAAATAATTTGCAACATTGCACAGTGTAGAATTAACAGTGTAAAACATTAAAAAAGAATAAGATTGTAGTATTTTACAACATCATGCTTAATGATTATTACCTACCCATAACGCAGTGCAGTTTTCTGATTGCCACACATTGTTTAGTGACACATTTGGGCAATATTCTTGAGAATGTTGCTAAGCTTATGTAGTGATATATACTTAAAACATTACTGGCCCGTGGTTGGTGTTTAAGAAAGTAATCAACTAGGAGACTAGTTGCCTCACGCTGGCAACTGAGAGAAATTACAAAGAATACATCTCAACTTCGCATTGCAAAGGCATCTATGCAAAAGGGCAAGATTATGGCAGGGATGAAATGTCCGCTTTAGGCTCCAACTTGCAATGTTTCGCCAGTGCCTGTTAGTCATATGTGTGTCTTTGGTAAGTACTTGGAATTATCATGTGTCCACAATCATCAAGCACAAAGTCATCCTACCCTACTGGAGACTCTGATGTTCCTCAAATGCAACAAAGATATCGTTTGAACCAGCTTAAGCTTGCAAAGCACTGTAGCAAGTTTGACGATGAGCTGACTGAATAGCAGTTTTCAGCTAAAGATTTCTCTCACTTTCTGAAAAAAGACATTTATTTTTTGATTTGTATATCTTCCATAGGTCGACTGTTGTATAGGAGTGGAAAGTTTTTTGCACAAATGTTCCTTGTGTTGATAATACAAATACATGGTTAACTGATTCACTTGATTGATTAATTTACCTTTGCGAGTTTTTTATACTAAAGCTAGCAGACTAGTACAAAAGGCAAATACTGGTACCTACACTACAGTAGACCTATAAATCATATGATATCGTAAACACTTTGCGAGCTGTGAATCATTGTAATTCGGTGACTCGGACTCGAAAGGAAGTGACTTGGACCCGTTTTTTGGCCTCGGATTGTGGTAACTCGACAAACACACTGCCGCTTTGCCGGTAATAATAGGCCTATGTTAGCAACATTTATGATGAGTTTTAACTTGTTGGACACAATCGTTGCGTTCAATGTTCCACTTGTGGTAACATCGAAACCCCCCCCCCCCCCCACTGTAAAAGCTACATACGGGGCCTGGAAACTGAAAACGATTGAAGTTGATGTAGATTGCTTTAGACAATCGAAGGTATTGTAGTGATATTTCGGTAAGTGAGCCTGGTAAAGGGGGCGGGAGCACCTCTCAAAATTTTCACCAGTCTTGGCTGAAAATCGGAATGGTCGACATGCGGAATGTTTTAAATGTCATAACAGGCTAGGCCATTACCAATCACATGCTGGGTAGGACATCTCCGATATTAGGTACCTCGGATGCCCTCATAGTTCGCTATTTCAGTGGGTAAGTTAATGGGAGAGATTATTGGTGGTATGGGGCTCTACGTACCAATGACTTCTCGGTTAGATTGTGTATGTACCGCTTTGTTTTCATGAAAGTATTACTCACCATATGTACAGGAGTACATGCAAAGAGCAATCGTAAACGAGAAACGTTTGTAGAGAGTTACAAAAGAGGCTAACGCCACATGAGATCTTAATAAAAATAATATCAATTTCCTTCTCAGTAACACGGAGTGTCTTCTTATACTTACCGTAGATTTAACCCGTCTGTAATCTGGCTTGACTGTGTCGCCATCTCTGGCTTAGATTGAAACATTGGGATTGAAACATTGGGCTAGTAAGACATCCAAATCGCGTGTTCTCTCTACTAGATTTGTATTAGTCAACTTACAGCTTTACACCTTTAGCCAATTTGACTTTGTCGACTTGCGAACCCGGCTAAGCCCGACCTAAGTTTCAAACGATTGCCGAAAAAGTGTTTCACGTATTCATTCTCCTGGCAAACCTCGTCAATCCACGGACACATACGACCCTTCATTTTGATGATTGCTACTTCTCACAGTGATTTTTAAATGGTCGAGTCCTAGTTTCTACATGTCCTCAAGCATAAGTTTCGTCACTTTTGTTCTAAAACAATGTAATCCTTGAAGTGTGTTAGTAAAAATTGCCATCCTCCTGAAAGAGAGACTGTCCCTCCCCCCTAACACCTCCTCTTACCTGCCCACCCCCCCCCCCAAAAAAAAACAATTCCGCCGTCATCAGCACAAGACTCCACGTCACATCCTAAAAATGTTGATAATAGGTTACTGCTTTTTGGAATGGAGTCAAAATTGTAAAAAAATTTATCGCCCCATATTCAAACCCTTCCCGCTTTGATCCATTTAGGATCGGGATGCACACCGCAAATCCCCCATCTCTATCTTTCTCTCTATTTTCGGAAAATCTATCCAGAACTTTGGATATAGTATTACTGATATAGTATAGTAATGGATATAGTTTTATATAATAATTGATATGAGAAATAGTCTAAAAAGACCCCCCCCCCCTCTTCCCGTGAATCTTCATTTGGTGAGTCTCAATGTTCCAAAGATTTAACGTCTATTCCCATATGAGTCAACTTCCTAATCAGTCAAAAGCTCTGATCGTTACAATAACAGATAATACAGTCAGCCTGTCCATAAGCAATGGTTTATTTGATTAAACGACAAAAGTAAAACTGTGACTAACACTAATGTCAACATTATGTGAGAGATGACGTATGAAATAGGATACGTACAAAATGGGGGAATAGCATTTTGCGAGGGAAAAATATAAGTCACAGAGAAGGCACTGATAAAGTCCTCGCTTTGTATATTTGTGTTGTTCTACGTCCTCAGCTGTCTCCAGCGGATTATTGTGACAAAAGTGTTTACTTTTTTCTATACGGGTTCTGTTACTGGGACAGTTTCTAACTTCCTCATTCATAATACCGAAGTGCAATGTGAGAACACATGTGCGCAACGCGAAACCCGTACAAATAAGACCATTTCCACTTTCGAAGCATTAATTCGCGTGCAATCGTCCAACGGTAACAAGTGACACTAACTTGTTTTCACAATTGTTCGCAGAAATGACTTACATTTGAAGTTCTCAATAATCGTTAGGTAAGTGGAAGCGTTTGTGTAATACATTATTCTTGTACTTTGAACTGTTTTTGGCCTAGTCGATTTTCTCTGATCTTCTTATTTCTTGCGTCAGCTTTCACTTAGACTTTGTGCAGACAAGTGTTCTTATCTTAACAAAATGATCGCTCGTACATGTTGCCCGTGAGTCGTTTTGAGTCCGCATATTTCAATGTACACCTACAATGTTTATTATGAACAGCGACAGCTATGTTTGGGAAATAGTTCCTAAACTGAACAACAAGTGAATAAGAATTAAATTTATCGATATTTGTAGCCAATTCCAGAATAGGTCAGTGATTGTAGAGACGATGAATTTGAATGTATTTTAATTTGAAGAACTATAGTATGGAACGTTATAGGGTCTTTACCTTATTTGCATTTGCAAACCTATATTCTCCAAGATGGAGTCACTCAATTGAGACCTGGTTCAGGCACCAGGAGTTCAGAATTGGGGAGCAAATGTTGGGCAAAATAAACTTTGGGGCTGCAAAAAATTCCACTTAGGACGAACTGCATTGAGTCTTGTCTGATGGCCCATCCCTACGAACCTTGATTGGTTCCAAAGGCAATGCGTTACCCCCCTCCCCCCCCCCCCTCCGAAAGTTCTGAAGTATTAGCATATCTCTTGGTGATTGATTAAGTCTCAGGAAAGAGAGATTTCGCTTCATAATGCATCATCCAGTGATAAAATTCTAAATGATAGTTGACAGCAGGACAATTTAGACTCCTTGGTGTAGTCTAGGGCAGAGACCAAAATACGGACATAGGGGAAGCCAGGGAAGCTCTGAGGTTAGGACTTCTTAAAACAGAAAGTTATCAACCTTGCACAAACATGTATATGCAATGTATATATATTATATACCTCACAATGTGTACATGTATCTGTCAGGGCGATATAATTCTGCTTAATTTAGCTTCTAACAGGGGAAAATACCCAACCGTCATGTGCACATGCCCTTGGTGTTGCCACCTATCTGGGAGACCTCTTTGCTTTGCAGCGATTCACCTTAAAGGAGTTTGGTGATACAACAGATTGGATCAAAATCTTCTTAAGGGAATCTTAAGGATGACCTCGTCCTTTTTTATCCACGCAATCCGTCACAGAGCTATGTATTCCTCTTTTCTTTGTCTTTCCTACACCTTTCATCTATCAAGCAAACTCTATCAAAGAAAATGCACATCCTTGTGAAAGGGAAGTAGTAAAGACCTGCTCTCGCAATTACTCAAACGCTAAGGCATCGTCCAATCAATTTAGTTAATGTTTCAAGCTTGTTACATTTATCACCCACTTGTGGGTACAACTGCCCCCACCCCTTTGCTTTTATGATATTCGAAGGTTATTTAAAAAAAAATGTTATTTGAGAGTCTATAAAGCATGTTCACATATTACGTTAAATTATGTGGACATGTTAGGGAATGTTGCTACAATAATCAGGCTGTGTTTATATTCCTCCACATGTGAGCAGGATACATAGGAACAAGTTATGTCACGCCAGTCAAGTTGGTTTCCTATTATCACGGATCCCTTATCATTGGTCTGAAAATCTTACAAAGTGGAATTATAACGAAAAGAAATCGGTTGAACTTCACTGTTGTCATGCAGGTATAGATCTGAGCCTGGAAAAAATGTCGGACAGTTTTTTTTTTTTTGTTTTTTTTTATGACAAAAACGCTCCAGTCAGTGAAATAAACTCATTCAGGTCCATTTGAACTCATTCAGGTCCATTTGAACATGTGTTAAAGACAGGTTTTTAACATCATAGTTATAATTTTATTCATTTTTTAGTTATAGTTATAACATTTTTAAACGCCACAAGCGTTTAAAAGTTATAACTGACATGTGAGTGTTCAAAGTTGAACATGTAATGTTCAAAAACACAAACATTTTCGCATAACAAATAATAAGCACATCACTAACCGATGCTCAAAGCGGCGTCAATGCCTTTCTTACACTCTCTGAAGCGATTATAGTCTTGAGTATGTTATTGTTATTTCTTTAGCCTGCTTAAACATTCACCTCTTCAAAATCTGGTACAAAGCAAGTGTTTAACTTGGTTTTTCAGGGAGAAGGATATTGTTTTGAGAGAGGGCTGAAAAGCGTTCAAGATCAATTTTTTTTTTCTTGTAAGGATCAACGATCAATAACTGTCAACGAAAGTGAAAAATTTCCACAGTGACCTCTCATTCGCAATATCTCAGAAGTAAACGCTACACTTCCAAAACAAACAAGCTGATTGCAGTAACCGAATATGAAAAGAAAAGAACACACTTTTCGTTAATGTCGACTGCAAAAGACCTTGTAAACATGGTAATTAGAGGAAGTGAAACAGAGGGAAGTGAGATAAATATATAACGAAAGATAATGATTTGTCATATTGATTAATGATTGATGCGAAAATGGGTCACATTTGCGGTCTTGGAAATTTGTGGTCTAAGTTCCAATGGCAGATGATTCAATGTACCTAATGACCACATGCCTATGGTAAAAGAAAGCATATGGGTACATGTTACAACAGATGCGGACCATGGCAGCTTCCGCTATTGATAAAAACTGCAATAGCAGCCTTCGATGAGGGTGTCAAACCCTTTCCTTGAAAGAAAATCAAATGCCCTTTTTTCAAAAACTACACCAACCTAACTTCACCGAAAGTTCACTTCGTTAAATTGAAATTAGTATTAAATAGCAAGTATGGATACAAGTTTCATATTTTCTGCAAAGGTAACGTTGGTAACTATGTGGTAACGTTTGACGATAGACGCTTGTGATGCATGTGATGTCACAGTAATACAATGAAGCGCCCTCCTTGATGACAAGCTACTTAATTTAACTCGTGCCACGTTGCGTGTCTGCCTTTCGATCAATACGCCCTGAGCATAGCCTTACATACTGTTACTTTGCTTACCGTGTCTATCCACTAAAATGAGAGACCCTCCAACCTCACCTCTTTATTGTTTTACTGAGGGCCAACTTGTTGTGCAAATCCTCATCGCCGTAGGCCAGTTTAATCACTTCATGCTGTGATGACCCACATGGTCAAATAAATATTAATATCGTAAAGTAGTTCGGGTGTGTTAATTCAATATCTATAGGCTTGCTTGATCTGCTGATCTGCGTTGCAGAGATATTAGGTGTCGTTGTCATTGACTAAACGTGTAATCGAGCATGGAAGAAGGTCTACGGAACATCTTAGCGCGATGATAACGTCAAGCAGGGGATCTATTGGCAACAAAGGTTCATACTCCAAATGGAAATCCCCTGAAATGTAATAATATTGATTATTGTTTTCTTTTTATTGTTTTTTTTTTTTCAAATAAGTACACTGCCGTCAATTGGAACACACCGAAAGAGTTCGAAGGCTATTTTACCAGAAGATTAAATAAACTTGAACATGCATTGGACATAGCTTTGCCTGTTCAGTCGTCCATAATTTGTTTTACGATAACACAACCATGCCCCAACAACAGAGCAGTAATGTATAGTTGTAATAACCATAGGGAAACTGACGGTTGCCGTAGGATGCGGAACACTTTTGAGAGGAGTGAACTTCCTATTGAGGTAGACTAGGAACTCGCGGAAAGACTGGAATGTCGCACTATTTCAGACTCGACGATTGATACAAGTGAACAGAAATACCGAAAGGTTACATAAATTTGGTTCAGTGTCTGTCCAAATGAATGGCAGATAAGGTGAAGACTGCCCAGTTCATGAAAACACATAACGTCGAGTGTAAAACAATCTACTTCACTGTGTGACCTCATATGGTAATGTCTTAATAAATAATCACGGAAATACTGGGAAAAGGGGAATATGAAATTACCCTTCTGTTGTTGTTATTCAGTTTTACCGGTATTGACACAACTAAATAAATTAATATAGTAACTAAATTTCGACCCAAAGAAATGTTGATTGCAATCTACCGTTAGGTCAAATTACTTTTTAGGTTCACATTTTTTTTATATGCTACCTGCGAAGAAGCAACACCACGAGTGTGATGCATCAGTGATATCCATGGGGTTTTATGTGTGACATTTTACTGAATTAGGTAAAATTAGATTCCATACTTTGGACATTCTAAACGTAGTGGTGTAGGAGGAGTATTAGAAGTTCAGTTCATTTAACAGCGTCCGTGATTTAAGGCTTTGAGGTTGTTTAAAGATTAGGAATCGTCTCTTAAGTCACCTGATCGCCAGGGCGTAGCGTTGTGCTACATTTACTGTTTACTTCAACATACGTATGCTTTGCTTGCGTGTACAAGACAAATGTTTATTGATTCGCAGTGATCAATACAGGTAATAAAAATGCGAAAGTGACGTAACGATTTCCCAGACTCTTCATTCATGAGATAATCGATTGTCTTTAATTTCTTCTCTGTCAAATGTGATTGGTCATCTTAATTACACTCTCCTGTGACGTCTGTACCTTCTTCGGTGTAGCATCATATTCAAATTCGAGAAAGTATTGGATCAAGTTATTTCAACAAAGAAAAGCTAGTGAGAGGGGTCAAGGTATGACAAGACCTTCCTCAGAGGCAGTTCGCCTAAAACATCTTGTAAGTAAGGGAATATCAGGTCCACTTATTACTACGATTGTTTGGATACGCAGTCTGATTACAAGAGCAACCCGTTTGCAACCTTACTGCCACCATATACTCTCATCGTCAGTAAGAAATGTTATCGTTCTTTCTTATCCTCATTTAATTCAGCAACAGGGCAACTGTGACTAATTATGGATGACTATTACTCTACGAGCGAAGACGAATGGGAAAGCCTCACCACGTTTTCGACTCCATGTAACGATAGCAAAGTGTTGTATCATAATGATACAGAAAATGAAACCTACGTGGCAAGAAATAGGAAAAACATTTCATGGATAGTGTGGATAGCGATGAAAATAGCCTGCGTTTTCTATGAGAGCGAGCTTGTAGTAGAAAGAAAATGTTTCCATTGCCAGATAA
Organism: Stichopus chloronotus; assembly: GCA_021234535.1. NCBI lineage: Eukaryota > Metazoa > Echinodermata > Holothuroidea > Aspidochirotida > Stichopodidae > Stichopus > Stichopus chloronotus. The sequence continues at coordinate 13,450,605 of CM037844.1, forward strand.
GAAAAACATTCCAATCTCTAAAGGTAAGTTTATATATGGTTATTGCCATCGGCTCCTTGTAATCTTCTTTGAATAATATCAGAAGGTGGGGGGTACAAACTTAGGCTTTGCAATAAATTAAAAAAAAAAACATGTTTATGAATGCTGATCAAAATTGCACCTTCCTATACTTCAAGAAATTCATTTCCATTCAGGATAACTGTAAAACGGCGTTCAATAAACTATTGGTGACGTTAAGGTTTTCCATTTAGAGAATTCTGGGTACCGCAGATGTTATGGTGTATTTTTTTTAATTAATTGTAACCAATCTATCGTCAATAGAAACGTTCAGTGTTTTATTCTTTAACTGATTCAAGTTGACATTGCACAGTTGCCTCTAATAATTATGCTATTCAGTAATTGTAATGTAGCCTTCTGACTTGCGTTATCACTTTACTATTTGTAGTGAGCAAATCATATAGTTAATAGAACCATACAAAAGAGTAAAATTAAAACGAAAGTCTAGTTTTTGAAATGCATGTCTAATGACGTAAACGCTTCAAGTTGACCACAGCTAGATCTTCCATGGAGCGTCACCAACGAACATATCAGTAAATGCTCAATTTGCAGTCACTGTAGCCTAGTTTATTTTCATGTTCTTGCTAATGGCGGCTCAGACGTTGAAATTTAAATCCATAAAGGCTGTTGTTCAAAGAAATTCAAACCTCCTTCGAATGTCCAGTTATGCCAACATGGATCATTTTGTTTTCACGTCTGAGACGATGTGCTGTTTTTGTGTTCTTTAGAACCGCCTGACGAAGATGCGAATCTTCGACAACGTTTTGTAAATGTGTGTCACTAAACATGCATTTCAGGAACTTTTTTTGTTCCAATCTGCTCTTTCGGTTGGTTTTGTATAGAACTACGGTTGTAAAACTCTTCTTCTGAAACTAAATCATATAGGCTAGTTAAATGCCTAATGTTCATCTCGTCAAAGAAATGCCCGAGTATAGCGCTGTGTGCATGCTATCTTCAGATCAATGAGGCGATGAATCCTCTGTACACCAAAAAAGAATAAGTGGTAGGCTATACAGTACGTCTTTCAACATTTTGGGGTTTTTTTTTTTCGTAGCATGATAGTTCGGACTCATCGGCAAGGAAATTATTGGATAAGGCGATCGACGTTAGTGGACAGGGATACTACAAGCAGAACGATGGTTCATCACATGACTTATCACATTCAGGTTTAGTTAGATCAGATCATAACCAATCAACATCATCCATTGAGTCAGGCTCCCAAAGCAGATGTGACCTCTGCGACAGCTACTGGTGGAACTTCGACGGAAAGACCTATCTCTACAGAGATAATGATATAGGTAGGGTAGTGTAGTGTTTTTGTTTTATTTATATAATTTTTCTCTTTTCCCGTGATTGTTACACTTGGGCAAATTGATATAAATCATGACCCAGTTTCATTGTTTCTGAAAGCTGTTCATCCGAAAGACATATGTCAATGTAAAGCGGAATTAAGTGGCTGTTAACACAGTTTGCACATTTCCTTCCTCAATAAATTGCGTATATTTGCGTCTACATGGGACGAAGTGCAACCCAATAACGCTTGCTGTTCTTAAAGTGCTTTAAGCAAACTGTGGGTGCAGTCTACCCGACAAACGTTTCCCTTATAACAACAAGAGAAATACTTACCAGGGTACGTTAGGCTATGTGTGTATGATCATTGTATGTGCTATGTCATTAGCCTTACCAAGGAGCTGTTACTTATAGCTCAGGATCCCTGGCCTAGCCGTCTATGACGATGTAATTTTTGCAATTTTCATCTATACGTTCATTCAATCAATCAGGATCCAGACCGTGGAATCATCGCGGCAGTTGGTTTTTCTCCGGGGTCGGGATTTTCGGTTCAATCGCCGTGATAGTATACGATGCCACGTACTACTTGGGTAATCTGTGGGGACAACAATCGCAGATCATCCATCTTATATCATACGGTACATTCATGCTCAACCTCATGTTGTATCCTCTCCTGATTATGATCTGCAAATTTAGGGCGATCACCCAGAGACGAGTGCCCCAAATATCTTGGTCAACCGGACTCAGCGGTCGGTACTTAGTTAAGAGATTCCAGTATCTGGATATTCCTAATAGAGGTAATAAGCGTAAACATCGAATCACCACTGCTACAGATTTTAGGTTGCAGAGTGGGGGGGGGGGGAGGAGGGAGAGCATGGTGCCCCAAGGTGGGCAAAAATGGTTATAGAATTACAACTCAGCAAACGAAATTTTCAAGAGCAAATTTATTAGCAAATTTATTTTTCAGAATTATCAAAATCAGTGTATGAAAGTGATCGATATTCTTTTTAATTATTCCACGATGATCTTTATTATGCAATTTTGCCCGTGAAGTCTTCGTGGCTGACATGTAAAGTTCAATTTTTTTTTTTCATTTTTGTCTAAGAAACACGCTGACGTAAATGTGACACATGCCAAATACAGTGATGTGTTAAATGGAAAAGTTGGTGATAACATAATAAAAATGCGATCAGTTTGCAAAATTTGAAACCTTAATTGAGAACAAAAAAGAAATGACAACGACGACTCTATAAACGTACGGATTCAGGCTAGGCCCTCAGCACAAACTGAGAAAGTTTAACCTATGTCAATGTTACCATTTGATAGGCTGATCAGGCAGGTGATAGATGGTGATGTTACATTGTTCCAGCCACAGGTGTGTTGATACCTGGTTTCGTATGCTGTTCTGCTGTTCTTTCTTTTCACGTCTTAAAATCATCATAATTCACCATAAAATCTTAATCTTAAATCTTTCTTCATAATCACCTTAAAATCATCATCATACACCATTTCCTTACGAAGAAAGTTTACGGGATACGTTTCTTGTTTGTTTTATTCAAAAAGGAGCTCCTGGGAAAGCTCTCGTGCTCTTCGGAATATTTTGCGTCGTGTTTCACACCGTATACAGAGGGAAATTTTATCTCGTACTCTGCCATCAGTTCTCCTTTCACAGCGGTTTGTCAGTAATATGTGGCGGTGCGATTCTGACAATGTTCGTATCGTTCCAGTACCTCATGTACCTGACCAGGCTCTCTTTCCAGCGTCACTTCGCGTTGGTGGTAAACCTTATCAGGGCCCGCCAAGGGGACTTGGACATCTGCCGACACATCGTGGGAAGCGCGTTCCAAGATTTCAACTGCTTTCGAAAACTGATCGCGATTTACATGAATTTGTTGATTCCGGTGTTGACCTGGGCTATAACCACCCACGTCGCCTGGCAGTATTATCTCAACTCGAACGAACAGAGCGATCGCAACAAATCGAGTCAAGCGTTCACAAGTTTTGAGACCCGTATCAACATTTTGATCTGGCTCGAAATTGTCATGTTCCTAGTGATTCCCATCTGGGCTATCGGAGGTTTGGACACGAGTTACATCTGGACAAGATTTAGACTCCGTGTATTAACGATACCGAGAAGGGCATCTGATATCTTTTGGCGGAAGTTGATTCGCCATATGGATACTGTCAATGAACATTACGATAGAATCAATTTTACCATGATTTTCTCGATCATAGGTTTCTTCATGGCTCTCGAATTTGGCAACAACCAAACCACGACGTTCGTCATACCGGAACCGTACTGTGACAATGCATCAGAGATCGTCTTTGGGCCATTGACATAGAGAGGGCAAAAATATGAAGGTGATCAGAAGTAAACGTGTCCAGGGAACGCAATGAAGAATTGAACACCGGAGATATGAGCAGCAAAGGGCAAATTAGAAGGAGACGCATCAGAAGTTTAATTCATGCTAATTTCTATGAGATTTCCTCTGGTATGATAGCAGTTTCAATTCAGAAGGAACCAGTACTTTTTTAGAGCACCCGTTCACTTTTGTGTGGTGTATCCAATTTGTAGATGGTATCATAAGACCTTACACTGACCCTATACTCCATGAAAGTGATAACGGAAAGCATCCTTTGAGCCTCATCATATTGCCGGGATTCAGGGAGTCAGGGCCACGATCCCACAAATGAGAAAGACTAATATCTTCGGAATCAAGATTAGCCTAGATATAGAAGAACACTAAATAGGAATAACTCATATACCTTTAGCTACATGCATGTGATTTACTGGTATGATTCACTGCAGCTTTTTATCAGTTTCAGTAGACGTATCAGCAGTTTTCTTAGGTCATATACACAAATCAGTATTCATAGCTCATTAAACCATAAATTGTTTTCAACCATGATCCTAGAATGGCATGAGATTCCACGCGTGTGGAGGAAATATTCATTGTTAATGCTTTGCTCATTAACTTTGACAAAGCGCAAAAGAGGAGTAGAAATGTTACCTTTAGTTATTCTTTTTTGGTTCCCGACTAATTGAAAACGTACCATACATAAACACGCGGTGAAGCAAAAACGATGATGGTGCATGGAGCCAAGCTTAGTGACGAAATTGATGACATCATCTTAAAGCATTTTTGTAGGTGACTTTTCAATCTAGTTCTCTTACATATACTTATTTATATATTTATTAATATTGTTGTGTTCTCAACAAGGGAATGTGACATATTTTTAGGTTTGGACTCCCCGTATGTCCTTCAATTGGTTCTGATTAATGTAGCAGTCCTAGAGATAAATCTCAACTGTTTTGTAATCTACTTGTTATCCTTCACTGTATAGCCTGCTGGAGATGAACAGACCAACCGCAGGGCATTGACGCCCAGGGCAGTTTCTTATGCAGTTTCTTACTGTTGTAAGAAACTGCCCTGGTTGTTTCTTATTGTTGTTGTTTCTAAGTTTCTCCTTGTAGATTTACGGGTTAAGGTCAAATGTGTGTCTCAGACATTCATCATTGTGAAGGAATTTCAACTAAACTTGACATTTTCACAATTTTGACAGGTTTTGTTTCTTTAATGGTTCCGCTGGTTTGGGGATCTATTCTGTTTTTTTAAAGTGTTTTCTATATTATCTCAAACTTATTTTGTCATCCTAGTGTTAAGTGTTCTCTACATTTTCACAGAATCCGTAACTCATAGCTATGTTAGTTGTTTCCTATTTTCCTATTCCTATTTTCTCACAATCAGTACATCACTTCTGTCAACAAGTTAGTTACGTTTTTGCAGAGGTCAAGTGTACTGACGAAATTATGTATTTTAACAAAAAGTACAAATCTGCTTCTGTTTCTTATCGAATCCTCAATGGGATTGAGTGTGTGTACAAAACTATCCACAAAAATACTAATGTAACAATACAAATGTAATGTATTGTTTTCCCACTTTGAAGTATGGCAAGTTATGTCAAGGATAAACATTTTCACAACTTTTTACGTTTTGCATTATTTTCCAATGGAAAGTTTAATCATTTTCGAAGGCTCCTTTTATATAAAAGGGGATGCAATCTCCACATTAGACTAGATTAGAAGAGGGTTCCTTCTCGGCTCCGAAAGGCAGCCTTGGCGGTTCAATCGTCAAACCGGCTGACTCCATTGAAACCCTGTTAAGAATTGTACTGTGTAGGTATGAGGAAATATATCGTTCATACTTCTTGACGAATCACCTGTACTTTTCTTTTGTTTCATCGTCTTCCCCGAGAGAGCGACAGTATATAATTAAATACATAAGTAATGGGGCTAAGTATCCTCATATAAGCGGCAAGTTCACAACGAGTTTCTTTTCAATCACCGTCTACCATTATCAAGCATACATTCAAAGCAGAAACTGCTTTTCCTGTCACTGATGGGAACATCTTTTATGTCGCCTTCTTAAATAGCCACCCGGTGAAGGCAAACGCCTGAATTGGAATGCATTCGAATGACAATATAACACACGAGCGATATTTGGTGGCCTCTCTTCTGGCGTATCATCAACGACTGTTTTGATATTCTATGATATATGTAAAATCTTGTCATCATAACTAAATCACCTCCTTGAGAACGTTTGAGCCCCGTTCATCCATACAATTAAGGGTGGACAGTTCTGCTTTCAGTATTACACAAACAAACTATTTACACACTAGCTTTACTTCAAATCATGGTGTCGATCGTAGCTTTTGCAACACAGAGAGAAATGTCACTCTACAGTCTGTGACAGAGAGGGCTCTAGAAAGGCGTATCGGGTCTCTTCTTCAGCCATTCAGCCAATTTGGGTATCTGAAAGACTCGATTTACGTGTTCGAGGAGTTTCGGCTCAGTGACCTTTAACCCTGGACAACGCGCCACCATGTCAGTGAGATAAGTAGCCGCATCCAAGTCCGCCATAGACAACTGCACGTGTAAGAGAATAAATCACAGAGAGTAAGTCTGAGAAAAATCAGTCAGGAACAAAAGAAAAAAAGGCATAAAAATAAAAGCATGATCTCAAATCGGGGCAGACCCTGACATTACAAAGATGACATTTAATGATAATGATGAAGAATACCAATGAGATGAATTTATAAAAGAGACACCCTTTCTCAATGCCAGACTATGAGGTGTCACGCAAGTAACATAGCGCGGTACTTGCCAATTACCTTCGTAACAGATTCAATATCACCAAAGAATGACGGAGATGACCGACTTAGGAAAGCTACAACCACCGCATAGATTTAATGCATCAATAATAGCTGCAGTCTCTTCCCAAATTGAGTCCAACTGTCCAATGCAAACCAGATCGAGGGCTTCACGAAATTTGTCAGGTGAACGTGTAAATCAAATGAGGTCATACAACGTGTAGGATGCTACTGCCCCCCCCCCCTCCCAGCCCCAAAAATACTGCAAAAGTTACTTTTTTTTGACGGATTCAAAAAAGGAAATGCATGTCCTATGACATTATCATCAGAGTTGGGTTTTAGGATTTATTCCTCACATCCCTTTACGTAGCATACAGGGAGAAGATACATACTTGAGGTTAAAGTCGCCTTAATATGGTAGCCTACCTTACACGCCTAATTAGTGGGCCAGTAGCCCTAATGTGGGGGTACCTTATGGCATACAAATGAAATGGATCGGGATTACTGTACTCACTGGAGTTAGGGGGGGGGGTGAAAGGGGGTCTAAATATGTGTGTTTGTGTGTGTGCGTGTATGCCCTTGTTTTCGGGTGGGATCGAGGTTAGGGTTGAGGAAGGGAAAACGAAAGAAAGAACAATGAGATCCTCGGAATGAAAGGAAAACAAAGCTGTATGTGCGAGTGTGTGTTTATGTACAACCGAACTGTGTCACGATCTCCTCCTAGACGGTAAGTCGGATAACCTTTAATTCGGTGGGTATGTGCTGGAGTATTTCATATGGTGTCCGCCTGGGCGATGACGTCATACGTCAAAGGTCATGGGTCAGAAAACGAAAAACACATTTTTAGCATTATCTCAATGTGAGAATTTCCAAGAATTATAAACTACCACATATAGAAAGCAGACAGTACGGGGAATTTAAAAAAATTTAGATGACGTCACCAGGTCAACGGTCACATGATTAAAAGTCAAATCGGGGAAAAATGTTCTAAAGTATGTCACGATCTCCTCCTGTAGACGGTAAGTCGGATAAACTTTGAACCTAGTGGTTAGGTGTCGCGGTATGTTGTGTAGTGTGCGCCAGACTGAGATAACGTCATAGGTCTAAGGTCACAGGTCATGTAAACAAAAAACACTTTTATCACTTTTTTATGTGTGAGCATCCTAAGAGTTTTAAAACTAACACATATAGACAGTAGAGGCTACAAGAATTATTGTTTTCAAATACTGATAGCGTCACGAGGTAAAAGGTCATCTGTTTAAATGTCAAACATTGCTCTGATAAAGTGTGTCACCATCTCCTCCTAGATGATTCGGATGAACTTTAAACTTGGATTGTGGGTGGGTTCCTGGGTGTGAGATGGAGTATCCGCCGAACTGATGACGTCAGTTAGGTAGTGGTAGTACATGGTGTCAATATATTTTACACATTTGCCTTTCCATGAATGTGACACGGTATTTCAACCTATACAACCAGTTGTGGACTAAATGTTTACGTCTGGTAGCAATGCCTTTTCCAGTGCCTTGATAATACCTTCACTCAGTGAATGTTTACAACGTATACTTATATAGATCTACTGCACAATTGTTAAACTCGGGATGTTTCAGCACTGTGACGAAAATATTGAGCCATGCGTAACTCAATGCGCTTTTCATGGCACACAGTGACGGGGCTTGTGGATATGAGGAATACTCCTGACTCTCGCAAGTTTTCTGGGAACACTTTTGACACACGTTCGATAGCTAGGCACATGTGTACGCGCATGCAGATATTTGTGCCGTTCCACGATAACGCAGTGTATTGCAATACTACATCATTAAGTGACTTGAACATTCAGCACTTCTATCCACAACGAGCAATCTAAGTCACTGATGAAATATACAGCTCAGCGAGAATGGGTATGCAAAATGCCAGAAGAGATTTGCAACTCCGTGGATTGCCTACTTGTATTAGCTTTAGACACGTATCATTTCTGCAGCTACTAACCTGTAAAGGCATGTTATGAATTTGCCTTTTTGAATATTCACCAGGATTGCCATTGGATACATCTCGTTTGACCAACCGCTCTATTTATTTTTACTCGCTGAATAGATACGGAAACTGATGAAAAGAGTAGATTGTTGAGAAAAAAAAAATCATATTTTTTTTCTACGAGGCAAGCAACGGCAACGGTCTTGCAGTGATTAAGAGTGAAGGAAAAGATTTTGAATTGATATTCAGAGTGTGTGTGTGTGTATAAATATCACATCAATAAATGTATAAAGTTTTAATTATACCATTTTTATCGCTTTTTTATTAATCCTTCTTGCAACTATTCCAGTGCCGTGAGAGTATCCAGTTAAAAGGTTTTCGTAGAATGTGAACATGTGACCATAACCTAAGCAATAGAGTGACGCGTTATGTTTATGATCTCGTTAAAAAAAAAAAAAAAGAGCGGCAAACAAAACAGTGACGCGAGGATCTTACCATCGAAAGAAGAGAAAGCGGACGATTCCATGCGTAACTGATGTTTCGAAACTGCAGTTAAGTGGACAATTACGATAGCAATGAAACATCAGAAAGGTCGAAAGCACTTTCTATTTATCATTCTACACAAAAACGAAAGTTAAGTGATCTCCATTTTGTCATTTATTTGTGCGAGGTCTTTCATAGTCATCTATTGACTTGATATATTTCCAGAGTAGTCTGTGAAGTGGGAATGTTGTGGAGTAAAATTTTAGGATCCGCCTCCATATGAGTCTGAGCTGTAAGGCGTCGCCATTCTCACTGTTGCACTATCCACGTTTATACCCATGAAAGACATTTACACATTGTATTACGTAACAACTTACCAAAGACAACACGGTGTGAAGTTCCAGTTTTCCCAAATGTTTACAAGGGTCTAACTATAGCGTCAGCTTTGAAAGCATAATTTCTTTACTTGCAGTGAGTTCTTTGTGTCACATTGTAATTTCTTACCCTTAAATGTGTGTAAGGAATAAGGAGGAGGAGCGTGTTCATGTGGCATTGGATTGATTACTTTATACTACAAGAAAGCAGAAACACACACGGACTGTTAAACAGCAGGATCATCATGTGCGGACACTTTGGAATTTTATGATTACTCTGAACTCTAATTGGGTTTCTTTTTGATTTTAAACTTCTCATTGACCTTTATGTGAGGGGTTTGTATGCGATTTACACTGGACCATTCTCGCGTCCACATCTGGATTACACAGTACACACCTCAATGTTTCGGTGTAACACCAATTACTGAACTATGTCGTTGTCAAGCTTTGAAAACTTACAACTGTTTAGTGCGCTGGTGGTAAGGTGTTCTTATTACTGCGGACAATTAACCCTCATGGATGATACATATAGACCTTTTCACAGAAATCGGAATCCTGAAAGCCGGGGTCATACCCGCGCGATTCAACACGCGATTCAATTTTCAAATAAAATTGCACAACTGGAATTGCCGCCCACATTAATAAACGCAAAATATGAACTACGATTATCGATTTTTTTTCTCTTTCAAGATATTCCAGGATTGAGAGAAATTGTGACGCTATTTCATTCTGAACGACTTTTATGATCAAGTCAATTTGCACTGATGTAGTTGAAAGTTGAATTATGTTGAATCGTACCGAATAGCGCTGGTGTGACCCGGGTTTAATAGCTGAAAGAAGCGCGCAAATCTCTCGACTGCTTCTCTCTTAAAGACCGTCTCAGCAGCACAGTACTGTACGGTGTACTTTGCGCGATATGCGCGTAGTCTGTTCAAACTATCGCTGTTGCTTTTAGCACGAACTTATGAAACCATTACACCTACCGTGCCAAGGCATTCCCGCGGCACGTGACCCTTCACACCAGTGGACAGTTTGACGCCATTTTGTCCATTGAGGCTTCTATAAGGTCTCCGATTTCATTGAAATAGCAATTTGTGACGTCAGATGTAACCCCGTAGAGCAGTCTCCCGAAATTCTAAGAACACTGACTGTAACTAGCTATTTTGCATTCATTTTTTGGTAAATATAGATCTAATAGATTGAGGAAAATGTAGACATTCATTACCCGAGAATTTTTAAATATTCCTCTGACTAGCCACACAAACGTACTAAAGTAAAGTACAAACACTCCTTGAGTTGGAACTAAATTGGCGTCCTGTGAGGGGGTGTCACCCCTCGATCAATTATAACGTGACTCCCGTTGACCGTATTCTGTAAGTAGATGGCGCTGTTGTCATATGATCTCAATGCAAGGGTCTATACTTCATTTTCAAACCAAGAAAAGTTCCACTGTGTAACTGGGTGCCATGCGGAATCATAATTCAGAAAGTTTCTTGAAATTATTACAACATGCAGGGAACATGATATTACTTACTCTGTTGCCAACGTAGAATCCCGTCCCTCCGTTGTTTGCTTCAAGCAAATTGACCAGAAACCTGAAATGTTTGGGTGCTTCTGTCTCAATTAGTTCCTTGAGAATGTTTTGCTGATATGGAAAAAAAAAACAAAATGGTTTGCCACTGTCTGTTAAACAATTAGAAGAACGACAATGGCATGTTCCCCTTTGCAAATATCTTTATAATCCCCACCATATAAATTGTGGCGGCATTTTGGAGTCTTATGTATATTTTGAAATCTAACTGTAATGTTGTACATACAAATCATGCCTTTGTAATATCGTCTTGATCGTCACCATGAGGTGGGATTTGCTATCAACAATATTCTCTACCCAGCTCACCTTTCTTTCTGCATCTTTTTCGAGAAAATATTTCCTCATCGCTAAGCCCAGGTCAACCAAAACTTCACAAACTTGATCGATATCTGCCGCCTCGGTCTCGTTGTCGCCGTAAAGATCTGTCCGGCAAGTTAATTAGAATGAGAACTGAGCCAAATATCACGAATTTCTGTCAACATTATTCTTTTTTTTGCAAATATGCCATTATAATTCAGTTCAATTTCCAAATCATAATTCATTCAACATTAATTATATAATTTTGTGTTTGACAAAACCCTCGGAAGGCGTAGGATACCTTTGACCAGTTGAATATTAGGCAGTAGCGTGTTTAAAGGGCCAGTGAGGAGGAAAATCGCTTAGTCCGGAAAAAACTGAAGACTCTCGACAGGGGTTGGGTCAGGTGAGGGTTGAGACCCACCCCACCGCTCTTACTCGGGGGATGCTCCGCCAGTCGGGGATTCTTAGTCGATACGATACAGAATGCAGATCGCCGTAAAGGCCTGTTTTCGCTTTCCAGAGGAAATTTCTCTGATGGGGACCATTAGTAAGTTACAGCTACTCCTGTTTTTTTTTTCAGTAATTCCATCCCGCATTTTTTGAGCACAGACCCTGCCCACCTTATCAAGTAGCATGAAGGCAGAGTACACAGTTTATGTGGGCCTATAGCCAATTTCATCCAATGGGGCAAAGCCTAGTTGCTGCTCTTCTCTCATGTGTTGGTCATGGGGTATGTCTATAGTGACTGTAGGAGAGAAGTATAGGGGGCAGTATACTCAACTGCCGGGACAATTATTGACCTGTATAAGTCTTTAATAAGTACATAGAGGATAGCCTGAACTCTTAAGTCATTGACATCGAATTTCGCAAAATCTAAAACGAAGGAAACCTGGTCAATAAGACCTCTAAAATAAATTCAAGGCATTCTTATTTATATTGCTGGAGCTTCAGGGGACTTTTCCCCCTGCACCCCCACTGGGGCTCTGCGCCTGGAACCTGCCAGGGGTCCTAACGCGGGCCCCTTCGCTCCACACGTGCACAACCGCGCTTACCGCTCTTGGGGCGTAATAGTATTGTCGATCGAGAATTTGATCGGACTCTCGACGCTTTACTTTACACACAGTACATAAGCACAGGTAGCTAGGCGCGGCACACTTCTCCATGGATGTGTAAATAACGTGCAAGTGTTTTGTGAATGTAGAAGTCACGTGCACGTCAAAGTACATACTGCCATGCAGATCGCGGGTGAGGCAAAAGAATCCTTTATTTCTCGGATCAGCGCTTCGCCACTCTGGGCGATTTGTAACCAGTCGCTTGTAATCAGTTGTTTTATTCAATGTCTTTTCCAAAACGCACTGTAAACAACTCGATTCCTGGGCTAGTGTATACACGACATGTGTCATGCAAAAACATACTGAGTGGTGTTGTTACTAAAAGCATGGAAAAATGACATTGATACAATCGATCAGTCCAATCACGGGTGCATAGGTCGAAACATTAAGTCACATTGTATGGAAAAGCAAACGTCTAACCAGCTATGTTTCCCATTGTACCTGCTGTACTGTATTATGTGCCCCGTTGACCTATGACGTCACCGATTGTGTGACCACTACATATTGTACTCAGGTACTTAAAGACCAAGTTTGAAGCTCATTAGACATGTTGTCAAGAAGAATATCGTGACAGGTTTTGCCAAAATATTTTGCGATATGAGATATGACTTCTGACCTTTGATCTCTGACCTTAAATATTGATGGGAGACACAACCTTAGACCATGGTTTAACTATCAACCAACTTTCATCCGCATTGGTTTTGCGGTCTAAGAGGATTACTGATGCAAACCTTTCGGTGTCAGATTTGACCTTTAATCTCTAGACTTGATCTTTGAGGTCAAAACTCGTACAAACGTGACGTTTCGGTAAAATCTTGTATACGGTCGTATATGCAAAGGTCCCATGAAAATAGCAATTTTGGCTAAAGAAATGCAGCTCAAATAAGATTTTCACCAATATGACCTTTGACCTCTGACCTTAAATTTTGACTGTAGATACTACTTAAGACCATGGGTCACCTATCTTTCAACTTTGACCCTCATTGGCTTCGCGTTTCAGGAGGAGTTGTGGACTCAAATTTTCGATGTCACATATAACCTTTGAACTTGACCTTTGCGGTCAAAACACATGCAAACATGATGTTCAGGTAAGATCTTGTACATTGGTCATATATTTGAAGGTCCAATGTTAATAGCCCTTTTCGGATTAAGAAATACAGCAAAAGTAATATGACCTTTGACCGCTGACCTTTTGAAATTTTGATGGGATGCACATCTTCAGACCAACTTTAGAATAACATTAGTAATGTCGTTGACTTACTAAACCGCCTCGCCAATGTTCGATTAATGGCACCACTCTGAGCTAACCGCTTGCCGTCGATTTCAAGGACTGGAACTTGTCCGAAAACGAAAGCTGTAAAGATAGACACAAACAAAGGACATAACTTCATAACTTTTGGACATCGTATATTTTTACATGCTGGTATAACTCTGTACCATTAAGGTGCTGTGATTAGTTGAAACTTTGCATCTGTCGTGAATGCTTTGCGACCCTTCCGATAACTAAGAGCTTCGGCGGATCCAAGTGAGGGGGGTGGGGGTGGGGATTTGGGGCCATCGTCCCACACAAAATTAAAGGTCGACCAAAACATTATTGTAGAATTATACATGATTCGTTAATCAGAAAATACAACTTCAAAGTTGTTCATTTCTGGCACCAAATCGAATCTGAGGACATTGTCGATATTATACTCTTTTGGCACTGTGCCTCATATGAATCCGGATACTCGATCCGTACGTCGTTCAAGGAAAACAGGAAATTGAGAGAGACAAATACCTGTAATAGTTGTTTGTATAACATTTACATCAGTCTCTTTGAAAGCATCTCCAAAATGATAATTGAAACGGAGAATATATACACAATGTGAAAAAGAAAAGAGACTGAGGAGTGTATATAAAAAGCACGAGGGAGCTTGTAGATATAGACACTCCAGAAGAAAGAAATGACACCAGCAATTATGACCGTAAATAACATTTAAATACAAAGAAAGAATTGAAGACGTTATAGAGGAATCACCGCTAATGAGAAATAATGTAACGTTTAAGGGAGTTCTTGAATGAATTGAATGAGCTTTGCTCAGTAGTTGTCAACTAAGCCCTCCCAATGGAACCAAGAGGAGTGTACGCGGGCATTTGGTACGATTTGCCAACCAAACTTTCCCGTTTCGCCCAACAGATATTGCTGATGTGCGTTACCTGCATTGTGATATGTCAGACCTTTAGCCTAACAATGACGAGCAAAGAAAAGGAAACATGAGCTATGTATATGTAGGCTATTGCAATTACTACTATTAACGGTGCATATTTGGGCTCCGGTGGTGACATATATTGGAAGTTCAAAATTTTGTTTGGAAGAAAGAATTTCAAATCGTTGTTCATCAGGCATATGCTTCAAAAATTGACAATCATTTGACTAAGTAACTACAGTTACCAGTGTCAGTGGGTAGAAGTTATAACCGCAAATACATTCTGTTTTCTTCAAGCTGTATACGTGTCTCTTTTATGTAACGGCAGTATTCCACATTATCATATATCCCTGTGTTGTGACCTGGCTTTTTACCACTCCGGTCGACTGCACGGCCGGCTGTAGCCGGCTCTGACTTTTGCCGACCTGCACGAAGAGGAAATTCGCTGGACAATCGGCTGGAAAAAAAAAAAATTAGTAATGTCTGAAAATTCAGGAACATGTAATTATTCCAAAATTTAGCTCGCAGATAGGGAGACCATAGCACCATTTGCCATCAAAGTGTATTTTATCTCCACTGAAACCTCTCCCAAGGACGTCGTTCACATACACTATACTCCCACCACTCGGAACCATCTAACTAGAACCCGGGTTGCAACCCTTGCTTCATTGATTACATAACATTACTTTAAAATTCAATAACTGAAATCTCCTCCAGTGTGCGCAAGTAAAAGAGATACACCCTCCTTGTCTTAAACTGTCTCTAAAAAAAATACCTTTTTCAAACTTTTACGTATCTCGGAAACACATTTAGAAGAACTTTCATTTTCCTTTCATTTATTTATTTATTTCGTTTAAACATACATGCATAGTTTGATGAAAGATGCAGTCGTACAATGCAGTGGAATGAACAGGACACTCGAGAAAAAAAAAAATCAGTAAAATGTTTCTCACAGCTAGCGACCTTAAAGGAAAAACAAAAGAACAAAAACAAAAGAAGAAGAAGATAAGGAACAAAGTCAACAGTTCACAAACGTTTATTACCAATGAGATAAGATTTCAGTTTACATTTAAAGCTTTTATATGACTTAGAGAGCTTTATATCATTCGGAAATCACTCCAAATTTTAGAGCAATAATTATTCTCTGTTGGAGAGGTGACATCACACGCTTTAAAACGAATACCATAACTATATAGCTTGGTCTATGGTCTATGGTTTCGAATGTTTTCCTTAAATCTAAGTATAGGCCTAAGACATTTCCCCGTCGTCAAAAATATGTGGGTATGCAATTTGCAGTTTCTTCTTTTCAAGAAGTTTGTCAATAAAGGTTAACAAGCTAATTGGACGATAGTTCTAGATACTTGTAGGCCCCCCCCCCCTCCTTTTTTTATTTTGAAAATAGGAATGACTTTCGAAACTTTCAGAACATCAGGAAAGTTTCCAGAGAGGGGCACAAGGTTAAACACGTGACACAACATTGGGACAACAACATGGGAAGTCCGATTTAAAATCTTAGGAGTAATTTCATCTATACCAGGGGTTTGTCATCTTTTAAAGAGAATATTTCTTCAAGGATTTCATCATGAATGGTGGGTGCCTAGAAATAGCATTTGTGCTACCACCGTCCAAAAACCGCCTTGGATCCACCGAGTTTGTTAACAATTGAAGAAGAATAATCATTGAAAAAAAAATGGCAATGCCCATGTTATCAGTAATGGTTGTTGTGGACGATACCCCTTTAACAGGGGTAGACGTTTTGTTGCTATTAATTCGTTAAGGACGGTCCATGTTTTTTTTTTTTTTTAGGAGTGTTACCCTAGCAGCAATCATATTTTTGTAGTACGTCCACTTGGAAAACTTGATGGATTTATTTAAGATATTTCCATACCTGGACAAACAAAGTATCTTGTTCAGGATTTGGACTGTCAATATACTTATGGAAAAGTAGGTTTTTACCTCTCATAGACTTTCTGATACCAGCAGTTATCTATGGCTTGTTTTTTAGTCGCTTTCTCGACAAATTGACTTTTGGAAAATTAATATCATGTAAAGAAATAATTCTAGATGTGAAAGCGTCGTAAGCATCGTTAGCGTGACGACAAGCAAAGACTTGTGAAAAGTCAGTGCATTCGACTGTAAGAATTAATCTTGCAAAGTTTCTGATGCCATAAATTCAGACCCATCGGTCTGTTCCCGTTAGGACTGGTTGCTAGGGTCGCTGATAAATCAAAAATTTGGTAGACGATCGCTTACGTCGCAATACAGGTTACGGGAAGTTATTATAGAAGTGACAAACCTACTTGGCAGACGAACAAATATATGATCAATAAGAGACAGAGTACTGTCAGTGATGCTAGTTGGCAAAGTAATGGCTGGTGTAAAAATATAGCATCCCATAAGATTAACAGAGTCATTTACAGGTGAATTAGCGTTGACTTTGAGGACTTTGTTTAGGTCATCTGCCAAAATGGATCATGTATTGGGATCTGTGGTCATTAAGGCCGACTCTAAGGCATTAACAAAGTGGTTTACAATACCCTTACGGTGCCAGTAACGCCCGACAATCAAAGAACGCCAGTTGCTGCGCTTTACTTCAAGCCATAAATCCTCGACTTGGCAGTGTAGACAATGAAAACTCAGATGAGGGCCCGATGACATTGTCTATCGGCGTAATTCTAGTGAGGTTTCTTGTAAAGAAGATACCAACACCTCCGCATTTAGATGGTGGAGGTAGAAACTCGTGGTCATGGTCAGGTAAGATATTACTGAAAGACTGAGAATGACAATGACCTATTTCTGTTCAAAGGTTACGTTCGTGCGAACGAAAGTGGTTATTCGCCCGTTTTCTGTGCGAAGAGCTTCAAACAAACAAAAAAAAATGTCCCGTCATGTTAGCCTGGTTCTTACAATTTTATAGCATCCTAGTGGGAAATAAAAATGTTTTTAAATTGGGCAAAACAAACACATATTTCAGGATCCTAGAAGTGAACATTTGCGCAGTCATGCACTCAAGCAACCAATTGAGCGAGATATATTGCCCAGTTCCCATCCCTTGAGGATGCAATATAACACATGCCATGGGTAAAATGCAATAAGGTTGATGACATGTTAATTGTTTTGTCCTATTTCTGATGTTGTAAAATGCCCCCAAAAAATGCGGTGGCGAATGCAAAGGAAGGGATGGCAGGGGTGAAAGTGGGTGGAGTAAATGTAATATAACACCTACCCCCCCCCCCCCCTCCTCCATCTCGTAAATCTATGAGAGAATATTTCCAGGCCTACATCCACACATCTGTCCATGCAGTTGGATGTTTTTCCACTTTATATCACCATGAAAATTGTCGAACTACGATCGATTGTGTACAGCCTACAGGTACTTTTGCTTTAGCACTTCTTTGCATCTTAAACACCTTTCGAGCGTTTGAGGTAGTTTTTTCATTCGTGACCGCTAAAATTTAGCGGGGTGATGTTAGCGTTACCAATGTGGTGTTGCGTGATTGTGTAGACCTAGACATGGCCGGGAAAATTTGGGGCCAGCGAAGAGCTTCCAATGAAATATGTGAGGGCTAAAGGAATGTCGATCCTCCTCAACGTCTGTCAGCCATGCTAAAAAAATAAATGAAGAGGATGTGCAACTCATTATGTTTCTTGCATTGTCTAGTGAACCACCTAATATGCATTACAAATCTTCATAGATTTATGTTGTTTCTCATAAATTGAGATCCCTATTTCAAGGATGTGTTCGTGCAGCTCAGAACACCCGGAAAGTGTTGTTTCCGGCGATATGGGGGGCTTGCAACCCCACCCCCCCAAAAAAAATATATAAATATTGTACGCTCACCGTCAACCGATGGTTGCCCTCCCCTTCGCCATCCCTGCTGGCACTCAACCCCCTTCCCATCCCCTCCTTCTCTAAATACATTTTGTTCGGTCCTGAGTACCCGTATCTTGAATACGAGGGGATCGTGCTCTGTGCCTGGGCCCGCATCGGTTCTCGAGGGCCCTGCATAGATGTATGGCAATGCGTGGCTCCACAATCATTAGACCTGGCGGCGTCCCTGACTATGGGGATGCACATGGAGTTACTTGACTATCCCTGCAACGTTAACAACCATTGCACCATCAATAAGAAAAAAAAGCGATATGGGTGGAATTTGCAGGTCCACATTTTTTCTTTTACATGTTTGAATGCTGTTCACTGTCTTACTGATTTTTCTGTCAACGTTAACCAGGTAAAATCTAAGAATGGATATTTCACCAAGCCAAATGAAAATGAAAGTCTCTACTTAACAAAATGGGAAATGTGGAGATACAGTTGATTCAAATCTAGCATCAAGTTCTACCATTTTGCATCTAGACTACTCTCCAGAAGCAAACGTTGGTAGCTCTCCGCTAAGATATATGGCTCTGATAGTCCTGCCGGCGGGTGTCCGCACAAAGAACTACGCCCTCAGGAAAGCCCACCCCCTCCCCCCCCCCCCTCTGATAGTCCTGCACGGGCTTTTCATAGATTGTTTTCCATATCGCAGACATAATATCCCAATTTTAAAGCTGGTTACACGCTGCCTAGAACAGTCGGGAAACGTGGTTTCCAGCTATCTGGGGAATTTGAAAACCCCGAAATTTTCTTGTAGCCAGCTACACTTCTCACCAACCAGGGAGCTGTTATTTAGATGGGGGCAGTACGCTTTGAAGTGAGGTTAGTGCCGCCAAGGTCACACCGTAATTTGTTCTTTGTATAGCAACTGAAATTTCTAAGGACTTAACCGGATTAGCACCGGATTACACAACAGCTCTGTCGTCTGCTACGACAACAGAACTTCACTTTGACTTTCCCTACTGCAACAACATTGCCAGTCGTCACGGAAATAAATGCCTTTTTCTTCGACGCTCGGCGACTCGTATGACCATGAAATATTTGGTTTGTTTATCAAACCATAGAAAAGAATCTATATCTCGCCATTTCTGGAAACTTGAGGAAACTTCTCTGTTGTTTGTAAAAAACATAGACTTTTGCCTCTGTAGCTCATTTGCATGCGCTACCTTCTAAAGGAACGGGCTAAAGGTAATCATTCATTTCAATTAAACAGTCGTCTCGAGTTGCGTGCCATCTGCTCTTTAAGGAGTGGCGGTACAAACCTACATATCAAAGCATTGTTCTGAGCGATGTTCTTGTTCAAGAATTAGCTGACTTTAATGACGGTGCTAGGTAAATTGTATTGAACTGCTAACGTCGAATAAAGGAAAGAAATACCTTTACCTAGCTAATTGCACAGCTTATCATCACTCAACTGGGGGTTCTTAAAATATTAACATTAAGTTAATTTTCTGTACTCTCTCCAACCAGGGAGCTAACAGCTCCCTGCTCCAACTAAATAACAGCTCCCTGGTAGTCTCACTTACTAGTGACAAACAAAGTTCGGTTAAAAAATCTGTGCCACCGCCAATAAAAAACAACTCAAAGAAAAAAATAAATGAAGCGGATGCGTAACTCATTCTTGTATCACCTAAACCTACCTGATATGTAGTATCAATTTTTTATAGATTGAATTTTTTTTTGTAACATAAAGTTAGAAATTTGCATACATGATATCCCTATTTCAAGATGTACAGGTAGCTCATACACACCGAGCAAGTGTCGTTTCCGGCCATCTGGACGGTTTGAAAAGCCAAAATTTTCTGATGCACTAAACGCCAACTGATTTTGGCGCCCCGCATAGATAGTCCTGACGTTACTCATTCACTTTGTGAACATGGAATACACCCTGCCATTCTTATACATTCTTTTACGTACTAAAAAGTTAGTCATAAATTCTTTCATTGTGGAACTCACTTTCACTAAATTTGAAAAGTTTTCCAAGAAACAAGAGTTTCTTGAAACCCTCTCTCATGTCATGGATACTAGCCAAAATCTCCAACACCTTACACCCCCACCCTCCGGTAACCCATCGAATCGTGTGCACGCTGCACCAATATTACTACATGTTTAACAGCCCGCAAACGAAACGGCTGATACTGTGCCAAGTTTTGCTGTATTCTATTTGCCTGCAAATTACTGACATATATGCCGATATGTTACCTGGCTTATCATATTCAAAAAATTTTCTTCATAGAAATTATTATTATTATTAAGACACTTGTAAGTGCGCTTTATCTTAAAAAGTTCAAAGCGCATAACAAATAGAGCGTATAGAATACAATAAGACAAAGTATAAAATAATGTAATACAAGAGGCAAATACAACCAAAAGAAGTGATAAAAGCTTAGAAATCAAGGAAACAGATACACAGTAACTACAGTACAGAACAGCACAGATCAAAGCAAAAGGGCTAATTAAGATTAAAACAGAAATATAAGCATTTTAAAGACACTTACTAAACGAAACAATACTTCCCAGTCAGAGGTGTTTTATTTGATAAACCTTAACCCCATTTTGTTTTTAATAATTTTAGTCCGGTTCTATACTCTGTCTCGTGGCTAATTATGAAAACCATATTGTCACTGTAAACAGTGTTGTCTTGCACCTTGCACCTCCACCTGCATTACTTCCATGCCTCTTTAGTGACAATTCTCATTTTTTACAGCGACGGGTATATCCCTTAAAAGGATATTTCCACCACAAATTTAGCTTGGCTATGTTTAAGAGTAAGTTTATCTAGAACCATTCTGGTAAAACTTCAATCCACTTCTCATGCGGGGTTCTTGAGATATTACCAGTTGACGTTACCCCCTTTGCTACCAAATGTGAACTTAAAGGAAGCAGGAGTGACATCATTTCCTCACATTGCTGTTGTTTTTTTTTTTGTTTTCTTTATTACTGAATTTTGTTTACCTTAAAATCAAAAGGTGACCAGCTTAAGTACTGGTTATGTGAAGGTCGCAAACTCTCATACTCCTCATACATTCGCAGCATGATAGTACTAGATAGTGGGGTATTAGTTCACATATAAACATAAAATGTTTAACAATGTGGGGGTAGATGACATCACTCCTGTTTGCGTCAAGTTAACTTTCGGTGACAAATGTGGCATCTTCAACTGCTCATGTCTCGCCTGCCACGGGCGCGAAATGAGTCGAGTGGTTTCACTACAATGGTCAGATTTAATAACGCTGTAACATATCAAAGCTATAGGAGAGGAGTTGAAGGTAACTAATCCTAGGAAGGCACCCCCCCCCCCTCCCTCTTAGCTATTTGTGGCTAGACCATTCTTTTAAAGTGCGTTCGATTGTTACGTTTAGAGTTATCTGCATTCCACAAACAGTCATACAAATGCCCTTAATGAAGACCACGTGTGCAAGCCATTAAAGCATCACGTAAAATAGAAGGTCTATACATAGCCGTAGCACAATACACTAGAGAGATCGCACGTGCGCTAAATGCAGTGTAAAAGTGGAACCTTACTCTTTTTAATCTCTGGGCTCCAGTCCTCCGGATTTATTCTGTGGTCTTCATATACTTGACCCGCAACTGCAAACATGAAGCGAGCCGTCTCCCCTCTGGATTTAGCGTTGAAGTAAATTAGCTTGTAGGTAGACATTTTATCCTCTGTCTGTAGTGTTCGTCTAATCCGTGGTATAGGCCTACTGCTTTATTTGCTCTCGGTGATTCGTTGTTGTACCAAAGCCGCAATAGTGGCTTCCTTTTATATGGCAGAGATTGATAACTTTTGGTAAGCGCAGACTGTTCACACACAACTACTGACGATACGCGTACCTGGGAGGTTACCAACGTGTTGACCTGCGTGTAGCGACATCGGCTGTTTCCGGTTGTAAACAAATTACTGATGCGGGTATTGCACAACACTTATTATGTTTCCCCCGTACACTACTATGTTTGCAAACTAAACAAACCCAGACCAAAGTTGCCGTTTCGATAAAGCTGTACTTTATGTTCAGAGCTATATATACCATGTAGGACCATATGTATTCCAGTCTCCGTGCCTCCGTTCTCCACCGAAATATATATGTGAAGGCCTACACATGCGTCACAATGTACCAGTATATACCTATAGGTCACCATCATGGCAGGCTACATATCGATGTCATAGGAATACGACATGTGCAGCCTTTTCAATAGAACTGCAAATTAAGACTTACAAGGAAGAAACTAGTTCCCCTGCCAGCTGCTACTGGTAGGATTTCAACATCGTGTGCATTATTTTTGTAACTGTATCATGTGCAAATGTGTAGCCTATTGCACATGGGGATACACACTTACGCTGGAACATGATGAAGATATTAGAGAGCGTAAATAAGCGGGAGTGATGGCGGCTGCTACTCTGACGCCCAATGTAGGCTAACTTTAACTGTTTTATTCAAATGTTTTATCTCTCCAATGAGGGGGGGGGGGGGGCTTTCATAGGATCAGTTACCTTCAACTCCTCTCCTTAGTTCGTAAGAAAATATTTGGGAGTGGGGACTTCCGCAAATTCACCCTTCCTACCCCTCACAGCACCAACTTACCAAGTATATATGAATATATGAATATGTATCCAGTTCATGTGAATATCTTTCGGCTTCTCCTACACCTGCCTTATTTTCGCCAAAATAACTTTTTAATAATGAGCCAGGTCGGAGTTGGAGTTGATGATATTTTAATAGTATGATATGATGTAGAAAGGTCAAGGGGGTATAGAAACACCGATACGCAAGATAACAACAACCCCTGCAAGATTTTAATTTTCAAAGTTGATTCCGAAAATGTAGGTTGACATGAAACATCATGACACTTCACAAGTAATACCAACATACATAGAACCATGACGTAGTGAAAGAATAGAGCGAACTGGTCGAGCAACGACGTCTGAATCGTGCAGAAGAACGATTGGGCATGGCGGGACAGCAGTGCAGTGTTGTAACGAGTCAAGACTCGAGTCATTTATTTAAAAACGGCAAATGAGTCAAGGGATTGTACATGATTTTCCTCATAGAAATATTACAGTGACTCGAGTCACTGACTTGACTCAAGTCACATTAAAAGTATGAAATCGACTCGACTGCAAAACTTGTTACAACTCTGCAGCATGCAGGCACGGCCGGCTATCCGTTGATCGGACAGCCGGGGCAGGGGGACCAAAATGAAGGAAATCTCTAAAAAGCAAAACGATAATAAGACAAAAAAAATGAGAAGAAAAGAAAAAAGTAGGTAGAGGAAAAAGTATGTGAAATAGGAATATGCAAATTTGTGCACTTTTATCTCAATCTGCCTCTGGTGAATGATGGTAGTGTTGCCCACATTTAACCCTCAAAATTCAAGCGAATATATCGTTGTGTATAATCAGGCAATGTACAAACTTTTATAGCAAGCAAAACTTCCAATAATGTTATGAAGGGTTTCCCTGCAACAACATAGTGACGTTCTTTGGAAATTACTTGTTGAGAATGGGAAGGCCGATTCAAATCTAGGGAGTAATTTATCACAAATGCATCTTGTGTGCTGCGCGCCAACTGACCGATGGTTGCGCTCGGCCTAGACAGTCTTCCCATGATTCTCCCCATCCCTGCTCTCTTAAAGTTCACCCGTTCACCTTTTCGAAAATGTCTGGATCCGCGCTTGCAGCATGTTGCATTTTGTCGTAACTATTTTGTCACTCGTATGAGCACCATCCTATTAACTGCATTTTGTATAATAAGTATTATGACTGCATATTCTCTGATCGTATCTCGTTCAGTCAGTTTGAGGATACTCGCGTGCATGGAGGATATCTCACCACGCCACCGAAGCGAGGCAGGTCGTGGAACGTCATTTTTTTTTTTTTTTTTCACACCATCCTGTTAATTCGTTATCATGTGAGGGGCATGTTTAAGTTGCTGGGTTGCAAATGTTCAAAGAACAGCTCTCTAAAAACAAAAGAGTAAAATTCACTCAAAATAAGGGGTGTGTACTTGACCCTGCACTCCAAAAAGAGCGATATTTCACTCCATGTGCAATATAGTCACCCCATGCTATTTGAAATTTGCTATTACTGCGAATGGGTCATGAGCACAATCTTCTTGAGTGAATTTCACTCAAGTGAGTTTAGAGAGTGTACTGATATGCACTCTTCCACGGTTTGTGGAATTATGACAAGGAATACGTATATTAAACAAGGGCGGATCCAGCCTCTATTCATGGGGGGGGGGGCAGTTTGAAAAGGGGGGCGTCAGCATATCTGACTAATACAATAATGTGTGCTGTCTATTTTTAACACAATAATGAGCCGTATGTGCACGGTACCATCATAAAATAAGGCGCCCTTGCATTTGGATTGTTTAGCACTATTACACTGACACTTTAGACGGTCAATGCAGGCCAAGACTTGCATTTTCTGGCGCATGATCAATTGGTTCACTATAAAATATTCTTTTATATCATTGTGTAAATATCAGAATGTGTGTTTCGATATGCTAAGACACAAGAGATGTACAGTTAATGTAGTAAACGGAGATGGTAATTAGAGCGGTTATGGATACTACCAGTAAATTCTGACACCATAGAGTCAAAAATAAGGTAAAAATTTAAATCTCTTGGATAGCACTATCAGTCACGTTCTTGATGCCATTAAGTCTCTCTGAACTGCTGAAGACGTTATAAGGTGTAGTCTATACTCTATATGCTGTTCTCCTCAGCCATCATGACATGAAGTCATTAAGGAAGAATGAAATTGTTTGAGAGAATAGACAAACAGAGAATGGGCTTATACAACGCTACGTAAGTCTGTATGTGCAGAATATCTTATGTGTCACTCGTTGAAAGAAACCTAGCATGCACGTAGTGTGTAGTACGTATCTCATCTAGGCGCACGTACTTGCACACAGTCACACAAATGGCAATGCTATTGCTTGATGTAAATGTGACAAGTAAAAGTGAGATAAATACAGACTGCCAATATTGGCAGCAAGCAAGAGGTAGTTTAACTGAATTTCTTAGGACGCGGGGGCGCATTTTTCCTGTATTTGGGTCATGGGGGCAACTGCCCCAAGTTGCCCCTCTTGGATCCGCCCTTGATATTAAAGATAAACCGTATATTAGGGACCTCCGAAACATGGCGGAACAGATTCATTTAGGCTTTATGGTTTGGGCCTGAAGCTGGGAGACGAGCAGACGAGTCTCTAAAACAATTGTCATTTCATTTATTGGTTTTCCACAAAAATATTACAGAAGAGTGAATACGGCATCAGAACAAGTGAATAGAACAAGAAAGAAACTGTCTCACCTGAAACATGTATTCTAGGCTACAAATAAATTAGCGAGAAGATGCGGAGGTAATTGATGACACACATAATGATATAGCTGACAAATCACTGCATGGTCACTTTAATGAAGCTTTTTTCCAGTCCCACCCCCATTCAGCTGAAGTTTCTTGACAAATACATTACATGTATATGTATATTTTCTGTTTGTTTTTACAATTTTTCATTTACCTTTCTGTTTTAAGAAGTCCATGAGACTTAATTTTTCACCCAGGGATATGCGACATCCTCAAACCTCAAATCCTGTTGCCGCCACGTGTTGCGGTAACGACGTCATTGAGTTTGATTCGGTTCCAAGTTCAGGGACGTGACCTTCTGGGGGAATGAGTTGGGTGGGAAGATCAAATTATTCGTAAGTGAAGAGATGAAAACAAAAATAGCTGGAAGTTTTAAGGCATTACATGAAATCTACTCACGATGGTTTGGAAACGTTAATTAGAGAACTGTCCCCCAACTTCACAAAAATCACACACACACACTAGAAAACGTTCCAGTCCACATCACCCAAAGTATTAATATGAACCGTGAAACATGAAGATCTTCAAAGATTCAAAATATGGTGGACGCACTATTGCTCTTTTTTTTTTCTTTTTGTATTATTTTTTAATGAATCAAAACACATCTTCTCAACTTGTTATGATTATTCAGAGCGGCATATGAGGAGACTCTGTTATGTCCTCTTTCATTAAATTCAGATAAATGGTAAAGAAAGTATTAAAATAGAATCCACAAAATATATCGGCCTGTACATCGACACTATGGCCTACTGAAATGATCACGTCTCGTCACTCTCCAACGCAGTAGTTCCAAATGTTTGGGCAATATCTGTCAAAGGGCGAAGTTAATTCTTCCTCAGACTATTCATAAAACATGTTATCAAAGAATAATTTACACTCTGCTTTCACATTTCGTTGACATTTTCTAAATATGTAAATAATTTCGTTCATATATTTCTAAATATATTTGCCTAAATATTCTACCTTCCTTTGTTTTTGTTAAGGTCATTAAATGTACAGCGAGTACTCTTCTTTGTTAACATTTGTCTTTTTAAAACACTCCCTTTCACAACTGCATTGTTATGTAAATCTAATTAACTCAATGGTGTATATGATTTTCCTGCTGCGAAGAACCAAACCAAATCAAATCAAAATAGTGTGAACTAGTACGAAAATAAATACCGTAGTCAGAGTCATTACCAAAGTCATTATAATCAACCCGGTAAGTTATTTTTAATATAGCTGAGTGAAGTGACTCTGGAGGTCGGCCGAATCCATGGGTCTTCTTGATTACAACTGATACTCATGGGCGTTTCTGAATTCATGCATCAATGGCTGGAATCGCTTTAACCTTGTCTACCTGCAACTTCTTCGCTCTGTCGAAGGGAGTAATATCCACTTTGCACGTTGGACTGATGACGTCAAACACCAAATTAAAGAAGAGTATATCCGCTAAGGTGATCTGGTGATGAAGGGTATGAGAATCCACAGAATATGTTCAGAATTTAGTATTCTCTATTCATTACTTTTATTCTACGTAAATTAGATTATATTATATAACACCTTATTGATTACTCTACATCTAAATGGAGGATAGATGGTTACACTCACGCCACGCGTGATTCGGCGCTACCATCACAATGTTCGGCGAGCTCAGTGTGGAAAGGAAATTGTGACCGCGAAATTATACGAGGAAATTGATCGTCACGGGAAAAGTTATTTTACAGCCACATCACTACACGCAACATGTTCAATTGCCGCTGTGAAACGTACACACAAAATGGTGCAGCGTCCTCAATAAATCTCACATGAGGAAAATGGCTTCTCCATGGCAGAAGCTATTTTTTGTCTCTGTAGCTAATATATCAGCTACCGTGGACTGCATTTCGAAAAGGTTTGTACACAAAACGATCATTTGCTCATTTTATGCTACTCAAATTTCTAAAACATTCTCATTCAAGTAAGCCTAATCAGGTATGCTTCGAAATGATATGTGTAGGTGTAAGCAACACATAAAATGCCAATTTTTATTCGAAGTACACGATTTTTGACCGTTTCAAAATTTTTGTGACGTCATATTTTGGTGGATTTATCCCAAATAATGCGCTATGCACGTCATGCCCCCACCCACGCGGATAAAAATACAGATCCGTTTAGAGAATGTAAATATGCTTGTGACTTCAAGTGTTCATCCTCTAAATTACGTAAATTTGAGATGGAAAACTCCTTTTGTCCTAAGAGTCAATCTCATAAATTGATGATTTTACGACGAAACTAAGGGGTGCGCCCAATCAAAAAGGTATTCAATTCGTGTGTAATAGTAACTTCACAAATCCAGTTTAGCCAGATCTTAAAACACAATCCCGAAAACTGCATAACACGAAAACCATAAAGATGCAACACACACCCACACGTTATCATGCATTTGTGAGGTCTATAATCGCAGGTTTTCGATAAGCTGTGAGTTTATTACAGGACAACCACGTATGACACGTCTAATGTAAAATAAACATAGAAAAATGGTTTATTAACAAGTAATAAATGTTTATTGAGCTTTAAAGCAGGGTTAGAAGTTAATAAAAGTTATTTTTCGATCACTACACCATGTCTAGTGAGTCGATCAACCCTGGATTAGCAAAAGTATTTTGACAAACCTAATTTATCGGCCGCAAAACCTAGATAGAAACATCTAAATACTGAAACAAAAATTCGAAATATCGAGACAAAAAAGAAGAAATCTCGAAATGTCCCCTCAAGGACACGGTATTGATAGACAGTCCACGGTCGACCGTATATTGGTGACAGAGAAAAAACTGCTTCTGCCAAGAAAAAAAGCCGTTTCCTTCACAGTAAGATAGGTTCATTGAGAGCACTGCACATTTTTTCTTCTTTTGTACGTTTAACGGTGGAAATCAACAACAACTTTGTGTGATAATTGCTTTTGTGCAAGTGGCAGTATATTTTCTTGCGTAATTCAGCACTTACTCACCATAACCTGGGTAGCCTAAGTAGGTGCGTATAAGAAACCACTAAAAAAGTGAACCGTCCTTATAGTTTGCTGTAGCCTCGACCGCTTGCTCAACCAGTGGCGGGACTTCTTCGAAGACTGAAAATGCTCCCCTCATCAGAACACATGTCTTTCCTCATGAACTGTTGTTCCAACGCAGAGGGGTTTCCCCGATCCACTCAACCCAGAATGTGAATTCAAATGCGGATTATACGGACGTAGAAAATGTCGATTTGAGGTCGGCGGTAAGAACTTAGATTAAATAGAAATGGATTATCAGTCGATCATAAACCTGGATTATAGGTTGAAATTCTTTTTTAAACTAGGTTTCTCAAAATAAATTGATAATTCATGTTTATTTACTCATAAATTTAGACAGACCTGGTGTATCAGTCAACAGAAAAAACAAATCAATTTGTAACGCAGGTTTATCAGCTCAATATTGTTATTATTATTATTATTATTATTGTTATTATTATTATTATTGTTATTATTATTATTATTATAAATTTAGACAGACCTGGTGTATCAGTCAACGGAAAAACCAATCAATTTGTAACGCAGGTTTATCAGCTCAATATTTTTATTATTATTATCATTATTATTTCATTCACAACCCTTCTCGGTTGGTTCTTGTTTCTGCATTTCTGCATTACTATTATCATTATTATTATCATTATCGGTTGATAAACCATGTGCAAAAGTGCGGTGCATTACGAAATGGTGTTCTAGTTCAACTTATTAATCAGAGGCTTGAATCGTTCGGCTTTCTGCTTTTGTTCTGTCTCTGATTTACTTTATCTGCACTTTTATTACAGCTTTGCACAGAAAATTGCAGACTGGGTAATCTTTCAACTTCACGTTGACAGAGTATGTGTGAAAGTAGAAATATTGTATCTATCGTAGGCACTTTTTACTTGGAAAAGATTCTTTTTTTCAACCAAATTCGTCGTTTCTGTCGAGTTGGTCAGGTTTACGTGAGTTCTTTTTTCCGAGTAGGGCCCACAAAAATTTGCTTTTATAAATAGCTTCAGTGTCGTTTATACGATAGGTTCATACTGAGAAGTATAAACCTAGCTTCTACGATTATGACATCCAACCAAGGATTAGTATGGCGATAAGTCAGCAATCATTGCATGCGGTAGGTACACCCGACTTAAATATATCTATCATTGCTGTGTTAGGACAACATATACATATGGTTGATAGTTCTCTTATTGAATCAAATATCAAATTTTAACTACATTTTGTATATGCTATGCAAAACCAATAATCAATGTTTTTCACTTGTTCAAAAGTATGAATAATTTCATTTTTTGAATGATTGAAGTTCCATCGAACTCGGTTGAAGCCAAAATTAAATACAGTGCAATGTCCAGTCTTGCAACTCGTGAAAATATTTACACCACTGCACTGATTAACATTCATTATCTGTACATTATATTCAAATACACAAAAGTGTTTGTGAAGTATCCTTATCCATTATAGGTACACATGCTTAACATGTGTCCTCATGAAACCTACCCTAGATCCTGCGAAGAAGCCGCTCTTGGCAGGATTTGTCTGAATAAAGTCATCCAACCTCTAGAAATAAAATGGGATAATTTGTTCCTCCAACTTCATCACGGCTTCTCTCTGGGGATGAAGGAAATGCAGCATGATTTAGTTAGGAATTCATTTTGGCTGACCATTTAATTCACTTCATATGTAAGACTGACCCTCAGTGGGATGATGAATTTTCATAAGGAAGAAACACCATCGAAACAACATATTCACAGACATACGTCGTTATTATAAAAAAAAATTCTTCTGTTTTACTTCATCCATTTATCAAGTGTAAAAAAGTGTCACGTCATCGAGAAAGTAACTAGAGTTAAATACTAACTAGCGTTTTTTGTTTTGTTTTTTTTTTTGCGGGGGGGTTGGGGTACGTTCATCCTCCACTTTCATTCTCTTTGACCTGTTTCTCCTGAAATGTTACTTCCTTTCAATATTGCACATGCAAGTGACGAGACAGTTCTCATTTCAAATTGGTGTCATACAAAAAAATAAGCAAAAGAAACGATACACGAAACATCCTGTTGATAACAAATTTAAGAATCCCTCACTGTATAGTAAATGCAGAGAAAAGAAAAAAAAAGAAAAACTCTTGACACAATTAAACACAGTATTTTGCGTAACAAACTTTCTTCGTCCGAGATAACATGTATTGCTCTTAACTGGTTCACGAGTTACAAAAAAGATCCAAAAGTTCATATTTCGTTTCCTTGTAGAGGGCACACTGGTCTTCACTGTAGGTGATGTAACATGGGAACTGTAATATGGGTGTTCCAAAAGGTTCAATCTTGGGACCATTGTTCTTCCTTTTATACATAAATGAGATTCATATGTCGACATCATCAAAGTTAGATTTTATTTTATTCGTGGATGATGCGACTGTCTCTCTACACTCTCCACCTATTTATTCTCGTGAATTCTCTCATATTTTGACTTGGTTAACAGCTCACAAGTTAATTTTTAAACATTTCAGACACTAAAACTATTATTCTTTGATGATAGAAGTTACGACCCAACCACTTACAGTATCGACTTACATGGTACCGTCATCATACCATCACTGCATGCTATCTTTTAGGAATTAACATTGACTGTAAATTAGACTGGAAAACTCATATGTCCTTCTTAAGTAAGAACGTAGGAAGATCGAGCGGAATTCTAAATCGACTGAAACATGAATGCTCTTTCAATCCGCTATAATTCTCTCGTAATTTCTTATTTATATAACCTACTTATCCGGGCAAATACCCAAAGAGTGTCACTTGGCATAAATAACTTTCGCAAGCTTCAACTGGTGCACTCAGAAATATATGTAACGTATAACGTTCCTAGCTCATACTGGCCCTATATTTAAAAAAGTTATACCGACGCGTCCTCAAACACGTATTACGCAATCCCACGTGCGATGTGCAGTTGTCAAATTGTGGAATTCTCTTCCTTAACTGTCATTATTTCCTTGTCTTTAACATCCTTTAAATGCAAACTTAAACACACTTGGTAGAAGTTCGCCTTAATTTTAAAGTTTAAATTTTTCTTTGTAGTCTTTCTTGTTCCTTTTGTTGGCTTTTTTTTTATGTTTGGTAGTCATGATATTGATAGCGCCTGACTTTTTCTAGGTCCTTCATCTTCACTTTTTGTTAGGATTGTGCATAAAGTGTGTTCTTTTCTTTCGCATGTATAGACATTGTAGTATAAACATTTCATTTCCTGTAAAAGGATATGTTTCATATTGCCAATGATCTGTTAAAATAGGATCTTGCGAATTCCTTGGGGATGTAAATAATAAAAAAATTGACTAATTTGACTAGCATTGATCATTTCTTCATTGATTGACACAGTTTTGCTCTCCACCTGACCAGCTTTAAAATAAAAACATACCTTCTTCCCTTCGTCATTCTCTTTGTGAGTCTTTGATATTTGGTGCATTAAATCGGCAACAGTTTCGACTACAACATCGACTCTAAAACCATCCTGGTTGGTTGATCCGTATAATTCGCAAGAAAATTAAAGAGCTATGCATATCCATACTCAT